>JAWWEM010000010.1:20513154-20530334 GCA_035582935.1 Ormyrus thymus | reverse complement strand
AATTCCGGTACCGGGAATCGAACCCGAGCCTCCTGGGTGAGAGCCAGGTATCCTAGCCACTAGACCATACCGGATGATGTTTCTCTAGTACTAATGCACTGAAGGGGAAAAATGAGGGCCTTCGAAGGCGCCTGTGGATTATTGTAAAGGCCTCCTAGGGTGAAATCGCAGGTTCTCACACGGCGCTTTACTGGGCCTTGAAATTCAACTGTGGGTCATTTTCAGGAGCTATGCGTTATATTTTTAAATGTAACTGTTAACAGCATGTAAATGATATAAAAATTACAACATAATTAGAAAAAACGAACAAGATGTTTATATTTTACATTAAAAGCTTTTAAGTAAAGTATTAAAATAATAAAAAAAATGTTCTAATAAAGATATAAAAACTTGTTACTTTACTCAAGTGGAAATAGTATATCAAATAAGACCGGTAAAGTAGAGATCTGCTATCAAAGTTTTCAAATAAACTTGATGATAAAGCATGATATCATGAATTATTACAGAAAATATTGGTTCAATAAGTAACATATTATTTTTATTTTACTGTAAGTTATAGATCCCGTTCTAATTTCACGAGCTGATGGGTAGCAGAGAGGTGGACATTTCACACATAGAATTATAATATATTTATGATTAATGAAATTAAAGCGAATTCCGTTTCTTACATAAAAAGGAGTTAAATAACAGCGGAATAAATATAAATTTAATACTCCTGCCAATTTATTGACACTTATTATTATAGCTTCCTCAAACTCAATTTATTGTTCTATTATATAATTATTCATACTGCGAATAAATAAATAATAACTTTTTATTTCTATTTTTAAGAGAATGTAGCATCTATTATTATAATACTAATTATGCATTATCATACTCCAAAAATTATTATATTAACATTGTAAGTAAAAAGTGGTTTTTTCCTAACAATGCGTAATCAGCAATAACCTGTTTAGATAATATTATTTATTTGTTCCGTTTTTTGAATTGCGTAATTATATTAATATACGACAAAATAATTCGCAAATATTACGAAAAAAAGTCTATTTTTAAATAAAAATACTTAAAAAATGATTGATAGATAATTAAATGAAACGCAGCCAATGTGTGAATATAAATAAATAAAAAAGGGATTTTGAAAAAAAGGTAGCAGATAGAAGCACCGATATCCTAGATCTGGCCATCGACGAGCTAACGGTCTTAATAGGCGAAGACGAGCTGAACGTGAAGAACGAGGAGACCGGCTGGGAGCTCGTCTTACGCTGGATCAATCGCGACCCGGACAATCGCAAGGCCCACATCGTCGAGCTAATGCGAAACATCCGCCTGGGGCTCCTGGACACCCAGTACTTCCTGGAGAACGTCAAGGACCACCCCTACGTCGTGGGCAACGAGGCCTGCCGTCCTATCATCATCGAGACGCTGAAATTCCTCTACGATTTGGAGATGATTACGCAGAAGGACGGCGAGGTGCCCACCCCTGAGATAGCCAGGCCTCGCGTGCCGCACGAGATTCTCTTCGCAATGGGCGGCTGGTGCGGCGAGAATGCCTTAAACATGATCGAGACCTACGACACCAGGGCCGATCGTTGGGTCAAGGTTCGCTGCATATGCATTAACTTATACTCGCTATGGATTTTCCTGCTCTCTTTCAACGAATTCTCTGCTGCCGGCTAATACAACCTTCCTTCATTCATCAAGATCCAGGAAGTCGACCCATTTGGGCCGAGAGCTTATCATGGCACAGCGGTCATTGGGTACTGCATCTACGTTATCGGTGGCTTCAACGGCATCGATTTCTTTAATAGCTGCCGCTGCTTCAACGCCGTTCGGAAAACTTGGTGGGAGGTCGCGCCGATGAATGCCAGGAGGTCCTTTGAAATACAGCTGTAAAACGTTCATCCATTCCTCAGATATCTAGAGTAAAAATTGATAACGTCAACAGAGCCTACGTAAGCGTGGCCGTACTAAACGACATTATTTACGCAATGGGCGGCTTCGACGGCTACCGGAGGCAGAGTAGCGCCGAGCGCTACGACTACAAACGAAACCAGTGGTCCCTCATTGCCCCCATGAACGTCCAAAGATCGGACGCGAGTGCGACCGCGCTGAACGGTAATTCAACCTCTGCACGCCCGTTCGGCGAAAGTAGAAAATTAACGTAAGAAATTGCAGGGAAAATATATGTAACGGGCGGATTCACTGGCCGAGAAACCATGAGCTCCGTCGAGGTTTACGACCCGCAGACCAATCAGTGGACAATGATCGCGCCTATGAGGTCGCGCAGGAGCGGAGTCGGCTGCATCGCTTACCACGGTTCCGTTTACGCCATAGGTAATTACGTGGACTTGAAGAATTCGGCCAGCGATTTTAAAGCAAATATTTCGTTTGAAAATGAAGGTGGCTTTAATGGCGTCTCGAGAATGTGCAGCGGGGAATTGTACAATCCAGAAACGAACACCTGGACGCGCATCCCAGACATGTACAATCCGCGCAGCAATTTTGGCATCGAGATCATCGACGACATGATCTTCGCCATAGGCGGCTTTAACGGTGTCAGTACCACCTACCAAGTCGAGTGCTACGACGAGAAAACGGACGAGTGGTAAGTACCGAGTGCTTTCAGCCTCGGAGAAAGTAAGTGCGGCGCTAAAAAATCATTCCATCGACAGGTACGAAGCAACGGACATGAACCGATTCCGATCGGGTCTGTCAGCCTGCGTGATCAAAGTCTTACCGAACGTGTACGACTACATACACAAGCACCGCGAGCGCCTCATGGAAGAGAAGCGTCAAAAACTCTTAGCACTGGAAGCCCAGCGTTTTCAGCAGGGCCAGCAAATGACCCAGCAGCAGCTGTACGGCAACGCACATCATCAGCTTGTCGCCATGTCCGGCTCGCGTCCGCACCAATCCAGACAGTAGTCCGCCTCGAAGCTCCATTTCCGCACTTTTCTATTCCAGGCTCATTTTAATATTCACCCTGTCGAATTTCGTTCTCGGAAAAAACTTGCCTCTTCTCGCTTGTGAGATTTTCAAAATTGCGTTCATTCCTGGCGTCGCCTTCAGATACTTATATTCGTTTAGACCAATTGAAATCTTACTTACGTATTTGGATTCAAGGTTTGCTTTTGGAGGACAAAATTTTCTCTTACAGACTTGCTTTTTTGCCCATTATTTACCGATTTTCTTTATCTCTGTATACCTTTTATATGAAACATTTTCTAGTACAGCAAATTTTTTAATAAAATAAAGATCTGCCACTAATTATGATTTAAGTCACTTGACTAATTATTTTATTTTTACAGAAATATTGAAAACAAAGGTATTAAATGTTTAATAGCATGAAAAAAGAAGAATCAATTTTTTCGGAAATGAAATAATGACCTTAAATCGTGATATTTAAAAGAAAATGCCTTCTCATCTTGGTAGAATCTTTAGCGGGTTCTAAAAAATGTATCTAAAACTATGATTATATATATTTAATAATTCGCTATAAGCTACGAGCACATTTTACGCATGCGCCAATGATATTATCGATCTCGAGCCAAAGTTATCAAAATCGATTGAGTTTATAGAACGCGACGAACTAATTTTTGACTTAAAAAAATTTTGAAGATAAGGTCTTTATCTTCAATATCTTTTATTTTCCATTTTATCTCTTAACTCATAACAAGTTGAAGCACTTACTCGATTTGTCGCACATAACCTTAAGGTTTCAGTTTGCCTAAAAGAACACCTGAGCACTCTCTTTTCTCTACTTATCAACAAATTTTTAACGATATAACGCAGCTCGAGAACAGTTTATTTTTAGCTAAGAAAATTAGCTAAAAATCAAATTTACTAAGAAACATTAATAACTGACACAACCAACTTATTTCGTATATGAACATGATTTTGAACCACGTACCTTGACGTGGTTTTTAGATACTATAATTTCTTTAAAAAAAATTTTTGAAAATCAAGTTATATTTCGTGAACTCCTTTTTCATTGAAAATATAAATTTGAATAAAATAAAGAGGGTCGAGGAAACCTTTACACAGGGAACTACAGCTCTATTTGAGTGTCATTAAATTATCCATGCAGTAGAACTATTTATAGTCAATTCTTTTTAAACAGAATTGACTTAATAAAAAGAATTCATTTGGAATAGTTTTGCCGTCATATTTAAGCTTTACTTACAAGAGAATGACAATTAAGCAAATGATTACATTTGATAACTAAAGCATTAAAAAAGATTGAGAGTTTAGGAAAATCTAATAATTTATTATAATCTTTTTTTTAATTCATGAAAATTAAGGAAAACGGCGTGAGAAAATGAGAAAGCTTTGTAAAGTAATTTTTACGAGATCTGTTCCATGTTCCAAAACCTATAGTGTTATCAAGCGTATACTGTCGGCTATAAAACAAAGTAGTAGGAAAAGACCCAATAAAAGACGGGCATTTGTTAAAGATAGTGTAAGCGGTGGCCGATGGTGCAGTTTGCGTGCAGGTAGGTATGTGTAAGAAGCGAGACAGAAGGCGCCGCTTACGAGTCGACGTCAGCGATCAGGTGGTGGCGAAAAGTGAAGAAGAGAAAGAAACAGCACGATGACGACGTTGGTCGTTGCGCACCTCCTGGGTGGTGCGTGAATAACAGCAGATAGTGCCAAAAATAATGAGGTTGTAGGACGTTCTTAAGGCTATATGTGCGAGGTGCGAATGGGAGCGGCGGCAGAAGTGGAGCCCAGTGTCCCAGAAAATGGCAAGGATCGTCGCACCAGAGGCCGTAGCAACGATATTGCCCTGCGAGTATTGCGCTAACCTCACGTTCAAGCACGTCCAGGACTTCATTAGGTGACACGCGACTTCTGGCTTCTTTTCACTCTTTTCTGCCAAAGACAGCTGCGCCAACTTAACCTTCAAACGCCTCTGATGCTTGCAGGCACCTGAGGGAGAGACATTGCAGCCAGGAAGGCGGCTCTTTCGTATGTCGGTATGGTTATAACGGCGTCTGTTCCAGCCTGCCAGTCGAGGGAGTCTCCGACAAGGACTACGTAGCCCATGCCCTCAAGCACGCCACCATGCAGCAGCAGCAGCAGCAACAGCAGCAAAAGAAGAGCAATGGACAGCTGCCAGGGCCTCCTGGCCCATCCTGGTCTGTTTATTCTGCTGCACAGAATCTGCCAGCTGTGCTCAATGATCCGAACAAGGGGAAGCAGAGTAACTTTCTTACCAAAACTTGGGGGGACTCTTTTGTGGAAAAGGTGGAGATACCCAAGTCCCCCTACTTGCCTGAGATTACTATGCAGCATCTAGAGCCCTACTTAAAGAAAATAGCAAGGGTAACGAGTTTTTATGAGACTTCTTTATACATTTTCTAAGGTGTGTCACTTGTTATCTAACTTTGTATTTGTTGCAGCGGTATCGTAAACATTCACGTTTAAACTCTAGTGCAAACCTTTCACCAGCCTCACCTCATGAATTATTACAAAATTTTCCTAATCTTAGAAAAGTTAAAGCATTCAGTAATACTAATGGGCCAATAGGTAATACACATAATTATAAATGTTTGTTGCATTTAATTTCTTTAATAAATTTTTTTAATTATTTTTTACAGATCGTTCACAGTTTGATTTAAATAGCATACCAAAAATCTTTTTAAATCCAAATTTAGATCTTTCAAAAAAGGAAAATTTCAATGATGTATTTGATTTTTCGAAAGATGGACTTTTGGGTGAAGGAAACCATATTGTGTCAAATGTCAAGCAAATGCAAGAAAAAGTATGCACTGGACTAGATTTGATCAAAATATTTAATATCGATTAGATTCTTAAAAATATTTTTATTTACAGCTTACGCATTACTTAGATATTGTGGAAGTGAGAATAGCAGAACAAGTAGCTTCAAAATCTCAAGCTTTCTTTCACGCGATGACTTCACATGATGTCTTAATGGAACAGTTAACGCAGACTATTACTGTTTTAAAGGCTCTTCGACAAAATATACGCGAAATAGATAAAAATCTAGTAACAAATTCTTTAGAAGTTTTAAGGTATATTTTAAATGAATTTTCTTTGTTCGTGTAAAACAGTTGCAATAAATATTATGTCTTTTACTCTAGGCTGGAAAGGGCACGGTGTAATCATTTACTAGTGCAAGAAAAATTAAAACTTATTGCAACAGTACATCAAAGTCAACCAATGATTCAATCATTATTGTCAACACCAGATTATGTTGCTGCCTTAGATGTTATCTCTACTACACAAGAAATATTGTTACAAGAATTGAATGGAGTACATAGCTTTAGGTAATTTGTGTTAATTTAAATTCTTTATATAATTACTTTCACAATGCATTTATTTTTTTATAATAGGCACTTGGGTTCACAATTGACTGAAATGGAGAAGCTTATAAATAAAATGTTGCATACTGAATTTGAAAGATACGCTACAGCAGATTTAAATAGACCTTTAATAAGTGGAGATTTTGGTGTGTTAGATGGGGTAAGATATTACAAAATATAATTCATATTTAAAAATTGTTAAAATTGTAATTTACAATTATTTTTTAGGATAAACTTATTTCTATTATATCTGGTCTTTTACGCCAAAAGCACTTCCAATTTATAGATACATACAAAGAAGAAGCAATGACAACTGTTAGAGCAGTCACAAAGCAACGTGTTATTGAAGCATTGGCTGATAGTGATTGTTGCAGTGATCAACAAGCAGCTGCTCTTGAAGTTGGTGGCCTTTCTCTCGCAGAGAGATTAAAACTTTTAGATAATACGATACACTCATTAACGTCTCTTTTACATCGAATAAAAGTTTGTATTATTATTTTATTACCTACAAATGTCATAAGTATAATATTTATTTAAAATATTTATTTTATTTTAGGCTGTGCACAATGTCATGCGAGATACAGCAGACTTTGCAGCTGGAAAATCATCACCTGATCGGTCGAACGAGCCTTTAGTTGATCGACTTTTATCGGACGAAGATCACATGCGGGTTACTGCCAAATTGGCAGATATGCTCACTTCTATTTGCGACTATTGTCACGAAAGATTAGGAAGTCTTATTTCTGCAAATACTACTGAAAGTGATAAAGAGAAAAATAACGATACAACATATAATAAATCTAATGATAAAGATCCAACAAATTGGAATGATATCTTTTGGTTGAGTGAAAGAGCAACGACAGTCCAAGTTTGTAAATTAGCTAATATTGTAGAAACATTTACAGATACTTGCGAAAAATTATGTGGGCGACAATGTATTGCTCTTCGTTCAGCTTTTAAGGTAAACAGTAAACTTGTTAATAATTTTACTTATTATATATTTTATTTGCTAATAATAATGCTTTTCTACTTTCATTTAGGCACAAGCGAGTAAATTTGTACAGAAATTCCATAATGATCGAAAAAATAAGTTAAATCTTGTACTTGATTCGGAAAGATGGAAGCAAGCTGATGTAGCCCCCGAGTTTCAAGTCATAGTGAGCTATATTCACAAAAACGAAAGTTTTCCCTACGAATTGTGTAAATCCGATGTTACGAAAGGTGATAAAGTCGCTAATGTTATGTATATTGGAGATGAAAAGTATGCAGTTGTAGGAACAGTTCTTACACTTATTCAAATTATTCAAGAATACTGCAGGTAAATTATGTAAATAAAAAAACATCTTAATACCTGCTGCGCTCAAAATTTAATATATTTTCTTCAAATATTGAATCTGATAAATGAAAAATTTATTTGAAATAAAACTAAAACAATATAAATATCTCTGCTTAAAATTATAAAGTTCTCTTTTCATTACAATTTTAGAAAACAAAACAATTTTTGAATAAATAAAAACTTATTATTTATTAAATTCTAATTTAAAAAATACGTATTTACAGAACTGCTAGTGAATTATCAGCGTTGTCAGGTATGATTGGTCGTTTACTTGCTGACGTACTGCGCCATTATAATTCTCGTTGCTGCCAGCTTGTATTAGGCGCTGGCGCCATGCAAGTTGCAGGACTTAAGACTATTACGAGCACAATACTTGTTTTAGCGGGTCGAAGTCTGAAATTAGTACTCTGGCTGATGCCGTTTGTTAAAGCACATTTTCAAGGTACGTTTACATAATGAAGAAATTATCAAGTGAAATGAGATAAAGGAGTTCAAGACTAAGTTATAAAACATTTGTTTTATACAGAGTAATTGCTCGGTTTTAATAACAAAAATTGAATTTTTTAGTTGATTAAAACTTTTTTAAAATTGCTTTTTAATTTTCAGCTCTTGCAGAACAGAGTTCTAATCATAGTGTTATGGGAGTATCGGGTGTAAGTGGGGGAGTTGCTTTACTTGATACTGTTGAAAGAGACATTCGCTCTCATATTCGCGAAATTGAGGGAAAAATATTAACAATTGTAGACAATCTCATGGGTGGCCAAATTGCAAGTTGGACTGCTCGGCCGCCGGTGCCATCGCAGTCTTTCCGAAATATATCTAGGTTGGTAAAGTTAATTAACATAATTAAAAATTTTTAAAAAATAGATTATTTTTGCGTTTAATTTTAATTAATTTATTCACAAATGCAGGCATTTGGTAAAGCTACATGAAGCGGTTTCTGGGATTCTTCCAAATGATGAAGTTCAGGAACTCTATAGAACTGTAAACACATCTTTTAAAGAAAAGCTGCGAGAGCAATTGGTCAAAATGAACATCGTCAACAATGGTGGCCCTCAACATGGTGTCGTTACTTCCGAACTGACATTCTACCTCGAAACTTTACGAAATCTCAAAGTTTTTCCGATGGAAGAGTTGAACAATGACTGTTTAGACGATGTTTGGACTAGATAACATGCAGAGCGTGTTGTGTATTGCATTATTGATGCAATTAAGTCTCACAGGAACAGATGACCATTAATACTGTTTTGGATCTGTCCTGTAACATGCAACATTGCAAAAGGAATTGTACAAAGAACTTGTGTGTTCCAAATTGCTGGAATAGTAATTTTATTGATATTATACATGCCTACAAATAAAAAACTGTTACATGCATTGAGAAACTTTGCCTACGTGCTTAGACACCGTAAATTGGACGTCTCAAGCTATATATAAAATCAGACTGAAATGAGTAGAATTAAAAAAAAAACACGTTGCGAGTTAATAGTTGGACCAAAAAGTATAAACGGCTACAATTGCTTCTAATGTAACATGATATTCTTAATATTGACATGAGATTCGTATTACAAGTTTACAACAGGAATTTTTAAATACAATGGTTCCCATTTCACTGCCATCGGCAGCGATAAAGCTGTTACTTACATTTTAATCTTGCATTGTTTTTAATTAATGTGAAATTGAAGTTACTATTTAAAGCACACGTCAAATGGAACTTATTATATTCTATTTGCTTGTTAATGTTTCGTTTTAATTATTTTATCAGTATCTAGTCTGCGTTGTAAATACCGAGAAAAATCATAACTGAAGAGTTAAAGCGATATTAAACGAATCCAATTTACGAAATGGCTCAAAGAAAAGCTGTTTAATTTTTCAAATTAATGAACGAAAATGTATTTAAAAATGATGAAGTAGAATTATCGGAAACTCAAAGCTCAACATCACTAATATATAATTGTTCTTGCAATTGTTTATGATTGTTCAAGAGTCTCGATAGAGAACCTTTTTTCAAGACTGATAAGCATCACTGTATCACTTTTGTGCAGATCGCATGTCAAATAAAAAGAAATTATGTAGAAAGCAAAAGTTTTGCGAGCATATTAAAATAATGTGCAATGTCTTTAATATAATACGGGACATTGCAACAAATGTACATGAAAATATTATACTTACGATAGGCATGCAGATATCATACTTATATTGCAATACTTTGATTCAAGTATCAAGTTATCTTTTATTTCCAATAAAAAATTCTAGTCAAATTTCCGATATTTTATCACCAGATATGTTTTGATAACATTTATTTGTTCGTTACCGTGAATGTAATTGTAAAGGAGTTTGTAAAAAATTTAATGTATATTAAAAAGAATCGATAGCGACTAAATATTTGTCTCGGGAGGTTTGTAAGTTAACGGGTATTGGTTAAGCATTTCCATAGCAACGAGTAGAAAAACAAAGAGTAGTACTTTAAACATCAACGAGTTGAACAGTATGAGTACGGCATTGTTGATTTAGAATTTGAATTTATAGTTATTTTAAGATGACCGGTAAAACATCGTAAGTACTTGAAAAAATTAAAAGTTGCATAGCGAATAATAATTAAAGAGGTTGTACTTTGCTTATTTATGCTATATTTTTATTCATGTTTACTTTTGTAAACTTAATTCCTGCATTGCTTAATTTTAAAATTTGGCTTACGCATTATATTTTTATTGAATAAAATAAATAAAAATAAATTGTTTTAATTATATAAAGAGGTTATGATTTATTACTTTTTTATTTAAAATTATATTGAATATGTTGGTAAAATAATTCAATTTTAACCTAATAGTAATCAAGAAAATACTAAAGAGTTAGCTCTCAGAGTGGCTACTGAAGAAGAGGCACGAAGAAAGACAGATCCAAATGAAAGCCACGAAAAGTCACTTATTGTCATTGGAAGTAAAGAAGTGGCAAGTATCAATTTGTAGAATTTATTATAAAAATTATGTTGAGTCAATGGCGAGTATGAAAGACTTATTTTAAAATTTTTTCGATTTACGAAGATTTCTTTTTCAATAAAAAATTCATATTTATTCGCCAATAGTATTTCATTTAAACCTCCTAGAAACAAGGGTTGTTCGATATAAATTTGATATTTTTATTATAATTTAGGGAAAGACAACAATGATATATAGATTTTTAGAAAAAGAAGATGCGCCAAAACCAACACTTGCCACGGATTACACTTACGGAAGAAAAGCAGGAAAAAGCTTAGTAAGTGCAAAGCCAAATTTATACATTCTTATAAATTTTTAAACAAATTACTAATTACAATAAATAAATTCACTTTTTATAAGTTTACTCGTTTATATACGACCAGCTTGTTTGAATTTCTGATGAAAATAGAAAGTTAAACACAAAGTTTGTAAAATAGTCAACTAAAAGTAAGCTCTAGAATTGACGCAAACGCTCGCACTGAATAAAACTAGGTGAAAGACGTGGTGCACGTGTGGGAGGTTGGATATCTGTCGGCGTCGCTAATCGCTGGCGCAATGACAGGCTGCACGCTCAGCCACTCGCCCCATCATACGACTATCCTCATTATGCTGGATCTCGGCAAACCCGACAGCCTCTGGAACACCATAGAAGAGTGTCTCGCAGCTTTGAGGTAGGAAATTCGTGACATCACTTTCTTCGCAATTTTCGGCTTCGTCACGCGCAATTTCGCACATCAAAGACTTTTGAATTCTATTTTTACTTGAATGGCTGGCTTTATTATGAACTTCTGCGGGAAAACGTTTTAAATTTCGTTTAAATCAATAATTTCATTAAAGTGTTGCATTTTTAAAGAACTTGATAAAAATAGAACAGTAATCTCACTGTTGGACTTCACGGGATTATATCTGTCAATAATTTTTCAAAGTATTTAAAATAAATTATTGAATATTCTCTTGTGTACCTTGAAACATTTTTCAAATGACATGAATTGATAATTTTATCATTATTCACAAAGACGCTCTTTAAAAAAAAAAAAAAAATGCTTTTGTTCAACGTGCGTGTAAAAATGCTAAAATAACTTTCTATTACGAAATTGATTTCCGAATACTTTTGAAAATCTATTTTCTCGAATGAAGATCATTTTTGAAATCAATAAAGTATATCAATAAAATTCCCGCTCGAACCTTGCATTGAAAATTCGAAGAAAAAAATTTAAATTCGAGAAACATTTTGCAGAGCCGCCGTGCACATGAATTACACGGCCGAACTTATCGAGGAGCTGAAAAAGCAGAAAATGCAAAACTTGGAAGAACGGTCGAAGCAGAGCGACGACGCGTATCAGCTGTCGACGGACTTTTTCCCGATGCGGCTCTGCCTCGTGGGGGGAAAGTATGATGAATTCCGAGAGCTCGAGGGGGTCGATCGAGAGTTTATCGGGCAGGTGCTCAGGGCTACGGCGCATGTACTCGGGGCTAGTTTGCATTATCATTCGGCCAAGGATTCACAGCTACTCAGACGAACCAAGGAGCTCCTCTCGAATTATGGATTTAAAGGGCAGCCGATGTAATGCATTCTATTCTGTTATCACAGCTCGACTTATCTCGGCTCTTTTCACCTTATTTTTAGTTTTAAAAGAAATTCGTGTACAAATAAATTCTACAGTAAGTGGTCATTTCTGGGTGAAACAGAAAAACTAATGTAATGGCAAGCAGATATGTTTCACTTTCTTTGAATCGATAGCGTGCAGATACATTTAGAACCGTTAGTTTTTGTATGATTATTAGTTAGATTACAAATTCAGGTAAAAAATAATTAAGTTGAATTCCTATTAGTAAAAAAAAAATGAAAATATTTTCAGTCAACGTAATATATTGACCCGGATCAGGTACTTTAATTTAAGACAATTTATTAAATTCTTTTTCACGTGCAGTAGTACAATAACCTTTTGCTTTTTGTAAAAAAATTCATTGAAATGAAAGTCTTTTCCATTGAAAAAAAGTAACGAACCGAAACTGTAATGTCAGAGCTGGAATTTCTTCTAGAAGCGAGGGACGCCTTCAACCCTCGTTTTTCAAGCGGTCGCATTTATCTCGACAGGAAAGGAAGCTCGACGGATTACGACAAGCCGCTGTCGGTACCGGTGGGCAGCGATTCCTTCTTCTCGATCGACCTGGTATTTCCTCGTGGCAAAGCTGTGATGACCTTGGACGCGATTAAGCAAATTTACACGACGCGATTCCCGCAGGCAGACGTCGAGCGGGAAGCCAACATCGAGGACCCCGGCAATGATCCCGACTTCAACGAGCCGATCATTGATCGACTCAAGCTGCAGAGGGAGCAGGTATACTCGATGATCGATGCTCTTCGAGCTGGATATCTCCTGGAGCGGAAGCGAGCTCAGAATTTTTCTACGAGCTTTAGAACGCAATGTTTACTTGCAACATTTATGGGGAGAAGAGCTTTTAAGGAGCAAATTATTTAGAAAATTATAACTGATAATTTAAAATTCAGTATTCAGTTCTCTTTTACATTAAAGTATTTCTTTTTGTTTCTGTCTTGTGAATTCCCGCGATTCTCGCAATTCTCGCAGTATCTCGAACGCAAGTGCGTATTACACATTACATAAAAAATGCAACTTTCACTCGCGCCGAATGATAAATCAATGCGTTGCTTAAAACGAGAGCGCGAACCGAAATTTCTCTCCGTCGGCCGGTAAACCGCGATGTGGCTAATTATATCAGCAACATAAAACTTTGAGAAAACTTAACGAAAACGCGTTTCTTTTCAGGAAATCAGCATTCTTCTGTCCGATATGCTCGAGGCACCTACAACCAGTATTCCGATTCCAGAGCCGTATTAACGTTGAATTCAAAAAACTCAAGAGACCTTGTAAATATGTTTATTGCAAAATCGATGAGAAGAAGTTCTATTTTTCATCGAGATACCTTTATCTGCTACATTGTTTTTCACGTTGGCAGCGACAGAAGGACGTCCTGCGAACTTTTGTACATTCATTGAAGGCAAATATTTTGTAAAAAGCCTGGAAAAAGTCGATAATAAAGAAGAATATAATAATTTGAAAACGTTGTGAAAAACGTTTATTGCCTGCTCTCGTAGCGCGGCGCAGAAGCTCGTGTCTAAAGTCGTTCTTTGAATTTTCCTCCCATGGTAAAGCGACGTTATTGCACGTCGCGCGTAATCTGAAAAAATGAAAAGTAAAGACCGTCCGCGTGAGCCGCCGAAATCGCAGACTCACCGCTGAAAAAGCCTTATGGCAGTTTTTCCTCGATCTCCCCGCGTCGGGAGGAGGAGGCGGAGGAAGAAGAAAGTCTCGGCGCGTCTTGCTTCCTCGGTCTCGGGAGACGCATGCGCGCGACGCCGGTCGGACGGCTCGCGGGGGGTACGCACGTACCCACGTCGACTCCGTCCTCTCATTCGGGCGCACACCGCGCGCACCCAAACCTCGTGCGTGGGCGACGAGAGCCTCTCTCTCCCTCGCTCTCTCTCTCTATCTTTCTGTCCGACCATCCGGTGCGCAAACGCAGCAGCGCAAACGGCAGCGGTGACCCGCAAAGCTCGGAGCGAGAGCTGCCAGTGCAGGCCGACCGCCAGGATGCCGGACGAGGATTAGGCCCGGGGAGTGCAGGTGCCGAGGGACCTTCTCCAGAGGTGAGTCACGTATCGATTCGCCCTCCCGGCCCCTCCGCACGGCCGCTGCCTGCCAGGCGGTCCGCCCAGTGCCGAGCGAGCGGGCGATCAGCCAGGCGCCTTAGAATCTCCGGCTCTGCGGCATCGGCGACCTTGATCCTGCGGACGAAAAGTCGCGCGGAATAACCTCCCGGGCATCGATTCCGCCTTGCCCCCCGGCCTTGACTCCCTCTCCCGCACGGGCGTTTCGGGCCGCTTTTTCGCGCGGCGGTGAACGCGCACTTGCGTGCAGCGTGCGCTCACGTGCGCGCCGCAGGAAGTGGATTTTTACGGCGGCGCGCCGCGAGGAAAAGCGGAAGGCGGCGCGCGTTCCGCCTCTACGAAAGGCTCGGGGCCGAGGAAGCGCGAGTGTCGAGAGTTGTGAAAGGATTTTAGGATAGACGTCAGCGCGCTCGCGCAAAGGTATAACGGAGGCGGCGGACGAGCGAAATAGAGCGTAAGGCCAACGGGACTGCCGAGCGTCGTCGATATTCCAGGCGAAAGCTCGGGCCGGGCCCTGCCCCAGCCCGCGTGGACACTCCCTTTCTGGTGCCGGCGACCCATTCATTCGGAGTCCTCGGTCCTTCGATTCATTTCGGTGTCGATCCGACCGACTCTTATTATCGCGATTCAATATCGCCGAGCTTTCATTTAGTTTTCCCTCGATGGCGCGTAGTGTTTGTTCGGACCGGCATAGTGCTGAGCACCGGAGTACTGTTTCCATCAAGTCGCTGATTCTGGCTCTGAATAATGCTTGAAATCATTTCATTATGTAAGGCCAAATAAAGAGAAAATTGTACACTCGCTGAGCTCGAAACAAAAAAAGGCCGCCGCTTACAGAGTTGCATCATTTCAGCGAAACTTTTACTACAATTACTCCAATTTAGTCGTTTGAAAGGGGAAACCGTAAAAAAATTTAATAAGAGTAACTGCAAAGCATATTACTAAAAGAAACTGCGTTATAAATATTAAAAAAATAATCAATTAATTTACGTTATCCGAGAATTAACTTCTCAGATGTTACTTTAACCGATCTGCAAAAATGTTTGAAAAATGGAAAGGAACAGGCTTTTTCAAGTTTCTCCTCTGAATGTAAATCCGAGTACAAGATAGCCGATAAAAATAGGGCTTTACGGGTGCACATAGCTGCTATATTGCAAGGGCACGTGATCCGCGGAAAGCCGAGCTTGGATTCCGGTGGTTATACGTCGGGATCTTTGATTGCCTTCCTTTCGGTTATCGAGGAATGGATTACGGCATCTGCAGTCAATTAGCTTTGAAGCAAGTCAGACGCGATTCGGACCACTTTTGCCTTAAAAATCTGCTGATTTGTTTGCTGTAAATTTGTAGGTACTTAGACTGTTGTACATTAGTCTGCATATTCTTCTGAAATGAAAAGCTAGCGTCGTCTGTGCACGCAAATCATTCTAGCACAATGATCTTTATAGACGAGTCGTAAAATATCAATGAACTGAAATGTATTTGACGATTATTTATAGATCCAACGCTAAAGTTTTAACGATGCTTGATTCATACTAGTTAAGTATAGGTGCTACAATAATAGCATGACGTTTATAATCAAATAGAAGCTAGTTAATTTTCATTGAATTGTGTAAATGAAAATTTATCGAATGAAGGAGTTTTTAAGGTTATCGTTTCATCCAATGCCATTTAGTTTATTGTCAAAGCAAAAGTAATTTTCTGGGAGGAAGCTAAGTTATCTTCTGAAAAAATATTTGCCTTATAAAGATGTCCTCCCACGCAGGAAAACCAATAAAAGACTCTCTTCCGCCGGATTTAAGGTGTCGGCAATGTTATTAAAAGCAGTGCCAACTTTTCATCTCGGTCGAAATGGCTTTTCCTGCGCAGGAAAGAAATAAATTTTAAGCGTATCCGCAAAATGTCGCAAAACTTGCCGCCGCTCCGCCATTGCTTTTCTCAAGAAAGTTAAGCTTCGATCGAGAAATGTTTTTGCAATTTTTTAGCGTGCTAGAGGCAAGCCGTATTCGGCCCGACGAGATCGAAAATGCAGTTTTTATGGCTTGCGCCGGTGAGAGTCGGGCACGGATGTGGTTAAGGGTGTGTGCGACAGTTTCTACGCGACGTATCGCCGATCGTAAACCACTTAAAAGATATCTTAACTCGGACTGCGGAACTTCGCTATCGTTATTTGGCTGCACTTGAAAGTAACCGGAGTACTGGCTTGTACTCTTCAAAAATTCAAGTAATCAGTTTCATGTTTCAAATCGACTTGTTTATATTAGCTTGATGAATTTTGAGTTTATAGATATATCGAACGAAAACGGTTTATTTTAAGCGAAAATGCGCGGCAGGTATCGGAAATTGCTTCGCTTTGAAAACAGAAAGCCAACTGCGCGCGGAGAAACTGACGTAAATTGGTTTATTATCGAGCGCAAGTTTCGCAGCTACCGCAACTGGATCAGATCCTCCACGTTAAAAGTAGGCATGAAGTGAAGCGAAATCAAGTTTTACACTCACTCGCGTCGCGTCTACCTATACAGACTGCTCGTATTTGCCGGCGCGTGGCTTGAAAAAAAAGGGCAGAGGCTCTCGCTACGATTCTTTCCAGGACTTTTCCCATCGGTTAATGGGGCGTTGAATTATAAGCAGGAAATAAAATCAGCCCCATATTTCATTTTTTACCTCTCCTTCCGCGCAGGATTTTTTGCTTGAAAGAAGACGGCGGCTCGCAGTAAGATTTAAAACCAACTGAAAATTACGAGAGAAGACGAAGATTTAAAAGGAGCGATGAAAGGTTGAACGCTCGAGCCTCGGCAGCGTTTTAAATTGAAAGGTAGGCGCGCTAACCTCTGAAAAAAAAGCCGGCCGGCAGA
>JAWWEM010000010.1:20480137-20507883 GCA_035582935.1 Ormyrus thymus | reverse complement strand
TTTATTTCATTTTTATCCAATCAGCATCTCAATTTTTTGGCTTATTAATTTACTTCCAGTCCATCAAACTTAATCCGAGGTAACGAACGAGGAAACATTATTAAATTTATCGTAATTTTATTATCTTTTTAACGAAGTACGAACTTATTGGAAGCATCGATTACTGGATGAGAGTGCATTTGCAATAAGGAATGGAAAGCTGAGCGAAATGAGATGAATGAATGATTTTAATTGTATAAAATATAAAAAAACAGATCGGGAAATTAATGATAAGAAAATTTTATTTTTATAACTTCGGTACTAATTGATTTTTAAAGATTACGTAAGCGATATTCGACTTGTAGGTTCGATCGCAGTACGACAAATCCGTTAAGAATGGCGACACACTGGAAAATGAATAATGTGAATGGAAGCTACAGAAAGAGAGGGAGCGCTAAACCTTCCGTAAGTAAACGAGGCCGCCGTGCGATTTTCATATTGATCGATAAATGGCGCACTTTAGTTCGGCGTCTGCACGCCAGCACACGATGCACATCTGTATTTTGTGCACACTTGCGCCCACGAGCTCCGAACTGAGACGAACGATAAGAAAAGGCGTGGCACTTTATAGTTACACGTTCGGCCAGTGCCAGTCGCAGGACAACGACTGCTATTATTTCGAATGAAGAAGATTGCACTTGCTCCGTGCTTTGCGTACCCTCGTTCCTCGGCTCTTATTATGGCGCTTGCCTTCTTACTCGGCGGACTTTTATTTACGTAATCACCGAGATCTTTAATGCTGCGAACTTGACGGGCTCTTATTGTCTGGGAAAAGCGAGCGCGAAGGCTTACTTTAAGTGTCCTGGAAATGCGCAAGTTTTCTATTATATTTGTCATTCTTGAGAGATCGGCTTTACGGTTACATTAGCTCTTTAGATCTATGCTAAGATATTCTAACAGTAAAACAAGGTATTTGTGCACTATACATAATTGAAAAGAAATGTAGAAACTTGGAGCATACCCATCTATTATTGACGCAAGAATGATCGGTACTATATCTATATTATCGCGAAACTTGCTATTCGTGACTGACCTCCAAAGTCGAGTAAAATAATTCTTCATGTACATTCGAATCTCTTCTTGCGTTTTAAC
This sequence comes from Ormyrus thymus, assembly GCA_035582935.1. NCBI lineage: Eukaryota > Metazoa > Arthropoda > Insecta > Hymenoptera > Ormyridae > Ormyrus > Ormyrus thymus. The sequence continues at coordinate 20,506,752 of JAWWEM010000010.1, read as the reverse complement.
TTTAATAAACGAATTTTGGTAAGGCAGCAAATTAAATTTTAATAATAAAATTATACAGACTTTAATTATGACTTTTGAATACAAAGAAAGAAAAAATAAACAAGCATTTGTAATTATTTTGCCTTGTAATTATTTCCACAGCTTTCATTTTATTTTCATGCACCAAAGTATGATAATATCAACTTTTACGTAACCTTTCATACAAACGTGTCACAAATGTATAGGGTGGTATTTAGCAGGCGCCAACAGATCGTAAAACTTTAACGAAACTTAGCTTAAAATTATTAAATTTCCACAAGATTATTTTAGTTAATACAAATAACACCCTACAAAGTTTTTCCATTAATTTCTTCTTTACTAATTGATAAAATAAACGTTTAATTCTTAACTTGCTGAATCGCGCTAATTACTTCTAATTTAAATATAAAGCTGCAGGGGTTGTTTAATTGGAGCTATCAAGAGGAACGTGTTTTAGGAACTTTAAACTGTGTCAACTGCATGGAAGTTAGTTTATTAATTTACTGGTCCTTTTTGCATTTTGAGGTCCCCAACGAGCTTTTTAGGCAAAACTCCAACGTACCCTTAAAATTAAACAATTAATGAAATTCTATAAAGAGAGTCACGTTAATCAATATGGATTTCCAGTACTTTAATACTTTATTAGAAGTGCAACATTGCTGGTGCTAATGTTTTCTTTTAAATGAAACATGAAGTATTTAAATGAAAATACAGTTTTTATTTGTTCTGTTTTATTATAAATAAAAAATCAGATAAGTTGGATTGAATTAAGAAAGTTAACCCATGCTGAGATTGTTTATAGTATTTGCAATCACAATGATTTCCAGTTTCCATTTACTTAAGCAGATTTGGAGTCCTTAAGTTTGTCACTAACGCAGTTCTTGACGTTTCCTAATGCATCTTTAGATTCTTGGGCCAAGCTGATAATAAGATTTGCGGAAACGCAAGTGGGCAGAGTAGTATGCAGAGTGGTGACCAGAGTAGTGACCTTAGCGATATCGGAAGCGACAGTTGGTACATCCTTGGTGAGAGCCATGGTCGCCTTCAGACCAGTCTGTAATGATTAAAAATATCGAGTTTTTCAAGTGAAAATATTAAATTCTTATACAGATTATCTTTCTTCAGCAATAGATATATTATAGATATTACTTCTAACGTATTAAAAATTAAAGTGAAATTTTACCTTGGATATGCAGGCAGTAGCGGCGGTCGTAGCGATGATGCCTTCAGTTTTGTCCGTAAAGCAGTCGTTGTATTTATTTCTAAGATTGTTGACTTCGGTAATGACGTTCGTGGATTTTTCAATAATGTCCTTCACGAGGGATTGGCCTTGGTCAATTTTGTCGGTGACGCAGCTGCTGGTCTTAGTCACAATGCTGAGAGCTGCTTCTTTCAAGTCTTTGGTCATAGATTTGCACTCGGTAACGTCGACTTCCTTTTTCTCAGCTTCGCTGGTAATTTCGTCAACTTGCTTGTTTACCTAATTCAATTTTAATGCATTAAATTAAACTTCCATAAAATGCATTATGTTATACCAGAGTCATTTGATCTCAAGAATCAACTCGTTAAATGAAACATTATTTTTTCATTATCGTAAGATTCTGTAAAAATCCAATCTCTCTCGTCTCATTCATACTTCACTTACATCATCAAGAGCCTGTTCAACTTTATCGGTTACTCCACTAGTGATGCCACTGCCGCTGTCCTTCAATTTCTCAACCAATTCTTGGACCTGCTTCTGGGGTTCTCCGATTTTTTCCTTGACGGCGTCGACAGCTCTGGTGATCTGTTCACTGGCGCTGTTCTTAGCTGCCTCAAGTTTTTCTGTGGCTGCACTAAGCAACTCGGAGGGTTTGCTCAGCCAACCGCCGAGATTCCAACCCTCGCCTTGAGCCACCTGTCAAACATTTAATACATTTTACCAAAGTTTCCGAAACATTTTCGAGGATATTTTAGTAAATGACGGATACGCTTCCTTTAAGTAAAGTTCTACTACTTACATGGAACCGCAGCCTACAGTGAACATTTTTAATCTACGTTATTATTTTTTTGTTTGCAGAAAGCGTATATTTTAGTTTTTTTGCCAAAAATTTATTGTAAACAAACTTTTGTGAATAATAATAAATAATTTGAACTCGTAAAAAAACGTGAAAAAATTCACAATTAAAATAAAAATTTTCTACACTTTAGTTTATAACATATAAATAAATTAAATTTTCTGCTATACTTACGGAGGCAAATGCAATAAAGCATAGGAAGATAGCGAGCTTCATGATTCTTTAGGAAGTAACCAAAAGTTGGCAGTTACTACCGCTTTTGAAGTTTATATAGTTGGTGTACATAATGATATTCAGTTATTTATCAGGCATTTTAAAAAATTATTGCAGCTGTGCCAACAAACGTTATTTAAAATTTCGGCGCCAAGCATTCGATAACTGTTTGATAAACATTTATTTTGGATATTAAATTAGTACAATAAAAATAAATCGTCTAAATAACATTTAATTTTATAGGATTTAAATGTACAGTAAGAAACTTTCTACTGTTAAACATTTTATTCTTCAATTTTTTTTTACGGTGAAGTTTAAAACATTTAAAGAATTCAAACAGAATTTTTATAATTACTAAATTTAAACTCAAAAGCTTCACTTTACAGTAATTAAAAAACACTCTGTCTCAGAATTACTTAGAAATTTCTTTTAAAACTTATTTTACCGTTCAATAAGAAGGGAAGAAGGTATTTTAAAAGACGTCCTCTAGATCCTTAATTGTATGAACCAATATAAGGAGAAGTAGACTCGAGGTTTATAACGTAGTTAAAGAAATCTTGTATGCAGCGGAGAATTCGCCTTCATTAGAATGCGAAGACATGGGCGGAAGTCTTGCTTATGTCGTTATGGCACGACGACCAGACGAGCGACAAAGGTCCCAGACTCCCTTTCTATTTCTGTACTCAACAGTTATTCAAGGTACATTCGCATTTACGTAGTCGGAATAATCTAGGAAATTAATTTCAATAACTGGATTTACTTTATATAGAATATTTTGGACGCACATTCCATCGCAAGTATTTGTTGATAAGATGTTTGCTTTATGCTAAAGTAGCTGCTGAAACGTACATAAACAAAGATTATGGATTTTTACTTATGTATGCCTTATTTTTCTTTTCATTTGACGCAAATCGAACTTTAAATATATCAATGCATCATCAGAGTTATGTCGTAATTCATTATTAAATTTATTTTGTAAATAAACAATATATATAGGCTACTTACCTATAACCCATAGATTTTATATCTTTAAAATAAAATATTAAACAAATGTAAAAGTTGAAAATCAGTTAGTATTATATATACTTGTAATAATTGTATCAAATCAAATAGTATTCCAACCGGATTCCGCGGATCCGCATTCGAATAGAATACTATATTTGATTCCTTCCATAAAAATTAAACTTCTCGAACAAAACGACTTAATATATTTGATAGAGTTTGTTTTTGAATGAATTACACAGTTGAAATATTATTTGTGAACGATCGTGCCTGAATAAAAATTTCCTCTTTTCGAAGAATTAAATTAGATCTGCTAAGTGGCTGGACTCATGTGCGCGCTTAATTAAAAAATTTCATTTGTGCGCAGACGATTCATGACTGGTCTCTATTAACACAGTAATCTGATGAACTAGCTCGGGTTCACTCTGATTAGATCGTATTTTATTTTAAAAAGCATAAAATCCTCATTTTGACCCGCGACTTATTAAGTACGCAAGTTTTGGGCATGCTCCTAAAGATCATTATCACGCCTAAATTGGTACATTAAAGCAGGTAAAATCGTTTTAACACTGACACGACGACGTTTTATAATAATCGTTTCCATACGGCCTGTCCGCTTGGCAAGATCAACGCGAGCTCTCATCCTGCCAAGTAAAGCGAAACAGCGTATTAGAAGCACGTTGATCGGCTCATTAGTCGCAGGCGTATCGAAACGAGTGCTGTTTGTCGGCGCGAGTAACGGATCGGCCGGCACTTACACCGGCTCGAGCACACAGACGGTGGCAGGCAGCGACACCGCGAGCAAAGTCCACCCTTATTGCGCGACGTTCCCATAGAATCGTAGCAGCCATGGGGTGTCGTGGGAACCGCGCCTCGCTCGATATAAAGCACCTCTCCTCTCCTTCTGGCGCGGGGCGCCGGTGCCCGGCTCGAGCATTCCTTTGAAGCGAATCAAAGCCGATCTCTTTTTTTTCCCCCTCGAGGGCTGCGGGAGACAAGACCTGCGCGCTTTGGCAAAGTGCAATTTCGATGGCCGTCGCGTTGCCCGGGAGTGCGTCGGCGACGCGTCGCTCATCCGACGATGCGAGAGCGTGAGAGGCGAATCGATTGCGCCGGGAGGACAATGCCTCCGGAGCCCTTCCGGGCTCTTTGCTTTTCCTATCTAGACCTGTTTACGGTCTTTCAAAGGGATCCTGCAATTTGCTGGATCACCAATCGATCTAAGAGCTGCCAATCTCATTTGTACCGCATTATCTTTGTATTGGTTCTTAATTTAAAACTTTGGGTACAATTATTGCAAACGGCTTTAAAAATTACAAGATTCTATTATAGTTATTCAACAAGATAATGAAAATAAATTCTCATTGTTCATTAAAATATGCAGTTAAATTATTTCTAATAACATAAAATGTGTAAAGAATTAAAGTCGTTAGCGAAGCTCTTGTAAAACTCAATTACGGTAGAAGAATGTGATTATAGGCACATCTATTGACAGTAATTGGTTCAATTAAATCACGATCAATTGACAAATGAATCATTATTTTACCTCGGGCACATTAGCAATGTAATTAACAGCTTTCAATGCGAATAAAAGCTTATTCCTTTAATTAATCGAAACTGATTCTATTTACCGTCTAAGCAATAAATGTATATATTGAACTTTTTTTGACCTGTCACTTTCCACCGACCCAAATTACCTTTGTATCCCCAAATTCGATTTTCACTTGTATTTTATAGCGAGCCATTATTGCTTTGGTAATTCGGTTCTTACCAATGTTTTCGTTTGTTACAGATTCAGAGTGCGCGCGAGATCGTTTGCTGATACGGTGGTTTAAAATCTTTGGTAAGTGCCACTTTGTTACTTTGAATAATACAAGGCCAACCTCAGTCAGTCGTCGAGTGTGCTTTGCTATTTTTTATTAAGATTACGGATTATCAGGTGTAGCCTACAAAACAATAGCGCTGTTATCAATTTTAAACCACTCAGATAATGACTTTATAATTCTGGCAAAGAACAAAGGTAAACTACTTAACTGCGGGTTTCTTTTTCGTGAGTATGGGAAAAGCAACATGTGAGAAAATACATACAACTGTCAAAATCAAAACACGGCTCACCGTCTTACCAAACGAAATAGCTCAGGTTCATTGACTGGCAACCCCTATTTAGAAGGGGAGTTAACGTTCCGGTCGTATTTTACTCCTGTAGTCATCTTCTCTCGCGTTACAAATCTCCCGTAAACAGTTCTCGCCCATTCATACGATTAACGTCTCCTTCTCTGTTTGCATAACTGCATTTTCACGTGTGAAAACCTGGAATAATCCCCCACCGCCCCTGTCAAAGATAATTCAATTGACCCATTTGATAATTAAAGCCTTAGAAGCGATAAGGTCGGCCTGAAAGTCACTATCAAGATCGCCGAGCGCTTCTCGAAATGAGTAATCAGAGAGCAGCGTTCGCCGTCGTTCGCTCCATCATGAAACGTCTCTCAGAGCCGCGTCGGCTCTGTTTTCAGAAACTCGGAGCGGCGCGAATGTAAAGAAAAGAAAAGCTGGCCGTGCAGCGCACGCTTTTTCATCAGTGCATCTCGGCGCGCGCGCCTCTCCTCTTGTACTTCCTTTCTTCCTGCAAGCGAGAGAGAAAGAGAAAAGGGTCTGCGTCTGTGTGCGACTATGCGGTCGTGCGCTCGCCGCCTCAGCAGATGTAAGGGTATTCAGAGAGAGGCAGCTGCACGCACTTCCCCACCACTCTCCTCTACCTATACGTAACCTTCGCTCCTTCTCTCTCCGATCCTGCCGTATCTGCTGCATCCTGCCCCTCGATCCTCGCATCTTCCGACCAATTTTTAACGACAATCTGCTTTTATTCAAAATATTGCATCCACCGTCTTCCGTTGCTCCTCCTCGAGGCTGCATTCTCCGTTACTCCTTACCTGCGAAGCCATCTAAAAGTCGGAGGAGAGCAGGCCCGTCGTCGCGGAGCTTAAGAGAATAGTGGAAAGAATAATAGCAGCGGCCGGGGATACGATTAAAAGAGCGAGCCAACTGCCGAAAGGCGCGTAAAAAGGCGATCGGCGGCGGTAGAGGGGCTGAAAGTAGGCCGGCCCAAGCCGCGGGCTCCAGGCGGGCTCGGCTACGGCCCTGAAGGTGAGCGTCGGACTGGCTCTCGCAGCTCTCGGGGCCCGCAGTCGGATTGCGAGCCGGGATCGAGGCCGACTGTCTCGCCGCGTCGGGCATCAGGCCCCATCGTCCACCTCCGCGTTCTCCTCCAGCAGCTTCGACCGCCGTCACCCCCGCGCCTCGTCGTTGGCCGCGAGCTCCGCGCGTCTGTTCACCCGGTGCCAATTGTTCGTCGCCGCCGCTGATTAAAAGGAAAGAAAGAGCGAAATCCGCCGAGCGGATGTGGCTGGATCGCGAGTGCGCCACTAGATGGAGCGGCCCTAGTCCGTAGCCGCGGCGCGTGGCTTTTCCTCCGAAAATCCGGCGGAGGACCGCGAGGGAGGAGCGTCGCAGTGCCCGAGAGCAGCGGCAGCAGCTTGTGTTTACGGCGGATCGGCCCGATAAGCAGGCAGTTTGACAGTCGCCGGCGCAAACGGACGTGCGAGGCCAGCCGAGCGTAACGGCTCTAACGGAAAAACGTGGGAACGTCGGTTCCAGTGCTCTCCCCCCACCCCGGTGCACCCCTATCGGACTGGTGGACGGCGGCAGCGACGGCGGCGGTTCTTTTTAAAAAACCGCGCCTCGACGCCGCTCCGGACGTACGCGGATACCTGGGCCGGCCGCTCGCCCGAGAGCACCGCTGCTCCCCACCTTTCCAGAGGAAAGTGACGTCAGGAGCAGCAGCTCGCAGCCAGGCGGCGAGTCGCGCGAGCAGTCCGCCGGCCGGTCGCCCCGAGGATGGATCCGGCCAAGCGTCATCGAAGACACGATGGAGCGCAGTAACTGGATATCGGGGGCGGAAGAAGCCTCTTAAGAGCGCCTAGCCGGAGCTGCAGTGTCTTGTTATTGTTGTTATTGTTCGGTGCCTCGGTGAGGGAGAAGAGAGTGCCTGGGTTTTTCAAGAGCAGTGAAAAAGTGCCCGCGCCGAAATGGGCAACCACCCGTCCGCCCACCAGCCGCTGGAGAGAGCCACCAGCCATGGCCTTCGCTTCTCGGTACTTTGTTCAAGCCTTTCTCGTTATTTTCAGCGCGCGGCCGCCGATGATTCGATTACTCGGCGGGCTCGGAAACGAGATTGTCCTAATGCTTGAGGGGGTACCGTTATGCCCGCGCGTCGGACCTGCGAAGTCTTTTTCTCCGCCAACGGTTGGCCCTCCCCCTGCCCCCTGCCCCCCTGTCCCCCGTCCAGCAACCTGCCTACGGCCGATAGCTCGCTCGAAATTTCTGCACTTGATTGCCGAACGGCACGGGGGATTGAGTCATCGAATTATGAATGCTCGGCTCGCTTCGATCTCTCATTACCGGCTCTCGTTAGCCGGGAGGAGTTTCGTCTGACTTTTATGTCGAATGAGTCGAGCGAACTTTTTTAACGATTGACTCGTCGTTATTTAAATTACAAATTTCTCGGCCGCTTGGCGTACGGGCGAGACGCGAGTCTATTCGCACACGAGGCGCTCGCAGCTTTTATATCAAAAGCTACGTCGAAAGTTTCGCAAACATCCTCGTTCTGCGGACGTGTAACTCTGCCACGAGTATTGTTATGCATCGCGGCTCTTTGCGCGTATCCTTCGGATTCCAAATAAAATGACTTTACTGTTGCAAATAATAGCGCTAATAAAGTTTCCCTTTTATTGACGCAGCACAATTATCTTTTGTCTTTACAGCCGTTTAAGTACTCGGCAGTGAACAGCTACTTGAAATTAAACTCTCCGAGTATCGTGAAAATTGTAAAAATCATTCGGCTTCGAGCTGGAAGCGTAATCCATTGAGCGCGAACGCCTCGACTCCTCCGAGGCGCAGGAATTCCGATGTGCATGATTTAAATGCATAGCTGCCATCGATACTCTAGGAGAAGAGCAGCTGTTTGCCTCCGGGTCCGGTTCTCTGTTCGGAGAAAAGGGCAGACTTTATGGCTGCCGCTCTGCTCTCCGGCACGTGTCTCCTAATCCAGCTCGGCTCGAGGGATTCGCAGCTGTCGGAAACTCATTTCCTCTTTTTCTCTCTTTCTCTCTCTCTCTCTCTCTCTGGATTTTTTCTCGACTCGACAGCGCTTTTCTTTCCTGTTGTTTTTTGTTCCTTCGGCCGCGATGAAGCTACTTCGAAAGTTCCCTTGTTTGGAGATTGTTTATACGAGGCGAGATCGACTGATGAACTTCTTATTCCTCGACTGCTTTCTCCGATAGTTTGCTGCGACTTGAAAATTCGAAATTAGGATTGCGGACTCGACAGTTACTTTTGCGGGGAAGGAAAAGTCTCCTCTTTTCATTGCATTAAAGTGTTTTCCGAAAAGTTTAATCGGAAAAATAAACGCCACGTGTAGCAATGTCTTGTTGACCAATAAATAAAAATAAGAAAATTGGACAATTTGTGTTTATTGGGATTGAATGTCTCTTCAGTCACTCCTGTTGTTTACGGGATGACATTCTGCAGAGCGTTTCCGAGTTCGTATCATTCATTGCTCGCGCGGCTATCATTCCAAGCACGTGCTTTTGCTTCCACAGAGACGAATCAAAGTCGCATTTTCTGTTTTCGAACATTTCGCTGATGGCGGATTTTCTTGCACGGTATTTTCGATTTGACCTGCGGTTAACTATGAATGGTCGGCGTATAAATTATCACGGGTGATTTTACTTTTAAATTTCAATTTTATGCGAGTGAGAATGGGCGGGTATATATATATATATATATATATATATATATATATATACAGTTGTGACCGGCCACGAAAGAGGTAGATCTTGGAATCAGATCTGCATTTTTATTGATTGTAAAATAATGGAGATTCCAGATTCAATCAACGGAAACCGATAGTACCGGAATATTTATGCGCTTGAGGTGGCTATCTGAATTCAATACATACATATTTATTCCGTTCGTATTGATAATATAAATGGCTTATAAAAATTAAATTTGATTAGTTTAGTCTGTTTAGCGCTGAATTTAAAAGCTTGAATTTCAAACGACTCTGCTCGAATTTGCTAAATTTTCCGCACTCTGTAAAACCGCTTGAATGTACGCACGACACCTTCCGGCGAGCAATCGCGGTGCAAATTTAGCGATACATTTCCTTAAAACGAAAGCACGAATTCCCCGCGGATGACGCTGCTCTTCTGCGAAGAAATAATCGGCGGATAAACAGCGGCGACATCGGCAGTCCCCCCGGCGCGTTATTCAAGCGTCCGCCTCGAAGCTCCGCGCAAACTGGCTTTTAAGAAAACTAGAATTAGAAAAAACAACGAGTGCGCGCTCCTGCTCACCTACACAGAGAGCGAGAGAGAGAGAGAGAGAGAGAACGGCGCGGCGCGGCCGTTAGGCAGCGGAGACTTGCGTAATCGAGAGGCAAAAATGACGCGCGCGAGCGAGCGCGCCTTCGACTCCCTAATGAGCACTTCATAGGCGTGGAACCCGAAGACAAGGCGGCTGTCTCTCTCTCTCTCGCTCGCGGAGCAGCCGACGTCAGCCACTAAAGTTAACTCGCGCCTCTGGCGGAAGTGGCCGGCGTGGGCTCGCGCGCGCTGAAAAATCTAATTGGCAAAATAACCCATTGTGCTTTGCAATTATCGATTGTGCAACTCGAGCGAGCGCCGAGCGCGAGTTGCGGAATCGCCGACTGTAAGGACGATTGGAACAAGTGTCCTGGCCGATGCCGCCGTCGCGGCCTAAATTTTCCACCTGGAATGCGCGGCTCTCCTTCGAAAATCGCGCGTTAGAGCTACCGAGATAAAACTAGATAACTCGTTGAGTTTATCGTGATTAGCGCGCAGTGGTATTATCGGCGGCACGGTAATTTTTGCAAAGTCGTTTTCAGTCGATGCGTAACGGGTTCCGCCAATGAATGTTTAGACGCATTCCTGCCGTAATCCTGCATTTTGATCGCGAAGGATTAAAAGTGTTGACGAGCTGCTTAGAAGCAAAACAAAACCGAGCGTTGTTGTGCGGACTCCACATGTAAACGTGTAAGACCAGTATTAAGTTGCTTCTACTATATAGTGAAACGAGACAAACTGGTTTTTTTTTTGCAAAACTAAACTCGTGGGTCATCTACCCTGTTTTCTCTCGGGAAGTTGTTCCTCGATGCAGAAACTCGATCTTTTCTATGTAGTTGTGATAATAATAAGCCTCATAAAATTATCTCTTTGTGTGTTCACATCCTGTCATTAAATATTTAAATAACGCTTTATTTTTACAGTCGGCTAAATTACAAAATTTGCCAGGAGGATTTAAATAAATTATCGATCAATAAAAACCATTTACGTACATTAATACGCTCAATTTCCGCACCTGCAATTTGGTTTAATTTATTAATAGAGCATTTAAATGTTCGATAAGTGAACAATTCCAAAAATTTCTTTATTTAATGCAAAACGCACATCAGCAGCCATATAAAAATTGATCAGATTCATTCGAAGCACTTTTAACTTTAATCTCTTAAAAAGAAGTGTAAAAGCATCGTTAAACAATGCAAAAATTCCATCGAACCCGGCCAGGAGCATCCGGAGAATTCGCAATCGCGCCGGACATACTAATTCGCGCACAGGCTCTGCATTAAAATTTTATCCACCGGTGATTCGAGCTCTCCCGGCTCGATCTCTCGAGTGAAGTGGCACCTCTCGCACAAACAGAAAGAGCGAGCAGGAGTGAGAGAGAGAGAGAGAGAGAGCGAGCCGCAGCTCACACAAGGGGATCGAACTCAAGGCTAACCGGCGCAGGCTGCATCGAGATACGCGCAGGTTTTATATAGGCGCGTTCCAAGAGAGAGAGAGAGAAATTTATTCCGCGTGGTAGCCACTCGATGTCGACTCGATGTATATGTTCTTTTAAGAGAGAATTAACAACGGCTATTCCCGAGACGTGATTTTTGCGAGCGAATAATGCTCGCCGAGGGGTGCCAATGAGCTTGCTCGCTTGGAAGTAATTTCTTAATGAGGCGGACTATTGACGAGCGGACGCGTGTTTTCAAGACGTTTGGAGCTGAAAACGATTGCCGAAGGGACTAATAGTTCTAAATATTCATGCAATTAAACGGTGCATTTTCACTCGGAACTTTCTAAAACTGGTTTTCCTCGTACTTTTCCCCCGGTAACGAACCGCTCGATTTGAATTTGAAATCGGGCTTTCGGACCCGAGCCATTTACCATTTCTCCCCTGAAAACCGATCGATTCCTTGCCGCTAAAAGTCCCGCGGGCGACCAAATTCAGCGCTGTAAAGCCGCTGATTCGGCGGGACTTTCCTACATTGCGCGCGGCCTCTTGCGCAAGACGCCGCGGCGACGAGGAAGCGCCGCAGCGAAAATCGCGCGAAACAGATAGACGCGCGCCGCGACATACTAACTTTCCCGCACGCGTTGCACCTGCCCCTGCATGCGCGCGCTCTGTACATAGCCGTGAATGAGCAGTGAAAGGATTACGACGACCGGAGGCGCGCGTTGGCTCGAGTAATACTTTCGCGCGACGCGCGCGCTCAGGGACGGAACGCCCGATCGGAGCGCCAGTCGGGAGCGGAGTCGCCGACTCCTCGCGGACGCCGATGGGAGCTCGCTTTTTCTCATTTTTGCAAAGCCTCTTTTTAGCGTCTGCAGGCGCCGAGCAAATTCTAATTTAGAAACGATTTTCCTTAACCTGGATTTCTGCTGGTTTATTAGTGCATTTTGCAGTAGACTCGTGGTTGTAAAATTAGTCGGACGTTTGTAAACGGATGTAATCACATAAAAACACTAAATATTTGTCCAAAAACTTGAAAGTATCGTGCAAATCGAAAGACAAGAATTTGAATTTTAAATAAAATTTTAATAAATAATATTACATCGGTGTCTTTTGTTGGAGAAAAACTCACCTTTATCAGTGTCCTTAGCACTAAAATACATTGCAAAGCAAAAAACGCATGACAAAGTTATCGCGGGAACATATTTAACTCCCTGATGGTAAAGTCATAATAATATACGCCTTAGCATTATAATGCCGCTATTCGAAACTTGAATAAAAAAGCGTCTCCTACATTCAAGATAAAATCTTTGCGATTCCATTGTTTCGGCGCACAAAAATGACACATAAAAGTACAAAATAGAAAACTGTATTTATTTTGAATGAAAGCAAAACATATTCGCTGTATTATTGTTATAACTTTTCTTTTGCAAGTATCAGTACTTGCTTACAGATCTAATTTTGGAGACGAAAAAGGGCATTCGAATTCGAGGCCTCAAAATTGAAATGTACTTTTTCTCATACTTATGCACGTATACGTGCTCAATATGAGTCATGGGAATTGGGCGTTCGAAAATAGATGCCACCTGGCTCCGTTGCACTCAAAAAGTGTCATTCTTTCCTTCAGAGTTTACGAATACGAAAATAACACGTTTAACAAAGGAAATAGAGCTCAATAAGATAGAATAATTATTCTGCTCTTATCTGAATAAAGCAAAGAACGAAAAAATTCGAAATTGTAATTTAGAAAAATATAAAGAGTTTAATGGCCAGTATAGACTTACTCGCATCAGCAGTAACGTAAATTTTGAGGAAATACACCGACTGCGCTAAATAAAACATGAGAAGCAGAAAAAGGAGGGGACTAAAATCTCTGCCCCTCCTCTTTAAAATTCCGTGGGACAAAATACCTTCCTCCGGAGGCGGGAAAAAGAAAGTGGACAGAAGACCACAAGCGCCGAATACATTTTCGAGCGCGTCATTCGATTCGGCCAATACACTCATTAGGTACATCATGACTCACAGAGGTAGTATCATCCTATCTTATTCGCGTATTCAGTTTGCGCGGACGCAGATGAAATTCCTGCATTTCGAAAGCAGTTTTTATTTTTATTTCAACATTGAAGCGGGACCGACCACCTGTTAGATTTCAAGCGGATAAACAATTATGAGTCTAGCATCAATTTCGATGGCAGTCCCATGAAAACATGCGAGCATGAAATTTTCTCATAAAAAAGGCTTCGCCCGCTGCACATTATTCTAAAACGGGGTGTAAAATCATACAGCACATGTCGCTGACAAACGAGCCGCGAAATCGCACAATTCAGCGCTGTTAGCCACTTGATTATACAGCAGCAGCAGCGGCGGCGGCGACGGCGGCAGCAGGCGGACAGGCCGAGAAGAGGGGAGCTTATACGAATGAAAGTGCGTCGGCGTGAACGGGTCAAGTGGCCTGGCGCGCTCTTTATTTGTTCATTGTACTCTCCGGCACTTAATCAAGTTGCGAGGCTCGCCGTGATTCTCCGGGAGAGGAAAAATGAGCGCCAAATTGAGTAATGAAATTACGCGACTATAGACACGAGCTCGGCTAGGCGTTCTCGAAGCCGCGCTGCTAATCCGATTGAAGCGAGTCGAGAGCGCTCGCTTTCGCGCGTTTAAAGCCGCCGGGCGACGATTACTCTCTCTCTCTCTCTCCCGGCTCGAAGCGATCGAACGGCCCGGTTGACGAGCTGCGCGACTTGCGCCGAATTTTAATTGCCCGGCGTTAATTAGTCGCGACGGGGGATCCGTTTTAATTGCCCGCGTCCGTGGAAAAAAAGAGCAGCCGCGCCAGCGCGCGAGTTTACGTAAGCGCGACGGCGGGTACATAATTGTAAATACATTGTAGCTACAGCGTGTGTTGACAATGGCCGGAAAAAATGAGAACGCCGAGCGCGCATTCATACATACGGGATCAACGAAGCGGAACGCGCTGTCCCGTACATTATTACATCGCGGGAGTCTTGCAATTGCGATCGCTGCTTCTTGGGCTATTGTGCCTCGCTGCTGCTGCTGCTGTTTCACTGTTTTTCCCAAAAGTCTTCAGGGTCGTTTGTACAGGCGGCTTTTCTGGGTAGCCGACCCATTTGTCATGCTACGAGTTTCTTGAAGGAAAAAAATTATGTATCTTGTTTTTACCTCGACTTTTGCTCTCTAATGCTTAGCTCGCCCCTACTGCACGAAAAAGTAGTCTTGCTTTTTAATTCTGCAATATACGAAATTTTAATTATATTTAATAAATATAAATTATTAATATTCTTGAATCGCCTAAAAAACAGTTGTTCGGTAGGTAATGGAAAAACGTCGACGAGAAAAGCCAGCCATCCAATTAACTTTGCGTCCCCTTATCAGCGAAGCTACAGAGAAAATTACGCGAAATCTAAGCACGTGCGCCTCGATAAGAGACACACGATCCGATGTAATCTCGCCGCGATCGCGTCGATTCCACTTTCCACGCGGGGCGAAAGGCGAAACCCCGTAAAAGCGATTCTCGTCCCCCCTCGAAGGAAATAATAATAGGGCTCACGCATGTGCGTGCCTTTTGGGGCAGACAGATCCGTGGTCGGCATTACGAATATCATACGCACGGACGGGGGGGGACGCAGGCGCGTCCGCATGGGGTGCGCGCGTTCACGGCGGAGGAGCGGAGAGTCTTTGGGAACCGCGGCCAAGATTCGATCACAGGATCTGCTAGGATGCTGTCCTTTCTCCCCCGGGTCCCCTTTGCTTCTTTTTTCCCCCGCCGCGAGACCGTTTTGTCTTCGACCCCATGTATGTGTTTTCGGATCGACTCGGGTTTCTTAACTTTTTCAAAGCCGATAATGATCCGCGGCAGCGGAGTGAGAAGTCGAATGCGAGGAACGTTCGAGTTTTAGCGAGGGGCTACGGGAAACAGGAGCGATATCGAGTCGGGTTATTATCTAGTTTGTTTAGCCGATAAGTCGATCGGAAACTTCGCAAAAAGTATGCGCTTGCGTATTAGATTTCTTGCTTGCAGTGCAAAGATTGCTTTTTTTAGCTAGATAAACAATTTTTCTTACGCTGTTCAGAGAGAAACGCTTTTTTCGTAAGGGTGAATTATAACTTTCTTCTTATCCAGCGGTCTTATCGTTCTTAAATTGATAAATAATCAGGAAGTTATCGGTTTTGTTAATAAGCCTGAACAATTCACAGCCTCATCGATGTAGTTGTAATTGAATGCAGATAAGAATGACAGTCCTTCAATCGAGCATAGCTTATGCAGAGCACTTATTAATAGTTGATGAAAGTGGCTTATCGAGTATAAATACCGACCCACACCCATAGGTTTTTGCCTCGCGCTTGCGCCATAAAAATCCTCAGCAGCCGCGAGCTGCTCTGGGATTAGGGAAGGACACGCGCTCTGGGTCTTTGTGTCTTGGGCGCGCACGCGTGTCAAGAGAACAGATGCTCCGATGGACAGATGGAAACCCTGCCGCCTCGAAGCTTCTTTTTAAAATCATAAATATCTCGCTTTCTTTAAGCGAAGAGCCCGCGCTCGATCGATACTGTAGTTAAAGGTCCGCCACTCGCGTTCTGTCAGAGCCGCCCTAACCTACAAATCCAGGGGGAGTCGGGGAACATTGATAACCGATGCTGTTTCGGTTGCAGAAGCGAGAGAGATCGCCGGGAAAGAGGATGGACCGGATCAGGAGAAGCTTCAGGGACAGCTTTAGGAGAAGGAAAGATCCGCACTCGCCAGAGTCCAGTAAGCCGCACCAGTGGCAGGCCGACGAAACTGCTGTCAGAAATGCTACCTGCGCCTTTCACGTCAAGGTAACACTCATTACTCACCAGTTTAGTACTCTACTTGCAAATCTAACGAGTTGCTGTCAATTGTATGAATTAGAGTTGGAGATTACTTTGTCCAGCGGGACAGTTTGAATTAATATCTCTCAATTGTTAGGAGATCATATAGTTGTGAACAATAGAGAAGTTATCTATTTATCTAGAAAACTTAATCTTAAAGTCAGAAATTCACTTTGAATTTGCTTTCAGTATTTGGGATGCGTTGAAGTGTACGATTCAAGGGGAATGCAAGTTTGCGAAGAGGCTTTGAAGGTTCTTAGAGTAAGTATCTAATTGTTCTTAGCCAACAATTCTAATTCTTAAAGTTTTGATCAAAGGAATTATTCAGAATTTTGTTAATGTCTTCACTCATTGATCTTTTACTCTTAATGCACTGACAAGAAAATAATTGATTAATTTGAATTTACAAAATTTAATACAGTTTTTTGAATTTAAAAAATTGTTAATTCCTACATTTTTAGAACTTTTTGAACTTGTTGAAATTGTGAAAGAATAGTTTTTTAAGACTTTCATCATTTGATGTCAATCTATTAAGTCATCAATACATTTCTAGAATTCAAAAAGGAGACCTGTTCGAGCAATTCTTCATGTTTCTGGAGATGGTCTTCGCGTTGTGGAAGATGAAACAAAAGGGCTGATAGTTGATCAAACTATTGAAAAGGTGTCTTTCTGTGCTCCTGACAGAAATCATGACAAAGGATTCAGCTATATTTGCAGAGATGGTACTACAAGACGTTGGATGTGCCATGGATTTTTAGCTTTGAAGGAGTCGGTAAGTTATTGTTTCATTACAAATAGACATGATGAGAATAAAAGTATCATCATTAGCAAGTCCAATGTGTCTTAAATTTATATTTATTGAATTATTTATAATATATTATTGTAAAATATCTTTAGTACAATATTCAACAGTAAATTTTATTCTTACTTTTATTCATCTTTAATCACAAATATAAAGTACTAATTAAACATACATTTCTTTTCTTCCAGGGAGAAAGACTGAGTCATGCAGTCGGTTGCGCCTTTGCTGCTTGCTTGGAAAGGAAACAGCGAAGAGATAAAGAGTGTGGTGTCACAATGACATTTGATCAAAAAACATCTACCTTTACGAGAAGCGGTAGCTTTCGGCAACCAAGTCTTACGGAAAGGTTACAAGATACTCGAGAACGCGCGATCGGTTAGTAGTCTATATTTTCTTAGTTTAAATTATTCATAATTTTTGTACCTTTATTTAACTTGTTAATTTATAATAAGGAACAAAGACATTAATAAATACTCACTCATAAATTGAAAAAAAAAGTTCTTTATTTAGAGTCAAAATCTTAAATTGCATTATCGTACGAAAGATATTTTTAGCATTTTTATTTCTTTTGTATGAAAAACATCTTAATATTTTAGAGATTTGATCTTTACATTTTATAAGGAAATCTTATTCTAAAGTACAGTTCCGGTAATATATTTAAATTGAAAGGGGCGCTGAATGTAAAGTAATAAAATCTGTTTTTCATGACAGACGTTCCCCCGGCACGGCAAATCTACAATCCATTTGCAATCGAACGACCGCATGCGACGCCTTCGATGCTTGAGCGTCAGGGCTCCTTCCGGGGCTTCAATCAGCTCAATCAGGCCTCGCCCTTCAAGCGGCAGCTGAGCTTGCGCGTCAACGATTTGCCCAGCAATCTTGAGCGCACCCGCAGTCACAGCCTCGAGCCGACGGATTTATCGCGGATGCCTCCGACGCTGCCACATCAAATTCCCGTCAAGCCACCCGGTAAGCGTTTTACTGCTTTCCTTCGCTTCTCTCAGCTTAAAGCTTATCTTTCTTGATTTTAAAAAAGAGAGACTTTTTCATCAGTATTTAAATAAAACGATTTTACCGAGTTTTCAAAAATATTCAATCAATTCACGTTTTAACTTAAATAAGTTTTAAAAATCAAGAAATTGTACATAAAAATATTTAGTTTAATTAAGCTAAAGTATTAAAACATCTTTGAGGAGCAGTAATAAATCATTTTTTTTCTTTTTTTTGGCAACAGATTACGAAGGATACGACGAAGGTCGCTATATATTCTTTGGCTTATAAATATAATACACACTGTTACACGATCTTTCATGTATTGCTCTTCTGACTCTCTAATCATACAGTTCAATTTTAAATACAACAAAATTCTTTAACTATATACAAGTAGACAAGTCAGCTCACTTGAAATGTTCGTTTATTTACGTTTATCCTAGTTACAAATCACTTTCATTCATATTTTGTACAATTTTTGCAAACGAAAACTATACATATCCTCATTCAAGAGTAGAACAAACACATATTTGCAGTAGACATTAATTAGAGTAGAATAGTGCTTAATTATAAAGTTGATTATACACCATTTTACTCAATACATCAATTTATTTACCCTACAAAGTTTTACAAAATGAATATGTACTTCTTCCATTAATGAAAGAAAATACTTTACCTACAATGGTACATTGTATGCTTGGATGTTCTTCGTAAATCAAAGCATGAGTTTTCTTTTTTAGTAGTTTGTCCCCAGAAAAATAATTTTTATTCGAACATTTTCTGATTTGAACATTTTTTTTTTAGTGAGTCCTATTCCAGAGATATCGCCGAGTGGTCAAGACAGCGTGTCAGCGATGTGTCAGCAGCTTTCGCGGGGACTCTCTCTTCTCTCCAGGGACGATGAATTCGGCCCGGTCATTACACAAACGACCACCAGCACTGTTGTCAAAAAATTGTTCAGTAGTACCAATACGACTACGAATATCTTGCCCAATGGTACATTTCTTATAAATCGTTTGTGAAAAGAAATTTTTACTTGAGCCAGGCTTAAAAAAATGTTAACATTTCAGTACCGAATAGCAGTTCGCTCGATGATCTGAAGCTGCAAAACGGTCAGAATTTTGCGGAGCTCACCTCGGCAAACAACAATAACAATACCATAATCGACGACAGCAATCCTTTGGGTAGCGACGGACTTAGCTGGCAGGACAGTTCGTCAAGCGTCGTCTCGTCTACGAATCACCGTCTCACTCCCATCCTGAACCAATGCTCTCTGAGTCCGGTGCTACCTCGCAGCAGCGTCAACAGCACGCCGGCCCTCCGCCAGAACACGATGGGCATGTCAATTTTCGACACGCCGGCAGCAAGTCCAGCTTTCAGCACGGCTTCCACTTCGTCCCTCGACAGCGCAAGTGCCACGGCCGCGAACCAGCTGTTGAACAGATCGCCCGTTCCACTGCCGCAGACCTCGGCTATGCCCACACTTAGCGATTCACCCAGCGCGAACATTACTTCCGTCTCCCCCTCACCAGCACAGATGTCGGCTGTGCCCACGTCTATGTCTGCAGTTGGCCCCGCACTGGCCAATGTTTCTGGTGTCACGGAGTTGTCCACCTCGACAACTCAACCGATGACCGTATCCTCGGTAAATACTCTTTACATTAAACTAAAATTTTAAACCTGAATTAATTAATTTCCTACTTAAATGAATTTTTCTGTGCATTACACTTTATTTATTCCAGCAGTTGCGTCATTAAAGTTAAAAATGAAATCTAAAGCTGTGTTTAAATTTTCAGGTGCAGGCAGTGCCAAGCATAACGAATCTCCCGAAACCAGATCAATGGCTAGGTAATGTAACGACTCAGGTAACAGCGTGCGTTCCTCCTTCAACCAGTCCGCGACGAGCACCTCCTCTTCATGCCAGAGCAATGAGCCTTGGCTCTGCGGTCATGAACCCAGCTTCCTCGAGGACAGGACCCTCGGACCCCTTCGATGCCGAATGGGCGGAGATTGCCGCACGCAACCTCAAGCAAACTTCCACTACTAACCCCTTCATTATGCCCAACACTACACAAGCTTTCCAGGTCAGTTTAGTAAACAATAAATGAGACGCATTTGCTAGAATAAAAGTTACTGGTCCACTTTTAAGGTTTAAATTATGACCACTATTTAAATATTATTTTAAAATTTTATAGGTGCAATTATAGCCCGAGGAGTTTACAAAGAGTATAGAAGACTACTATCGCACCAATACATAGTGAAAAGCTTCTTGAAACAAACGCATCTTTAGTCATCAATAGAGAAGATTTGCAATACACGAAAATGAAGAAGGGAGGCTTTGATATTTTCTACGCAAAGTTGAGATGCTTCTCAACATGAAATGCACTCATTCACAGTCCAACTGGAAGCTGCTTTGGCTTAGTCGGTTGGAAAGTTATAGCGAATCGTAAAAGAGTAAAAGGGAAAGGATATAAGTTCAAGATGCTCAAAAACAAAGTTACTATTCCGACGTTAGTTTTGTTTTTTTGCAAATTTGACTTCGGGATTCTCGAGTATACGGTGTGAAAGTACGAGAGAAAGAATATACAAACTTGTTACATTTGTAAAAAGTTTAGGTTACCAGTTGTGTAACAGTGTATTGGCATAATTTTTGTAATTTATGCACGCATAGTATTATAATTATTGTAAATTTTTCAAGAGAAGAGTTAAGCAAGCAAAGGAAAGAAAGAGATAGAGAGAGAGAGAGTAAGTGCGCGAGAGTGCCATTTAAGTGAATTTCTGTACATATTGTTTGCGTCTATTAAACAAATTTACTTTGACGAATCCCAATCTAAAATTCTCAAAAACGAAACTGACGTCGTGTTAATTCTCGATTTTCTCGAGAGATTGAGTATAAAAATTATTGCCACAAACTTAGCAAAGAAAATAACTCTAAGCTGCAATAAAACTTTAACGTAATCTAGTTAGGCTCGAGAACCGAGCGATTATCGTCGTTTGCATGATGCGCAAAATTTACACGCACCGATGAACTTTTATTGCACCTATTCTAATAACGTTAAAGCTATATGATAAATAAAAAAAGAAAATGAATAAAGGATCAATTATCCTTGCTAAAGAGAACTTGAATAAGTTTTAATAAAAAAAGAAAATGATAGATATTACGCATAAAATATGAATATTTGTTGAATATCGGACAAGATCTGTGATATGCTGAATGGGTCAGTACTTATTAATTCTCGGGGTCGACAAGTGTACAAAAAAGAATGACGCAAGAGAAAAATGTATTAGTCTTCTTGTCGTTTTGTCGACCAAATCCGGGATTTATTAGGCTATTAAAAAAACAAGTCGGAGTACAAAGTGTTATTTTTATTTCGACAAAAATTAAACATGTTTTTTTAAAATAAAAAGCAAATTGTTAAATTTTCACGTATTCAACATTTTTAATATAAAACTATTAAATTCAAACAGAATTTAAGGAACCAGATTTAAATATGCCTTCGAATGAACAAAGAAGTAAAGAGAATGGATTATATTACGAGATAATTAGTTACACTCCAGTCTTTAAAAATTTCAATCAATGCTTAATTGGCAACAACTCCGCACGATATCATATAATAGCGAATAGATGTTGATCTTAGAAAAAGATAAGTATGATATCTATCACATTATTGTTGTCTATTATTAAACGCAATCTTCTCAAGATGCATACATATATACCGTGAGTGGTAATGACTGCAAGTATCAAAATACAGATTCGTGTAGTTATGGATAGTTGGGATGGAGTGTTTAGACGCAAGGTTCTCGGTGACTCGAGCTCGACTTATAAATCAGTCCAAGTGTTTTAATAGTGAACAGATTCTTTTTCTTCAACTTATTTACAGATAAAATCTAGCAGAGTTAAGTTATTTTTAGCACTAATTATAAAGTATTTACATCTTTGCCAATAATATTGAGTTAATAATTTTCTAAATTAATATATTTCTGGCACCGCATCTCGTTAAATTGTACGAAAAATTAGTTATTTGATTTTGTAAATACGAACCATTATATGGACGCGTCAAACCTAATGTACTAGCAAAATTCACTTAAATATAGAAAACTAAGGATCAAACAATTTACCTACTTAGTATTTTACACATTGATGATACAAACGAGAAAGTAAACTTTTGGAATGCATCAATTTATATCAAGATTCAAAATACAAAGAACTTGCACATTCGAACGTAATGTCAAAGTTTTTTGGAGAGTTTGTATTAATAAACTGTCGAAAGAACTGGATCGCACATTCTTATTTTTGTACTTAAGTTGCATACTTGTTTGCAATTTTCAATTGTTCAACATTTTTTTCTACTAAACGAATTTTTTACTTAATGAATAGCTACTTAAATTACTTTATCGTTCCGAGATGCGTCACTTACAGAAGATAAAAGGACAAAAAAGGAGGTAAACTTAAAATTTTGTACACGCGATGCGAATATTGCGAAACGATTGTTAGGTAATTACTGTGCGACGCGCCGCGAGCGATATGGCATCGCGTGCATATTTGGCTGAAAACTGCGGGCTCAATAGTTAAAACACGCCTTTCGTCCGTCCCGAAAACTCGAAAATTACTAAGTTATAGCAATGTCGCCAAGCACAAGGAACAAAAAAGCCGAGTACTTATATGTACACATATATGACATATATGAATCGTTAATATTCGATGTACTTAACCGTTTGTTTTAATTTCTGATTTCGTTAATAGAAGGTTTTTTTATTTTGTACCAGGTTCAGATAAAGACAGCCTTCAAAGGCCGCGTACATACTTAATTATACACGCTGTCTCTGATTGATCTTGCTGCGGAAACCTCGCGCTTGTTTTACGAGAGTTAAAACATGAGCAGGTCTATGGATTGTAAATAAAGTTGTGAAATTATTGCATTAAAGCATTGTAGCAATTATATTATTACATTGTATGATTATTAATACCAAGTTTTATTACATCTAACAAAGCAACTAGCATGTCGATAAACGAGAAAAAAAGTAAAAATATTTCCTCAGGTTTAAGCCACAATCGTAATAAAGCTAGGCAATTTTATTTGTCAGCGATTTGCATTTATAAAGATAAAGGAACCGAAAGAACAAGGCCGAAAATACACGAAAGCGTCTGCACGTGCGAACAAATAGAGCTAGGATACTGATTTCTCACAATGCTTTTAACGCAGATTTTTTCTGACACAGAAACAATGCATAGATAATATGATCGTGTATATTTTTAAGCAGGAATTCATTTTACGCGAAGGCTGTTTACTGCCTGCGTTACTTTCTTCACGATAATGGTTGTTGCGAAATCGATTGAGGAAAACAGCAAGCGAAAACAATGTCTACATGGAAGCAAGCACGTGCCAAAATTGCCGGATGTGTGAAAAGAAACACATTTCGCAAAAATACATACACGTGGCTTGGATCAGTAGCTGCCCTATCGTTTAAATAAACAGAACAATGTTGCGTATTTCCCCTTTGTAAATAAAAGCGCCTGGCGAGAGTCGCGGGATTTGTCGCGCGAGTCTTTAAGCGCCTGTATATTTCATAAATAATATTTTTTGTTCTATTTTTTCTCACAATGTATCAGCCTCTGTAAAAATATGATTTATTATATCTGTTGCGATTACAAAAATGATATTTGCGTTTTTTATCCATTCCTATACGATGAAAATCCTCGTTACATTTTTATGCATGAAAAATTAGTTTGATTCATCCTTAAAAAAAATTTGTTATTTTTTTCTACAGCGATAATCATTTCTGTTTTGTAAAATCTTCCATTTCTAAATATATATTTTTTTTAAAAAAGAAACTTCTTTTAATTTCTAAAAATTAGATTTTCCTTTACGATTGCTTCAACTATTAAACCTTAAATTATCATCAAGGTTCTGCAAGTAATTTCAGTCGTAAACGAAATTGGATCTTCGACCTACTCTGGTAATACTGATTACATGCCCTATATATCTATAAAAGATGTTTTTTACTTCCACGAAGTAAATATATGATCGGAAAACTGATTGCACTCTTAATCTACTTTGCAGTAGATCTTTTATACAAGTAACCATTTATATTATGCAAATTTAATTTAATTTTAGATAAAATAAGTATCACAATCAAATTTTCTAACTTGGAAACTAATTTATAATTTTTATCTACACGTAACGATGTCTGTCGCTTGATTGTTCGCAAAAATTGTAACAACCAAAAGTTTGTGTGAGTATCGATAACGCCCAATTGAACTTTTAAATCTTTATAATTATAAAGTTAAATAGAGCAGAAGTAAGAGCAAAAAAAAAAATAGCTGGGCAGCAGAGGATTTTGCGTGAAACGTCGATCACGGGCGATTTGTTTGGCGGCGTTAAGCAGATTAACGCAATCGCGCGTGCAGGCAGCGGGTATTTAGGATCGATGAGCGGCAGCGGCTTCGCCGGCACATCGGCGCTTCGCATAATACCTGCATTATCTGTCATTAAGAGCAGGCAGACTTGTTTTACGCTCTGTTTTCCTCCCGCTCTATCTTCCCTACGTCCGTCCGTTCCTCCCGCATGCTGCCTATTTATCGCACTCCATTTGCAAAGCTCGTTTGCCGCTGGAGCTGCTCGAACGGCAGAGCTCCCCGCCCTTTCAAGATTTCGAGCGAAATTTTACTTTCAAAAATGCCGTAGCTAAAGCTAGCTTTTCGGATATTTAAATACGCTGCAGTGCGTCTGAAAGCGATCAGCCGATTTAAAAGCTATGCATAACGCGCGCATTTTTCGGGAAACATGAAAATTTGAAGAGGCAATTTTTCAAAGGGCCAGGATCAAACGGGACTACTGCCTTTCAATGCCGCTACTCTCACCGCAGTGCAAGCATTATGTAAACAATAATGCGCTTTACAAATTCTGAGCAAGCTTGATTGTACGCGCCGTAGATCAATGCGGCACGACGTAACAGTGTAAAAGTTGCTGCAACTTGGCGCAAATTGCGGAAAGCCTCGCTCGCTTTTTTGTCGGTCAGTGGAGTTTAGGGGCGGCGCCGCAAAGGGAGAGAGAGAGAGCGAGAGAGTGGCGCATTCGGCCGCTGATAATGGGGCTGACCAGAGAGTTATTTTAAAGTAGCGAAGTTCGCGGAGCTATTTCGCCTGGCGACGGCACGACAGGAAAGCAGTACTCCTCTGCGCCGTGTAGGGAAAACAAGCTGGCTCTCTCTCTCTCTCTCTCTCTCTCTCTCGCTTTAAATTGTCTCTGTTTCCGATTAACTGAACTCCCTCCTGCTCCCTCTTTCTCTTCGACTGCAACGGAAAGTTAGACCGCACTCTATACGTCCTTGTCGTACACGAAAAAGGTTCGGCTCTTGTTGCTGCAACTGCGGGGGAGTTTACACCTTTTGTCCGGGGCTAGAATAATTTTAAATTACAGCTAGTCAAATGTTCTTCGTTCAATGCTTAAATTTACTTTTCCTCCTCAATTTATCCCAAGAAAGACCTACAAAAGCATTCTCTCGAAATTGCTGAAATTTATAGCTGGAAAGACGAGGGTAGCTTGGAGCTCGTTGTCGAATATCCAAGATCGACAAGCAGCTTTTACTTGATCGCGCTGATATATAAATTGCGCGAGCAAAGGTCTAGGCTCCTCTCTCTCTCTCTCTCTCGCCTTTTATTCTCCTCATTTCGGACGGGCGTAAAGGTGCTAGCGCGCGAATTTTACGATCGCGGCCGGCGAAAATGCCGGCGGCGAGGCGCTTTATATCGACTGATTTTCCGCGTAACTAAGATTTATTGGACCATCCGCCTCCTCTCGCGCGCGCAACGAAACACTTTATAAAAATGACCGAAAGCTGCAGGGCAAATTTGGCTTTTAAGCCGCTACAAGTGAATTTTACGTTGACTTTCGCTTCGTGTCTAGCTAAATGTTCTTTTGTTTTACGTGGGCGAGGCTGGCTGATTTTGAACGTCAGAATTTCAAGTTTTCTGAAAATAAGAGATTCAATGCGTTTACATTTCGAAAAATAAAAAAGTAAGTCATATCTATAACGCAACTATTCACTAACTTTGAATTAATTGGCATTATTATTATTCTAGGAAGCTCGACGACTGGTTCGTTAAAGGGAAAAGCCTTGCGTAATAACTCGCAAGCCGCCCTCCTACCTTACACCTGCAAGTGACTCGAGGCGAGCGCGAGAGCCGTCGAGTAATTGTTCCCTCGCTTTGCGTAATACTCTTAACTTTCTCTGAAGGCCTATTGAGCTTCGGGAGCTCGAAAAGTACCTCATTAGCGTGGCAGCCCTTCTCGCGAAAAGCAGTCGAAGAAAAAAAGCAGCAGCGGAGAGCAGCCCACGGACTTTGAGATATCTTTTAGCAAGTGTCGCGGACAATGGCAGGCTCTTGCCCTCCCTCGGCAGACGCATTATCGATATTACTCGCGTACGGAGGTGCGAGCTCGTGCGCAGTCTCGCGCACCAGACGGGAAAAACAGGCGCGGAAAAGAAGAAGAAGACGAAGAAGAAGAGGCGCGCAGCTGAAGGCGTCGCGAGCTCTCGCAAATTGAAATGCCCCCGTCTGCATCAGAGTAATTATTGTTGCAGGTGTGCGAGGAAGAGGGAGAGGCCGCTTATTCTAATGAAAAAGCGCGGAATTTTGAGTTTTGAGGCAGTGCGCGCGCAGCCAGCGGCGGGCCCCGATCCGACTTTAATTAATTGGCCCGGCATTTGTCTAGCGACGGAGGGAGAGACCTGTTGCGAGCGCCGGCGTCATCTCGCGTCTGCTATTACGGCGAGCCCCGTGCCTGCCGATGCACATTGTGAGGTCA
>JAWWEM010000010.1:20431836-20450845 GCA_035582935.1 Ormyrus thymus | reverse complement strand
ACGAGCAGTCCTCGTATCTCCTTGCATCGTGGTCTTCTTTCGCGACTCGTCTGCGGATGACGTCATCATCCGTGACAGAAGTAATGGATGTAACAAATGTAGCAATATATTGAACGTAATTAGTAAAATAATTGACGCCTTGTTTATCCTGGAGAGCGCAGAGATATTTTTGAGTAAAAAAAGGCTCTCTTCCCCGTCTAGACAGCGTCCTCGTTTTCGATTTTCGCCTCATCTTCATTTTTCTGCTCTCATCGTGTTACAACGCGCGGCAGCAGCGGTCCAATCTCCCGGCGTATAATTCTATATTTCGCTTTGTGCTTGGCTCGTCTTACTTTTAGCTTCTTGGCTTTGAGCTTAATGAGATTTTTCTTTTCTTCCTGCTTTGGGCGTCGCAACACCTTTCACGGAGCCCTCCCTGCCCCAACGCTTTCAACAAAAGCAAAGGAGCTGGATACATCGAAAAGGGGCTTGTTGGAAATTTCGCCAAGGCCTTTAATAAAATCGACTAATAATGCAGTCGCGGCTCGGTGCCCTTTATGATGGGCCACCTCTCGTCTGTAATTGAAATGATCAATCAGGGAAATGAGCTTAAGTACCTAATCGCCTTAGCGTGTAATCAGATTCGTAGGCATTACTCTTATTATTATTCGGCAGGCTCTTATCGGCGAAAAATTTTTAACGGATCGCTGTTTGCTGAATTTTTCATTAATGAAAGGGATGAAGTAGAGATCGATCGGTGGGGTCTAGATTATGCTTAATGGACTGGTCAATCAGGACGGAATAATTCAATTTCGGATGCACAAATGCTGTATGATGTAAGAACGTTGAATCGATTGCCGTTAATTTGACCAATCACTTAAAAGTGCTGCTGCTACTAAATTCCGCATAGATTTCGAGGCAAGTAGTCGTGGAAAGACTTGTTTAATACACGTACTAGTATAAAACGAGTGACTTTTAATAATTTTGTGAAGGTTCTCTAAAAGCTCCAAAACTATCGCAAGCTGTCTGTGAAAACGGCTCTGCCACGTACAGCCACAACATCGCTCCAGCTTTGATTCGCATAAACGTCCTCATGTAAGCTGCGTCCGTGTAATATAGTGCCGTGGGCCACTTCGTGTGTCCCAGGGGGCTGTTTCTCCTGCTCGACTGGCGCTAGTCTAGTTGCTATGAAATGTGCGACGCTCAGTTAAATTTTAGTTACCCGCTTCAATGAATTTCCTCCGCTTGAAGCAAGTTTTTGGGGATCGTCTGATGATCTTTAACCGTAGGTATTTTCGGGAACGATTTGAGTAAGCTTCTCTTATGGAAGTTTTATTTTAATTAATGGAAACAATTCTGACTATGTTTCAAATAAATGCATCTTTTTACAGCGGCTGTTTATTATTATTTTAACTATTATTGTTCCACCATCGTGAAATTGTAAATTATTCGGAAATCAATATCGATGTGTTGTTTAATCCCATTATAAAAACATCATTTTAAACGTTCATTAGTTTAGAGGACGTTAACGTAAAAATCTATAGACACATACAGTTTCATTAAATTAATGTTCACTATTGTTTTTATCATTTACGTAAAATTTGGATATACGTATTGTTTTATTGTATTGTTTACAATATTCATAAAGAAAAAAAAAATGCAGAGAGGCTCACATACAATAAAAAGAATATTGAAGAGATAATCAATAGTAAAAAATAATTGTTTATTGCATCTTTATTTGGACTACCCCACGAAACAAAAATTACGTTTAGCTTCAACATTAACGTAGCTTAAGGACAGTAATCAGGAACTGACAAGAAAAGCATTATAATCCCCTTCAGGTACTGATTCGATGTAGATTTAGCCCTGATTGTTTGAGTTCTGTCCTCGGGTTTCACTCGGAAAAGAGAAACTTTTTCTTATTTTCTTTTTAGTCATTATCACTTTATTGCTTCATTATTACTTTATTTTGGGAATTTTCGCATCTTTGCATAGTGTGCTTTTGTTGCAAACAAGGAGTTAATTTCCACAAATTTGTACACAACTTGTCGAAATTCTACCGCATCGAAATATAACTACCGTAATTGCTTCCATTGCAGCTCCCTAAACTTTACGGTTCCAAAACCAAAGCTCGCTTCATTAAAACAACACGCTGCTCAGCAATCGTACCGCGTAAGTGTTGCGAATTGCTGCAGGTTTTTATTAAAACAATAAAACAAGGGAGTAAACACGCATAAACATCGGCGCTCTCCCCGCGAGAAAAAGTCGAAAAGTTAAAAGACAGAGAGCTCGGCAGTGAGCGGGCGAGCGAGGCGCGACAGGAAATAGGATTTGAGCGCAAAGTCTGGTAGGTACAAGCCGTCGCATTTCGCGCCGCAAGCTTGCCTTCGGAGAGCGAAACTTGATAACGAAGCAGAGCGCTTTTCGCTCCGGCGGCGAGCTCGCAGGCCCTCGTTATAAGCGGCGGCTCCGGACTCCGGCGTTTTCTCGGCGAAATTGAGTTCCGGAATCCGGGCGGCCGCTTGCGAGCATTACGCACCCGGGCCACTCTCCCGCATCGCGTAATCGCGTTCGCTGATCTTATTCAAGCCCGTAATGCAAAATCATCGCGCATGGCGCCGGACCGAGTCCGATAATAGCCGCTTGGCCCGTGATTGCCACGTCCCCGCCGCCGGCATTGTGTTTTTCTCCGGCGGCCCGGCCGTTGTTTAGTCCTGCAGCGATTGAAATGTGCTTGAAATTCCCAGTCATCGAGGGCTTTTATTAAAGCGCCGTGGATGAACGTTGCTTTTAGAGACCTAAAAGCTCCGCTAAACAGAAAATTCGCGTTCATTATTCACTTGAAAATAAGTAATGATTTTGTCCTTAGAAACGGACCTGCGCTATAAAATGTTTCGCTGCTTTCTCAAACAATCAAAGAAAGGGGTTCTGCGGCTCGCACAGCATCCATCACTTTAGTCGCGGACGAAAAGATATACGCGCGAGCAAAGGGGAGGCGTGTCCTTAAAGGTGGCTTTAAGTGCCTATAAATAAGGTTTGGGGATTTACGAAGGATTTACCGCGGAGACTTTTGCACTTTAGATACCGAGGACAGAAGCGGAGAGGGGAGGCCATCGGTGCTATCGCGATGCATGGTCGGCTCACTTGCTCACTTGTATCCTGGCCATTGGTCGGAAACTTTTTCCCTACACCCGGGGAAACGTACGGCCGACCGTTTTCCATCGCTTCGACTCACTGCCCTTTAACTCCCCCGCCGCTTCCTCCTCTGTTTATTCTCCGACTTTGTTTATTTCCCGATTATTGTCCCTGTTCGGCGAAATTTTTAATAAGACGCCCTTTTTGCTTTGGAGGTATGCGGAATTTTTGTAATATCCTCAAAATTCAAGACATGTAGCATTCTAAAATTTTTACGCCGCCATACCGTAGTTCTGGCATGCTTTGAAGTCGCCGTATAAAGACGTCACACAAAGTCACTTTGACATGCTATACATTTTATAAACGCTACGCATTTAAAAAAAAAAAAAAACTGCAGATGAATATTTTGGCCTTTTGCGAAATAAACTAAAGCATATCAAGTATTCAGCAGTATTTGAAGTTTCAAAAAACATGAAACGCTAAAATGAAAAAAAAATAGCAGAGAATTAATTTCCCAAAGGCATAACTAAAACGCAGGGCGCACATTTGATTTTTCGTCAGTGCGAATTCTGAAAATGAAGGAGAGGACCGGGCACGAATGTCGAGGTAATATCTAGATAGAAACGTTATAACGCTGACAACGTATTGCTATTTATGAGAATCGCATGCACAACGGTTTGGCCATCAGCGACGAAGCCAGGTCTGGTTCAGCCATTTCTGCGGTTATTATCTCTCCAGTTTACGTGCCACCCGACCCTCCCGTATGATCTTAAATTTACACGCGCGAATTTCGGATTTGATTTAGAAAGTGATATTATTGAGGACTGCTGCTTTAAAAGCCATTCTATAAAATTCAAGTGCCAGGCTAAAGTACTGCGTGATGATTTGATCATTAATCACTTTAATGTTCTTGCTATCACTGTTTTACAAAAGAGAAAAATATTCTTCCCTGGAAGAGGCCTTGTGTGGCAAGCTTTCGTACAACTAAATAATTTCAAATTGGAAACTAACAAAGCTCATGTCAAAACAATGAACAGGAAAGTAACTTCACTAAAAGAGAATAAGAATTATTTAATTCTTAATTTCAAGTTTTCGACAGTCTTTATTTTTTAATTGAATTTTGAGGGAATTTCACAAGGGCAGAGAAGCCGAACGACTGGAATAAAAAGCTAAGCTTTCAGAACTCTGCGAGAGCAGCAACTATAAAGCAAGCAAAGCAAGATTAATGTGCAAATTGGCAGGTAGCGTCAAGCAGGGGCACATAGTAAGGCCCTCGGCCAATGAAAGATATTACGCCGCAGGAGGCTACAGCTGCCGGCTGCGTCGTTCCGCAGGAATGGACTCGCTATTATAGCCTGACTAAAGCCGGGCATTCAACCATTCGAACTAGCGGCTCATTAGTATGCAAGAGCCAAAGCGGCTAAGGTTAGCCTGGAAAGCCCCGTCTCTGTGTCACATTCACGGCGACGAGCTTTCAGGTGACGCATCTGTGCACTCTGTACATCCGAGCAGTACCTCCAGACGTACGGAGAGATGTTGCTTCTGCCAGACGGATCGTTTTCAGGCCGGGACGAGCTATTTTCTACAACTTTTTTCTCGTTTTTGCATCTGCTTGCGAGGCACGACTTTTTCCATGTATTTTGCTCTGCAGCAAAAGTCTGTCTTGCGGCTCAATGAAATCTCATTCGATCGCAATTGTTTTTCAAAACTTTCTATGACGGTGTACCACATAAATGATAGCGAATCGCTAGAGCATTATTAGTTATGATGCATGATGCGAATATCACCTCAGCGGCTAAGCTCTTATTGATCGCCGTTAATTTAATAGCGATCACATTCCAGATTGTACAGTAATATCGAGAAGTGCGTAACCGAAGCGAGGCAAAAGCCGCGTTCTTCTGGAAAATAAGTCTAAACCGGTCGTCGGCGCCGTTGTAAACAGGCTGCTCGATTTAGAATAAAAGCTCGGGGCAGTCGTTAAGCAGCGACCGCGGCGCAATACTCCTTTAACGGCGGCTGCACTGCAGTAAGGCCGGCCGGATCCTCTAATTGGTTGAAGCTCGCGCTTGCATCTTATATACCGCGGATAATCCCGTTAGCAGTAAAGCTCCTTCGATAAAACAGCTCGTGTGCTCTGCTTTTACGGCGATGCGCCGTTAATGTTTAATCGCTCCTCGCTCTCGCGCCGATGAGAATGAACTCGAGCCCGGGGAAGCGCGCGGGAATATTCGTGGATTAAAAAGGATCGGGGGGGGCCGTCTTGCGATTTTTATCCCGCCGCTAAGGCTAATGTCGAGCCGAGCTAAGCGATCATCTGGCTCTTATATTGTTATTGCCTGCTCGTATTTTTTAACTTCATTTGCTCGAGGCTGCACTGCGCATTCTCAATTTCCTTTATAACCGCACTGCAATGATTGAAAATGAGGCTTATTCGTAATTTTATTAGACTATTTCCTGCCCCCTGGCTATAGAACTTCCTATTTCGCTTTAGAGCTCGCGCTCTCGCTGTCTTGCTTTAAAGTAGATCTTAATTTCCTAATAAATTCTACTTAGCCGAGTGAAAATCTACTTTGATTAATTGAAATTAGTTCAGAACAGCAAAGTGATTCTAATGCGCTTGTCTCTATTACTTTCTTCTACTGCTACTTTTCTATCTTCTAAAATCGACGCTTCTTTAATCGTTGATCGAAAGATTGCGCGTTTTCAGTAAAGACATTTCACGTACGCGTATCAACACTGGCTGCTCTATCGCTCAGCGAGGGTGAAATATTGAAAAAATTGATAGGATAAAAAGAGAAAGCCTCGGATTTAATAAAGCTTTGCTGATCCTATATGAGGCGGCCATCTCCTGGGCAAATATCCAAAGAAATTGGAGGATCGTTCGGAGCCGGGACTATCCGGGCTAGATAGGCCCGGGCATCGGGTCCTCGAGCGGCACTCTCGAGCCCTCCATAAAACGCACTCGCGCACGCACACCTACGTATACACAGTGACGCAGCTGGCCTGCCTCCGGCGTTATGAGCCCTTCGTTATATCACCGGCCCGGAGTAGCCGCACTCGATCAGGCGTTATGCGCGGGCCAATTTCCCTCTAATTCGTATATATCTCATCGTAAAAACAGTTTTATTTTAAGAGACGCCGCCGATGCAAATATGCCCGCCCGCAGACAAGAAAAGCGACCACCTACGTCCCTACGTGCGACCTGACCGATACTCGCTACGTGCCTTCGCGTGCTCGGCCAATAAACAGCCGCAATTCAATATCCTCCCAAGCGCCTGCACGTTTCTGCAAACTGCTCACCAGGAGCCTGTGCTTCCGTCTTTTCTGAAATTTTCCTTTTCCAATGGTTTTTAAATGAAATTAATGGTTACCTTCTCAGGTAAAAGTAATCAAGTTCCGTCCACACTCGGTTCAAAGTTTTCTTATAATGGATCGGAAACAAAGGATTGCATCTTTTTTTCTATCAAGAACTTCATATCATCCTTAGCATTATAATTTCAAATAAACGTATTGTAAATGTTATTGTACTTATGTTATATTTTACTTATTTCATTTAATACTTAAATTGTTTCATTACTTTTAATAATGCTATTATAAATGTTAATAACAATCATTTCTAAGAAGGTAAAGGGTATAAATTTTGTATTACTTACGACTCTGGAAAATAGAGCATAAACAGACATTATTTTATTAATATATTAATTATTAATATATAAATAACCAAACTCGGTACTGCCAGTTTTTAATATATGAACCAGCCGTTGCTCGTGAGTTTATAATCCACACTTATCAAATTAAGGAAACTCGTGATAAATATTCAAGAATTCGGTGACTCCATACGACAAAACCCCATTCGACACTGCTCAAACAAATTCAACCAACTGTAGTACTCTTCTTCAACGTTTCCCTCTCAGTTTATACTTTTAAAAAGAGGCTGAACAATTTGCCCTGTACTTTAGGAAATTAAAGAATAAAAACACTAATTAGTCCTTTGTACCTCTCCACTGAAAGCTTAAATTCAAGCGGAAGTGGAAATACGCTTTAGCAAGGGAAGAAAAAACGAGCCGAGACAGAATGGTGCTGTTACATTTTCAATGAAGGGTGCATCAATGAAATACATCGAATAGTGCCTTGCGAGAAATCAGATTTCCCAGCGGCAAACGAGTCCGCCTATACCGGCTGTGTTAGTAGATGCGCGAATTGCCAGGAGGGAAAAGCGAGCAAAAACGGCGAAGAAATTGAAAAAAATATCCGCGCCGGAAAGGCAGCGGAGCCGGGGAGAGAGAGAGAGAGAGAGAGCGAGAGAGAGAGATGGATAAAGTAATATAGATAAAAACAGGAAGGAGGAAAGAAAGAGAGAAGCAACGAAAGCGACGGAGAAATGAAGGAGTTGCGAAGGAAGCGGAGGGCCGGGGAGCATTGGCAATATCCTGTTTTTCCGCGAGGCGGAATTAAATATTTGCCACGGCGAAACGAGAATTACGTCTACGTTCGGAAAGTCGAGCCTCACCCCTCCGGTGTCGCGCTGCTATTGGAGGAATTCACGCAGATGCTCAGCCGGAGAGCTACTCAATCCTCTTGGGACGCGAAACTCTTCCCGACAATGCATTGCTTCGCTCGAAATGACGAATGCGCCCCGCCAACCCTTTAAACAACTCCAGATGTAATTTCTACGGATTATCGGAATTGAGATCCGGAGCGCTTCTTCCCTCCGCTCCGCTCCGCCCTGCTCTGCTCTGCTTTCCTTTTTTTGTTGCGGCTGCGAGTAAAGAGACCAACAAGTGGTTATGTGGAGCCGCGGTTCCTTTGCTGCTTATGAAAATTGGAAGCTCTTTGTAACTTAAGTGCGTGCTGTGAAACTTGAGGCGGGCTTGCACTAAATTTAGCTTTGAAATTTATGTTAATACTTTGTAACTGAGGCGCATTAAATTTGATCGGCGCTGATTAAAATTAAGAAGCTACGACTTTTAAGGCTCTCGCGGAAAAGGCTCTTGGAAATTCGAATAATAAAAGGAGCGACCGCTATCTTTTTTTCAAACAATTCGACACGAATGCGGAGGAGAAAATAAATTAATTAAATTCTTAGCCAATGTAATTATTTGCACTTTCGCTCGCCGAAAAGGACGCGAAGAGCGCAGTTCAATTATCGAGAATATTAATATCGGGCGTAGTTAATTGCAAGGCCGCGCGACTGCGCGAAAGATAGGAGTCAATGGGAAAATAATGAGAGTCGCAAATTGAAAGTATGGTCAAACTGTTGCTAATGAACCTCGTGATTAGTTGTCGGTCTGATCTACGCAAGCACGATTAGATCATTTGAGTGCATGTGGCCGGCGCACAAGAGACAGAAACAGTAACTATGTGCAATTGTAGGTCGGCAAAATAGATTATTATTCAATATAACTGAATTAAGCCCGTTTCCCCTCCCGATAAAGCCCGAGCCTCAAAGAAGATAAATTAACATGGAATTATTAATTACTGCGATAATGAAAGTTGCGTGCATTAACGAAACTTTGATGCGCGCAGTGTGCATTTTTGCACTAATAATTCAATTAGCCAGGGTATTTTACAATATACACACTCAATTTTGGAGTGTTTAACTTTCGATCTAAAGTTCCGTAAGGACTAATTTGGACGCAGCATTATTAACGATTCCATTAGTTGATACTAATCCTGTGATAATAAATCTATCTATGTTATTGAATCTATTTCTTACTGTGTAGGTAGATTTATGCGTTTCGAAATTTATATTTGGAAAGTTAATAAAACTTTTGAAAATTAAAAGTTTTAGAAATTGTTCAAACAATAGCCGTAGTTATTTGTGTAATTAGATTCATCTATCTAACTTTGCCGTAATAGATCCAATTATGTTTTATTAGGGTACGTTATGAATGTAAAGTTACGTGAATTTGGAATAGCAGCCGGAGTAATTACTTCTACGTATTTTCCACTTTCATCTAATAATAACGAAATTTCATAAAGCGACCTGTACGCAATGTACATTATTAATTATTTTTATTTATTGAATCTGTTCTTTTAATTGCAATCGCAATTTTCCATAAAATGACATTTGAAACAAGTAATTAAAAATACATATTTATACACTGAAAAAAAAATTACTATATTCAAGAAAATCTGGTCGTAAGCCAACCTGTTTTTTATATTTAAGAAAATATTTGCTTATATCTAGTAATTATTTATTATATCTAGTGCATTTGTGTCAATGTAAGCAAATATTTTCTTATATGTAGAAAATATGTTGGCTTACGACCAGATTTACTTAAATTTAGTAATTTTTTTTTCAGTGCATAACGAAAGAATAAAAAAAATGAACAAGTTGATTAAATATAAAATATAAAAGGCACGCTACAACTGAATTTAGTAAATAAATATTACGAAAAGGGCTTATTTCAGAAAGGAGAAATTTGACAAAAAACGATGAGATTAGAAGCAAGAAAAGTAGCGATCGACACAACAAAACCCAGTGCCTCAATAGATTATCAGTTTCAGTGTATTTTCATTGCGACTGGTACAAAATAAAACTCACTAAAACAATATCGGCACGACGCACGAAAAAGCACGCCGTAGAACAGCGGTCGGTCTCTTTGTAAAATAAAGCGAATCCGGACGGCAAGAAAATTAGAATTTTAATTAAAACATTGAACCGCAAAATAGTTTGCGCGAAATTATCGCGCGGCTGCGGGCACTTTTATTTGCATTTAGTTTTTCCGCATAGTGCAATGCGAAATTCTGGTCGTGCCTCGACTCTGCTCGAACGCAGGAATTCAGGAGCGAAAGCTTCGAGCTGTTGCAATTTACGCGCATTTTTTATTGCTAAAGGGATACTAATTGAACACTCCATGACATTCCCTTCATGACGAGCTCGGACTGAATTGTAAAATGCAGATAACGGACAGATTTCTGATTTCATTTCATCGCGGCACGTAGTTTTAAATTTTACATGAGCGGGAGCATTTTTCGAGCCGCCGCCGCATCGATTCAATCAAAAAATACAGAGCATTAAAAGATCCCCCCCCTCTCTCTCTCTCTTTCTTCGTCTCGGCGGGGTTATTTTACAATTTTCTTTGTCGGAAAAAATGTTCTCGCGGCCTCAGCGGAGGGAGACTCGAAAAATGCCGGAGATTTTTTAGTCCCCTGTCGTCTTCATTCTGCGCGCCAGAAGCCGAAAGTACGTCGGGGATGACTGCCGATTTAACGGCTGCAGAAGCAGTTCGTACGAGGAATTTAAGACTCCATAAATGGCATAGCTTTCTGGGCTGCGGCAGAAGTAGGGAGAGAGAGAGAGAGAGAGAGAGAGAGAAAGAGAGAGGAGGCACTAATGCAACAGGTCTCTTTCTCTCTGTTCGTCGTTCGTCGCGGCCGTGGTAAGAATCCTCGAGCTCGTTAAACTATTACTCCAGGTTGGGGCCGGGCGAGCCGGCCCTAAATTCATATGCATAGAAAGGAAACTATGGTTAAGTGCGCGTGCGAAGAGCGCTTCACTTTCCCGGGAGTTTAAATTCCATTATTACCGCCGGCGACGCCTTGCGAGCGCGGCACGTCGCTCTTCCGAGCCGGAGCTGCCCTTTTTTCCTTCGGAAGCTGAGCAGCTGCCTGATTAAAGGATCAGGAAGAAGCTGATTTCGATCCGTAAATTATTCTTTTGCCTACCTAAAAAAACTGTAAGCACCGGTTGTAGCTTCGCATTATGACCGACTTTTCCATTGCAACTCGAATTACCACAGCGTGAATACTTTAGACTCCTGGAAAGCTGCCATTGAGCCCAGGTGAATTTTAATTTATTCAAGAGGTTGCAAAGACATCGATCGCGATCGAGGCCATCAAAATTCATTGGACCAATAGAGCGTTCGGAAACGCAAACTATTCTGAATTGCAGAGGTATATATGTATGGAGGGTAGATATCTATCAGGCAGAGGCACAGGATAGGAAGCGCAACAGCCGAGTAGGCCGGTTAACAACGCGCGCGAAAACAGCGCCGTATAACGGAGGAGCGAAAGAAGGAAAGGAGAGAGAGAGCGAGAGGAGAGAGAGAGAGAGAGAGGGGGGAGAGACGTGTACGCTTCGCGGTCCGCGACTCTAAAACGGCGCCGCGACAGAGTTCACTTGCCAACCGGTAATGGGATTCCTCTGTTTCCCCGACAACAATGATACGCCACGTCGCGGTGTGAATTACGCATAATACCGCCACCAGGATCAGCCTCTTCCCTCCCCTTCCTCTCTTTTCATCCTGCTTTTTAAGGATCTGCGCTTTGTTGCTTCAGTGGTTTTCTGCTTTGCTCTCGGCTACTTTGTTGATTTTCTCGCGGTTTCGCTTTGCCGGAAAAGAATGACCTCCCGTCAAATCCGAGCTCACAGTTTTTTTTATCGAAAGGCTTGGGTAATTTCGCTGCTTTCAGCTGAGGTCGCAAGTGATTGGGAGAAATATTTATCGAAAACAGATTTTCTTTCAGTTACAGAAGTTTATTTATAATATTCGTTTAACCTTTATAAACACTTTTAAAATGAGACTGAACTTGAATATCGACCTGCAAATACACGACTACATTCCCTCCGCTAATCCGTTGGCTTTAATACAGTATTGACTGTCAATAACAAGTACAACAGTTCCGTTATCAAGCTGTCTGTATCTTTGTACTTTATTTTATCGACGTAGAACTTGGACAACATTTTAGCACAATATCGTACATGAACGAGGCACGAGAAGAAGAAAAATAAGCTTTTCATATGCACCAGCGGCATACTGCAGTCCAGTTCTTCGCCACGACGAACAATGATGAAACTTTCCGTCACTGCATCACAAGTCCGAGCGACGGTATCTCCTGAGGCCGAAGGACTCTGGAAGAGGTGACAGCGAAGATGACGGACAAGGGACAGCGAGCGCGCTGATCGAGCAGTGCAAACAGCGGCCCTCGGGCAGGCCTGGCCGCTCGCGATAATGACACCAGATTCGGAAGCGCGCGTCACGTGACACCCGTCCAGCTTCCGTCCTCGGCAGCGGCAGCAGCGCGCCCGTCAGTCCGACGCGGGCGTCGGCGTCGGCGCAGCTCCCTTGATTGGCCTCTTTTTACCAGGAAATTATCCGCCGCTGATTAAGTGGAGCCGTCGGACGATCGCTGCTGCTCATTTGGCGAGGCGAGCCAACGGCGGAGGCGGACGCTCGACGGCGCGAGCTCGACGTGTCCGCGTTGCGCGCACCGCGCGTATTGATCGGACTTTTCATGCGAGCTCGCGAGGCAAATAAATAGCCCCGCTCGGCTTGTAGGACGAAACCTGAACGGTAGCTTTGCGCTGCTTTCGTGTTAGAAAAATATTGGGCTTTGACGGAACAACACTGGCCTGTAAAAGCTCCGCGTCGAATTCAGGGCTTTTCCATACTGTCGTCGCTGCGCAGTTGTCAGCATTAGTCGCGCAGATCTAATTTTAACGTCAAAAATACGTTTCTTCGGGCGGCATTGGCCGGTCTCGACTTGCGGCTGTTTTTAATCGATTGCTCTTCTTAATTGACAGGCCTCTCTCTCTCTCTCTCTTACTCTCCGCCGGGGCGGACACTCGGGCCGATAGGAAGCGAGACAGCAATGATTCCTAGCCCGCGGCCTCGCGCTCGAGCGGCAAGTTCGAGTTGAAAGGATACCAAGTGCGTCTGCCTGATATCGACAGTGCGTATGATCGACAGGATATTGGAGGCATTATGCGGGAGTACGCGCGCCCGGCCCCGATATCTCCCGCCAGCCGCGCGGAAAATGAGGCAAGAAAATCCGCGCGGGCTATTATAAGATAAAGCCCGCTGAAAATAGAATTTACGCCGGCATTATCACGCCGACGGCGCGGCTGTTCCGCTGAGGATTCTATACGCTTTCTCCGCGCGAGCACTGGAAAATTCTCCTTTTTCGATGCCGCTCTTTATAGCTTCTTAATAGTTGACACGTGAGATTAAACGCACACTTTTTAGCTGAATTTTCTTAACTGAATTTATTTAATATTTCACTGAATTTTACGGGTAGTTTTGCTGTGGAAAATCTTAATTCGAACCATTTTAAGGGTTCATGTGCCAGCTTCTGTCTTATCCGTTTTGAAATTCACGCTCGTAACGTTTCCATAACCTTCGCAACAGTTATATCGGCTGAAAATTGAAATGCACAGTCAGAGTCGAAAACGGAAGTGCATTAAAAAGTGAAACGTCCAGCAGCGAACTGTAAATCCATCCTGGGGAAAACTGATCTTCGGCTCGGAGCCGCCGACTGGCCTACGGAGTGTCACGGAAAATAATTCGATTTTCGTACCCCGTCGCTAAATCGCCCGGGTAAACTATCCGCGCGATATTTTCCCGGGTTACACGCCGCTCCGCATGAATATGCATCTGCGCACGTGTGGCATACACGCATTTGCAGAGCGCAACAAATATTCGGCTCCGGCTGCGTATAAGCGCGCGCCGGGATGTACGTGCAGGCGGCCCTCTTCCCTTGTTCGATGAAAAATATTTGCTCGGTTTATCAACTGATAACTGACGGCTCGCTCGTGCTTATAAAGCCCGGCCGCTTCACCAAGTTCAAACTTTCATTTCGCTGGTATTTGTTAGTGCCAATCCTTGTAGATTTCGATTCCGCTTTACGCGAATGCGATCAAGTGCTGCGAACGCTTTTAAAGTCAGTTTTCGGAATGAATGTTTCTTTGTAAGAGCTGCGACCCTTTAGTTAATGGTTGGTGAATTTAATTTTTATTATAGTTTTCAGTTTTTATTTAAGTGTTTTATAAGTTTTAAAATGCTTTTTCAAGTAGTTTGGAAACCGTTACTATTACTGAACGTAAAAGTACAATCAAGATGGAAAATTACTAAATGGGATTGATAAAACTTTTTCAAGAAGAAAAACATTGTTTTTTTTAATGGTCTTAAAAAGCCACCTGACATGGGGCATCATTTAGTCATTCTCTCAGTTTAAAATCCTTCATAATGCCACCCCATCTTGCACTCTGAGTAATCATTAAATAATGGCCCGATATTTTGTTGTACTGATCGTGACACATTTAATCCTCCAAGTGATCGACATTATTTTTTCGCATCGTTTAATGGAGTACTGGATTATTACTTGGCAAATACATTATTTATTAAACGTCTGTTGGGAACGCGTTTTCATCCGGCTGTCGTAAATAATGTTAATGTAGCAATAAATGATCGAGTGCTCGCTTCTCGCAAACCATCTGCTATTTGAATAAATTGCTCAAATTCTACTTCATTATTACTTCGTGGACTTGGCCTCTTAATGGGCAATAGAACCAATTTAAAAGCACTTATTTTTTTTTCCCTTTTCTAAAACCGAATGCAAATTAGACGTATTTCGCCTGTAATTTGTAATTATTTTACAAAAAAGTACCTGATTAAATTTAAATAGCGTATTTTCACGCGCGTTCGCGTATCGTTGTCGATTCATAATAAAGTTATAAAAAGAGGTCGATCGAGAGGATCACTTTATTTAATGGATGGGCCAGACCCATAATAATGCCATCAAAATCACATTGTAATTTCAGTTTTAAATTTTAAATACTGCCAACACGAAATTGATGCATAAATTTACTGAAGCGAGTGCATAACATTTGGTCGAAATTAATTTATCATTCGCGCCATTCCGGGGCGTTATTAATCTCGGAGATGGAGAAAAGCACAGCATTCTTAAAGACATTCCTCT
Source organism: Ormyrus thymus (assembly GCA_035582935.1). Taxonomy (NCBI): domain Eukaryota; kingdom Metazoa; phylum Arthropoda; class Insecta; order Hymenoptera; family Ormyridae; genus Ormyrus; species Ormyrus thymus. The sequence goes on along the minus strand of JAWWEM010000010.1, from coordinate 20,436,028 downwards.
GTCTGGGCGCCAGAAAGAAAGGCAGGCAGGCAGGCAGGCAGGCAGGCAGGAAGGAAGGAAGGAAGGAAGGGGAAGGGCGAGCTCGCGCGATATCCTGACCATTAATAATTGAAGATACACCTTTTGTGCGTTGTGCGGCGATGTTGCGCAGCTGCACTGTAATCCAAGAATTTTTTAATTAAATATCCCGACGCAGGGAGAGGCCGACTATTTAATAAATCCCGCGAAAAGTAGCGCTTCAAAATTCGAATTTAAAAAAGAGAAGAAGCCCCGCGGAGAGAGAGAGGGGGGGGGAGGCGAGCAAGAAGACAAGGGAATAAAAAGCCAACGACGGGCTTTGATAGATAAAGGAAAAAGGAGAGTAAGGGGCGGATAAAGGAAGTGGCATTCTCCACGTCAGTCACTTGGGAATACCTAAAGAGAGAGACTCAATCCCGGACACGCCGTCGATAGGAGGAACGGACTTGGGGGCCCAAGAATTTCAATAACCACTCTCACTTCCATTATGCTTGCGCGGCGAAAAAACGCCGATGCCGGCGAATAAGTGGCGACGGCCGCCCGACGCTGCAATGCAGACGCGCGGAATGTTCGCCAAAGGCTTTTATCCGCGACTCTCGCAAGCGCGTTTGTCAAATTTCTGCGAAAACACTTTGCCGCCGCCGCCGCTGCCGCTGCTGCTGTCCTCCAGAATGTTTGCGCGGATTTTTCACCGGGCTTTTACCCGCGGCTTAATAAATGTTTTTCTTCCCCGGGAACGGTCCTCGAAATTTCCTTCCTCCCCGCGCTGCTGATAAACATGCCATATTTCCTAAATAATGCACGATTCGACAGCCACGTCCATTATTGGCCTGGCAATTTTCAGTCGGTCAGAATTTATTATCAACAACTGCGCGTAAATACTTGAGCGCTGCGATATTGAGAATGCGCTGGGCAACACACTGACAATCGAAGGGCCGAAGCTATATTTATTGCAACCTATCTACAGTAATAATTGCATTCACGGCTATGATAGTTAAAGCTACAGATAAATTAATGCACTTTGTCACTTTGATAATAACTGCACTCCGAGTCGATTCGTGCATTGGCAAACAGATCGTACACGTATCCCTATAAATATCTATTACAATGAATTATTAGGGATGATACATTGAAATTTAGTCGGCATCCTTTTGTCCTTAAAGAGAACGAAATAATTGCCAATGAATTGGAAGCGATTAGCAAAAACTGTAGAAAAAAACCGAAGGAATCGCAGCGCAATTCGTCAATCACAACGTCGCTCGGCAAGAAATCACTTCCCTAGCCTTGCCACTACAATACGCATGCAAAATGTAATTTCGCTCGGTATTCAGCGCGACCGACGGGCTCGGCGTCAAATCTCGGCCACAATGAATCGAATAAAATCGGGCGCGGATTAGCCGAAGGAGGATCGTTAAACGGGGCGTCGTCATCACGGGGCTGCCGAGACGCACACGGAGCCGCACGTGCCGGAGCGCGTGTCGCAGCGGGGAGGGGAAGAGGCGCAGCGACAAATCAATCGAGGCGTAACAACTGTCGCGCCCCGCGCCGCCTAGAAAATGCATTATAATGCATTGCCAGACGTGAGCGCGATTTCAATCGAAGCTCGCACCGCCGCCGCGCCGACTCCTGTACTCACGTGCGAATTTATGGAGGCAGGGATTACGCGCGCCCCCTCTGCCCTGCCTTTTTTAAACGGCCTCTTGGAACGAACAGAACGAAGCGGAGCCGCGTCGTTTTTTCTCTTTTATTTTTTAGCTCCTCCTGTTTATTTCGGCGATTCGGTCTAAAATTAATTTTTAAAGCGGATTTATTTTTGAATTGATTTCGGCTCGGGCGGCAAAGTGCCTGTTACGCAGGTGGGGAATTTGAAACGTGATTGGAATTTAAGTGGGAACTGTACCAGTTTTGTAAAGCAATTCGGTAAAAATGACAAGTAAATTACCCCTCTGCGAATGCAGCTCCAGCAGAATAATTGAACAAATTTCCAACAACAGATTTTCATAAAATTTCAAGAAAATTCAACGGAGAATATCGAAATATGCGCCATTATTCGAAATCAAAAATCCAGAAAAAAATTCATAGCATAAAATCAATCTGCGTATGAAACGAAATGAAAAGAAAAACAGAAATAAAAGGTTTTCAGCTGTGATATAGAGTTACTCAAGCCGAAAAAAAGAGATATAAACCTAAAAACAAAAGCGATTCTAGCTAAAAAAAAATTAAAAAATTCCTGAATAAGTGGTCTCTCATTGAACGAACTTCGAAGCGCCTACCTCTCCATGTCTAGCCTGCGGGAGAACAGAAAAACTTTCGGAATTCTCGGGAGTTATTGGAGAGAGTCGCTTATTAATTTCCGCGCGCAGGCGCCTCGTCACGCGAGACGAGCCGAAAGCGCGCTCGTGCTTTCGCGGTTTGGAAGGTCCTTTAGCCGCTCGCGCCGCTATATGGTTTTCATTTCGCGGCGCTTGTTTGTTTTCGGCATGAAGTACGCCGTTTACGGGCCAAAGGCAGCTGGACACGCGTGTAGTTTACATTGCTCCTTTGATGTATTCTTACAGGGCGGAGCAAAGCCAGCTTCGCGCCGCTTCTTTGCCTGAGCGCGCGGCTTCCATATATATGTGGAGCCTCGTTAATCTTGTTGGGTTTCTCGTATTTTCCTACGGCTAAAACATTGTTATGCGCCAAGAGCGGCAAAAAGCCCAATTCCTTTTTTTGCGATAGAGGACGTCAATTTGAAAATAAATGGAAACTTGCGTTTCTGCGAGTATCGACTCGAAAGCTCGGTGTAGCTCGCATTAAAATTGAAAATCGTAATAAACGTATGTGCAGGCGGATGCATTATTCGTATCAGGTACCCGAAGGCAGATGCCTCGGTTGACAGTCGGACGGAAAAGCTGATAAATAATAGAGCATGAAATGTTCTTACCTGCCAATGCGGGAGATATGATGGATGAGAGACGAGCAAGTCTTTCGAGCTCAGTCCTGCATCCGGCCCGACAAGCAGAGAGAGAGAAGGAACAAGTGGGGGATCTCGGGCGGCGGGGAAGACGTATTGTTCCTTCCGCAAAGAAGTAATGGAGAGCCAAGACGTCAGGCAGAGTTATGTCTTGCCTGCACGAGCCATCCCTTACGTCATAGCCTCCTGCGCCTCTCAGACTTTTTCAATAATGCGAATCTCCCCTTCCTTCCTTCCTTCCTTCCGGCGACATTCATATGCAGCCGGTTAATAAAGTGAAATAAAGCCAGCGTGATTGAAGACTCGCTTAATTTCCAAGAGGCGGAGAAGGAATGCGTCGCGCTTCGAAATATCGGCGAGAGAGAGAGAGAGAGAGAGAGCGGCGCGCAGTCTTACTCAGCTGATTTTTGACGCAATCGTTATTATTGCATTCCTCCGCGCGTCGCCGGAATTCAAAAATTGAAAAACTGCTCGCGAGCCGCGGCAGGCAATACGCGCCAAGTCGCGCAAGTTCTGTCAATCTCGCGGGACATTCTTCCCGCGACGTATCGACAGGCGGTGCAAGCCATTAAAATGACGGCTCGCGGCTCGGAAAAGAGGGTGTCGGAAGAATTACACGGGCGACTTTGCCGCTGCGGATAATCCTCCGAGTCCGCTGTTGCAGGAGCGGCGGCCTGCGCCGGCGTGTCGCAGCAGGATAATGCGACATGCAGGCAAGAGAACGAAATTGCGCGAGCTCGTAGCTCCTGCGGTCGGCGGCTCGCACGTGCAAACATCGCGCGCCCGCTGCGATCGGCGTCACGCCTCCCTTATCCGAATAAAAGTCCGGCCCGTGTTGGATGTGCGCTTCGCCGATCATCGCCCATATCACGCCGAGGCTTTTCCCTCCCGGAGAACCCTTTTATTGCAGCCTGCACATTCATTCGATAAGCTCTGGTCTATTTTAAGATTTTCTTTTAGTTCGCGTCAAAGTCAATAAAATCACCCGACTTGCGCGGAGAAGATCATTTAGAGATTGAAAATTTCTTAATGCAAAAAGTTTTATCGGATCTTTCGCTTCGTTCACTGCATTTGTTAAATAAATATTTTAGAATTTCTTGATTTCACAAAAAGTACTGAATTACCCTGGTATAATTATTTTTTAATTTAACGCTTAATTCAGCTGCTTTTTATTCAATTTTTAACTAACAAAATTGTTTAAGATGATTACTGTGCTTG
>JAWWEM010000010.1:20418225-20431736 GCA_035582935.1 Ormyrus thymus | reverse complement strand
TTAATTTAACGCTTAATTCAGCTGCTTTTTATTCAATTTTTAACTAACAAAATTGTTTAAGATGATTACTGTGCTTGGCAGTTGATTTGATCGAATTAATTGCGAGGCCACTTGAAAACAGCGCGAATGGGCTACAACTGCAGAGCTAATTCAAACAATTGCACCATAGCAAAAAAGCAGTCCAATTAGAAAAATGAAGTAAGCAACGGCGATTGCGCGAGGAGAGCTCTCTCTCTCTCTCCCTCTGCGCAGGCGGTAATCCACTTGGCGGCTCGCACGAAATACTCATCGACTCGGTGGCACAGAGAGCGGGCCGATCGCATCGGCGGTGTATCCGCGAGCGAATGCATTTTTTATTGGACAGCCGTCGCTCGTCCACCGAGACGGCTCTCAACGGACGTTGTATACGCCAGCCGGAGTTAGCAGTTTGTTCCCTCAAACCTCGCTCTCTCTCTCTTTCTCTCCCTCCGCTGCCTCCCCGCCGCGACGCTCCGCTGTCGTATAACGATCGATTTCCTCGCAATGTCTAAATTACCCATCGAATGCCGGCGCCGCGCGCGCGCGCGCTTTGCGGAAAAGCGAGAAACAAAAGCCCGCCTATGCCCTTCCTTGCCTCTGCTCTTCCCGCGCCCGTTAAATGAACGATTTGTCTCGGTTTCGCTCCCCCCTTCTTGCCAAAGCTTCGCTCTCTTGGGCTGCCGTGGAAATTAACCGTTTTATCGGAAATTTCAACGTGTGCTGTTTTTCATTTTCAAGCAAGATGTTCCTCTCTTAAAAAAGTGATGGCCGGATGTTGTGAAGCCTTTAAAGGCTGATTTTGACTGGTAAGGAATAGACGCGAGAATTTTTTACATCCGCTGGATTTGAATTTTCATAAATATTTGGAACTAAATAATTGAAATTAAATTGAAATACTTAACGTATAAGGATTAATATTTTATTTTTAAAATTATTACTTTTAAGATTAGAAGACTGTCATGTGTTTAAATCAAGTAAAGTAAAATCATACGAAAAAATTGCGTCTATAATCTCAAAAAAAAAAAAAGTACGCGCGAAGCGCGTTAGATTTTGCTAGCTGCTAAAACATTCTATTATGACAAAACTGGTAAACGAGCCTCAACACTTTGTTGTCATTTTCGCTCTAACAACTGCTTTTACCAAATTCAAACTTATTTCCAGTATACAATCGCGGTGCCAAAAGGTTAATTTAAAAAACTGTTTTTCATCGATCATTTGACAGCAATCAATAATGGACGAGAAAGTAGATCAACTATCGACACAGATAGACTAGATCTAAATGTGTAATAATATGAATCATCAAGTTATAAGAACATAATTGAGTAGAAAGAAATCCGTCGCCGTTTTTACCAGATGTCTGGCTTTGAGCGAATATATCAAAGCACTTTTAGAAGCAGCGCATATAGCTTGTGTACACGTTAGAAGCTTTTTGAGGCCTGACAGTTACGATAACGCACGTATTCATATCTCTAAGCAAAGTCTGCTAGAAAGAAGCATCGGCTACATTTATGGAAGATCCTTACCTTTGAAAATTCAATTGAGCTTTGTCAAGGACAAGGCAGGGAAGATTATTACTGAATTATTTCATAAGCGAGATGATATCGCGGTCTGGAGAAGATTTAGTGTTGACTTAAATGACCCCAGTAATTTTCTACTAAGATTTCAGAAGAAAGACTTAAATAATGGTTTATATTTCTTTTAAAGGTGTTTTATTAGTTTCCTTAAAAATGATACGTAGTTGTATAGAATTAAATAAAATTAAAAAATCTAATTAACGTACGTTTTTTAATTACCGATTGCACGATGAACGTCGTGGCCGAGACGTCGCAAACAAAGTGATTGACTTAGACGAATGCGATAATAATCACACTTTTTCCTTTACAAAGAAGGGGACCTAATTGAAACACTGCAAATTAGAATTCTCACTCTTTTAAAGAACAAAGCTTTCAATGAGATTTAATGAGTTGACGCAACGGAAAGAATGGCGCCGAGGTGGAAGAAAATTGACTTTCGATATATAGTGAGAATCCTTACCGTTCCCTGCTTGGCTCGCCAGGCTACAGATTGGCTTTGACTCTGCGGCAGGAGTGCAACGAGTGACGAGGTCACGCACTGTAATCGTGCGACACGATTGTTTTTTTCTTTTTTTCTCAGGCAGGATAGAAAAACCGATAGAAGAGTAGCGCGTCGCAAATCTAAAATTAAAGGAAAAGTCTTTTATGTACTAAATAAAGAGGATGCTATTTAGAGTTTATTAACTTTGAATGTACTACAAGTATCGATTCTAAAGACATTTTAAAAGCAATTTATTTTCAGCAATTATCAAGTTTACGAAATTTTTGGCCTTCTTTTCTAACTAGGAATTTTCTAAACGAACTTAAAAGTTGTTGGGTCACTGGAGTTTTTCAAATTCGAGTGACAAAATTAAGGCTCTTTGCAAAACTTGTTTAATTAAAGTTTCAGATTGACCAAATTTGGCGCAATTTAAACTTGAGCAAGAGATCAAAAAATTCTGCGCTACTCGCGGACATCAAGACACTATACTTCAGAGCGCGAAAAGCCGAGAATTTTTGAAGAAAGGTATAAAATGAATGAAAATAACGATGTTCAGCTGTTCCTTATCACCGATGGGAGCGTATGTCGGTTTTCGCTTTACCCACCAACACAATCGCTCCCGGCGAAGGCTCGGAGTGTCTGTCGTTTCCTCGGGCGCATTTTCCCGTTTCCCAGAGGGCGGCCAGCAGCGGCAGCAGCTACAGATCTCCAGACCTTCCGTCACTTATTTATTTAACTGCTGTTTTATCTCTCCCGCTTCGCGCCGCTTATACACATCTATCTCCGGTGCAGTTTTCGATTGACGGGCCTCGGGCTGCCGTCGCTGGGCTAAAATATTTAGCCGCCAGAGACTCCTGCCGGAAAAATCTCTCCCGGCCGATTGCCTCGAGATGGAAAAGCTGTGTTTCCCAAGCTCCTCAATAAATTATGGCGTATTATCGGCTCCATGATCGGATTCGCATTTGCGCAAGCGGAGCTTCCTTCCTCCGCGCGCTTCCCCCTCCTCCTCGAAGGGCGGGGGGAGAGGAAACTTTTTAATTAGAAAATTTTTATTTCCCGGGAGTTTAAAAAAATGCCCGCGCGTACAGCGAGTACTTGGCTGCCAGTTAGCTTTGCATCTGTATACAGAAAGACTGGACTTGGGTAAACGGCTTCTCCTGGGCGCCGCCGCTGGCGGATCGAGCCGAAGCCATTCCTAAAAGTTACCTCGTAAAGACGCCACGTGACTGTCGAGAGAGAGAGAGAGAGAGAGAGAGAGAGAGAAAGAGGCAGCTAACAGGGTTTGCTCGACTCTCGCTCCGCAGCCCTGCGGCTCGAGCATAACCGGGAAGGGGGATTCCTCGGGAACACTCGGAGCTATGTGTATTGCCGCTGCCGCTTCTTGCCGCTGTTGGATATCTGAATTTGCTGCAGTACACTACGTTTTGACTGCGCGCGGGATCTATGGCTTTGAAACTACAAGTTTTGCCCGCGCTTTAAAATGTGCTCGGTGATCCTGCCGGGCGAAGAACGTACGGGGCCAGTGCGGTTTGAGTGAAATATGGACTGCTTGTTTCAGCCGGAAATTATTGACGACGGGGGAGTGATCAATTACGGAGCTGCAAGAGCGAGTTTTTAATATTTTTTTGTTTGAGCCGAGAAAACGATAAAAATCTCTCTGTTCTTAGAGTGGAAAAACTAATGCATCTCCAAACGAATTTCGCCCGCCTTCGGGCGAGAGAACGTCGGATCGCGTAGTATTTTTTGCGCTAAGCCCTTCTCCGGCTGTCAGTTAGCTCTAATCGCCCAAAAGGAAGATGGAAAAAAGAGGAAGGGCCAGACGGCGCGGCTGCAGGTGTGGGCTCCGGTGCCACACCAAGAGAATTTTCGATTGGCTTGCTCAAAAGTCCTATTCCCGCCACTCTCTCTCTCTCTCTCTCTCTCGCTCTCTCGCCGTCCCGACAAGAGACAGATTAAACGGAGGAAGAGGTTTAACGTATAAGCGCAAGTTCGGCCGAACTTGAAGTTAATCTTGGGTTATGCAAACGCGTTTTGCGTTAGCAGGAGCTTTAGCCGCTGCTGCTGCTTCAGCCGCCCTTCTGAATTCCCATTAGCGAGCTGTTGCTCCGCCGGTGCGCCGAGCTCCGAAGCAACTGCTTGGGAGAGAGTGTCGACCGCAATTAGACTCGATACATGCTGGATTTAGTGACCGTTAATTCGGGGAGAAAGGATTTTATCAATCTGCCGAGCGAGAGAGGACAGTTTTAGCAGACCGGGCAAAAGAAGTTAATCAGATCGGATATCAATTTCTGATAACTCGGCCTGCCCCAGCCCGATTTATGAATATCGTATTCTTCCCTTTCAATATTCAGTGACCGCGTGAAATTGATCACCCGCAGGAATTGGGTCGGCTCTAAATAATGAATTTTTAACTTGATTACGAGCCGCGAGAGCAGCGGAAAATCTAAATTTTGAAGGAGCAGCGGGCAGGCGCAGTGCGCGACAGGAGGCGCCTCTGGAAATTCGTCAAAGTCGCGATGAGCGGGATGTCGCATTGGCGGCTGGCCGGCACAACGAATCCCATCGATATGGCGCAAGTTAGATTGAGGCAAACTCGATATCGCAGCTGAAACTTGCTAAAGGTTGCCGGGCGCTCGCTGGCCGCTCGCAAGCTCTGCTCGAGAGCGGTTTGAAACGCGAGCTAAAGCCTCGTTAAATCGAGTCAGCGCCTTCGGGAGATGTAGCGATGGGAGAGAGAGGGAGAGGGAGGGAAAGAGCGCGATACCTTTCGTAATGAGAGACTTTTATGCTCGTGGACGTTCTAACGAAGCAGAGCTCGTAAACGCGCGCCCTTCCTCGAATTACTTGGCCGTTAGCGCGAGGCAGGGCAATAGTCGCCTGCACCTTTGTCGCCTGACCTGCCTTCTTTATCTCGTCCCCACGGCCGAGCCCTTTTCCTGCTTTAATTACCGAGTCATCTGCTCGTGGCGAAAATGAATATCGCCTAGCTCCGCCGGCTGCTTAGGCGCCGCCTCCGCAGCAGGAGCTGCAATTTTGAGGCGCAAGCGGCGCGAGATTAAATTTAGCGGCGACTGCAGTCTCAATGATGAGCCGAGGGCCCGGCGTCGTCGGCCGATCGGCGCTCGGCTGCTTCTTTATTGATTCCGCTAAAAGGGTCCGAAAGAGGAAAATTAGAGGTTGTTTGCTCGGGGCTCGAATCCGAGGCTGGCCAGGAGGACGCGGAAAATCACTCCGGGCGTCTTCCACCTCCGGGTTTAACGACCGCGGCAGTAAAAGCACAGTAAAAAAGGAAGCGCCCCCCGCGACTGCGACGACGACGACGGCAGCGTCGACGTTCGGAGAAGCGGTTTTAGTACTGCGCCGGTATTGCTGCAGTATCACGTCGCCCCGTCCTATGAAAATATAATAGCCTCCTCTAATCTCCTTGAAATCCAATATGCTCTCCTACTAATAGCGACGAATGGATTTTCTTTCGCGCGCCTTTTCTCCCGTTCCCTCGCTGCTCCGGCAATATAACGACCCCTTCCTTCGGCGAGTCTATCTCTTTTTACCGACAAAAATCCTGCCATCGGGCAGGGACCGCAGTCACTCGCGCGAGTTCAAACGAATTTTCTAAAAATCGATTTGCCTCGCAAGCGACTCTTGAGTGTTTCATGTACCGCATCAGCAGCTGACACCTATTCGATGCTGTATCGGCGAATCCGCGGCTCCTGAAAATCGTCCCTCTCATTCTTCCGCGCCAGCTTTCGGTTTTATTTCACCATGGCACATTGACAAGTACATTCATATCCCCCGATGGAGCCCCCTTTATTCTTGGCCACATGCAGCTGCTCCTGATAGACATTAACGGGACTTTGATTGGCAACTACACGGCCGTTTTTCGCTCTATCGCGAAAACGCTAATTTCTATCGTCGCGTTCTATAACCGGAGCTTTATCGTTTACGCTACTCATGAGGAAGCTCGTCAAACATTTTGAGTCTTGCGAGCTATTGGTTTTTGCATTTAAAAGAAAGGGATTTCAATTTCAATGGGTTTAAACGCACTGGTTAGCTTGGAAAATAGTTTGAAAAATTTGCAAGTGAATCGAGATGCATGAATTGAGCGGACGTTAGCCTTGGCGCATAAAAACGCGTCCTTTGATGGTTGCGTTGCGACAGAAGAGACTTTATGAAGAGCGTTTGCACATACACTGAAAAATCAATCTTTGATATATGAATCCTAAAACATTTTCCAAAGACCTTTTATTAATTTCGTTACATTGCATAGAATTGACGGGAACGAGTTATCATTGGAAAAACTTGAATACTTAAATTTCCAACGATATCGGGGCACCGCACAGCGCAGTGATTCGGCGCGGCTTGTAAAACATCGGGGTTCCAATGAAAGGGAAGAAATCCGGCCAATCAAAGCAAAAAAGTGCAAAGCAATTTTTGTTTGTTTTCCGAGGCTACACGAAAGATGCATTAACTTTCGCGAAAAATCCGCGGCAAGCTTGCGGAATATTGCAACATTGCGCGGAGAGCTGCGTGCGCGCGTCCAGTAATTTTAAGTCGTAAAATCAAAAAGCCCGGTTGCCATGGATTCGGCGACAAATCAAACTCAGTTCGACGTTAATGGCCAAGCCATGTGACAAAATCAATACAAGTGACAGAAAATTCAATGTTGTGTGTTTATGCGTGCATGTATTAGTCTCTTTTTCGATGTCCCCGTGCGGTTAAATTTTTGTCAAGTCCTCCAACCTAACGAATTTTTCAACTCAGGTACAGCACGTGCGCACATTTGCAAACGAACCTCGCGAGACAGGTTAGGCCACGCTGCGCGCGCCGATAATGTTTACCGCCTTTATAATGCAGGAGCCGGCTTTCAAACGTTACATTTCCCTAAACGCGGGGCTTTCGTTCCGCCGCGAATTTAGCTTGCTTTTTTTGCCTCAGAATTCGACTTTGTGTCTCTGACTTCAAAGCTCGATGTTCCCAAAAAGATTCCATGGGAGTTTCTTCAATTCCGCTAAATCAACGCGTTATATTTTTACGACTGGGCCGTACTCTGAAGAGTTCACTTTGGAGGTTATATTTACATTATTCCGCGCCTCGGATAGGTGAATGTAAATGCTGCTGTCGCGTTCATCGAGCGTTTCGCAAAATTTTCGGATCAGTATTTCAGCTTGGCCCTGTTTGCAGGACGCTTTTCTGCATAACGGCAATAGAAATGCATCAGATGGTCGAGGTGGCAGGTGAATCTAGAATTGGTGGAGTTATATTGGGATAGCTGATCCATTGAATTATTCATGCTGAGCATCGCCGAACTATTAGCATCACATTACATACTTTGACTGAGCAAGTCGTTTAATTTGACAGTTGATACGCCAGACAGTTAACTGACTCCTCTTGAATACTACCGTCTATTTCGGTTGCTTATGATCCGCTGTAAAATTACCCGCGAAAAATTATTCAGGAACAATTTCAGAATTTATATTTTTGTATTAAAAGGAGAGTCGAAAATTTCAAGAAAAACAAATGAAATCCAAGTAATTTTGTCGCCAAAACAGCTTTCATTATCAGGCCGCGTTCTTTTTTACTATCGGCCAGAGGCAGATTGAGGCTCTAATTAAATTTTCACATTATCGCACTTGTCCGCCATAGTTCCGCGCCTCTTTCCTCCTCATTTTCTTTCATTCGTCGAGTTTTAATCCGACAAAGTAATATCTTAGGCTGTATTAGGAAGGTCTTAACCTCGGCGACGCGCGCTTTTCCTCGAGGCGGTAAGCCGTCTGCCTGCCGGCTAATCAATGATTCAACCTACCAATTACGAAAGCTTCTTGAAAAATGCTTTCTTCTTCTGCTTCAGCTCCTATTCTTTCGTTTTCTCCTCGCGCTTGATATCTATTCCGCTTGAAATATTCACCTACCTTATATCTTGCGCGCGCGAAGAAGCGCCCGACAAACCGAACGGAAATAAAGTATTCACATTTCGCGGAGATCAATAATCCGATTTCTTCATTTTGAAATTGAAAAATTAAATCTATTGTTTGCCGCAGGATCTTCTTTATTCAGCAGAACAGACTCGATTCAAGATTAATCTGTATTAAAGCTTTAGTTTAGATCAGAAATTAATTATTTTTTTAATGTCCAACAGATTTTCTTGAATATTAATGAGACAAAGGGAGGATTTTAATTTTAAAGTATATTCCGAGAAAATCATGTGTACTTGAAAATACTCTCCATGTAAAATATTTAAAAAACGTTCCTGTCCAACTTTTGTCGTTGAAAAGTTTAATAAAAAGGTAAAAATATTTTTGGAAAGAAAGATTCAGCTAAAAGCGATTTCCTGAGAATTCTTTTCTTTGTACTATGGGAGAAAATATGGGGTTGTAAATAAACGTACGGCATACGTCTTTGTCCTCTGTTGCTTTATTAAGAAAAATCCCTCGAATCGTCAAAGCGACAGCTTAAGTCTCTTTTGCTTACTAAAATCGAGATAAAAGAAGGAATAAAGATGTGCCTCCCGTCCCTTTTCATTCAAAGACGTCCCACTGAACACAAGTGGCTTTCGGACAGTACTCACGCCATTCTTTCTCTCTTCCCTCTCCGGGTGATTTTATTAAATTTGCCCTTATCGTCTTCCCGTAAGCCTCGAGCAGAGTGCAGACGAGCATTTTTTTTAATTTAACCTTTATCGCTGACGTAAATGATTTTAGCTGCCGACAGTGACATTTAGCTGCCTATCAAAAGGAATAGTTTTTCGTTCCGAACGAGAATTTTTTACGGAAAAATGTCGATGTAATAAAGATGGCCGAGGCTCGCGAGTGAATTCCTATTTTACGAGAGGGGCGTAAAAGTGTACATTTTTCTAAAATTAAATTTCAGCCGTAAATGCCGCCGGCGAAAAATGTAAAAAAACATTTAGAAAAACATAATGCTTTACATAGCTCACCGGCTTCCTAACAAACACGAGGAGGTATCAAATTCACGCGAAAAATGTTTGAAAACTCGGAGCCGCGCGGAGGGAGAAGGCGTGTCATTAAAAATTCCAGACCACCCTGGCCATTACATCCCCTTCTACAGTTTCAGGAGCAGGAACGCGCCAAAACGCAGCAACAAGACAGACATCCGCTCACGCAGACACACCTCAGGTCGGTAGCGAAATTTTCCCCGAGGTATGTATCTCGCGCCGTACTGCGCCCCAGCTGTCTGTTTACATTCGGCGCCGGCCGGCCAAAGCGAAGGCGCGCCAAATCGAAAATCGATAGCCTCTGACACGGGACAGAGATCGCCGCTTCATTAAGTACCGACACGCTCGGCGTGGAAGCGCCACCCGCGAGAGAAAATCCCGTTTGGCTCTTTTGAATAAAGCTCCGAGCCTCCAAACAGGGGGATCGCCAAGCTGCCAGTAATTATCGCTTGCCCGGCCGAAAACTTGGCCCGCTTCCGGTTGTTCCGGCTTTCCATTCACTGAATGGTAATTACGTGGCGCATAGCTTTTTCGAAAAGGAAGGGCAAATCTCGGTACAAGTTTGCAAAGTACATCTGCGTACAGTGAATGTATGCCTGACCTATCCAAGTATTTTCTACTTCGACTTGTCGGTACGTCTACTTTTCAACCCAAGCTTCGAAACTTTAACAGCGCGTTTTACACTTTCCCATCAGTTGGGGGAGATTAATTTTTTCGGATCACCGCTTTTCACTCTTCAATTTCTAAAGTTTCATTGAAAATTTCATAATTGCCGGCAAAACTTAGCCATCGCTTGCATCGATGTTAAAAAAGTTGAGACTCTGGCTGCATCTTTTACCATGACGTATCGCGAACTTTTATGATTCCGATTACAAAAGTACCGGAATGCTCGAGGGCCAGCCTGAGCGGACAAATTCGAGCCGACTCCGCCGAGATTGATCCGCTGAGATTGAGCAGGGCAAGCAGCGAGTGCGTGGCGAAGAAATTGAAAAATAGACTCTCCCGGTGCACAGAGAAGTTGCTCGATGAATATGCAACGGGCGACTTGCGCGTAACCGAAAACTCGCGTCGCGGCTCTTGCACTCCGTTAAAACCTCGGCGACTTCATTATTCAGGCCGGAGGCGCAAAGAAATCCAAAATAAATACTGGCGCACGCGCCTCGTTGTCCGCATTAATCTTCGCGTATAGGCAGCCGCGCTCCCTCCTAGCCGCGATATTAGCTGCTCGCGTGGAAAAAATGCTAATTTTGCAGCGGCGCTGCTCACCCTCTTTATATACGCAGGCTTTAATAACACTCGAACAATTTCTCTCCCCGCGCAAGACGCGCGCGCAGCCGCCGCCGCGACGCGCGAAATACGTTCGCCGCCGCGGACCTTTATTTGCTCCCTTTCGTCGAAAAAAGGAAGATAGAGGAGCTGCGTAATTGCCGCTCGGACGATGCCGGAGCCGCGAGTTTCGAGTTTAATCTCGAAGGAGAGAGAAATAAAGCAACGTGCATAATCCCGCGCTCGGGCGCTCTTATCGATCGCTGCCTAGTAGTGGTAGCTCACGCGTAAACCGACACGCGTAGCCGAGCAGAGGGATATTTTTATAACGGCGCGCGCGCTTGTCAGATTTTCATTACGGCGGCGCAGGAAAGACTCGCTCCGCCGGCAAGATTTAGCGACGAAAATTGAAGCTGCTCGGCGTCGTAAAAGCCGCAATCAGCGAAACAAAGGGAAAAAATATTTAATCTCGCGTAATTGGACGAGAGTCCTTCCGAGCTCTCGAGGGCAGCAGCAGCGCCAGGCCAAGAAAAATTATCTGCAAGGCCCCAAAGGCGGTAAAGTTAGCCTTGCGGAATTTATCGGGCTTTGCTTCCTGCGCCTGCATTTTAAGGCCTTCCGAGCCGCGGAATCGCGCTGTTCTTTTATTTCGTTACGCAGTAATTGCCCCCTACATGAATTCATTTTTCGAGCCCCACGAATGCAGCGCTCGCGAGCTTGCTGTCGATTCAATTTTCGTGCTCCCTTTGACGCAAAATGTCCCTATCGTCAAAGGGGAAACGATGTCAGCCTGATCAGCAAAAGGCTTTTTGTGCTTTTGCTTTTTTTATTTCGGGCTCAGCGGCGTGTAACTAGTTGCGCCCCGCCACTCGATTGTCGTGTTTATATACGCATGAAATTCGCCGTAACGCAAAAAATCCCGTTTTTCTCGGCTTTTGACGCCGCGACAAAGTCGCTCAAAGAATCTTTCGCGACGTCCTTAATTTGCTGACTTTGCAATGAGCACGATTCGAGGCCGACGTTACTATCTAGTATCAGTTTACTTTTCGTAAAGTTAAAAAAAAAAAGAGGAAATCCCTCAGAGTGCACGTTACAAATAGTATTTTACACAAGGACAATGCGAGAACGCCTTAACAAAACCGAGTTACGAGTTGGATCGCAGTTGCAAAGAAAGCGAGAGCAGCAAACAAGAAAAGTTGTCGCTCGCGACAAAGCGCATCGCTCCGGTCCACAAATTAAGCCGGCAAGTTGCTTAGCTCGAAATTGACTGGGGGGGTCGCGCGCGCGGCAGCCCAGCTTCTAGCTCCGCGCGCGTCTCCGGAAATCACGAGCTGGCGGCGCACTTGACAAATAATCCGGCAGTGCGTCCCGACGTTATTAATCGGAACGCTGGGCGCGCGGCCGGCAAAAAGGAGGGAAATCCAGTTTCCGCGAAAATCGAGTTAACCGTAGCGTGAAACGACCCGAAAGTTTCTCCCTTTGCGCCTCGTACGGCCGCCCCTCTGCGGACCCGGAACTCTTTGAAGGATACCCGCGCCGCCGAGCTCGCCTACGTGCGACGCTGTCTTTTTCCATCCATCTCGCGCGCCTTTCTTTCCTCCTTCCTCTTGACAGGTTCGCGGCGAGCCGAGACTCATGCCGAGCGATGATTTGTACTCTGTCAAAGGAAGCCTCCCGTTAATTGGAAATCCAAGCTACGTCGCAGCTGACTTTGAAGCTCACAAGTTGGAAGGATTACAGAATACATTGGCATCAAAAGCTGTAGGTGACATTAGGCGCGAGCATTTGAAAAATATCGCATTTTCAAATGATACCAGCGTGCGGCTATGTTGCATCGCTACGCTACATTCAATAATGGATTAATCGAATGATTAACGAGAGGCCTGTTAATACAATAATACATTATTTAAAGGGATCGAGGCTGCATTATTGAGCGGCAAATACAGCAGGCAATGTATGCAAACAATATCGCACGTATACAGGCGCAGCTTCACTTCAACTGAACAGCGCGCTCTTGTTGTACAGCATGTTCGATGAAATTCAGTTAGAGCATAATTTTGTTTGAATTTGTAATGAAACATAGGTGGGCGGAAAAGTTAATTACACTCTTTGACTTTGATATTGCAAAGTGGGCTTGTCGCACGAACGAAAGAGGTTCAACACTGGTTACGTTTTCACAATTTTGTAAATATTAATTATGCAACTGAAAGCTCAAAAATAGTAGTAATGGTAATGAATTCTCGATGCGTTTGGTTCGTACGATTAATTATTTGTAATTCAAAGCCTGGCAAATGTATCTTTGATTTAAAAAATAATTCTAAATTTAAAAATATTCCTAGAAGCTCACTCATATATAAGCTTTGAAATGCCATTTATGGGCTTATACCTTCAAAAGGGCTCAAGGTATAAAAAGAAATATAAAAAGAATCACCTGATCTTGTTCTAGAAATTCTTTTGATGCAGCGAGAAAACTATCTTTGATGTAAAAATAGTTGAGATTTCTAGAACTTTCTGATTTCAGATCCTCTTTTAATTTCATTAGAAAGTACTTTATGTCGCGTAAAATAGCCATTGTACCGTTTGGCTGCGAACATGAACCCCGGGAGCTAATCTCTTAATTAATAAAAATAAACCCAGAGAGCAGCGAGATACAGCAGACTTTACCGAGGGAGCATCCCTTAAAATCGGCTAATTTGAAAGGCCGTAATTCAAAAGGATACTGCGGGCTGCGCGGACTCCGCTTCCGGGCGACAATGTCGACATAACAGGGCGGACTCTGCCCGAGAACGGGAGCACGCGCAGATGCAGTATAGTAATGCTATTATCCCCGGCGTATTGCGCCCAGCGGTCTGAGCGCTCTTGAAATCCGACGTAACACATGCCGGCGGAGAGAGCTTTGGCGCGCTTAAAGCCCCGACCTGCAGCGAATTCGCAGGCCGCGTGTGAAAAAAACGAAGAGGAGCGGCTTGGATCCTTTTATGTCTCTCTGGTAAGGCAGGCGCGTGTCAAGAGCGTTAAAGTTGCCGTTACCGACGTCGCGGCTCGCGCGAATTATGCACAGCCCGAGCCCCGCTCTATTACTCCACCGAGTAAATATAAGTAGTTGAGAAACGCGGCGAAAGTGACGCGTCGCTTTAATGTAATTAAATGTTGTAATAAGGAAAATGGGAGGTCGGGAATTTTTTATTTTCAAATATTGCTTTGGGGGACCATTAATTGT
>JAWWEM010000010.1:20399599-20411681 GCA_035582935.1 Ormyrus thymus | reverse complement strand
TTAAATGTTGTAATAAGGAAAATGGGAGGTCGGGAATTTTTTATTTTCAAATATTGCTTTGGGGGACCATTAATTGTAACGAAGTGGAGTAACTATTAGGATAGCTTTTTAAGTCCGAAATATTCGTTTGAACGATAAATCAAATAATGGTAATGTTTGATTGAATTTCCAAGCCCTGCGGTATCGGCAATTCAATGGACTCTCAAATTACATCTAATAGTTTCTAACAAGCATACGAGTATTTAATCTGTAATAGTAAATAGATTAATGACAATAATATCACGTTACGAATGCGATGCAGACAGCTCAGGGTACGCCAAAAAAGTGCCGTTATCCACTGGCTTATAAGAGGGTCGGTTAACATTGCAGCGAGAAGCTCGTGCAGCTTGCATAGGTAAAAGTAGCAGCCGTCCGTTACACCGAAAGACAGTTGAGGATGCGAGTTCGCTCCAAGTTGCTCCATTAAAAATGTGAGAGCTCCTCAAAAGTATCTCTCTCCAATTCCCAAACGAAACGGCCGCGAAAGACGTCGGCCTCAATAAACAAGAGTCCATCGCGTGTCATTTCCGCCGGTGCATAATTCAGGCGAGCGCATAAGCGGCGATCGAGCGCCGGACCCGCGGCCGGAAAAAAGGGCTCGCTCTCCTCGCAGGCGAGCCTCGAGCGTAAAGTTGCGGCTCGTGGCGAGGGAGAGGGAGCCTCCCCGGAGGCTCATCGTTCGCGCCTCCTCGCGCTTTTGCATATCGTGCGGCGCGGCGGTCGCGAGGCGGCGCTTGCCGCTTGTCCCCAAGCGTGTTTTATTAAAGAGCAATGCATTTTCGCGTTTTCGAGTCGAGCCTTCGCGCGAGCTACATCCGCTGACGAGGGAGCGCTCTCCCCCCTGTGTTTTGCATCAAAAATACATGCGCGTGCGGAGGGGGAGGGGAGGGGGTGGCATTTATGCGCGCCAATGGCCGTGCTTTTAAATTTGCATTTGGATAATGTCGGGACATTAAATAATTCTTGTGTAGCCGCCTGCCCGGACGCACACGCGGCTCGGGAGCTTCCACGTAAATCTCATTTTTTGAGGGTTTAATGGCTGGAAATGATGGGATCGCCGGCGCTAAACTTGCTCCTGCTTCTTTTTTCACGCGACGCTTCACCACTTAAATGTGAATAAAGAGCCGATCATTATGTGCGCCGTATCGATGAGGGCGCAGCCGCACGATTAATGCATGCGCCGCATTCTAGATGTACAAGATTTTTCAAGCGCTCCAAAAATGCCGACCATTTTTATCTTTTAAAACGTAAAAAGCGCTATTCTGTTTACGTTTTAATTCAAGATTTTTATCTTGTATATTTTCTTCTTTCAATTGCCCTGCGACTAACCTTTATTTTTCAAAAACATGTACTGATTTGAGAGCAGAGTTCAGAATTCGAGCGGAGAAATTCGCAAAAAAACAAGGACCAAACGGAGCCGCGAAAAGGCATCGCTCCATTAGCCAGTATTAGGTGCGAGGCTCTCTCTCAACTTTGTCCATTCTCTCCCAAAAGAAAGCAGCGCGCTCGTCGAGGGAGCGGAAAAGCAGACTGTTTCCGTTTGTTGACCAATCGATTGGCGCTACGCAGAGCGAGCAAAGAGCGAGAGGGAAGGTGGGTGGTAGACGCCGGGCGATAAAGTCAATCTCTTTCTCTCTCGGCGGCGGCGGCGGCTGTGTGAGTGTGATAAATTAGTCGGGCCTTCATAAACATTTCACAGCTGCTGCCGACACCCGGCCCTCTCCTCCACCCTTTGCCCTCCTCTCTCTCTCTCTCTCCTCGGCGGTTGCCGGCAAATATAGTGGTCCGCCCCGAGTGGAGCCCTTTCGCGCTTCGAGCCGGCAGTGTCGAGTCGCGAGGGCTCGCGGTGCTCGGCCCTGATGAAAGGCACCGCAAGTTTATTGTGGCCCGCTTGCCTATCCTTGCTTGCCCTCGGATTTTCAAAACGGACTTTGACCTACAATAATAAGCGTTCGCTTTCTTGGCCCTCGCTAGATTTTCAAGTCTCTTTGGATTGACTACCAGATGCGATGGACATTTTTTGATGTAGAATTGCTTTTTTAGTCTGCGAGTAGCCTGCAAAATTCTTTCAAGGGGCAAAAGTGACGAAAGCCCAAAAATATTTCGGTGAAATTCTACTTGCCTAAAAGCATAAATTTTTATTTTGAAGAATAATAACGCCGCAGCTCCTTAAATAACACGTCACTCAAGTTAATTGAGCGTATCATTCACTCGAGCACAATGTAAGATCCCGAAGTATACAGAGCCTCACAGCTTGTAGCTGATAAATACCAAGCAGTATGACTTGCACGTTTCGCCGTCTCCTCAGACAAACGAGCAAAGAAGAGCTCTCAGCTCCTCGCGCGCTTATCCCTCTAATCCGCGGCAGTTCGCGCCGTAAATTAAAAAAATCCCAGCGAACGGCGACAAGAACCGCAATCGTCGCAATTACTCTCGAGTCGCTGCAGCATTTGGGCAGGATCACCGCGGCCGAGGCTGGTCGACAGTTGCGCCGAATGAATTTCGGCAGCCCCTCCCCGCCGAGGCAAACGGCGAGTTGGGAAGAAAAGTTGCGCAGTTTGCGCGTAAATGCGACGCGTAAGTATAACCGGCGGCGGCGGCGGCGGCGCGCTTCAATAAAATAAATTTTTTACGAGCGCGCCGAGAGCGCCGTAACGAGGGACTTTCTTCGATTTACGAGCCCGGGAAATGAGCATCGCCTTTAATTCCGTAATTATTCGCCGCCTCCCGCGGGCATTTTTCGCGCGCCCGAGCCCGTTTTCAAGGCTTCGTTAAAGTCACTTGCGGGCGTTAACGCTTATCGGCGTGTCGATGCGCCGGGGCAAAATGGAGATTAGTTTAACCTAATTTTTCACACCTGTTACTTTTTACGGCCAAACGTGGCCAGTCATCTAATAAGGAACGCGAGTTTAGGTCCCTATTAAGAGAAATTACGAATTTATCTTGCACATCATTTTTTTTCATAAATGAACCGCTGTAAAAATTTAATGGAACCTTTTATTCCACGGTGGAGTTTGCCGGAAAGAATGAATTTTCGGATCGAGGCAAATGCGAGACTTTGCATAACCGAAACTTGCAAGACGCGACAAGCGTCGATTATTTGATTTAAATAGGCGCCGTGTAGTTGATTTAAATAGGCGCTGCACGGGGAAAGGGACTCGTCTGAGGCCGCGCTTTGTCTCGAGCAAACCGGTGACCCAAATCGCGCGTCTCCCCGTGTCCGTTAATTACACTTCGATGTGCCACCTATCGCTGAACTGGCCGTGCGCGGAGAGCGGCCAAAGAGCCGACTGCTTACGTAGGTTGAAAATTTGATGAAGCCCCGTCGGCACGCAGAGAAACAAAGCCGCGAAAGAAGGGAGAGAGCGCGGTTAAACAGTGCGCGGCGCGGTGGCCTGCACTCGATCGCCATATCCTTCCTTCCTTCCTTCCTCCGTGCACACACACTCGGCGAAATAATCCAGGAGGATTGTAATCTGCGCGATATTAAATTTAGTTTGCTCGGGCGCAGCCGGAAGCTATACGCTGCACAGATGTATATATACTTGGCGTCGGGGCGGCTGAAATTTCAATGTGTGCCTCGTCAGTGTGCGCCTAGTCCGAGCGTTAACTTAAACGCCGCGGTTAAACCCTCTAATTAATTACCCTGTGCTGCTCCCTCCTCTTTTCCGCCGGAGCAGCTATCGTTAACCAGACAAAGTCGCGCGCTTCCACGCTACACCGGGGCTAACTTCCGCTTTTAAAACATTACTCAAGTATACGCGGCAGAAAATTCGTTATCGTACAAGGCCCTTAATATGTAGGGGAGCGTATGGCTTTTGTGTAATGTAATAAGCTTGATTTAATTTTATTCGCCCGAGTTATTGCTGCTCGCAGTCTTTGGAAAACCGAGCGCAAATCATTTCGAGAGCTCTTTGTAATGCAAGAGAGCCCGTATTTTTTATTAGCCGTAGTCAGATTCTCACAGAGGAGTTTAATTCTCCTACAATAATACCAGCGGCATTATAAGGATTTTTAATGCTTATTTTACAATGTTTATTGTATACGATATACACAAGCCTCCCTTTTAATTATCCAGACGAAGGACTGAGGGCGGTTCGGTTTTTGCGAGCGTCCTCTATTGCAACTAACAAACACAATTACTGCGGATCAACGAAATTCAGTTACTTTTAATTCGAAACGAACAGTAATTGCGCGCGCGTGCACGCGCAGCGCCTTTGTGTCCCGGCAGTTTTCCACGCGACCAATTAACGCTTTGTGCCCTCGCCAGTTTTCGCCTTCAATTTTTCCTCCTGACGTTCGATGATGTTTGACGTTTTTTAAGCCCGGCTCGCATTAGGTGGATGAGGAAGCGGCTTAAGCAGAGTTCTTTTCATCGAAATTGCGCCGGGATTAATTGCAACGAAGCGCACTTGGAAATAAATTATTTCGCTGCATTTGCCTTTGAATTGGCTATCTTTTAATTTTCAATTTAAATGTAAAAGCTTTTTACATTTAATTTTCCAGGGGAATTTTCGATCGCCAAAAATTTTCCAATTTTCCAAAAGAAATTTTATTTTATTTTCTTAACAATCGCTATTTACAAACGCGGAAACTGCACGAGGTACATGTAAAGTAATAAAAGGGCTTGAACTTTGTGCAAATATTGCAGAAACGTTAAACGCTTGGAACTGAAATTAAACACAAAATGTTTCGCGGAACGACATTTTGCAAAGCGTGTCTTTCCCAAAAACAATCATTTTGATTTTTGCTCTCGGGCTACTCGCTCTAGCAACAAAAGCGAACTGCACGGAGTCTAATTTTGAGTTTGGCTCGACATAAATCCCGGCGCGCGAATCCGCCACGAAGCCGTAAAAATGTTTTGAATCATTCGACAGCAGCGCGGCAATTTTGGAAAACAAGCTCCAGCCCGCCTCCGCGGCTGGCCCGGAATCCGGGTCAACAACGGCAGCTCTGAGTGATAAGCCGGGGGTCGCCCCGAACGAAAAGTCGAATGACAAAGCGTCGCGCGCCGCTGACCTGCCTCGCTTATTTTCAAAGTTCCGGGCAAGTGCAGGGCCCCGGCTGCCGGGAAAACCTTCGACGCTCTAACTGTCGCGATAAAATTCGAGCTCTACGAGTCCTTCCCTCCCCCCGGTCTGCTTTAATCTCCTCGGAAATCCAATTAAACTAGTTCGCCGCCGCGGCGTGCCTATGGTTATGTACGCGCGAAATTCCCTTAGTTCGCAAAGTTTCTCTCGCGAGGGCGTGCGTGTGTATCGGGAAAAAAAGGGGAAAACAAACGAGCCGGAGGGAGGAAATATTGTTCGCGGAATAAGCCCGATAAATTCTCGGCCTCCTCTACGTACGACTCCTCGAAAGGGCTTCATATACGTCTCCGTCTTTCCCTTTTTTTCCGAGCGTTTTATTTTATTTATGAGGAGCGTCAAGCGCGATACAAAGCAAGACGCCGCGCGGTAAAATGTCATTTCTATGCGCGCGCAGCGCACATCCGTCCCCGGCTAACTCAATCATCTCTCAAAGTCTAAGTTCTTTTGGATTGGATGCTTATGGCTTTGATACCGATCGATTCCCAGTATAACTTTGCTAAAAGAGACGAAAGCGAAGACGGAGGTGCGACGAGGTTTTTTCGAAGGAAAGCTTTTGGGTCCGGGTCCTTTGGCGCAGTCCAAGGATAATGCGATTCATCAGCGGAGCCTTTCCAGCTCGCCCTACAGGAATCCGTCGAGAGCTACATGTAAAAGCTCACTCGTTCCCCTTCATCCCGCTCGAAATTTTTAAAGCTCCGCCCAAAGTCCCTCTAAGCTCTGTTCTGCAAGAATGTTTTCTCGCAGGCGGCCTTATTCGTTATTCCTCTCTTAGGCGCGAGTTGCTTTAGCAAGGCGCCTATCGGTTTGTTAAAGGGCTCGTCCGATTTTTCCAAGCGCTATTTGGCGCGAAAGGATTTTGCGTGAAATATTTCTGCTCATGAATACGAGGTAATAGCGGGAGTTAAGCGCCGCAGATGAAGTTTTCAGTTTGAAAGGAGGGCTTAAAGTACCGGTGCAGTCGATTAGTGCGTGAAAAATTCAGCACATTAAAACAAGTTTTCTTGTTCCTTTACTGAATTTATGAAAGCTCCGAGGAATTAAATCCGAAATATTAAATAAGGCATTTTGGAATATGTCCGAGTAGTGAAGATCATCATTTATTAAGTAAAGCGCGGATTTTCCTATTTTGAAATAATGCTTTGGTGCAACTAAAATGAAATATTGTTTTCATTAATTTAACTAACATTATCCGTGTACTTTAATTAGCCGTAGAAATAAAAAACTTCATTTAAACAATATATTCTCTCTATATACGATGTAATTTAAATTCAAAATTCGTATCTAAAATCTCGTATTAAAATCTGACTTTGCATTCGAATATGAAATTTATAATTTAGTAGCTGCTCAACTCGCCGCCCGCACTGAAATATTGACGATCAAGCCGCCTCAATATTTCGCTCTCTCTCTCTGCATAGAGTCGGATAAAAGGTGCTAACCTTAGTCGGCGATGCATCGCTGCAGTCGGTGCATCTTGCTGTTTTACCTTTTTCCCCCGCGGCGTATGTAGAATGGAAATTCAGCGGCGGGTGGAAAGGGCGAGAAATCAGTCTTTTTACTTTGCGAGTGAAAAGCCCGTGGAATGAAAAATACAGCGGCGCTGGCTACGTGCCGGCCCCGCCTGCACGTGTGCGTGCGTTTGCGAGCGCTGAGCTTCGCACATTACACGAGACGCGTTCGGCATCGGCAAAGGCCGCCTTATCATTCACTAAGACGCGAACGTGTCCGAGGCGCCGGTCTATGCGTATCCGAGACAAGGTGATAAAATGCGCGCCGCATGACGGGCATGAGAATCAAGAGCCTGCATGCGATGAATTCACGCAGCGCCGCCGATGACAATGTACTATAATTTTCACGCGAGCATCGACCGCAAAATCTGGAGCAGCAAACTCGCTGGGGTGCATTTTTATTATTTTACATTCGCCTCCGTTGAATACAAGTCGAGACTGCAGGATGCTTCTCCGCGCTTTTCGAGGGAGTCAATGAATAAAGTATTAATTGCAGCTTTGAATAAAATAAATAGCTTTGAGAACTCCGCGGGAACATTTTTAAAGGAAACATAATAATTATTAATCAAGAAGTAAGATGTGTCACTGATGGTGACTTCACCTTTTTATAATATGAATCAGCGGAGGCGTCAAGGAATACAATTACAATACGTAGACAAGTAGAAGCTTAACGAACGGTGGCGGTTTTCGTCTGACGGTAGAGCGACTGTTACTCATATAGCCGCAAACTCAAAAAGCGTAGCAGCCGCATAAGTATAAATATTTCAAGTAATAAAAATTGAAAAGTAATGATATATGCAACGACCTTTATATCCAAAAATTCAACTGCCATGCATTTTCCAACAGCTTCCCAAAGTCAAATAAATATTTAGGCAACTCACAGTGACAAAGGTCCCAGAACAAGGGCGAAAATAAATGCGAAAGTGTGATTTATGCACTATATAAGCGAGAGCAGCTTCTCCGCGGTATAAATTATCGATGAGTTTTGTGTAGCCGACTTTTCTCTCGACGCGCTTAAAAATGTACCCCGCATTGTCGGAGGGAAGGGCGCGAGATTCGCGAGGGTTAGAGGACACTTTTCCTTCTTCGGACTCTCCGCGCCGTGTCTCAAGTTGCCGGCGAGGGGTCGTGGCTTCTGCGCTAAACTTCGCGACACTTACGTCTGTGCGCGTATATGGATGCGCATAGGCCGGAGCGAGAAGTTGTCGGGTATTGTTAACGTTTTGCGGCTACGGCGAGCTTAAATTTTAATGCAATCGTTACGCTTATAGATCAACTTTCTTTTTTAGCGTTATACTTTATAAGAACTCGGGGGAGATCGCTGAATAATTGAAGAGTCCTCTTCGAGCTACGGCTTTGATTGATTAACGAACTTGGTTTCTTCCAAATCGATACTTAGGCTGTTTCTTAAAATACAAAAAAGGTTTTTCTGCTCGTATTAATTATTAATTTAGTGAGAACAAATTTTTATTTATATATATGCATAATCGGATCAAAGGGTGAGAAGTTAATTTAAAGCGAAATAATTTATAACTCGTATATGTTATTTCCAACATGTCACCGTAATAATAATGGTTGCATTCATACTTTTGACTAATCCAAATTTTTAATTTTTAATCAGTTTTGATTAAATATGAATATGTTCAAATTATTCAGCAAAGCGGAATTAAATTTAATAATTGGAAAATTCAAAACCAAAGCTCAGTGGCAAACTGCTTTGAGCATTTGCAATTGTAAGTAATCCTTTAGATATGAACTATTTGAAACAACCTGAAAATAACAGCACATGTCAATTACGTGTGATATCAATCCATCGTAATGCAGATGTTTCTCATTGAGTAGGCTGCAAAATTGCTATAGACTACACGGACACACTGAATGCGCAACCATTGCTGCTCAATACGGCTTTGACGGCTCAATGAAAGTACTTGGGTGCTGTATCAAAAGAGATTATTTGTCAGCCTAAAACCGCGCGGAATTATGCATCTGCAGCTGGAAATTATAGTAAATACTTCAATAACAGCCTTAAAACCGCCTGTGTGTGCTCGCATTGGGTTCGCTCTGGGCATTCGTACTTTTACATTTTTTCGTAACTACGTTACAGGGCATTATTAACAGTCGATGCTTCCTACGCGCTCGCATTAACCCTTTCGGAGGCAGGACGTCCGAGCGGGGTTTTAATAAATATCGAATAACAATTGGACGAAACTGGAGATCGCATGAATCGTAATTAATTACAGCGCGGCGCTGTTTCTTCAGCGCCTGCAGGCTTTCGTTCGTTATTTTGTTGCTCCGAGATAGAATTTCATCGAACTCGACACTGGTTGTCATCGGTAAACTTTGATGTTTGCGTCCGGCGCATCGGCTTAGGCTGGCAGCGCCGCTGCAAAAGCAGACTGGCGATTCATCAGGTGGGATGTGTGCACTGGGGGAAAGAGAGAGAGAGAGAGAGAGAGGCTGATGGTCAAGGATCGGCCTGCAAAAAAGCAATCGCTCGGAAAAGCGCCGAGACAAAAAGTTAAGCCCACTCTGCTCCGCTCTGCTACCTCGTCCAGTCGAGTTCTGTGTAAGAATCATTGAACGTGATGTATGACGTGTCCGTGCTTTTTTGCGCTTTCATCTGTTCTATAAGAATTTTTTTTAGAATTAAAGTATACGATGATCGAGATTTTTAGTCGACGTTAATTTCGAAAAATCATCACGTAAATTCTAAATTATCAACGAGATTAAAAAATGAACTAGAATTTCCTTTCATTTTATACTGAATGGAGATGAAGCGAATCCCTGCAGAATTGTTCCGTGTGATGATCCGTCACCCAGGATCAAATTAGGCTTGCAAAGACCCGAAACCTTTCCGTCAACGGCAAAAAAGAACGCCGTCATGGATTTCAAAGCGTAATAAAAAATTCGCTTAATAGATCCGCTGCATTAGCCCAACTGGCGGACGGAAGCGTCAGTGTTTCGCCGAATTAATGTAGCTGCAGCACCGACGGCTAACTTGCAGCATTGGCGGCAAGCTTCAGTTCCCGAGGGACGTCGCGTTAATGCAATTGCGCTAGACGAACGCGAGAGAGACCTTCGTGAAGCCAGTCGAGCGGCCGAGCCGCTGATACAATATTTAGCGTAATTCTTAGCGTGTCCAGCGGTACGGCTAGCTGCCACTCTCTCCGCGTCTACCTCTTCCGCTTCCCGGTTCATGGTCGCGCCAAACTCCTTTGCCGGCTCTGCGGTGGCATTAGCTTGCAGAAATGCAGGCGAGAGCGAAAATTCAGAGCTCGTGCCGCTGCTAAAGTCCGCGCTATGCGAAACGTGAGACTGCCGCTGATGTTTCTTGGAAACGCTTCGATTTCCCACAATTTTGACTTTGACAAGTTTTCAGAGATAAGCGGAAATCAAGCTTCTTTTGCTCGGATGTATTGCCCTTTATGTCGGATAGGAATGAAATCAATTTTACGTCAACTGTCGGGAACGATAATTCCATTTGTCAAGATGAAGTATTTATTAAATTTAATAAAATAACAGGTGCCAAGTTACGTTGCAACAGGAATAATTTTGTAATTTAATTTCTTAAACATATATTGTACGCATCATACCAATTATATTAGATTTATTTATAATAATTTACTTAAACAATTTTCAAAAAATTATATTATAATTCGATAAAACGAGCGTTAATGGGTTAAATTCAAGATTGATTTACCAAGCATTTCTCGAAAATTAATATAATAGCCAATATAAAATGTAGAAAATATGAAGTGCGTCATAACGAAGACTGCTGTTTGTCAAAAAGTTGAAGCCTTTAAAATATTTAGTTTAAAAATCCAAGTGGCTCGAATTTAAAAAGAAATGATCGAAAACAAGGAAAGAGATTACGTCCCTTCAGCGGCGACTGCTCGGCAATAGATAGTCCAGCTCTGAGCCCTCGGGGGACAGGCCTGCGGCATATACGGCCCGAATACACAGACTAACTTTACCGCGAGGGTCGATCATCCCCCGCTGATGGGGAAAGAGAGGAGAGGAAACTTCAGGGAGGATCTACGGTTTAAAGGTGGGCCTCCCCGTACCACTATATTCGACGTAGCGTAATATCGACGAACTAAGAGGGACCGTATGGAAAACTTGTTGTTCCGAGGTGCCGAACAAGGATTACGCGAGCTACAGTCAAAGAGCTTTGCTGAACGAGACAATGAGAGCTTACGCTCAAATCTTTCCCGTCGATATTTCAGATGCCGAGTTGTAATTTAGAGTAGATATTGGCTCGATAAAAGTGAATTGAAAGAGGTGTTGAGCATTAAATTGCAATTGCTGCTTTTAATACGAGAACGCGAATAAAACAATATTTTTGTATAACTTTTAATACAAGGTTGGCGAGACTATGTGTATTTATCGTTACGCATTGTACTGGAATGTACCACTAAATACATACAATTAGATTTTACCCAAGATTACTCTATTTTAGGAAATTGCAGCTCAGCTGCCTTCGCAAGCACACTCATATTTATTCTAAAGCATAATAATGGCACTCCAATCGATCCCTCAGCCCAGCAAGCAGCAGCAACAGGAAGGAACGCGTAAAAGGAGCAGCCACGCGCGGGCGAGCATCTTGTAACGCGTTTCCCAAAGTGAATTAGGGCACGTACGCAGCGCGAAGTGGCCTCGCAATTATACACGTTTTGGTAGGTATAACGTGTGTTTCCACAACGCTGCAGTGCTAAAACAAATAGCAGCCAAAGCCGCGCGACGAGCAAACCTCGCCGCGAGTTTCCTCTCCAGTATTTTGGAAATACGTGTAATTCCGCCAGCTGGCCGCATGAAAGGGGAGAGGCCAAGCAACAGTCTCTATCTCTCGAAAAGTTTTCTTCGCGTGCGCATGTGCCGCTGTTGCTGCTGCCGCTTGCTGTACTACTGCCGAATCATTTTGCGGGTTAAACATTGTTCCACTTACAGGCGCTGTTCACTTACTTGGCCTTTCTTTACGAGCTAAAGCAATGATTTTTGCATAGTTCGCGAGGAATTCTTCGTATGCAATAAGAGAAATAAACGCGCGTACAATTGCGAAGATTTTAATGATTCAATAGTCACTTAATCAGTACAAATAACCCATAATGTCGCGAATAGTTATGAATTATTTGAAATGTTCGTAATTATTCGGGTTTACGTTTGACGAAATTGCTTGCTCAATTCCAATGTCATAATTAATAACGTTTTACACGATTATTCAATGACGTTCTTTTCATAAGCAAATAAAATTTTAACGTTCGATTGGAGTGAAAATATTTGAATACGAATTTTCAAAATTTAATCATGTACATGTCGCTGAATATTTATGATCATTCATATTAATTTACGCCGATTCTTCTCTTTATTGCTTATATTAGTTACAAGCGTTTTTTATCAGAACAAAAAGTTCCCCTTCGCGGAGCAACATTAAAAAAGCAGCCTGCCTTT
>JAWWEM010000010.1:20376358-20395716 GCA_035582935.1 Ormyrus thymus | reverse complement strand
TTATTCAATGATCGACCACTTATTTTTTTCGTCTTTAACTAAACTTTCAAAATTAAAGAGAATTTATGATTTAAAGATATTAAACTTTAATTATTCTAATAACAAAATTTTTATTTAAATTTTGTTTGCTGTTCATTAAATTCTAAAATGGACATAAAAATATAAAATAATACAAAAATAAGTAATTAATTAAATATAGAATAGTTTAAAATTATGTTGTTGAATTGATTGTTTTAAATCTCGGAGGTAATATTGGAGCGATAAATTAGTTAGGAGGAAGCTAAGTGCCAATCAATTGGCAGCGGTTTTTAAGGTTATATTCGCGGTTTCAAGGGTTAGTGGATTTTCTAGTTCATATATAGATTTTTCATTCAAAGAAACATGATTGTTATTTTTTTCTTGTATTTATTAATGCAAGAGGCGTATCAGATACGTATCATCATAATTATTAGGTCAATTTTTGAGGTTAGGAAAAAAGTGATGACTGTGGCCAATTCTGAATTCGGATTCGAATTCTGCGCTCAATAATACGTAAGGTTAGGTTGGGCTCGTATCAGACGCACATTTTCCTGGGGGGCTGTGTTACTAAACAACGTTTTTATATTCATATTTATTCGTACATCTTTGAAAGTTTATCCTTAAATTGTTGAATTAAAAGCTGGGTTGACCATGCGGATCGATTTGGGAGGAATGATGTGGCTCAAAAGGATATTGGGGTAGCTGCGTAAGTGTCGGCAAAGATAGGATCCCAGGAGTGAACGGATGGACCTCTCGGCGGCAGTGGCTGCAGTAGCGAATAGAATGCATGAATGGGGATGTATGTTCGCGGCGAGCCGATGGCGGCCACTTCTCGATGACCTTTTCATTGGCATTGCAGATGACGAATTCGGATCCGTTGCAAGCGACGTCCCTCATGCGACGGCCTGCCGCCACCTCCCATGTTATATATATGAGTAGTTGTAGCGAGAGATGCAGGCGGCCGAGAGATCACAGTAAACACAAGTTGCGGCGTACCATTAGCGGCTCGGAGAGGGATTCCGTGTTGCTTCATTCTAATCAAGCGTCGTTGCCTTCGGGCTGCCACCGTCGCGCCAATCAATTGCATCGTTCGAAATCTCTCTCTCTCTCTCTCTCTCTCACTCTCTCTTCAGCAATACTGCTGCAATGGCGTCCTCCTCTCTGCCATCCCCGAATAGTCCCGCGGCTTTCTCCCTCTCGCTCAGCTATTCCCACAGGATTACTTAATGGTCCGTTCTCCGTTTTATCCGACAGATTTACACCGGGACCGAAAAGCCGCCGCAGCTGAATGAGCGAGCGAGCGAGCGAGCGAGAGAGAGAGAGAGAGAGAGCTGGAGAGATAGAAGCTCGGAGTCGTCGAACAGGGAAAGGCTTTTTTACGCCTCTTTTTTGCGGATCTGCGCGACCGACGGCCGCAAAAATATTTTCTCTAATTTTCCTATTCGAGGACGCGCACTGCACCTCTCGATAAAATACTCCGGGAAAACCAAAACCGGTCTCTATTGTCCTTGGCGCGGAAAACTTTCAAAGCAGTTTGAATTTTGTTAAAGTTTAAAATATGTATGAAGCGGATTTTTAAATGAATGTGTTGAGTCACCCATGCTTGGCCAATATATTCACCCATTTCCTTTCGCGTTAGCCAACAATTCCATTTGAATATCTTCTCAAGCGAATTTCGTACAAAATTTTAATCTGCATCTCCATCGAAAGGCTATTATCCCGGCGAGAAAATCTAAACTTACAAAATTAAATCGCAACTATTCCCGAACTCAACGAGAAATTTGACCGGAAAATTTCGTCTTTACCGTAGCGGCAGCAAGTTCGTAGCACATACTCGGAAGAGAGGAGAAACGATTGCGCCCGAAAGTGTGAGCACGGTAGGTAGAGTCGATCGCGCTTGCAAGTGGAAGAATAGGTTAGGAGGGGAGGGCGGTGGTGCGAAAAGGCCGCGTGCGAAAAAGAGGAGGAGGAGGTGCCGGAGGTAAAAGTAAAAGCGGCAAGGGACGATAGGTTCGTTAATTTAAAAGCCTTCACTCTCCGACAGAGCTGGAAAGAGGGAGGGGGAGAGTTGAAGAGCCGACTGCTCTGCCTTTCGACTTTACGAATTCCATCCACGAGCGAAACGCCTCGCGCCGCCCGGCGAGATTTCAATGGCAAGCAAATAGTACGAGGCCAATGGGCTTTCCCTTTGATTAAATGTAAATTGTGTGGGGAATGCGATTAGTACTCTTCCTCTCTTTCTCTCTCTTTTTCGCTTCTGGCACTTCGCCTTCGGCTCTTCAATCGTTTTGCCGCCTCGGAAACGAAATGGAAACGTATATGGCGATCGCCGACCAGACGCGCAATCCAAAAGAATTACCGATGCGTCTTTCTCCGGCCGGACCTCCGGAGCTCCGCTTTGCAAAATCGAAACCGTTTTACGACGAGCTTCGCCGGTACGCAAGCACTTTTAAGGGGCTGATAAAAGGAGCTACGTTGAGTTAAACAGTTTAAGGTGCTCTGATTCGCGCTATGAACAGTCGTTCGAAGCCAGTTAACACGATTTTCTTTCGCTCGTTGCACTTTTGCCTCTACTGTTTTTTCGCTGTACCCGAGCTGTTTTACTCTTACAATACGTAAAATTGCTACCCTACATCGTATTCAACTATCTGACGAAATTAAATGTTAAAAAGTGCTTATAATTTCGTTTAAAATATTTTTGATCTTTATTGAAAAATCGCCAAAAAATGTCGAATTTTACTTTATATATTTAATAAACTTGAAATAAATATTAAAACAGAATTTAAATAAAAATATTAATATCATTTTAAAAAATGTCTAGTTTATTTAGAAGTACTTACCACGTAACCCATGTTGACGATGCAGAAAGAAAAAGGTCTAACGTTACGAGCACCACTAACGAAAAAAAAATTTATTTACACCTGCCAAAAAAGATATCAACTTTTATAAACCGAGAAAAATTGAACCCGAGCCTCGCTTCTTGAATAATCTAGTTTTTCGACACTGGGAAGGTCACTGTTTATTTGAGAGCTTGTGAAAACTTCCCATCCGGCAACTCTGCGGCGCAGTGCGCACTCCTTCCTACTCTCTCTGCCGCAGTCGCCGATTCACGGAATTGAAGCGTCACGTGACTTTAACAAAACTTCTGTTTTCAATACGAAATTGGTTCGCATAAATAAAGATTTACCAATAATATTATTGTGTACAAGCAAGCTAGAATGTGTACACAGAAAAGACTATCTGTATAAGTAATTTTAAGTGCTAATAAACAAACGCTCCGTTATCGCAGAACGCGTTCAATTTCTTGTCTAACGATCGAGGCGCCCGCCACCTTCAGGCTTCATCGGGTGTTACAACCGTTCGCAAAGTCGATCGGAAATTATCACTCCTCGGTCGCAAGTTGAATAGTTGTCACATTCTGAAGTAGCACTTTTTAAGTTGCGCGTTGATATCTCGGTTAATATCGCATCGAATGTGTTTTCTTGGGTGCTCGGAGGGAGAGAAGCCACTTGTTGACCGAATATCGGCGATGTCAATGTCGGAGAGGAGAAAAATCTTTCACCGCGAAGGCTGCGTATTCAAGCGAAAACTGGGAAGAGACAAGCTGCAATGGAGCTTCAATCTATCGAATTTTCTTCAGTTTCAGGTAAAAAAACACTGAATTCTATAGTGTTTTTCAAGATTAATCTAGTGAAAATATATAGTATTTCGCGTAATTCTTACAGTTTACAATGTTATTCGGTTGTTATGGTGTCTTGAAAGGGCGCGGTATATTCCGAGAATAACAAAGTTTAAATTTCATGCGTTCAATCCTACACACGTACAGCTATCCTGCTAAATATTTTGTATTTGCTAAGTATTTTGTCCTGATATTTAGTAGTAAATTATAAAAAGCGAATGAAAATTTTGAGAATTTAAGAATAAAATAAATGTTATGATGCTTTGATTAAAATATAAGTAAGTTTGTTATCTGCATACACGTCGTAGCGAAGCATTCATTGTTTCATTTAAATTTTAAAAAAGTATGTACAATGGATTGAATATTTTTACAAATTTGCCATAAATTCTCTATACATAGATACATACGCCAGAATGAAAGACTTTCAAATCTCCGAGCTTCTTTGCTTGGTCTAAAAAGAGACGGTTCGAAAAAAGTCGGAGGTAAAGCTAGACGAGCGGCATGAACGATAAGCGATTCGACGTAGCATTTCTATCTGTCACGTTTCGAAAAGGCAGCTCGCTTCTAGAAAAGTTCTTTAACGAATCTCGTTCGAGAACAATAAAAAATAGATGAAAAGAAATTGATAAATTCTCGGCGTGACGTCTGGGAAGGAATAAGCAGAAGGGCGCCGATGCAGTTGCGGGGATTGCCGGGGCTTATATACCCGAGGGGAAACGATACCGGCGAGCCGCACCTTTGTTATTGCCGGGAAATTGGAAAGTTTTCACCGATATCGCTCTCCCTCGCGAAATATTATTTCACGGCCGTGATATCCCTTCGAGAGATGCTGCGCTGTCTTTCTTTTTCCTCGGAACTGACCTTTTCGCGAGAGGTTATTTACGTAGCGGCATTGATTTTTGCCGCGCGGAGCTACATTTATCAAGCGCGAGACATCGGTAATGAGAGATGAGCGACAAGTCGCGAGGACATCCTTTAACCGGAAATTAAATACGGCCCCTGCGGGCTGAAGGATGCCGTGGCGGAGATGTAGTGTGGTTTTTTTATGACCTTTGAGAGCTGTTTTTTTTCTCTGCGGTTAGGTCGAAAGTCCATCTTGCAAATAAACTAATTTGTTATTCTAACCTTCTGCGTATGGAGTTTTTTTTAGGGATTTTCTTAGAAAAGCCTTTCTTTATACAACAGAGTGGATTCTTAGATAAATTTTTAGGGGATTGATCAATTACTTAGAAAGCAAAAGAACATTTTCTTCAAAACATCAATTGGGTTTGGGTGAATCGACCTTTCAGAGGAAGTGATTTAAACATTTGAATAATTCTGAGCTTTTCTGTACGAAATTCACGAAAAATTGAAACTTTTTAAAGTAGAACTGTGTGGAATAAAACTTTTCATTCGAAAGGGAAAAGTTCGCAACCAATAACTCATTGATGATATCCGCGATAAAGAAGCAGCGAGCAAAGGTACAAATTTCAAAATGAAATTATTTGATTAAAAAGAGATATAAGGAAAAGCTTTCGCGTGTACGCAGATTACAGGGTGATATATAGCGTCATGGAAGAGTTGCATGGAATAGGAATAAATTTCAATTTGACACAGGATTGAGAAAGTTTTTTGCTGTTTTACTTTAGAGGTTTTATTAATTCCAAGATTTCTCCCGCAGTCAGGAGCAGCAGCAGCAGCAGCCGACCAGGCAGCGAGTGAAAAAAGTGAATAAAAAACGTCGATAAATCCCAAAGCCGCGCGAAGGTCTTGGTTTCTTCGGCGACGGAAAAAGTGCGCGGGAGGGGGCGGCGTAAAAAAGAATTCTCGCGGCTCGAGGGTGCGCCACGTTTCGCGTGTTTCTCCTCAGCGTGGCCGCCGCAGCCGCCGCCGACGCCGGGAGATCGTATAATCGGATCAGCGTTCGCGAGAGAGCGCGATATATAGTCTGAGAAAGTACGGAAAATAGAAGGAGAGAGAAAATGACAGAGAGAAGGAAGGAAAAATAAGCAGCGGAGAAAGTGAAGAGAGCTAGAAAAATTGCGGAAATTGCTAGGCTCTCAGGCGTCTTAAATTAATTCGCTCGGACGGCGGCGTCGACGACGACGCCGCCGCCGCTGCCGCTGCTGCTTTATTGGAGCAATCTCGGGGGTCGCGAGATCTTGTAACCTTTCCTTTCGCCGCAGAAGCTGCGTCGTGCTCGGCTCTCGGCCGTGCTGTGTAGTCGCTCGGCTTACGAGGCTCTTTTCACTTACGTTTAAGGGCCGCAGCAGCCCAACCCTGTCTTATGTTCTTTTTAATAGCTCCCCGGGGATTATAATCGGTTACTTTAGATTGCTACAATTTTCTAATTACCGTCAGGTCGCGTATGTTCAGCAATCGTTCGTTTTTCAAATAATTATATTTTCTGTCATTCTTTTACAATTTCGAAAATACTCACATTACCGGACGAGCAAATGCAATTATATTTCATCTCGTTTTTATTACACCTGGCACGTACAAATGCTACAGGAGCTTTCCGCATTTTAGGTCAGATGTTGATTCCAGTAAATCCTCGTTCCTCCTTATCTTTATTTGTTTTCGTTTTACCTTTCAGAAGAGGTAAACAAATTGTGCTCGTGTTATAAGTGAGACCTGCTCGTTGGTATACTGTTGTTGTACGTACTTGCAGCTTTATTGCTTTCTATTATGACGAGAGCGTCTCTTTTAACGTAATGAATACTTCTTTCAGCACTGCCGCGAGTAAGTATTATGTTTTCCTGGAAATAAATATATCAGTCACAAAGAGTTTTTTTTACGCCGCGCGCAAATTTAAGCATTCTTTGCGTTTTTCTGCACACTTGAAATTTCATTTAAAGTTTAAAAAGGCTGACAATGTACGTGTCTGCTGATTTAAAAATTTAATTATTTATTTGATTTGACGGTATATAAGCAAGGAAAATAAATGTAAAGCCGCGATAATGAATATATTAAATAAGAATAATCTGGTAAATTTGAATGTATTAGCTGCTTCGGAAAGCTTTTATCACGTAAAATATTAAAGCATTAAAAGATTAAGCGATTTTATACATTCAGTTGGTGGACCATTCAAAAAATACAAAATAATCTTTTTAACGTAAGGAAAAGTTTTTAATGCGGGCTCTCCAACATTTATTTTTTCATAAATATTAAAAGTAGCGTGGTTCTGTTGTATTTTCCGTTTAGTACAAAATACGTTCAAATAAATGTTACATTCATCAAAAGGTAATTCTTAAATCCTCTTAACGTTAAATAAAATGCACATTCGATTGCCCTGACTTGGTTAATATCATCATCCGCAGAAATATCACAATAGCCTATGATAATTAGTTTTATTTTTGTCTCTACGGTTTCTGCCTTTCTCCAGAACCTACTCACGCGTAAGATAACAAATCCTGCTTAATTGTTTCAAAGTTGGCGCCACAGCCCGCGGCATACTTACTATTTACTGTGTTTAATTAATATACACCTCGTCCTCCTCTACCTCCTTACACTCACCCCAATTGTGCGATATTACAGAGACATTTTAGCAAAGTTAATGAATATCCAAAATTGAATTAACAAAAAATTTTAGCAAATTCAATTAGTTCTCGTTCAAAGGCATCATCAAATTCTAATACAAACGCACTAAAATCGTTCCAATTCTTTATCGGATTAAATTTTTCATTTAATTTCAAATTCCATCCTTACTTGTTTCCGTTAATTCAAGTACTATTTCCAATATTCCGATTTTTCCCGCGTAGAGCTTTCAAGCAGCTTCTGGAATAGAACCGTAGCCGCTTTAATTTACTCAAATACAGGCGTTCAATACACCTGTTGTCATCTCCAGCGCGCTGCGGCCGCTCTCTCGGCATAACGTACCATCTGGCGTTGCGCTGGTCGTCGCGCGCAAAGTAGCTTTTAATGTAAATTCTCATATTTATTGTTCGAAAGATTCCGGCGCGCGGCAGTGATTTCGAGAACGCTGCCGGTGGCGCTCGCTTCGAGCACTTCTCGTGCGCGCGGCTTGACGGACGATCGAGGGAAACTCGATGGGAAGCGCTTGCTTAAAAAACTTTACGCTCGTTTAAGAAAAATCAATTAGCTCGAGTTCTACTCGAGATAACCTATTTAGACCTTCCGAAAGGGGAGGGGGAACAGAACAGCCGGGCGGTCCAACTTTTAATTAATTTACTTTGCTCTTTGTTTAGTTTTCAGCCGCGTAAGCGATTCCTGTAAAACAGTCATGAACGTCTTCAATATACTTATTTGTTTGTCTTGCTCTCGCCTTTTTCCTACTGCTAACGTTATTATTCTTTTATCTATAATTATTAACTGCTCTTTAAGCTTGAAAATGGTTTATCTTTATTAATTTTCATTTAATCTGACGGAATCGTTGGATATCAAGCTTGATGATGAGATAAGCGGCGAACTGCACAAAAAGTACGCGCCAAGAAATTTTAATTCTCGCTTCAATATCCTCGAAGCTTTCATCATTGATTCTCTCGCAGTCACTTTCTTCCAGAACACCTAATTAACTTATTTCTTCGACGAATTAGTCAAATTTAATTTACTTCCTACGCCTGAAGAATATCATTCCTAATTAAGTCGTTCACTTGGTTTGAATTAACAAGCGAGTTGTCCTTTTTGTTCGTACACATAATTAAAAGAATTATTTAAACAGTTTTTCAATAACGGTAATGAAATTATTTTTCATTTCCAAAGTATGTAGTAAGATTAATAATGATTTTGGTAAATACGTAAATGAAATTCGCATTATTAAAGTAATTAATGTTCTTACGAGCTGTGCAATTAAAAATAATTTGGTTGAATTGAACTGATTATTAATAATACTAATCTTTATATACTTAATTCTTTACAAATAAAAATCCTTTTATTAACTCTAATAATTACATAAAATTATGTGGAAGTTTGAATGGAAATTGTTACTGCACACAGTTACATTTGCTTTGTAAAGAGAATTGACAGCACAGCGGTAATCCTTTACATTCGTATATCCTTGTAAGAGGTTGTAGGGATAGTTATCGATTTGTAGAAGGGGTTTGCGTCCCTTGACTACGTATTCATGGCTCTCGATGTCACGTGTCCTTTCTATTCCAAGTCGCGTGCAGAGACACGTGTATATATTGGTGTTGGCGGGTGTGTGCGTCTGCAAACCAGCTGCGGACTCATCGATGCGTCGGTCAATCTGCAAACGGCACATCCAGCCTGATATTTTATCTAGCCCCGATGTTTCTTTCCAGATTTTTAATTAACCGATCTTATCGGTTTACCATTATTCTTTGAGCAAAGGTATTAGAATTAATTATTAATTTTTGACAGTTTTAAGAATACATTCATTGATTATTGGGCTTATCTTAATTACATGCACTTTTTTATGCTCGTTAAATCTTAATAAGGTAGTGGATATGATAAAAATGGATTTTAATATCTGTGAAATATTTCCAATTCTATATGTATATGAAGTTTTAATTAAATGCGCCATTTCATTAAGCCTTAAAGTACTGAGAAAGTAAATTTGAATCTCTGAGACTTTGATGTTCACCTTATTTTTGTGTGTATTTATTACGAGAAGAAATACAAATATTCAAGTTCTCAAAGTGAAATGATATTTTACCAAATGATTCAAGCAGACGAAAGGAAGAAAAATATTAAATTGCAAGAAAAGTAAATATTATTTTTAACGAAATTTTTTTTACTCCGAAGCACATCAATCATTTTTCCCGCAGTAATTCATCAGCATCATCGATCCTTCCTTGATTTCAAATTGCTTTGATGAGCCATCTAATATTTGGAATTGCGCTCGCCCTTATCAAGTAGGAGCACGTTGCTCTTACTCGTCGTTGTCATCCCTATGGGACTCGTTATACTTACTTAACTTGACCGATACGTTGCCGGAAAAAATATGATTGATCGAACGAATCCCCTCTTCGCTCTGTACTTAGGACCGCTCTCGAGCTTGCTGGTAGAACTTTTCACTCGTTTTCTTTTCCACTCTCTTTGAGCAGCTCTTTTGACTTTGTTTCGATAATTTATTTGCGAAAATGAGCTATTAGGAGAACCATAAAATTTTTCATCCAACACATGTTTAGAATAGACAAGCTAATTTCAAGTTCAATGTCATAAAACAACTAGCAAATTATAAATGGAGCTAAAAAATGAATGCTTCAAGTCAAGATGGTGGCAAATAAAAAAACAAAAGTATTTTGGGACGCGCTTGGAAATGCACGTCCACCGATATTCCTCTCCCCTTTTCACGCTTAAAATCCTACCCTCTTCCTACTCCTGTGGAATTCAGACGAATCAACGCTCATCCTCTTTGTGCCTCGGCACACGTCTGATAATTCGCGCGTCGAACGGACGAACGAACGCCGGACGGCGGAGCAAAAGAGAACAAGCAGAGCAAAAAAAGGTGAGCGCCGTGCGATCCGGTAATTATCGGCGACGCGTCCCGACTGCGAGCTTTGTGTACTGTCACTCGGCACTCGAACTTAGACCGTGGAATTCCCCTTTCATACGTATATGTGCGTCGACGTAATTAAAGCTTTGACGCATCGGCAGCGAACCCCGACTGGACTCAAATCTGCCCCTGATAAAGGATAGAGAAGAGAAATACGAGGCAGAGAGCTACTGAATTTCGCGCTCGCCGAGAAAAATCATTTCGCGCCCCGTTCGCCCGGACAGTAAAACTCAATGACGTTGCGCACGAACCCATAAAAAACTCCTATGCAGCAGCAGCCGAGAGAAAGAGAGAGAGAGTAAACTTTAGCCCTCGGCTAGGCTGCGTGCTGGATATTCTAGCCGTGCGTTACGCCGTTTATTCGTCGGTCTCGGCTTTCCAGATAAAAAAACGCGAGAAGACAAAGAAAGTACAATGAGGGGGAGAGGTCGGGGAAAAAATCCCGGCCCGCCGCCAGCCTTATAAAAGAGAAATACGAACTTTGCGCGTTGACGTAAAGTAATTTACGCACACTGCCGCTGCAGCCTCGGCCACGGCTTACGACAAAGAGAAAAAGGCGCACTGTTCAAAGTTTATATTAAACTCTGAAGAACCGTCACTTCACTCGCGCTCTGCTCGAGCGAGGGTCGTCGCCTGCATTATTGAGCCGGACCGACTCGGGCGAGCGGCTGCCGATTTGTAATTTCGGAGAATAGATCCGCGGGAACGCGTAAAATTCATCAAGAATTCATCTCTCGCGGCGGCTTGGGGGGGGGGGGGCGAAAGTTTGGCTGCTCGCTGCATGCGAGCCACATCAATCGCGGCCATATCGCATCATCTCCATCTGGCCGCTGCTCGTTAGCCACGCTCGTTACGTTTCGCATCCTCCGCCCCCCCGCGGCCTTCGCTGCTTTACTGCAGTTTCTCTCTCAAGCTCTGCGGTGCCGCGTACACCGTACGCCCGAGCCGCCCCTAATTATTTCGGGCTGTACTTAATGAGAGAAGCGCGTACTGTTACTGCGTTCGTGTTACGCAGCGCCGTAAACGCAGTATCTTTGCACACACGAGTCGCGCAATCAGTCGCGGTGCCGGCGGAGACGACGGAGCCAACCTCCAACTTTGCCGCTCAACTTTCGCGCCGTCTTAAGCGCTCTCCTGCTTGAAGGTGTGTTTTATTGCTTTAATCCGTGATTTATGCCGCGAGGGGGATTTGCGAGCAGCTGTAATTTTGACTGCTTTCCCCACGGCTCAATTATAAAAAGGTTTTGCATAATACACATGTTGTCTACGGTGGTCAGCTATTCACTTATTATAAGTATAATATTTATCGCTAAAAGAATTGATAGAAAAATTCTTATTAATATCCAAATCAATCGATACCGATATATTAAAATTTTAAGACTTTGATTTTGCCCTAACCTGCGAAATGCATTAATGAATGAATTTTCATTCAGTGAATTTGTATTCTCTTTCATTTGGGTCTAAAGCTATTCGCATATCCAATTTTTTTTTATTATATTTAACGTCGCCCGATTAGAAATTTTGATAGATGCCTCACGAGGGCCTCCTGTGGGTTGTCAAAACTCCGATCTGGCCCTCCTGAGGCAACCACGCGAGGCCCCAACAAGGAGTGTAACTCTTGCCTCCTTAACATTTAGACTGCTATAGAGTGCTATGGTTCCTGTGTCTGTGCCCCATGAGGCCCTTGGCAGATCATGGGGCACAGGTGTTGATGCAACTTTTTTTTTTTTTAATTGGCGCTTCACCAGTCTAAATCTTTTCACACGTGCTCTAAGCAAAGCAAATTTATTTAATGAATTGCTAAGATCCATTTCTTTATTTCTGAAATGAAAAATATTAGTACTAATTGCAATTTCATGTTATGATTTTAAGTTAGAATAAATTGAAACTTTTAAGCATAATTAACAAATATGCATTTTTTTATTTTAGTAATACTCACGTTTTGTAATAACACTTAATAAAAATAAAATGTTTTTTAATGTAGTTTTACGTTTTAGTTTTTAAGCTCAAGCAAGTTTATTTGAAATTGTCCAGCTACTAGTACACATTGGAAGTCCATATGGTGGAGTTTACGAATTCTGACTGTCTGGACCTCTTATGGGCCAAAGATGTCAGTCGTATATTTGGGACGCCCTCCGGCGGCCACGCGAGATAAGCGTTACACTCCTGCTATGGGCCTTTTGAGGCAACCTGACAAGGGCCGCGTAGAGGCGCTATGGCCTACCTCATTTTATTTCTAATCGGGCGACTTCGCTACCTTGCCGCTTGCCAAATCGTGACGGGACAAACGGCTTATAAAGGTGACTTCCAAACCACCTGAGCTTTGATGTTATTAGACACTTGTAAATAAATACAGTGGTGTTCCAATGCCAGGTTTTGCTGGAGACCAGGATCGAACCAAAGACCTTCTGGTTTAAGAATTGGTACTCTACCAACTGAGCCATCGCTGCTCTAACATATGTAAATTTTTTTTATTTTTTAAGTTCAAGATTCTGATAAAAATAAATTTTACTTATTTAGTCATGTGAATGAACCAAAATCTTAAAAATTAAGCATTTTAGCATCGAAGAAGCTTAAACATTGTTATCTTCTTTTGATTCAAAATAATCTGTTAATTTTAGTGCAGAACTATCATAAGAAGATATTAGTTTTGTATTTTTTTTTTACAAAGTAAAGAACTAGCTGAACATTGATTTAAAAGCGACCACTTTCTCGAAGCACCATAATCAATTTCGCATTAGAAAGTCTATATTGACTTTTATCTAATGAGGAACGTTATTAAGGGCGTCTTTAGGCAACCGATGATGTATACTCGTTAATAACTAATCGCAAGCAACGGCGGTGGCAGCGGCGGTATAGCGAACCACAGAGGCACGACAAATCAAGCGCGAGAAACTCATTTGCTTAAAACATTGTCCGAGTCGGTATAGTTTGGGAAACAACGGCTCAGGCCACCTGCTACTCCATTATAATAATGATTACGTCCCGCGTAAATTATTGACGCGAACGCAGTTTCCCATTACCTTGCTTCGAAATATCGGTCAAATTATTTCAGGCGATCATGGAACGAACTTCCGAGTAATTTAACTTTGCAAATATTGCTTAAGCAGACGCGTAAACATCAAGTATATTGTTTCCTTGGCGAAAAGAAGGGAGGCTCCCCGAGCTGCCCGGAAAAATGTTTTCGAAGCAACATTATTAAAGTCTCGTTTTAACGCTCCCAAAAACACCTTTTTGTTTCACCCTGTAGGGGGAACGAAACTTTTATAGTAATGGCTTTCCAAGTTCGGGAAAAAGATTCATGTTGCTTCCTAAACAGCTTTTTTTCCAAATTTTCCAACTTTTATTTATAAAATTTAAATTTAAATGTGATGTAGGTTGTTAATGTGGTACACGATGAAATTTCAACTTAATTGCCAAAAGAATCGTAAGTTTATATTACCATAAAACTCGATACGGGAAAAATGTGCTTTGCTTTCTCGGAATTGAAACGACGACATAACTCATTGTAAAGGATAAATTTTCGCCGAACACATCATTGAATAAAAATTCAAAATCAAAGGCCGTACGAGCAGAATTTTGCGCTGTAAAGAATTGACCGTTCGCGAGTGAAGCCCCAAAGTCCGTTTTCACCACTAAACGCTTTTACAGCCGACCATTATCGATAAATGTAGCTAAAAGTGGGGGAACTGGTGGCTTGGGTCGAGAAAAGGGGGGTCGGGAAGGGCAGAAAGTTACTACGACTGCCTCGTTTCCCGCGTTGCTTCGGGTTCAATAGTTCTATTACCATACATTTCGCGGTAAATTTGCGCGCCGTCGTCGTCGTCGTCTATATGCGATTTCGCGCGACGGGCTCGCGAGAATGAGAAGAAGCTGTGGAGCATTGCAGCGAGGAGAGATTCCTCCGCTTCGACT
Organism: Ormyrus thymus; assembly: GCA_035582935.1. Classification (NCBI taxonomy): domain Eukaryota; kingdom Metazoa; phylum Arthropoda; class Insecta; order Hymenoptera; family Ormyridae; genus Ormyrus; species Ormyrus thymus. The sequence goes on along the minus strand of JAWWEM010000010.1, from coordinate 20,381,647 downwards.
TTCCGCATAAGAATTCGCGTGGATTCGCCAATGGAATTTCTGCGCCGGTATCGCGCGCGCGTCCTTACAATTTATGCTCCTGACTCGTGTCGTTTTATGTTGACGAAAATATTATGCGCGGCTGGGAAATGTACGCACACTTACGCGCCGATGCGAATGTGGAACGGGCGAACGAAGGCGAGGAGGCGGATGATATCTGGCGATGTTTTGGCCGAATGCCCGATAGCTTCGAGTCGTTTTCACTTTGCGCGATGATGCGACAGATAGCATCCGCCGCTCTCCTATCCTTTCCGTCGTGTCAAATTTCTCTCGCGCATCCCCGACCTTCACCCACTTGCCCGAATCTCCCCGTCCGGCCGCCCAGTGCAACTTCCAAGACGGAAGAAAATAAACTCGTCGAGAGAAGCCCGTCATATTTCATTCTCACCTGCTTGTATTTAAGACCCCGACGGACGAAGATTAGGGAAGAATACGTACGTCCTTGTCTCTTTCAGTAATCTATTGCAGCGCCGTTCCCTCATGCTCGCTTCGCCTCCCCGTCTCTTATCGATTTTAGCCGGTATACAAATCCACCTTCAGGTAACATTAGTCACTCGGCGCTTCCACCGGCACGCGGAACTCGGCTCGAAGTAAAAGGAACCTACCGGCTCCCCCCCTCGGACTTTGTATAAACCCCTTCCTGCCTCTATAACGGGCTAACTCTAAATAATGCACTCGCGGACTGCTTGCCGCGCAAGACCTAAATGTCTCGATGGCGAACCTGACGTACGTGACTCTGCTACAACGTGCTCTGCCAGTGGCCAATGTCGAGCGTGCCAGTTGTTGCTGCGAGCTCGTGCTATGGCATATGAGATAATTGAATTTCTGTTTGCCTAATAATCTATTTGGGTCCGGGAATGACGCCATCGAATTAGTGCATTAAGATGTTCGTCACTCTAATTTGGAGACGGAATGAAATAAGAGCTCAGGCTTCGAGAAATCATCCAGCTGCGGGTTTCATACTAGTGAGTGAACGCTGGCATTAATTGCCTGCACGGTAACTCGATTCGAGAGTTGACGAAGTTCGACGATGAGTGTGCATATGAACCGTCAGTCTTGCCTAAATTTAATAAAAAGTGACGAGAGCCGAGTGCAGTCTTCAGGCCAGACCCATCGAATCCGTAAGTCGCAGCTGGACGTGCATACTGATGAAATGGCCGATAATCCAAGCCCAGTCAGTAGGTATATTGGATAAAAAATTCAGTCGAATCGATTATTTTTAAACGTGTCGCGCGATAAGGTTGCTGCGAGTGGTAAGTGAATTTCAGGCCACCCTGTGCGCAGGGAAGAAGGCTTCTCTTGTTCGCCGGATCTATCTCTCTTTGGAGCCTAAGATACAGCCTCGCTCGCGCCTTTCTTCCTCCTCTCTTTCCACCTTTCCTCGGCGTTCGCTCGCAGTGACAGTTACAAACGACGCGTTATCTGTAAGGATTGTACGGACGGCGGCGAGGGCGAAAATGCCAAGCACCTGCTCGCCCATATCCATCTCTCGCTCTCCCTTCTCCTCGCGATGGACTCGCGTGTCCATGGAAAGGCAATCGCTCGGCGAAAAGCTCCCGTAATGACGATTATGACTCTGTTTTCGCGAGAGCGCACGCGTAGAGTAAATATAGGAGTGACGGAGTCTTGGCAGAGCTTTCGCCGACTGTCGAAGCCGCTTCACCCACACTCCATCCATTAGAGCGGGCGAACAGGTGTGCGCGTATTATTGCCGGGCTTTCTAATTCGAACGCCGCGTAAAATTGCCAGGCGGACATATGAGGACGCGCGCGTATCGAGCCTCCTCGCGTTTATGTAACGGGAGCGCATATTTTGCAATTAGGTCGACAAGTTAATTTATAGCGGTGTCGCCCGTCAAATTTCATTCTTCAATTATACACCGGGTTCTTTTGGCCGGGGCGCGTCCGCGTTCGACTTCTATTTCCGTGCCTTAAAGGCGAGCGAGCTTTGCGAGTCAGGTGGAGGCAGCGGAGAGGAGAGCCGGTATACATTCGGAACGGGGAGAATACGGATCGCGGAATGCGCCGTGTCGAGGGATCGATGGCTCTCCGGGGAAATTTGGAAGCGGCGACAGTGCCTGCTTTTTCTAGATAATGAATAATCGTACTTTTCAAAGGCAGCCAGCCACGCGCCTTCCTTATTGCGTCGTCGCCAGTTCTGAATTGCCAAGCTGCCTCCGTCTTCCTCCTTCAGCCCCCGGGCCGCCGCCGCCGTCGCCGGGATGAAGAGCCGCCGCTGGATTTTCTTTCTCATCCTGTACACACATTCGGAGTGGCGCGGCGGCAGCCACGTGATAGCGGCTCTTCTCTTTTTTCGGCTCTTGAAGTTCAATCAGTGTCACCTGCGCCGTTGTTTATGCGCGGCGGCGCATCCTCGGTGCCGAGCTTCCCAGGCACTTTTGCTTTTGGCTTTTTCCATTATCGGCGCCAGCATCTATCCGTCATTCTTGGACGCGTAATTTTCGTAACTTTGGAGATACTGCTGCGCACAGGCTTTCCTTGCCAACGCCAGGCACTTAATTGAAAAGCGTCTTCTGGAGAAAATATTAGACGATAAAAGTCACTATGTTATTTGTCAATTCTAAGGTTTACAACGACGCATTTCAGCCTAAAATACAATATCGATCTAATTCTAATCTGCTAATCAAAACCTTGCCACGTAAATTCATGAATTAACAGGATGCAATTAAATTTGACTATCTAAAAACCTTGCTGTCATCAGCCTTGAACTTGTAATGCTCGTTTACATATTCGATATACTTTGGACATATAGAACCTGAAAATGGACAGTTTTAGGGAAAAGTTGGTAGAAATGAAAATTTATGGTAAAAAAATAGAGCTATCGTTTCCTCAAGAATAGAAAAGTTAAGTGGAATTTAAGTCTGCGCAGTGTGATGATATCGTCGGGGTATCAGCTGGCTCGATCGGGCTTCTCAAAATAACGAGGCCCTAGGTCAGATTGTGCAACCACTGGTACGTCATGAAAACGTAAACTCCGGTTAAGAAGGTTTCGTTCCCGAGTCTGCGGAAAATAGTTTTCTTTGATAACAAACTTTGTTGAATTAATCGCAGCAGAAGGTTCCTTGTTATTCAGAAAGTTTACAGCTAATTTACGAAAGCGAAGTGGAAGTAAATCTTTTTGGTAATTTGATTGGAGTAGAGAGCAATTGCGCGAGGAGATATATATATTAATATTCCCGAAATGAAACTCGGAGTGAGTTAATTAGATGGCAGTCAGGTTAGGGAAACAAGGAGCTCTTTCCGCGGTGAAGTATCCCCTCGGCTCTTCTCGTGTGGCCGCCTGTACAACTCGTTCGCAGTTGACCTCGCGTGCAATCGGGCTTTAATCTTGGCCTCCTCTTTACCTTCTCCTTTCAGCTGCTTGCGAGGAAACAATCTTTCCTCCGACGCACTTGCGAGTCGATATACCTCGGATGGGAGTTGGCTCTGCAGGTGACTCTGTCCATCCAAGGGGAAAAGAAGTTGCGCGAAATTAAACTTTCGCTATTAAATACTAATTTCGCCCCTGGATATAGAGCAGCGCGCGGAATTGAAGACGGGCTTCTTACAGGGCCACCTGGCTCGCTTTTGCTCGCACCCTGGAGACCTCCTTGCTCTTGGATACTGGCCGCGGACGCCGGTAATTATCCGCGCATTGTTGCCACTTTTCTAATAGATCGATCGTTCCTCCTAGTCTGTGTACCTGCACTCTACCTAGCTATTGTATTCTACTGCTGGAGCTGCTGTTTCTCAATAATGCAATGCATTTATCGTTTGCCCGGCGTAATAGCCAGACGTAAACTGCTTCAATTATCTTATTTTTCGTTAAAATCTATATTTGTTGATGAATTGTTTGTTGATGCACATTAGTATTAATGCTCTGTTAGTTGGATAATTAGTGTTGCATAATTTATTTTCATGCCCAGAGAAGTATTGGAAAACCCATAATAACGTTTATGCTTTATAAATTGAAAAGCTTCTCGACTTGGGTCGTACGTCCTGTGCATTGTTATTCGTCAAACAAACTTTGTTTTATGGCTCAGTACGTTCTAGTGGAACCTAATTACGCACTAGTGGCCGAGGCTGGACGTATACACTTTAAATGACATTATAAATTTTGCAACAGAAAAAGTTGGCATTTACGCATTGATAATTAAAGTTCAAACTTATTAATAATAATATATACTGTGTATTTAATGCTCTAGGATAATATCTCTTTAAACATACAATCGTTATACATCGATTATTATTGTTTACCGGACGTGTAATTATTTCTAAGCAGCATGCAAATACGAGAATCATTATAATTTTTTAATCGAGAAGTTTAATTTCCGAAACCAAGTGTCGCCGAGGCGTATCGCCGTAATGAATTTTCCAGGCCAGCCAAGCCGAATGAAGCCCCGAAGAAGTTTATAAAAGTCCACTTGAATGCGCGAGCCGAGAAAAGGGCGCGCGCGGCGTGCGCTCAGGTGCAGCTCGACCCGTGAAGTAGGCAGGTGCGCGGCGTGAAAAGCGAGCGTAACTCATCGAGTCCGCCGGGCCCTTTGAACTCCCGGGATTCCCCGCGCGCGCGCGCACTTTCACTTGACGATACTCGCACCGGCGCTCGTTCCCGCTCGCCCTCAGCTTACTTACCTTGGCTATTAGGGTCAACGGCGCCGGCTCACTTTCCTTGCGGATTCGATCGCCGGCGCGAGATTGCGGCCGCAATCAAAGCGCTAATTGAGCAAGGCTATGCCCGCCGACTCTTTCATTCGCGGAGCGTGTCGCCGTCGTTAATTTCTGCGCGAGGGGGACATCGATCGCCCTCGCAGAAATGCTAAACATTTTCACGAGCAAGCGGCGGCGGCGCGGCGGCCCGGGGAGCTGTATGTACGTTCAAGCTCGGTATTCCCCTCTTATTGAATTCTTCGGGCGGCCGGCTTTCCCTTTTGCTTTCGTATTCCGGGCCCCTTTGGTGTCGGGACTCTGGCATAGAATTCTACAAATGAGCCTGTATACACGGGAACAAGGAGCTGCGGGGGCGGCTAGATACGATTTATATTGTTGAACCCTTCCGCTATCGGCAGCGGCGGCGGCGGCTCCCATCCCCGAGCAGCCCGCTCCGATATATATGGGGATTGGTCACGGTATACGGAGGCCGATCGATATCTTTATTACGACGAGGAGTGAGTCCCTCTCTTTCCCTCGGCGGCATCCCGCTGCAATACTTGCTGCCTGCCTCCCTCTCTCTCTCTCTCTCTCTCTCTCT
>JAWWEM010000010.1:20333830-20376258 GCA_035582935.1 Ormyrus thymus | reverse complement strand
CCCTCTCTTTCCCTCGGCGGCATCCCGCTGCAATACTTGCTGCCTGCCTCCCTCTCTCTCTCTCTCTCTCTCTCTCTTTTTATTCGGTTCTTTATAAAATTTTACGCTTCACTAGTCCCGAGAGGGGCCGGCGGCGGCGGCAACGGCGGCGGTGGCGGCCTCTTAAATTTCACAATGACTTTAAGCGAAGTTGCGAGCGCGTTAAAGGCGCAGGCGCGAGAGCGAGCAACTAGAATTTAATTAGAGCTGCTCGCCGGCAATTTAAATGTAATACCGCTGGGGCTACGGTGTAGGCCAGGGTCGCCGGGGCGCTCGGCCCCTGTTTTTTAACCATCAAACATTATTTCTTCTTTGCGGCTAGTTCATTCGGAGGGACAGAGGGCTTTAATTAAAGCGCCAAAAGTTATGTTCACCGCTGAATAGTGCACCGATTATAAATAGTTTTAATAACGGCTACTTTATTCCGGCCGCCGATCGCAACATCTATTAATACCAAGGTTATTAATATCCGATGGTGCTTTTTAATTACGAGGGGGGATATCTAGCGAATTGATTGCTTTCAAATAGTTTTAGTTTGCCCTTTCGCATTTAGCGTCATTTATCCTCCCAACAGCCGTCATCATGTTTTTGGACTAATTGTTGAAAATTTTTCATTACAGAAATACCAAGAATCTCTTCTGGCTTCATATTTAGAAAGAAACATTCTTCCAAGGTAAGTGGCGCGTGCATGAAAATTACAACATTTATTTTGTATTATCCATCTGGAAGCACAATTTGCGTATTGATAAACCAGCCCTTTCGCATGAATAGCCAGTAGAAAAGCACTGCTAAAACAAGTACCGTAGAAGGTAAAACAGAAACATTTGGCAAAGTGCAATTAAGGAGATTTAGGAAACAGCGCCATGACACTGCGGAGCCGAAGCCGCAGCGCCAACAGCAATACCGGTAACGATAACCAAGCCCGCACAATCATCGACTGCTAACAGCAGCGATTGGGACCATCGGCGCACAGCAGTGCTGCGCGCGCCGTCGAAGCCCTCGACTCGTAAATGCATCGCCAGCAGCACTCTCCGCTTCGGAGTACAGGGGGAGGGAGGGGAGAACACTAAAACTGCAAACGGACGGAAAAAATAGCATACTCGCGGCGCAACAGCCAAAGCAACTAGAGCCGTTATTAAAATGTGCTCTAGAGGAGGAGGGGGGCGTAGAGGGCAGCGCTCGCTTTCGCCACTCGGCGCCGCTAGAGAAGACGTTATGAATATTAAGAGGAAGTGGCAGAGCAGTAGTAGCAGCAGGATACGCCGCGCCGCGAAATTGATTCTCGTAAAACGACAAAGTCCTCGTCGTGACAGGGTCGTCTCTCTCGACTCGGTGCACCGCCGCAGCAGCAGCAGCAGCATCCCTTTTCCTCTCTGCCCTTGCGATTCGCGGATGCGGCGCACGTACCGTTTTGGCCGCCACGCCGAACAAAACGCTCCGGCTCGATTCATTGCTGATGTTACGTAGGGAGAATCGAGTCGGGACGTAATGGAACGTAAATGTTTTATTGCAATAATATTGCGCCGGAGCGCTGTTTAGCGCGACGGGTTTATTATATTCCGCCGCGCGGCTCGCGTTTTCCTCGCTGCCAATTGCGTTGGCAATGCCGCTACATCCGCCGACGACGTTTCCCAATTTCGCTCTTACGGCACGAATTTCTGCTCCGCATTCGTGCACGAAAATTTGACGGAAAGGCCCGCTTTGGCGGTAATTTGTGGCCGATCGCGGCGATGATTTTGTTTAATTTGAGATCTCGGTCCGGAACTGCGGTACTGCACTTGGCTCTGTCAGGCTTGCGCAATTGAAACTATAATTAAAGCATGTTTTAAGTTTCCCTTTGTCAAATCCTTAGCCGTGCTGAAAAAGTGTCCTAATTGAGTGCAGTTAATTCGAAGATCGGATTGCATTTGCAGCTGAATAGTCAAAGTTGCCGCTGAAAATGACATTTTCTTGAAAAAAAATAAAGTTAAGGAAGCCCGACAATGCGATTTACGAGCGCGGCTTTGATGAAATTGCGTATAAAAGAGTGAGAGATAGAGCCGAAACTCAAAAGAGACAAAAGCTCGAGGATTTTCCAAGTGCAACTTCCGATGACACAACGACGACAAGAGCAAGGAAAAACAAAGGCGGAGCAGTCGCTTTGGGGACCGGGGAAACAGACGGAGCGCGTAGGATTCTCTCCTTCCCATCGCCCAATGAACGAAAAAAAAGAAAGAAACGCCAAGAAGAAGAGGAGGACGAAAAATTGGAGTGTTACGCGGTGTGGAAAGGGACTACACCCAATGCTCCTTTTGTTACCTTACTTGCCTTTTCAATCTTCCCAGGCAGTTAATTATCAGCCCGTAGCTCATCGATGCGTAGTTCGGCAAAATTCAAGTACACCTCTCTTGTCTTTAAAAACCCATTTTCTAAATTTGTGTCGCCCTAATTATTTCAGGACTTACTGCTGAATTACATTAACTGGTTGCAGAGTATTATTATTGAAAACAATCAACATGTTGTTATATAGGTAAAACGTTTTAAAGAAAGATTGAGGTAGAATTGAATAACGGATGTTGGTAAAACTTTAATGCTTTGTGTTATAGTCAGCAAATATGGCACTTTGCGAACGCGAAGCTTCAGCAAATTTTTCGCATGAAATCGCAAGCAAAGTCAGATGTTTGCAATTGTGAACGCTTAAAGCTCTTAAAGCTTAAAGCTCTTCGCAAACTTATTTTGAATAGGAAATAAGATTAAAGGCATTTTTATTACATTTTAAAACCATTATTTTAGCTTTTATTAATTATTTAATGGGGATTATTTACGATAGATGAAAAATATTTTATTCTTATTTCTTTATTTATATATAATTAAATTTTTAATAAAATTATTTTCAGGTGCAGGTAGTATAAATAAAAATATTGTTTTATGTTTGTTTATTTTTGAAAAATCTGTACACTGTAATGATTGTCAGTAACGTAGAAATATTTTATTACCCATCTGTTCAATATTATTATTTAATAAAAAGAATCGATTTTCAAGTAAATATTTCGAGTTTTTATTGTCATCGAAGGAAGCAGCTCTATTCTAAATCCACTGTGTATATTGCAGTCGGTGGGATGATCCCTTTTAAAAATTACGTATTCAAGCGCGGGTTACACGAATCTCAAAACAGCGGTATTCACTTTGTCGAAAGAAAAATAGAGGGTCGAAATTGAAAGAGACCAAAGAGAGAGGCGCGCTCGGCGACGGCTTTTGTCGGCGAATCGCGCCTGCAAGTACGATTGATTCCCTCGGAATCTCGGTGTAATATTAGCGTTTCCCCCGCCGCCGCCGCCGACGCAGGGAAGAACGCACTCTTCGGCGCCTAGCTCCGTCTCCCGCGATCGTTAAAAGAAATTCGAGTGGCACTTTTCACGAGTCCCAATTAAAGCGGGAGCGGCAAGGAGATGCGAAAATGTTGCATGCTAGCGATCTCTCCGCGCACTTGAAATATCGACGCTTCCTCCGCCTCCCAGCGCTTTATGTAGAATCAGCTTTTGTGGAAAGGCACGAGCGTCGGATCATTTTCGAATTACGTACGCTACGTTGGCTTTCTCTCTTTCTCCCGCTAGGCGGCTGCTCCCCCTCCCTCCTCCTCCCCCGCCGCCTCTCGCGCCGAGAGCTCCGACACAGGTTTATTCTTAATAAGGCGATGCCTTTGCTCCAAAAGCAAGGGCTTTATTTAAATTTAAGGTATTCAATTACTCGTGTAATGGCCGTATAATATAATGTAATGCATTCTTAATCATTCCGGGATCTTCTTCTGGCTTTGCGGATCCTTTAGCGTCGCTTAAATTACAGTGGATTTCACTCTTTTTTCCCAAGTTGCCTTCCATTGATTTGCTAATGTCGGAACGCGCAGTTCGCGCTCTTTCAAGAAACTATTTCATTTGCAGTGCTTTATTAATAGCGATAATTGTGTGGCAATGATATTAATGAACCGTTTTTTCGTTTTACGGCTGAGGTCACAAATAATTAGATGTTCCGAGAAAAAAGTAGCGCAAGCAACAACATTAATATTCAATTTAGATTCATTTACTCCATTATTTCGCTTTTTTAGTATTTTAAACGAATGATTGAAAATAAACCGTATAAAGTTCAGATTGCTATTTTTTAACAACACCACTGATCACAGAAGAAATATTAGCACATGATCTCAAGTTTCTCGGAATAGCAAGGAAAATTACCTCGGCCTGGACAAGAAATTAGTGACTAATATTTCAATAATCTTGAAAGCGGTTAATTATAGATGAGCCGAGCATTTAAATATCTGGGCTTATCAGCCGGCGGTTTTGTTCGCTCTTATTTACCATCGCGCGTATACATTCTCTACTTTATCATTCGGCCAATCCTCCGACCTCTGTTCCAACTCCCACTCTGGGGCCCCATCGCGCGCCAGACGCCACATTCTTACGTTCGACTATTACGGAAAGATACGAGCGGCCGTTTATGTTCTCTCCTCCCGCGGTAATAATTAGCATCCAAATGCATTGATAAAGCGATGTTTCATAACTATAAGAGTGTTCGTTTAACTTTAATACTTGGACGAGCGCAATTGCTGTATTCCTTAATAGTTCCTTTTATGCGCTGTTGCTTAAGCCAGAGTGCATTAGTTTCCTTGAATTAAATGCATCGTTATTACGAGTTTTTTTTAAATGAGCCAAGATATTCACGTACGTGAAATGTTTAATTTAAATAAAAGGAACTAGCCTTAGACAAGTAAAAGCACTTGCAGGATTTCAGTGCTGAAATATCAGTGCTCCTAATTCTAATTTTCTAATTTTGGATTTATTTCTTTTGATGTCAGTATTTGAATATTTGAGTTTTATCGAAATGAAAACGCGAAAACAATAATATAATAATTCACATTTCGAAACACCGGTACGCCACTATTTTATTGCGAGTCATTAATTTAACAGCTGCTTAATGGTACAGAAGAATTTTCTGTATACTAAAATGCGAGGAGTCCGTTTCACGAGCCCGACTTATCTGCGATTGCGGGCAATTTGTATCGTGAGTTTGTTGAAAGCGGTCGACGAATAGGCAGCACCAGGCCTTCGAGAAAAAATCTGCCACCGCTCGGGCGACTGCCGATCTCGCCCGGTGTCTCTCCCGCCACGACTGCCGTACCGACCCGGTGGGGCGCGATACACCGCACGCAGGGAGAGAGAGAGAGAGAGAGAGCGAGACGGGGCACCCCAGTCGACAAGGTTGTAGCTCGGGCGCAGGGGGTGGCAGGCCGTCTCTGTCGCTCCCGCGGCAGCTCGCCGCGGCGTCGTCGTCGTCGACGTCGGCGGTGGCGGCGCTGGTGGGGGCGGCGCGGACCGGCAGCGCGCGCTCCGACGCCGCCGCCAGTCGACGACAGGCCGTCGCGTAAGCGCGTACCTCTATCCGAGTTCTTCTGTCCAGCCACGCAGGCGGCGTGTCTATCTCTCCCCCCTCACGCTCCCCCATTTATTATTATTGTTGTTATTTATTTTCTGGTGATTCGGAAAATTGGTGCTCAGTGAGTTTTGCAGTCGGTGCACCGCGACAGGGACGCAAGAGCACCGCCTCCGCGAGCTCGACTCTATTACAGTGGAGAACCTGTGCGACGACTGTCAGTGTTTATCTCAGGATTATGCCAGCGCGGTACGTACACCTTTCACCTCTCTGTGCGCCCGGCAACGTTCCTTCTGCCGTTTTTTTTTTTTTTCTTAAGTCGGATCTGCGTCTGACATTATCGGCTGTCGTTATTTACCCAATTGGCGGTACTCCTCGCCTTTGGTAAGCGAGTTGTCGATAAACAATCTATTTCTTGCACTCGTCGGCTTGCTCGCTCTCCTCTCGGCTCGCTCCCTCGCCGCCCGGCAGAAATAAGAGGAGCGCGGCGTCTGGCAGCGGAATTTATAACGGCGCGGACGGGGCTTATTATACAATTTCGCGAGTATAATTTCTCGTCTCTCATGCGTTATGTAACGCATCATCTTCGTTAAAGTCATTTTCGCGCAGATTTCGCGGGAGCCTACAGCTCTCCCTCTTCCTCTCTCTCCCTCTCTCTCTCTCTCGTCCCAACTCTCTAAAGACTTCGCGCGCCTCCGCCGCCGCCGCACATAAATTAAGAGCTTTCGAGAGCTCGCGAAGTTTATAAGGAGAGGAGCCCGGCCGAGATATCTGTGCGCGCCGTTTCTTACTTTCGCCTGGAGAGTAAATTCCATCAACTTGTCCGTTTTTGCGTATTAGAGGAAATGGGAGCCGATTAACTCGCGAGCGATGGGAGGCAAGAATTTTTCCGAACGCCGCGCTCTCCTCGCAAGTACTTTGCTCGAAAGTTCACGTGCGCTTAATTACGCAGCCTTATCTGTTTATTCGACTGGCACTCGCCATTCATCACGAATTAAAAGATACGCAAGAGCTTCGAAAGTACTTTTGCTTTTCGTCTTATTGTCTTCCCGGCGCACGAATTATCTGAAAGCGTGAAATTAGTCTCTAGAGGAGCGTTTGCGAGCGAGGCGTGTTTACAAAAATTTATCGCCATTAGTAGAAAAAATTATCATATCAATAGCCGTTTGCAGCAAAGTAGCTTCAAACGCTGCATCATTACTTGGCTAAAACGTTCCAGTTATCGGACCCGCGCGAAACGTATCGTATACTTTTTCGATAAGCTTTCTCGTGCCAGCAGGTATACACCAGGAAAAGCTTGTGATTCATTTGCATAACCTAAAAACCGAATCCAATCCCGAGGACGCTTTCCGACACTCTTCCCCGCCGGCTGGAAAATCCAGACTCCCGGCTGAAATACAATTTCCTCCATATAAGAAGACGAATGGCTAGGTGTAGTTATTGGTTATCGCTCGCGCTGTTTGCATAGCTGGCGGGGAGCACGTGGCCTGCTCCCGAGCGCGCCGCGTCTCTTTCGCTCCCAAGACACTCGCGCGCTCTCGCCTCGTTCGCGAGCCCGGCAAATTAAATGGCTGCCTCGCCTCCTCTGCGAAGGCTCCTCCTGCATCGACGCTTTTATTGTCTCGAAGTCGCGACGCCTTTGGAGACGCGCGCGCGACAGACGGAACCTTTCGATTCGCATGCAAATGGAAGAGCCGATAAAACGCTAACGTCCCGGGAGCTGGCTCTCGCGCACGTGGAGCTCGTTGGCTCGGCCGGGGATTTTTCGAGCGCTCGTTAGCGGAATTCGGATGTTGATTGCTGCTTCCGTGCACCCGGACGCAAATAATTAATCAATGAGTTTGATTCAACTATTCGGGCTTAGAATCGTGGAGCGATTCTATTTTGGTTAATCAGCAAATAGTAGAGTAAATATCTGGGAATTAGCTGTTCCTTAAAAAAGCCGCTTTGATTGGTTCAAAATTGTTGCTGCTAATGCGGTTACGCCGCCAATCAATCCTGAAAGTCAATATAAATTCATACGCGAAAAACGCGCCTTCCGCCTCTTTCTTCGCGGAACCAGTGAAACGCGCCTTTCCTATCGCCCAGTTTCGAATAAATTTCGCGCGTGCCATAAAACTCGAAAAAAAGTCGAAATTCATTTTTCGCTTCGACTGAAACGAGCGCAAATACAGAGGTAAAAATCAGCCGGCTGGCCGTCGCGCTGTGGAAGGCCGCGCTGCGTTTGACATCGACTCGTGGAAAACAATGCGTCGAATCCCTGCAGATTACTTTGTCGCTCTTTAAACGCTCGCGACGTCTTGTGCCAGCGCGAGTGGCGTCCTCCTTCCCCCCGGCAGCTCTTTTCGGAGAGTCGCTGGGAAAAAGGAGGCGGCATCTTGCACAAAAAGGCAGCGTATAATTATTATGTAAATAGAGTGGAAAGAGAGGGAGAGGACAGAGTCGGCGGCGGACTGCTTTTCCCGCAAAGGACCGTGTGACCTACCTGCTAATATCCCCCGCCTCTTGCGTGGCTTTTTTATTCATTGCATTCGGGCTCATTCATTTTATTCATGTCGCCTGGCGAAATACTTTATTCTTATTCTCCTCGCTTTGAGTTCCCTCTCAGCGTATACTTTGTGCGTTGCGCCGGGTGATTAAAGAATTAAAAAAAACTTACTAAAATGTTATTTAAAAAAGCATTGTACGCTAAATTGTACGTATTGTGTAAGTTGCGGGGAAAATTAGTTTACGTCGCTGCGAGTTCATTTAGTCGAATGACATTTTCTTTACCGCTTTTTTAGAGAGAGGGTTTTTTTTTAATCGTGCAAATACGTTATTGGCTCTATAATTTTGAAGGAATTTTCAATGGATAATTTTGTCATGTAATTAGATGTAAATGTGTTCAAATTTATTCTTGTATTTTAATAATAATGAATGTGACAAAATTTGACGTGCTAAAAGCTGTCGCTGCTGCATTATTTTGCTTCGAGACTCTTTAAAATTTTATTATAATTAAACGTGGTTCAAATAAAATTAAAATACGTTTATAGCGAGGACAATTTTACGATTTTATTTTTATAAATAAAAGGGAAGCAGACAGGCGTTTATAAATATAAAAAGTAAGGCAAAAATACACGGAGAGAAATATTTCAGTAATAATTACAAATATTTCAATAAAAATTACTAATCTTTCTGGTATTGCAAGCAGAGACTGCCAACCCCAAAAAATTACCACACGTTTTAGTAAATTTTACTAAAATTTCATTAAAATTTACTAAAAGGTATGGTAATTTTTTGGGTTTTGGCAGTCTGTGTTGACTTTTCTATACAGTAAAGTAATTTTTACCGAAACCTTTTCTCCGCGTAGTAATTTCATCGTCAAATTTTCGATAAAGCCACTAACGAAGCGTAATATCGATTGTAATGAAACAACAATGAAGCTATTTTTACCCCGATAGTGATGGTATTGCGAGACTCTGGGAGCTATACAATTAACTTTTTACACTTCACCTACATACAGATGTACAGCACATTATATAGCCGCTCGTATATCGACCTGCGAGAATCGATCAATGTCGCTCTCTTAATAATGAATCCGTCTTTAATTGCCTTATCGAGTAGTCGCGGTATTAAGTAAACAAAGCTCCGCAATAACAAGTGCAGGTGCACTCGGCTTGATGAAGAAAGAATTTTTTCGCCCGAGCTAATTATTCAGCCGGCCGCCGCGTCATTTGGAAAAAAGGCCGGCAACACCTATGCTTTAGTCACACCGCGCAGTGAAAAATTTCCGGGAGTATTAAAAATTCTTCAGCCTGACGCGCTAATAAATTTCTCGGGCGGCGGTAGCAGCCTCGACAACTCGCAACATTTCAAAGCCAAACGGCAGCGATTATCCGTAAAAAAAGGCGGAATTTATCGTCGGAATGAATTGGAGCCCAGGACGGCGGCGGCGGCGGCGCTGAGCGATCGAACCGCACGGCGGCGCTACGCACGTCCGCGAAATCACTAAAGTCTCGTTTGTAATCCAATTGGAAATCTGGGCTCGAGAGGGAGGCTGACTCCGCGCCTAACGGGACCTTAACAGGCGGCGCCGGCAAGCATACTCAACTGCTGCTCTGGCCGGCGCGAACTCGCGAAAAGCTAGTTTAGAGCCTTGTTTAGATTGGTGGAAAACGGAGAAGGGCCGTAAATTGCTTAATTAGCTTTTCGGCTCCGGCGTCCCGCCGCTATAATCATCCGGTTCCGGTGCGCGTCGAGAGACAGACCGTCTGCAGTCTGCGCTCCCGATGCGCGCTGATACACGGCGCGCGGCCGCCTGCCTGGAATCCGCGCCGCCCGAACTCGTAATTCAATCTTTCGCAGTTTCCTTGGCTCGATTTACATGTGTTTTTGCCCGGCTCCGCCGCTGTTTTCCCTCTGCCCGAGCTTTATCGCATCTGGTTACTTGATTAAGCGTGCTTTATGACCGGAGACTTTGCTCGCTTTTTTTCAGGTGGCTCGTACTAATTCAACGCTGGCGCTCCTTTCGATGCCCAAATAATCAATACGAGCTTCACGACGATTAGATTTCATAAAATACTTCATAAAGCAATCAAATTGGCTCTTCGCTCTTCAGGCGCCGAGTTCTCGCAGCGTGTCATCAGGCGTTAATGAGATGAACAAGCTAATCCAGCATCCGTCGGTTCAAGCTTTTTACGCGCTCCATTCAGCGCCTAACTTCCACGTCGGCGGCGCGTCATTACCGCTTAATGATTGTGCGTGCGCACGGCAGGATAATGGAAATATTCGCTTGACATCGGCGCCCGAGAGGGAGCGTCATTGTTTCTTTTCTTCGAGTGCGACTGCCGGAGGTTTTCTCGCGATATCGCGCTCGGCGTCTTGCGTTTGGGCTTACGGCGCTTGGGAACGGCTCCGCGGAGAGAGGAGAGAGGGGAGGCGTGCAGCGCCGAGCATATCAAGACCGTTAAAAACGAGTTAGAGACGCGATAAGAACGTAGTAACGAGAGAAAGAGGAGGAGGGCAGGAAAAAGAGTGCGATTGAAGCCGCTGAGCTCGGAGAGTTGGGTATAAAAGAGATCTCACCTCTACTAAATACTGAATTAAGAAATGCGCTTTGTGTGGAAGATGATAAGGTTGTTATTCTAGTAGGGAATTGAATTACGCGTTTGCCTCGAAAAGAATGTAAATTTACTTTCCAAGAGATAGGACTTTTTTTTATAAATTATTGCGTAAGTAAGGCGACTGAAAAGAGTTGAAGGAAAGTTTGGAAGGAGGGCGAAAGAAGATTTTTAAACGAAATTTCGGAAAGTTTGTTATTATTTTCTGTCGTACAAACGCAGGAGCGTCGCAACGATGACAGAAGTTTTTATAGGATAAAGCTGTTGCGAGTATTTCTCGAAAAGTTTAACAAGACACCTACGGGGAGGAAAGAGAATTTTCAGAATAGGACTGGTAATACATTGATTTCACATTGTGGATGCGGAGTAGAGGCTGCGGCGCGTGAATTTCGATAACAGCTCGCAGAGTTATGCAATCGATGAATTTTTCTCGCGCAGAAATCGATTTTTGGAAAAAGCCTTCCGTTCACGGAAAATCGAGGATGAAATCGTTCTCATAACGTGCGGAATTTGTTTTCCTTCTTAAACGTAAGGCAAGAAAATCTTGATGTTGATCGCCTATTTCGCAAACGCTTAAGGCGTCCCCTTCTTATTCTAGAAATTGGATTTCACCTTTCTGTGTCGTAAATTGTTTAGGCTTTAGCATTTCGAATTAAATTGTGCAGCTAAAATAAGAAGGGAAAAATTAAATATTATATATTCTAGCGTTCGAGAATCAGGTAGTGGATTGTACTCGAAGAAATTAAGTGAATCCTTGATTTTTGGCGTCCGATGCCAAATGCTTCCCGCAATGAAAAATGTCATTGATGAATCCGAATCCGCTGCCAAGAACTATACTCTGCGACGTAAATCTGCCTCGGAGTTTTTAGAGTAGCCGATTCCCAAAGAGACGGCATTTCTATTTTCCGCGTCTAAAATTAACCGCGTAATCAATGCATCGACAAGCTGCTCGGCAACTTCGTAAGCTCTCTTATCCGTCTGTGAGCTTTCACTTTTCGTTTCATTTTTTGCCGGCGGCGACCCTCGTCGATCATTCAATCGTCGGGCGGCGCGGAAGAAAGGAAGCGCAGCCGAAAAAAGCAGGTCCCGCGCTTCCGGACGATAATGCCCGCCGTCGAAGGGCAGCCGCGGAAAAAGTCGCGACAACCAAGAACTGTCTCCGGCGAGACATAAAAATTTCATTAGGCAAACTAGCTTCCGAAGCGCCGACTTGAGCCGTTATTTTTATCGCGCCACGGCTACGCTTTGCCGATATAAAAACGTCAGGGCTCGCGCGAGGGGCGCGAGATGCCGAGGGCTGGAATTTTCTATGATGGAGTTTTGCAATAAAGGACGGTAGACTGTCTTTTTTTTAGGAAGTACATTAACTGATTTTCTTTTCGGAAAAACCTAGTTTGGTATTTTAAAACGGATGACTGCAAAATGGAATAATTATTTTTATCCAGGGGGTATATAATTTTAAAAGCAAGCGACCAAGTCCAAAACGTCATTCTTACTCCATTAATTACAAACTAAATTAAACGAGTGGAATAAAATTCGCACTAGAAACGCTACCCTCTTTAGAGCACAGCCCTTGTCTGACCCATTAAAACGGAATTAAAAAAAAAAAACGAGCCATCCCACAGCAGAAATTACCGCGTCCGTCCTCGGACTGGCCGTCGAAATTTGTAAATGCGTGTTAAGGAAGCTTGACGGGCGACGCGCCGTCGGCTAAATCATAAATGCGTAACGAACTCGTGCAAACGGCGCAGTCGCCGGGCAGCCAGCCTCGTTATGACTAACAAGGGATAACGACACGTGTCACGTGTCCCTCTGTGGCGTTAACGCCGCCCCTCCGCGCGAGAATTGCGCTCTCGCCGCCGCCGACGCCGCTTATTTTACTCCAGAGCCCCGTTCATTTTCCTCTCCCCGGGCGCGCGCTAAAAAACTACTTTCCCCCCGCCCCGCGTTGGCCGGCTTCGGCGGCGATGAGTCAATTCCGCGCGGGGCTCTGTAAATTCAGCGCGGCTTCGATCGACGCCGGGGAGAGAGATCGCGGAAACCATCCAGCACGGCTCGCGACGTTTCCGGACTGCGTGCCGCTGCAGTCGAGCCGCATAAATACCGCACTCCTGCCGCGGAGTCGCACGCAGTTTGAGACCCGCTCGGGGACAGAATCCGCGCGCGGGCAGCCATTGGGCCGCGATGTGTTTTCGCTGAGGCTTTTGCCGGCGTCCTCGAGCTCCTTCGAAAATATTTAGTCTGATAAAGTTGATATCAAAGCTCGCATCCTTGTATTTTTAAGCGTGTTTTTCTGTTTGGAAAGCGTGTTTGTAAATTCCGTCTCGTAAAAAAGCGCGCGAGCGGAACGCGCTTTGCGTGAGCAGTGGGCTGGATATTAAATTCTAAAAAATACTTACAACAGGGGGTTTATTCTGTAAGCTTATCGCGCGCGATAAATGAAGTTATCGTGCGCTTTCTGTTGTCATTTACATGGGTTTGTATATCTATATTTAATATCGATATTGTAAATATAACGTGCGTTAAACTTACAGAATAAGCCGCCTGGGTTAGAAGAATTTGCTTTAGCGAGAAATCTCTCGTTTCTAAGCCGCGTAAAGTCGATGCTCATAAAGCGAAATTGTCGTTTCTCGAGATCCCTTTTATCGAAGCTGCGGGGCCATAAAGAGGCGAAAAGCGTTAAATGAAAGTTATTCAAATCGGCACTAAATGCGCGATCGCTGATTAAGACGAAACCTTCGGGCAATTAATTTAAAGTCGAAAACGGTAAAAGAAGGCAATCGCGCTTTATCAGCGTCTCGCTCCTGCAGCTCGCGCTCCCGGATAAATCAGGCGACGAATGTTGGGTGTTTTACGGCACGCGACTCTCCGTGTGCTCAGCACTAAATTGCGCATGCAAGGCTTACGTGCGCGGCGCAGTCCTCTCCTTCGTACTTCTTTATTGCGAGAGCGCCTACACGCAGACCGACTGTCGCCTAAGTCAAACGTATTAACGCAACTTCTGCTGCTTTATTCTTTTCTTTTTTAGAGCCGCTTACTTCCGCGATCAACATTTGACTTTTAAAATAAAAATATGACGCTTCGTTATTAAAGAAATGAGCTGCCGCTCGTGCCGCGACTCGGATCGTGCAGTAAAAAGGCGATCCTAAATTCATGGAAAATGAAGCTTTGGAACTGGGAATAATTAACGAGTGCTAATCGGTCGGCAGAGCGAAAAAATGAAATTACGGAGGACGCAAGGCAGCGCTCGATAAGTAACAACTGTAGCGGCGTCGGGGAACGAAGCAGCTCGCGCTCGGAAGAAGAGTTAAAATATCGATGGGATGTAGGTTTGCACGGAGAGAGAGAGAGGAGTAGCAGTAGGAAGCGGTGCGGGGATTAGGCGCAGCTTAATCCGCTTAAGTCGCGCTTAATCTCTTGCGCAGCTGCATGAAATATTTAGCGTATAGGTAGGGAGAAAGATGGATTCGCGGCGTTGCAGACGCGAAAGCACGTGTGGACCAGAAGCCTTAACCGGTACTCGCGTAACTCCGCAGCCGCGGAGCGATACACCCCGAACATATGTTCGCCTCTGTCCTACGTCGCGCCGCCGCCGACGGCTATATACGCGTAATCCGACGACGTCGGCTGAACCACCCCCCGCGCCCCGTGAACCTGCGCAGGCTGTGCTGCTTGATGGGCGAACATTCGCAGGCTACCTGAAAACTTGCGGTTCAGTTGCAAACTCGTCTAGTTGGAAAAATTATTCGAGTTGGCAGTAAAAAGTAAGAATCGTTTTATTTATATGCGAAAGCAGTTAATCGTAATTAGCGCCTTTAGTTTATTTTTGCGGAAGAAGGAAATATGATCGAGCAGCTTTTATTTCCATTTGAAGGTGGAATCGCGTTTAAATAAACGCTGTAAAGTGAATGAATTCGAATAATTTTTCCAAGTAAATTTTGTAATAAAAAGTGAAAATTAGTCAAGGTTGAAGTTGATAATGTCGTAACAAGGTGAAAAATAAAAAGTAATAATTAATATTTAAAGATCTTAAAATATCAGAAAAAGATTTATTAACGGCCCATCTGCAGTAAAATTCAATTTGTATAAAAGATAATTTAAATTTTTTTAGTTTAATGTGAGATTTAAAAGTCTTTAATTGCGAGGAAGCAAAGTTTAAGAGTATTCTAAAAAAATTTTAAACTCGCTTTTAGAGAATCTTAAAATGTGGAGAGCCAACAGTTTCTGTTGGTCGAACTTTAAATAGCAAAAATTTATTCTTGAACTTGAAGACTTGTTACACTTGACTTATTATTTTATAACGAGTCCGAATAGCACGGAAAAAAGCCAGCAAGAAATAAATCTTTTTCTCATAAAAAAAGACATTTTAAAAACTCGAGGCTAATTATTCGTAATTCGATTAAAAAAACAGCATATATCGGGCAGCAATTTTACTTAAAAGCTCGCAGCAGGAATAATAATACCGGCGCGGAAGTTTTAAGTAAGATTAGTCGAGCGACCGGAATTAAACTATCTGCGCGCGGGAGAGTAAAAAGGAACGGAGAAAAAGGAGAAATCGATAGGTCGAATGTGGCAGAAATAGAAAGGTAAAAGAAAATGGCGCTAAGGAATCGCGAGGGCCGAAAGTAGAAAGCAAGGAGAATGGGGCAATAAGAAAAAGAACATTGAAGGAAAGAAGAATGGAACGACGCAATAATTACCGACGAACGAGACTCGTTAAAGTTTTCTAGTAGCGCACTCTCGCGTTGTTTCTTACCTGAGAAATCAGACCCTCTATATACGCCCTCTCCTCTGCAATCCCTGCTATAATTATCGCACCTATGGACCTTTAATGGACACATACGTCTTGGATTTTTTTACTGCTTTTATAGCGGCTCTCAAATCTTATTGGCACAAAAATAACAGTCCATTATCGTAATTACTTATTTAATCTGCAAATAATTGTTTTTCAGGACGAACTAAGATTATTAAACGGGATATTTAAGCCCATAGATATTTACTGGGCGTCCAATGATAAAATACGCATCCGGGCTAATCTTGACAAGATGAAAATTATTATGTAATTTCACTGAATCGACAAGTACGCCGTGTCACGCCGAGTCTAAGGCTGCTGGCGTCTTCCCTCCCAGCTGCGCGTAACTTCGGCATTTGTGTCGGCTGCCTGTATTCTCGCAACAACGAGACGGAGCCATTGGGAGGCAGCTCGAAAAACTTTCCTTTTCTCCGACTCTTCGAGAATCCGGAATCCATTTCTGAAGATTTTGACTGGCGAAGAGGGAGGCCGCGAGCAAGCGCGCACGCTCGTGCATTTACTTTGAATAAGTTCGCGGATTTGCGAACAGTGATTCGAGGGCTCGGAGCTTTTTCTCCGGATCTCAGCCACGGAACATTTCTTCGCGCCTCGACTCGAAATCGCTCGCATTTCCCCAAAAGCCATTTAATTACATTACCGAAAGTAATAATCCCGAGACAAATCGCTCCCCCCAAATTGCGTCTAATAAAAAAGCCTTCATATTTACACCCCCGGCTCGCAGGGCACTCGAATAAAAACAATCCGGCCCCTCGGCGATAAATCTCGGGCGCGGAAAAAAGCAGCCGAGAAGGCGGCCGCGCATTTAGCAGCCCCGCACGCACGAGGAGGAGCGCTCCGGGCGAGGGCTGGGCAAGCATTTCATTTCAGTTTCGGAGGTGTTATTCAGATGAGTTGCGCATAATGCCGGGCCATTTCCATCGAGCGGCCGCGAGAGTCGCCCCGTTTAAAGGACGGCGCGGCGCCGGGGCGCGCTGTGTATTATTACGCAATCGCCGAGTTGTAAACTCGCGGGGCCCGGAGTTTATTTGCCTCGGCACCGGAGGAGGCGTGATTCGCGCGGCCGATCTTTCTGCACGTGCGCCCAGAGCCTTGTTGGCTCGTTCGACGTGGCCGGAATGGACGAGCGGCCTCGGCTTGCCGCGCCGAGGCTTCGCTTTTGATCTGCCGATGATGGGCATTGTTACTTTGCCCGAGCTTTCTTTTACTCCCGAGCGGCTGGTGCAATTTTAATTGCGGACGGACAAACTGAATATGTCGCTTTTTATCGGCCGCTTTATGGATGTTCGAAATATTCCGCGCGAAAGAAGATAAACGTCTTTTATGACGGACGTTAAAGCGAGAACGACTTGAACTCTAAGCCTCTACAAGCTATAACGCGAAGCAGTCTCTCTTTAAAGCGTCGAATTTGTTTTGCTCTGAATAATTAATGGTTCTGAAGATGTGGCTATACATCTGTCCTCTTTTAAGGTAAATTTAAAAAAGTTTATTTTGCTACTTCCAAATTTAAAAACTGAGATCGTTCCATTTTCAAGCCGTCCGAAATTCAAAAGTTGTACCCAAAAACTTATTCTTAAGAGTGCAATGCGGTCGTAAAAAGTCACGTATGAATAATACAGCAATTGGATTTTCAAGTGAAAATAAAAGCAAAATGAGATTCAACGTGATTACGTAGAAAGGATAATATTCTTTATGTAATATAAGTTTACAGTATCCATTAAGTAGAACGAGTTCGTTATGATAAGACGCGCATTATAGGTTATTGAGATCTGAAACTCAATATACCGCGAGACATTCCCCTTTGTTTATTCGAGGCGAGTACTTTTGTTTAACTTAGTTCTTACATTTTATGCCAAGTTAATAAGACCGTAACAAAGGAGCGCAATATTTCGACAAAGGAATATAATTCATTTCATTTGCCAACTATGTACCTTAGTCAAAATAATGCGATTCCCAGAAAGTCGTCGACCGACTTAATCCATTCCGGTTTCTCTCTCCCCCCCCCCCCCCCCCCATTCCGCGTCTGCTTATTTTATAACCTCGTCAAAACATTTAAGCGTTTCCCGGGAAGTGTCATTAGTTTTGCCTAATAGCCCAACGAGACGATAACAATAATTTATGCGAAAATTCAAAAGGAAAAAAAAGCGGCCTTTTTGTTTGAGCGAAACATGATTTAATGCAGCTCGACCTTAGCGCGCGCGGTAAATAAGAAAATGCAAGCCAACGGGGAGGGAGAGGGTCGGGAGGGTCGCAGAAAGAGGGAGATGAGAAAAAAATGCCGGGGCAACTGTTGAGAAACTAACAAGAGGGATCGAAAGAAGAGAAGCGGAAAGAGCGGAGGAAGGGAGACGCAAAGCAAAGAGAGACGATTAAGGGAGAGAAGAAAGGAGAGCCTCTCGAGCTTGCGCGAGCTCGGGAGGGAAAGTGAGAGACTGCGCTATTACTTTTACGCTGCGCGGCGACGTCGGCGTAACGAAGGTTATTACTGCAAACGGAGGAGGGATCGATATATATATAGTCGGGCAAAGTGGGGAGCTCGAATGCTCGATATACAGCGACGCCTACATACCATTATCGCGACCTGCATGTCATCGTACCCGAATGCCGACCGACTTGCGCGAGTGCAGCCTAGCCGCTGAAATAATGATGAATGCGCCAGCCATATATTTAACGACGAAACTTAAAAAGCCTTAATTAGCAAAGCTCCCCGCGGCAACTCAACAAGTAGTCCATCCTACTCGCCGAGCGCCGCCAGTATTCTTTAGCTCTGCGATCATTGACGCGAGCAGCGGGAGGTAATCGTCCGGGAATGGAAATGTTCACCGACAATACGTTGGCTCTAGCTTGTTTTTCAAAAGCAGCCGGATCACAATAATTACCCTCTGTTTTCCGTTGAACGAGACCATTCCGCCGGCGGCAAAGTCGCACAAGGGCCAAAACTTGACTCTCCCGCTGATAAAACCGTAAAGCGTAAATACCGCCCCCGCAATCATCAGAAAAAGACGGGCCGCAGACTATGCAAAAACGTGTACCGACGGCAGGGCGCGATATGAAATTCCAAGCAGCCGCCCCATGCGCAAATCTTCGCCGCCGCGGTACAAAGGTCACGCACACCTCCGCAGCGCGAAAATGTATTCGGGCCGCTCGGAATCGAAGCGTGCCGGCGCCGACGTCGACGAAGATGAATTTCGGCTGACGCCGTCGCGCGGAGACGAGTCCTTCCCCGGGTACGATCGGGCCTGGAATTTCGGCACGCGGATTTTCATTTTCCGCGCGGCTCCTACAATTTGTGTCTGTTTAGGGGAGATGATGAAGCGAGGCTCGCGGAAAATTTTCGGTAAATGAATTTCTTTCTTTTTTCCTTTTGAGGAAAATTAAAGTTTCTCGACTCTTGAATTTAGCGGATCCTGCGAGAATTTGCGGCGGCGGTTGAATAAAATTTCAATTTAAAGGGGATATTCCGAGTTTTCATTTAAACCAAGCCAGTGTATGCTGTGTACAGTTTTATGAAACGATTCCTAAATTTCGAATGATGAAACTGAAATCTCTTAGAAAAGCTTGAATAAAAGTGCCCCATTGTCCATACTAATGAAGCAATCTTTTCTCTGAATAAAGATTTTCCCTCGCTAGGAAAAAATAGTTTTCCCCCATCAAACAAGCGAAGCATTGAATCGAGAAGAACAGAAATGAGAAATAATGATGTTCTCGCAGCTGAAGCGGGCATTTATCATTTTGGAAACGAGCTTATCTTTCTTTTGAATGCAGCAGCAGCAGCTTTCACAGGGATCGTAATTATTTTTCTCAACGGGCTTAGATTAAAAGCAGAGCAGCCCTTCTAAATAAAGTAAAGGGGAAAGGCGGCGTGCAGCAGCAGGCGACAGTGACGCGGGGAGACTGCGGGGGGGGGAGGTCAGCCGGCTTATCTGTATGGGCGGATTGCGCGCTCCTCTCGTCGGTAGATTATCGCGACGGCTCGCCATTATTGGCATACGCCTCTATCTCTTTCGTCGCGGCGGGCAGTACTCGGCCCCTCTCTCTCTCTCTCTCTCTCTCTCTCTCTTCTCCCCCCATTAGCGCCGGCCAGTGAACGCGTCGCTGATTCTAGGCGAGCTCGCGATATGCAATTTGGAAATTAACTGATGCGTGTAACGCGATAAGTTTTGCATTACAGCGAGGAGGTGTAGCGGGCGAACTTGAAATTATTAGAAGCTTCTTACGTTTCCACTGGAACGTAACCGGCCCGCCAGCATTATTATCGCGTTTATTGAATTTCCCCGCGGAGGCCCGGTTATCGAGAGAGGGATTACCGAGGGCGAGCTCTCGTCGATTCCGACGCCGCCCGGCTGCCTGATGACTCTGCCCAGCCGATGGAGCCGTCGTTCTGCTCGGGGAGCGTAAAATCCCGCTGAATTATCGCCGACGCTGCTGGACTCTGGCGCAGAAACGGAGCTGCGATCGGCGGCGCAAGGCGCGAGTCGCGAGGAGCGGCAGGTTGAACCGCAAACGATTGTGCTCGCGCGGCAGCCAGTCAGCCGGGCGAGGCGCCGGGGCAAGTCGCCGCGGCCTCTGCGGGGCGGGAGAGCGAGAGAAAGGGAGAACGAGGCGGACAAGCTAGATTGCTGTGAAGTTAGCTAGTTAACTCGGCGAAACAACGGCTACCAAGTTAGCGAGGGCGCGCGAGAAGTTGCCGCCAGTTGGCACCGGCGCTTCCACCCTCTCCGGCCGCACCTAACTATTTCATTGTTTCATAATTGACGCTTTTGCGGTGCGTATGGATGATGACGCGAGCAGTCATTCTTTCCGAGTGCCTCTGGGGGGCGTGTCGAGGCTCGCTGCTCGGCTCTGTTTGGAGATACGCCGGCGGTGCGTGGGAAATTATTTCGGGAATCTTCGTTGCAGTTTTCAAAGACTCTCACTAAATTGGAGGAAAGCGTTTTCATTTCGCGAAGATTCTGAGATACTTTGAGTATTGATTGGGCTATCTCGCGAAATACTAAAAAAAGTGAAGAATCTCCATTATCGATCGCCGCCTCTCAATTACTAACTAAGGACTAAGCTAGACAAGTTCTGCCACGCAACAGCGAACTTCCCGGGGAAGAACTGACGTCTTGACGCGTATCCCGATGCTCGAGTTTCCGCCCTTTCCTTCGAATCCCCTGTACATTCGGCTCATCTCGGAAATAGCATCGATCCCCTGCGTCAATTTCATTTTCCCGCAGACCTGAGTAACGCGCTGCGAATTATATACGCGAGTCCGATCAGCAGGAGTGCCGGGGCCGCTTCGAATTCGAATTTCAATTTGAATTCTGCTGGTTGAAACAATCAAAGTCGAAATTGTTCTTTTATTTGCAAAGAGAAGATTGATTACGCGCCTGGATTCATTAGCATGTAAATGAATATTTGAAACTTTATACGAAATCGTTGCTAATAACCTAATATTATGGACTACATTCATTATATTTATACCCGGAAAGTTTGAACCAGTGTACATAATAATTTAGCCAAATTCATAAGCAATAAGCTAATAGAACGCGCAGCAATTAAATTAAATTAAATTATTCTAAACTCCTAAAGCATTTCGCTCGTATGAATGAACGCGACCGGAGCTATTTGCCACCAGCCGAGTTGATATGCAACTTGAGTTGAACCTGAAATTAAACATTAATAAAGCAAATATTAACTGCATTGTTCGAAACTTGATACGAAAGGGAATGTTTCGAATTTCGGAGGCTGCCGACAATGGATTCTCAAAAAAGCCCGAGCGGGTCCGGGCAGCGCGGCCGCTCTTGCGTAAATCGAACGACAACATTTTCAATATCATCACTCGACGCTTCGGTAATCAGTTATCACGCGTGGGCGGCTCGCACTCGATGAACGGCAGCCTGTCAGGCCGCGCCGCTCCACGGGCGAGCGAAACGTCAAGCTCGCCGAGTGATTTCGCGGCGTGCCGTTTACCATTCGTCTCTCTCTCTGGGGCGCGTATACGCGGACGCGTGACGATTCGAGTGCTATGCTTGTGCGGGCTTTTCGAAAAATACTTGCCACGGCACAACGCCTCCGCCTTCCTCCGCACTTGAAAAGTAACGAATTTATCGCTCGTTATTTTAGTTCAATTTGCTGTGTCGTCTATTGTTTTTCCGTTAATTGTCTTCCTTTTTGGCGCGGCGCTTTCCCCCGACTTTTTTTCACGGGCAGCGAACCTATTTTTGGAAGGCCGGATTTTGGGGATCCGTAAATAAAGCTTTGTTGGCCGATGGCCTAAATACAATAATTTACAAAGTCGAAAATGAAAAATTCGTTCAACTGCCGCTATCGCATCAGCAGCTTTTTCATAAAACATTTCAATTTAAAGATAGATTTCGAAATTTTAGAGCTCGCGTATTTCCGAAAATAAAATCACCATGCTTACTTTCTTTTCTGATTGCATCACTTATTTCTCGTTAAAATTTATTTGAATAAAAGCTAAAATAATTCAGACTTTGCGTACAGAGATCAAGTAGGCAAACAAACAAACCGGCAGAGTATAAGCCTCAAAATTCTCGCATATATTCACTCGCAAAATCTCCAGTCACGAAAATAAAAAAGTTGGCAATCCTTCAGGTATGTGTCTGGGCGGTAAAAACGCGAGGGGAAAAAAGCAAAACTCGACGTCTTGCAAATGCGATCCCCTCATTCTCTTTGTTTACCTCTTTGCCAAGCGACTTTTCCCCGACAATTTCCATCGCGGCGCCTGCTCTCTCTCTCTCTCTCTCCTCTGGCTCTGCGGCTGACTCGGCGAAAATTCAGGCGTGAAACGAGAAAAGTGCGAAAGTAGCATCGAAGGTCCCGCGTATCCTCGAATCCCTTCACCTGGCCGCCGAGTCTCGGGCCGAGTTTAAGAAGCAGCGGCAGCGGCGCCAGCAGGGGGAGAAATACGTGCGGAGACCGCAAGCGGCTTCATGCACACGGCGGCAGCCCTCGTTAAAACTTTTTCGGCGAACAATTTCCTTGCCCCGCACACACTTAAACTCGCGCGCTCACTCTCTTTCTCTCGAGTAGACTTTTTTTTTGTTCTCTCCCGAGTCTCGGGCTGTTCTTGCTTATCAAGCGGCACGACTCCGCGTAATTTACGAGTCGTTTGCAAAAGAAGTCTGCAAAAGGGCATCTTTCAAGTGCCGCATTACCCGCGGAATTACAATGGCCGCGAGCGTGCGTGTGTGTGAGGCAGCGCGGACGTCTGAGTTTTAAAACGAATTACGCCCCGACGGAGGAGGGGGGAGGGAAGCAGCCCGGCTTTAATAAAAACAATTGCACCGGTGCGTGCGAAGCCTGTGTTTTGAGAATTGATCGCCCACCCATTCTCTTGATTAAAGTAATCAACTATTTGGCAAATGTTTACTTTGTTCGACTAGAATAATTAGTTATTGTTTCTGTTTATTTTAGCTATAAACGCGGGGCATTTGGCAACCATTGCGTTTCCATCCAGCCTTGCTGCGTGCCCCGTAATATCAATTTTACCCCGTTTATTATTCCCGTGCCGGATTATAAACTTACTCTCTCAATAGAGGTGAAGTGCAAAAAAATTAATTTAATCAAAAATTTACGACCAAGCCCAATTTGATCAATTTATTACTTATAATATTTGATTTTTCTCTTTTAATAAATTCGAGCAGTAAAATGTGCAATACATTTATTATTCATTATTTATTATTTATTTATTATTCGTTCGGTTTCCCTTCATAAACTCCGTCGAAATTGCTTAATTGTCCCCAACGACGGTACATAAATATTGAATAAAAGCCGAGATCGAGTAAAAAGCCCGAATTCGCGCGAGAAAGTTTATAAGAGCGGCGGCCGGTGCAATTTCTGCCAAAGCTCGAATTGGCAGTGTTCGGCGAGCGGCAGAGGCGGTTTTGCGATGTGGCCAACGGCGGCAGCAGCCCAGACGACGACGACGAAGCCGAGGCAAAGCAGCAGCCATCGCGCTCGCGCTCCCACGGGACAAAGCCGCCCTCCCGAACGCCATCAAAATGTAAATCTCGCCGCGCGCGTGGCCGCGTTCGGTTTCTCGATTAAACGAAAACGCGCCGGTGGGGGTGGGGGGGGGGAGGCCAAAGTCATCGATGACGCGCGCCTTTGCGTCCGAGCAAACAGCTCCTAATTTTTCTTTTGCCGGCGTTCCCCGCCGGCCGTCGCTGCAAGCCCGGGGAATATTTCGCGCGAGAGCTTTTTGCCGCGTCATGCACGTACGGCCGGGTATTGGCTTTGTTTCGAAACTTTTCAAATTTAACTGCGGGGAACTGCCTCGCGCGGCGAGTGCGAGCGCGTAAGAAAGAGGCGTGAAAAAGGTGTCTGGCCGTACAATAAGGCCCGACCCCCTCCCCCGCTCGTGCATGCGTGCGCCCGGGCTTTTTCACTCACGCGTTATCGACCACCGCGCGAGTAAATGAGCTCTCGGGGCGCGCTTTTGCATTCGCTGAAATATGGAGAGGGGCTGATATCTCGATAGCGGCGAATGATGAATGGCAGCCTCAACTTCTTATCGCTCTTCGGGTCTTGTCGCCTCTTTATTTGCCCGCGAGCTTTCGCTGCTGATGAAAAATCGAATTTTTCAATTAAAAACGGCGTCACGCAGCTCGATCACGTTTACTTATTTAGAATGTCGACTGAAATGCAAGTCGCCTGTTCTCAATTTGTTTCTTGAAAGACGCCAGCTGGTAATAGACGGAGCTACAAAAAAGAAGCTGGCTGCAAGTTCTGAAATAAGTTTTAAGCTCCGAAAGCTTAAAGGCCGGCGGAAAGAACGATAAATAAGAGTGGATTAAGCGTGTCGATTAAGTCCGAGAAGAGGGCACTTTAGCGATTCGGCAGCAGGCACTTATCCCGACGGCAGCTCTCGAGCGCGCTCTCGAGAACGTCTTAACGCGGCTCGGCGCGCGCGTAACGATTGCACGACGACGGGCGCGCAAGACCGCGGGCGCAACGAGACGGAGACGCATTCTCCGCGGCTCGCCGACAATGCGATAAGGAGCCGCGACGCTCTTGCAAATGGCGCGAGAGCCCGCCGCCAAGTCGCTTCCGTGCGCTGCTTTTAATTTTGGGGTCACCAGGCGCCCCCCCGCCGCGCGCAGGCGTCAGTCTCGCTTAGGAGCATTTCCCTTCGTAATTTCGTCACCGTTTTCCGGGCGAAAGGGCTCTCCGGATTTTAAGCGTCCTCCCCAAATTTAGGCATCGCCGAATCCATATTTGACCACCGGGGCGACTCCCGTTAATTAAAAACATCTCCTCCAGCGATGTTTACAATGGAGGAGCAAACCCGAGATAACAAAAGTCATTATTCAGCTTCGTGACCACGCATCAATAAGGGCCCCCATTGGGCTTTGTGCGGAGGCAGCTTTGCGCGTCCCTCCGATTTCCCCGTCAGCGCGCGGCTTCACTCGCTGTTTGCATTATTTCCGTGATTCCGGGCCAACTAATCAGGCTCTCACGCCCCATCTCGCTTTAATAAAGTCTCAATCGGAGCGCCAATGCGGCAAAGTAGCGCCGGCCGGACCCTTCGCCGCGACGCTCAATTCCGCTCGATACAAAGTCTGCGCCGCGCGGCACTCGGAGGTAAAGTTCCGGGGGATGATCGAGCGCGGGCCTCGGGCTCCCCCGGGAGCGGCGGGGGAGACGCGCGCCGACAATTGAGCAATCTCGCGATTGGAGATCTCGCGGCCCTTTAAGCCCGGCGATGGCCTCTCTTCTGTTTACCTTCCTTCACTTTTCTTCGGCTTGAATCTCGGGAGGATTACCGGCTCTCTCGACTTTTTAACGCCGACCCGAGTTTTCTCTCCTCCCCTTCCGAGCCTCGATCGCAGGCTTCTTGCGCCGCCGGATTTGTATGCGCAGCTCGGGGCGACGGTTTTATACTGATTTCACGCCGGAAACTGCCTGATCTTTCGCTGTCCGAGCTTGCTTACGGCTCGCGTTTAATGAAACTTGTCGGCCAAGAATTTCAGCAGCCATGGAAAGGTGAAATAGATTGGCCGTAACTCTCATTGCAGTTCCAGCGGAATATTATAAATTTTGACGTTTTAAAGCAGCTGCGCATTCCGCTTCGCGGTATCCGCCCCGGTCGTCTTAAACCAGTAAATAAAGCCAGTTTTTGCGCCATTAAGCTTTCGAAAAAAGGAGCAGCCTGCCTGCTTTAAATATTTCAAAATGTTTTTCTGTCCTTATATATTCGCCTGAAAGTTGGAGTAGGCGTTGAGTCGTAAAAGAAAACTTAGGCGAGTGCTCCGAGCATTAATTTCTCCCGGCATAACGAAATTCCCGGGTTTTTCTCCTCCTCCGGCCCTCCTCCTTACTAATTTAATTCGCGAGATGGCCGGCGTTTTAAATTCTGCGGCTCGACGTTTCCTGAAAACGATTAACAAAACTCGACAATCGCATTTAAATGCGTTACAAGTCGTGTTTATTTTAATAAAATAAACACAATTCTTGTTCGGATGTGTTCGCTCGAGTATCATTTTAGAGTCTGCCTATTTTCTCAACCGTGAATTCAATATTCCATTACTGCAAATATTTATTCAATATCGAAATGAATACGGCACAATAAAATAGGCAAAAATGCGAGAAAGGCTGCTCCCCGATATAAATGATTTTGTTGACAGACATCGTTTTTTGAATCGCGGAAAAAAAAGGATCACCCTTTTAATTGTGCACTTTTTATTTGGTACATAAAGGCAGGAGAGCTTATTCAAAGTTTTTTGCAATTCATGGAGAATAATGATGCACGACAGGTCAATATTAGAGTACAAAGTGTCGCCGACTATTGTCTGAGTGCGTAAGGGTCTCGTTGGTATCTCTTCCTTGTCTAACAAAGTTTAGGGACTTAAATACTTCACGTTTCACTTAAGCTCTTCGCTTCGGGCTCCAACAAACTTCTCTCTCTCTCACTCTACAATCTCAGTCGCCAAAAGCTTTCTTCTCCCTTGTAAAGCTCTTCTCTCTTTGAACGGCAGCCTTAACTTTTTTAACGAATCCTTCGCGACGTTTTCCCACTGTCATCGCATTTTCCACTTTCAGCTTGCCCATCTAAAATTTCCATTTCTTTCGTGTTCTCCTCACTCGTCGAACAAATACGTTTTGCACTTCCTGTTTGTTCGTTTAATGAGGATTCAATTAGACACGGAATCTTTCAACTGCTCAAATACACAACGATATCTTCATTTAACTTTCTTCCCCGGCTTACGTGCTTCTTACATTCTTGCTCAGCTGCAAAAGCAGATAACAAAAAAACTACTTTCTACGAGTTCCAATTACTTGATCCCAGGCCTTTTGTACGCTGCTGCGATTCAACAAATTCTCTTTGAAAAAAGCGCGTCACTCTCGCGTCCCCGCGCAATCCAAGCTACGAATGACCGATCGAAATTTCGGAGCTCGGCGCGGGTAAAAGGGGTCTTGGAGGGTCTAGCAGCTGCCGGCCGCTCGCGGCGCATTATTCTGATTGAATGTCGCGCTCCGCCCCCGCATAAAAAATGGATCGGCCCGGTATTAAGAGGGCTTTTAGCTGGCCCCGAAAAATAATGCACGCTCGCTCGAGCGCAGCCAGCCAAAACAGTAATCCATCAATATGCCGGAGGATCGCGCCGGCCGCTAATCAGTAATTAGTCAATTAGCTCGTGCAATTTCGCTAATAACGAGGGCGGGAGGCGGGCAGGGAGGCAGAACTCGCTGCCGGCAGGAGCACCTGCAGCCGCTTCAATTATACACCTCTCACTCCGATCGTCGCGCTCATTCCATAGTAATTACCATTGTGTATCGGCAAACTTGCCATCACCTTTCGCATCACGCGACCGTCCGCGTGTGCGTGCGCTGCCGTAACGCTGCATCCCGCGAGTTTACGCGCCCTGTCGCCGCCAGCAGCCGCTGTTGCGCTTTCCCTCGTTTGTGCTCCGCCGCCAGACTCGAGTGTCGGATGTACGTTTGTAATTTTGCGTTGTCGGCGAATTATTGCGAGGCTCGTGAGGCGCACCCCGGAGCTACCCGCTCCTGCGTGTTCAATCTTTTCCAGCTTCTTTGCGCTCCGCTTTATGAGGATTAATTTTCTTTTCGAAAAACTCCTCTATTTCCTTTCCACAGTCGCGCGCGTTGAAAAGCTGGAATACGAATAACAGCTTTCTGTTACACTTGCATAATCATTTACAGCACCGAGCGCAAATTAATCAAAAACATGATTACCAGGCATTTTGACGGGAATTTCTGCTTTTGTAATTTCAACAAAAGTTTATCGAACATTTCATGGCTTAAAGAATTTTCAATAAACAGTAGCCCGACGCCATCGAGTGGCGGCCCACTCGAAAATTTTTTTATTAGCGAAAATCGACGGTCGATGATCGAGTCGGCGCATTAATCCGCTCGAGCGATCATCCGGCGGTGTCGACAAGTTTTCTCGTAATCTCCCGCAGACAAGCATCCGCGTGAAATTTCGAGCCTCGGCCGGGCCCCCCTGCTTGCGACTCTTTCCGCCCGATTACGGCTCACCCCTGACGTACGTGAAACTAAGTGTGCCCCCCCCCGTTCGATGCCCGGCTCGAGATAAAGGACGCTGGGGATCGATCGTCGCGTGTCCGACTGCATTTTTTATATCCGCATCGTAGCAAACGTCGAAACGCCTTCCTCGAAGCCGAGTCGCGTGCGCGGATTTCAAATCAGCGCGGCGATCTGTATTTTTTCGCCTTTCGAGAGAGAGAGAGAGAGAGAGAGAGAGGAAAAAAAAAGAAGAACGAAAAACCGAAGCGTGCCGCCGCTTTAAAAGCGCTCGCTGCGCTGTTAGGTTAATAGCCGGGGAGCCGGCGCTTGTTTTCCTTGATTTTGCAATTTTTATAATTCATGGGGCCTTTCTAAGAAGCTTAAGAAGCTTTTAGTGCGAAAGGCGCCGTTAGCAATAGTGGTAATGTAAATGTGAGCTTTTCATATTTAATTGTGGCTGCGCTGCCAGGAGAAAAGCAGAAGAACCGTGCAGAAAATTGAGTTTAATCATTTATGGAAGCGGCCGAGTTATTAAAATGGATTAAACCTTTAAATAGTTAAAGTTCAAGTCTTTCTTACGAAAAGTATTCAACCGCTAATCGATAAATACGCGAGTGACGAGTGCCTCGCTTTCATTTGACCGAAACGTCGAAGGGACGATGCCGTTTCTCTATAGTCAAGGCAATTGATTCGGCGCGGATTGGGACGCGGCCGCATTTGTTTCAATTAATTGAGGTGATTACAAAATAATAGCGCGGAGCGAAGCTGTTTTCCGGCTAGTTCGAAGCGCATGATGCGCGGAAACGCGCTTTCGGCATTGATACGCGCGCGGCCACTCTGGCACGCGTCGCCCTCCAAGAGCAGCGTCGGTTAATTCAACTCGATTCTGATCGATTTAATTCGACTCCAATGTGGCTGCTAGCAGAAAAAGTGATAAGCCGTCGGTAATCTTGCCACTAATCGACCGAATGATATTTACGTCGCGCTGCTTTCGATAAAAGCCCCCGACGCCGCTTAAATCTGACACATAAAACGATTTTGTAAATCTTGATTATAGAGACCTTTGATATCCGCTCTTATCAGCTCCTCCACGATTGCTACGAGCACAAGCGCAGGTACGAAGCAAAAATGGGGCAAACTCGGCATTCTCCGAGGGCCGCAAAAATAACAAGCCCGGCCGCGGCATTTGTGCAGGTGAGCGCGGAGCTCGTATGCACACTCGAGTCCGAGTTATTATCAGCGGGGCTAGGGAAGTAGAAACTAATTACGAACTGACAACGCCAGGGCATATTGTGGAAAATGTCTTGTCAAACACTAAACTTGGCGCGGGGCCTTGGCCAGGGCTCTCCTCCCCCCCCGAATGCTCGCATTCAGTCTCTCGAATTCCATTGTTCCTACTTCTTCCCAAGTTGCCGGCGAGCCCGCTCGCCCACGTAGCGCGATAAGCTGCCGAGAAAATCGCGTGAGACCGCCGGCAGCGACGCGCGATTAAACTTGATGTGGCGCCCGGAATTAACGAGGCCTTATGCGTTCCTCTCCCCTCTCATAATCCTCTAATCAAACGCTGCTTTTATCTGCGCGCCGCTCTCCTTTTTGCGAGAAATTTTACCTGCCTTGGTCACGAAAGTCGATCGTTCGTCATCTGCCGGCTGGGCTGCTTCTTACGCGAGTCAATTAATTTATATAAATGTTACTTTTACGTAAGAAAGGCGTAGCTGCGTGCCGATGATTAAGTCGTTGTAATTTGTAAGAGCTTATCGCCGATTTCACGCAACAGCTTGCTTCCGCGCCGTCAAATCCAATATAGATGTAACAAACAGCGCGTGGCTGAAAGTATTTCGGAGGGAACAAAGCCCTTCGGCATAAACGTAATTCGAGCGGAGCAAGCAGAGAGAGAGAGGCATTCTTGCACTTTAATCGCGGTCGATCGCAAACACCATTTAGGAAAGCCCCTCTCGCGGCCGGTTGCGAAAACTGCGGCGGCGGCGGCGCGGTTGTGAAATTCGCGGGCCGAAATTCGCGCAATAGAGCAAATCTGTGACGCGCGGCGCAATGTTGAATTAGGCGGTATAAACAGCGTTTACCGGCTAGTTGAATTTCGGTTGAACAATGCGCAAGCTTTGGCGGCCGGCCGGACCACTCTCTTTGTCGAATTTGTAAACGTAGGCAGGTTATTTATGCATCGGGCGGGAGCTCCGAGCCACGATAACGCAGCGTTATGCCGACTCAATTAGGAAGTTGCCGGGCGCACAAAGCAGGCGGCGGCGGCGGCGGGCCCTGTACATAATCTCGTGAATTTTCAGATAACCTTGAGCGCGCTCCCGAGCTCGGAGCGATGACAGTCTCGGGCTAGCTCTCTCTCGCTCGGCAGCAGCTCTCCGCCTCGGGGGGAGAGAGAGAGAGATGGCCGAGTGGGGGCCCGGAGCCCGATAAGCTTATCGCAGGATGGTCGCGCCCAGCTGGTTATCGCCGAGCAGTGAAGCACAGGTGTCGCGTAGAGTCAGGTCGCTCGGCGAGCAGCAACGGCGGCGGCAGCAGCAGCAGCAGCGGCGACGGCAGCTACGGGACTGAAAGCTCGAGAGGTACGTTGCGCGATCGAGCTTCCGCGCGCGCGCGAGTGTGTCTCGCGCACTTGGGCTTTCTAATTAAACTGCAAGTTTTAATTGACTCGCCGGTAACGCGGCCCGTCGCCACTCGACGCACGTACGCTCCTGCCTAGCCTCTAGATAAGACAGCCAGTCGTTTTTCCCTTTGAGAAACTTGCCCGGCTCCTTACGTCAGACTTGTCTTGTTCTGTATCGCAGAAAAGGCAAGAGCTCGAGATCCGGCGGCCAGCTAGAGCTTGGCACCGAGCAGCAGCAGCACCAGCAGAGGCGGCACCGGTAGAACACAGTCGGCGACAGAGTTTGGAGGTCGAGGCCTTCAAACGCCAGGCCAGCAGCCATCATTCAGTCGCAGGCAGGGGACCAGCAGCAGCCGCCCTCGGAGAGCAGCTGCCCCGCTAAGCTCAAGGAAGAGTCAGCAGCCTCCACGAGGACCCCCATGAAAATGCTCCAGTCCCTCAACACGCTGGCGAGCAAGATCTCGCCCGGCTCGCCGACCGATGGCAACGCCAACAAGGTCCACATGCACAACAACAACAACAACGACAACGGCAACAAGAACATCTCCCACCACCTGCACCCCTACTCCAAGAAGCCGCCCGCCTCGAGCGCCCAGTCCAGCAACGGCGACCAGAAGGAAAACACGTGAGTCCAGATTCTGCTATTTTCTTCCAATTACCCTTTAGCGTCGTCCGTGAAATGACTTCTCTCCCGCCGCGGTTACGCGCCAGATTTTCCATTAGTCCCTGCGCAGGCGGCGCGTCGGCGGGGAGAGAGCTCATTTCTCGGCTGAAATCGTCCTGTCTCCCTGAAAGTAACTCGCCTCGTCGAAATGAAAAGGCCCAAGTCCCCGCTCGAGCGTGCCTGCAATATTCAGGAGAATCAGGAGGAAAAGGAGGCCACGCCGCGATCAACAGACCAGCTAAATAAGTAAGCGGCTTGCGCTTGATTTGCGCGCCGAAAGTTCGCTGGCTTTCTTTCCGAACGTTCGGCGCACTCTCGACAAAGGGCGGGGGCGGGGATCGCGCTGAGAAAGCGCTTAAATTTTAAGTCCGACCACTCACCTCCCATTCTCGCCTCCCTTCCGTCTACAGCACTCCAAGTTCGCGCAGAGTCCTTCCTCTTCTGTTTCTCCGCTGATTCGTCCTTTTTTACGTATAATTCCGCTGCGACTCTCAAGACTCGAGGGGCTTTCGAGGTCTGCGGAGGAGGCAGAGGGAGAATTTCCCCGGCAAATCCGACGAGGGTGCTCGATACGACTTCGCGCCTCGCCTCGCTCTTTTTCCCTTTCCGTCAAAGGGTAAATTAAGCGACTGCGCGGCCCTGCCAGCCTCCGCCGCGGCGCCTATAGGACTTTTCGCGCTTTCGGCTCAAAATTCATGAATTCCCAGAGTGGCGCGGTACAAAAAATTTACCCCCTCGAGCTCCGCAGTCGAGCACTTCCGACAATCAAGCGGAGACCTGCGATTTTTCCTCGGCTCTCTGTTAAATTTCAAGCCCTGCTCCGGCCCCCTTGGACAAAGTCAACTTTTTGCTTGAATTTTTTCTTAATTTTAATTAAATTCAGCCGGCGTTATTCTAGTGCATCAGTCTTTTGCGCTCGAGCTCCGGAGCTATTTATTTACATCAGCCCCGGCCGCCAAGTATGCAGGACGGAAACCCTCGAATGGCCAAAATACCGGTTTTCTTCGAACGCACGCTCTAATACAGCCCATTGTTACCGGTAATCAAATACAAGCCCGCACGCGCACAGCGTAAGCGGGGGAAGTTTACGGGTGCGCGTATGCGAAAGGGACCTCGACTCCCGTTGCGAATCGGAGGGAGCGGAATTCAAAATTTCGCATAGTTCGCTCGAATTTCGTGGCCGCCGCCGCCGCTGCTTCTTCATTATTTCGTTACGCCGCATAAGCATGCGAGGAAAAAGGGTCCGCCGGCGCGCGGGCAGCCTCGAAAATAGCTCGGGCTGACCGAGCCGATCTCCTGCCTACGGATCGTTTTCCACAGCCTGACCGTGTGTTTATTCAAATCCAGTTGGGCGGAGAAGCTTTTTCTTTCGCGGAAAAAAAAAACGACGCATTTTAAGCGCTTCGTTGCCGCAGGGATTATAATTTGTTTTTTTCTTTAAAATTCTTTAAAATTCAGTATCGCATTCTTGGGTAATTCTGCTTGTCAATGAAATTTGACGATACAACGCGCGAAGGAGGCTTCACGCCGTGGACTGAAATCCGTCGGAACATTTTTCAGAGGCGGCCCCCTTTCTCCGCTTCCTGTCGGAGCTCGCGCGACGCGGATTACGACACCTCGTCGAAATATTGACCGGAGCGCGGAGGTAAAAAGAAATCTGGGTATAACGCGACGTTATCGCGCTCGCGCTCTATACGGCAGATACGGCGACGCGCCTATCTCGTGTTCTGCGCAGTTTACACTGATAGCCAGAGCTCGGGCTTATCTGACCTGGCGCTGTTTTTCCTCGGCCTCGCCGTCCTTACCTCGACGCGCACTGCACTTTTCCGCACTCCCGCGCCGTCTTCATTCCGCGCCTAGATGACACTTTTCGTCCGCTGCCTGGGTCGTTTTCTTTTCCGTTTCGTCGAAATTAAGTCTTGATTTATCGTGCTAGAAATGTAATTGAATAGCAAAGATAAGAATGTCATTGATAATAGGTGTTGTCGTGCGCTGCTGTAGTTTGTTGCAAAATGCAGATAAGATAGCTTCGCCACGTTTAATTGTATTATCGATGTAACATTATCAGCGTCGCGAAAAATCGCTAATCCTCGCGTGTACTGGAGAATTAGTCACGTTATTTATGGCTCGCACCGAACTAAAGTTCGATGAAGTGTGGAAAGATACTGACTTGAAAAACTAAGCAAGAATGATCATGAATTATTGTATAATTGCAGGCACGATTACATTTATCAATTGCGTACTAATTTCAGTGAAATAGTTTTTGCGTCCTCCTCATTAACTTATGAACTGTTATACACACATCAAGTCTCTGCTTTTCATTTCCACGAAAGTGAAGTCAAAAGAGGGCCCTGTCACACCTGAAAAACGAGGAGAAAGCTCTCGTTAATTTGATACTTCGGATAAGTAAAAAATTTGGGCACAGAGCGTCGCACCTTCCTTTTTTATGACTCGCCTCTAAAAATTGTCCGCGCGTCCGGGTCCTGCAATCTAAAAGTGCTACACAGTCGGTCTCGAAAAAGCTGGGAGAGCCGCGTTATTTCAAGGCAGATCCTTTGAAAGCAAGGCCCGCCGGCAGGCGTCGCCTCCTTTATGCCTCTTGACGAGATCGTCGCGATGAAAGCTCGGCAAAACGGATGCCGAATGGTGAAAAGAATGAGCGGCGGCTTGGGCAGGAGGTAGGTTTTCGAAGGGAAATCCAAGAGACGCAAGGGTACGTGGGAAAATTCCTGGGCTGCCTGGGCGAATACATATTTATAGCGGGCGGCGGCCGCTCGTCGCGTGTGTTTGCAGGAAACAGTGCCGGGAGCGTCTCGAGATTTTAGTAGGCACGTACTACTCTCCCCGGCCCCATTGTCGCGTGCTTTTGTTGCACAACGTCGGCAAATTGTATCGCCTTTTCCGGCACGTCTATTGCACATGCACGCGACGCGCGTCGCGCGCCCGGCCGAAATTCTCCCAAAGTGGCCGAACGAATGAACGTGTCTGCATGCGGAGGCAACTTTGCATTCAGCGCGCATTACGATTTCGGTGAATCGTCCCCCGTGTCGCCGGCAGCCCCCCGGGGGGGGACGGAATTTCGCGTACTTTTGCGCGCTAACGTAAATCTTGACCCGGCCGAGTGCGAACTTTTAGCGGACGAACGGCCCGGAGAGCGGGCTGGAAGTTACTGGGGCGTCGCGCTCAAATTATTGTTGTGTAAAGTCCTGTTTTCCTGCGCGGTCAGTGTGCCTCTTGTTGCCGCTGCGAGCGGCTGCGAGTGTCGCGGATGCTCGACAAATGTTAACAGCCTCGGGTTTTGGCTCGGTAAAACACTTCCGCCGCTCCTTCCTTTATCTTACATTTACGATCGCTTTCATTGATTCCTTAGTTTTTCGCTCTAGTTTCGAAGGAATCTAATTAAGCATTGAGCCTTTTGTTAAACGACAGTAATGAAAATGCAGTGTCGCGCCTCGCAAGCGCGACAATTGCGCATAAATCAGGTTAGTTTTGGGCGTCGAGTTTGTCGGGGGAAACGTCAATTAAGATAGAAATTCTCTCTCGGCGCCATCTTGTTCCTCACCTCTCGGAGCACTGCACCCCTCGTGCAACCTTTATAAATCATTCGACCGAGTCAATTGTAAATTGTAGGATTTTCGCGAGCGCTCCGAGGAATCGAATTGTCGCGCGTTAAATTCGTGCCAGCTCTTTAACTTTGAAAGGGAGCGAAGTTTCCACGCCCCGGAAGGATGTAGAAGCTCCGCGAAATTCGGCTCTCATTGACACGGTAATCCTCTCTTTAAAGACTTTGAGCCGGTTTATCGAAAAGAAGTCCTGCCCTAGATACTTCGTCACGGCGTCATAGATCATTCTCTTGGAAAATACAAGCTCCGCCTCTAATTTCGAAGCCTATTCGGCGATGTACGGATTTACGGGAAGCTATCCAATTAAATTCGCATTAGAATGACGCGCGGAAGGAATTACATTTTTACACTTTACTTATTGCGCCCTATTAAATTCTAAAATTAATTTTCCTAGGAGGGATTTTAATCAAGTGCATAAAACTTAACGTTCGGGGATGAAAATTTAATTTGAAATAGTAAAGCAATTGTAGTTCTTTCATTGCACATACCATTAAAAGTCAAACGTTTTAAATTAGTCTTTATAGAACGAATTAATTAGCATGCTTTAAATTGCGAATTTCCAGGCTCACACTCGAATAAATTTGAAACAATTCCGGTGTTACGAGCGGATTTAAATTAACAAAGACCAGGCAAGGAGTGAAAAAATAAGCGGACGAAAGGGATTCGAACCAGGGTGCCCATACAGCTAAGTGCTCTAACCAATGAGCTAACGTCTTTCGCGCTCGTCTACGGATGGTGTCATCCGTCACATCGGCATTGTGAAACCAATTCGTACAAGTGAAAGTCGATTGTTTCATTTGCACTAGAATTATTTTATCTTAGGCCTATTTTTGAATAAAACGCTCAGTGAAGCGAGAGGCTTGTCAATTTCTCTCGGTACCCAGTAGAGATTTCCTGCGGGTGGTGAATCGAAAGTTAACGACTGAACTCGGGCCGCGGCGGTCGCAGTACACGAAAGTAACCGCAAGCTGCCTTATGAGCTTGCTGGCAAAT
Source organism: Ormyrus thymus (assembly GCA_035582935.1). NCBI lineage: Eukaryota > Metazoa > Arthropoda > Insecta > Hymenoptera > Ormyridae > Ormyrus > Ormyrus thymus. The sequence goes on along the minus strand of JAWWEM010000010.1, from coordinate 20,340,509 downwards.
GCCACCTACTAATAAGGGATATAACCATCGCGCGCTCTCTTTCTCTCTCCCCGGCAGCGGCACGCTCCCGAAGTGCTCGACATTTCCTGCCTCCCTCCTCTCGCCCTCTCTCTCTCTCTCTCTCTCTTTTACGGCGATCGAGAATTTGCATAAATGCGCGCGCACCGCCAGAGTCCAGGGCCAATGCAAATTATTCCGAGCTGCGAGCAGAAAAAGGCACGATTATACCGTCTCTTGGCGATGTAATAATATGCGCGGAACGCTAACTTTCACGGGGATTTAATTTGCTTAAACCTCGACTCACTTCTCGCGCGCTCGTTCTCGCTTGCTTTTTCTCCAGGGAGAAAAGACGAGTCAAAAGGGCGTAATTGTGATTTTTTGCCTTCTGCTCCGCGAGTTTATAAGTGCTTCTTTACAAAGTGTAATTCCGTTCGCGCGATCGACTCGCGCTCTGAGAGCGATTAATTTTTATGCCAGGCGCATTGAATTCTGCCAAATACTTGGACTGGATTATCGCTCCAGTTTTTATTGCAATTCGGAGGCTGACATTAATTGTGCAAGAAGACTTGAAATGGCATTGTAAGCGGGTTTGTCATCCGTTATTAATTCGCCCATTAAAGCAAAATTACACGTTTTCCCAATGTTTTTGCGCATATGACAGTTTGTTTAATTATAATGTCAAAATGTTGTGAGAGCTTCTGTAAAAATTATCGCACTTGTAAGCCGACAATTAATGAAAGTCAAAATAATCGGGGCAAAAATTCGTGATTTGCGACAAAAGCCTCGCATCGATTTTCCAAAAATACAGCGCCTCCTCTTAATCCCCCTCATAAATACGGTTATTGAATTCGCGCACTCTCGAGGCTGCCGCGCTCCTTCCGAGAAATATATCGAGCGCGCGCGGGGTAGACAATCAATTTGCCCGGGATGTCTAAAGAAAGCTCACCTACGCAGTGAATTGACAGAGGTTCGCGGCGGGCGGCTGTCGAATCGGAGATTGATCGGCCGTATATTGGATTCGAAGTTGGACGGGCCCCGATCGCTCATGATTATGGCGATGCCGTGATGCGGAGAGAGAGTCCGGACGGGAGAGACGATGAACGCAGCTTCCTCGAGGCCTCGGGGCTGGCCGAAAACTTGCAAAACGATCCATCATACCGCGTCCGCCGGATGAATCGATCCTAATAAGTCGGCCTGAAATTTCTCATTTAATTAGCGCGCCACTCTTTCTCCCCCGGCTCGATCGATCGATGATTTAAGACTGTCGTTTTACCGATCATCCGCCTGGGCACTTGGAAACTTTGCTATTTATTTTCGGCCGGGAGGAATTTACGGCGAGGCCCCTGAAAATGCACGCGCGGAGCTTCCGTGATTTACGGGGAGGCGTTTGGTTAAAAGAAGAAAGTCAAAACCCTCTTTGAATATATTCAAAAGCAGTCGCGCATAAAAATTCCAATGAAGGCTAAAATTTGGAGCAGGGTTATTAGAGACGCGAGTGGATGTTCGGTCGGAATAAACAACTGGGGTACGAGCGAAAGAAAGCGAAAGCTCACGTGGGAGGGCCGCGCGGAGAGGGAGATTGCATTAGCATGTTATTGGGAGGTTGTTTACTTCAGGCTAATCACCATCTCTGTCGGCTGTTTCCGAGAGCTCAGCCCCGGCAAAAGTTATCTTCGAACTTTGCATATTAAGTTCTCTCTCTCTCTCTCTCTCTCTCCGCCCCACTTCTTGCTCATTGCGCAGAGAATTGTTGCAATCCGAAAAGAATAACGGGCCGAGAGAAATGAAATTTTTCACTGAAAAGCAGGGTCTTCGCAAAGGGCACTTGTCGGCGACAATGCAGCTGTTAATTATGCCCTGAATGCTACAACGCGACGATTTTTCTTGCAGCTTTATTAAAAGCGTGAAAATGCTCGCGCAAAGCAAAGCACCTGCAATATAAGACAGCATTTCTGAAGCCTCGCAGTGGCAGCAGCATTTCAGACTCAATACGACTATTCATCTAGCAAGAGTCCTTTCATTCGATCTCTCTCTCTCTTTCTCTCACTCTGCTGGAGCGGATTTCTATCTGCCTCTCCTATGGATTTTAATCCGGTTGGCACGAGTCTCGCGTGTCTCGCTGGCGTTAAAATCCGTTGAACATACCAAGAGAGAGAGAGAGAGAGAGAGAAGAAGGCTTTATTGGAAGGAAGCTCCAAGTTAATTAAACGAATAAATAACGTAACAAAGAGCCCTCCCCCTTGCCGCGACAGCGGGGGGTGTATTTCGCCGAGCGCTTCTCGCCCTTTTCCACCGGCGCGGCGCGATCCTCTTTCAGACAAAGCGAGAAACTCCCTACTCCTCCATCGCCTTTCCGGAACTTTGCGTCAAGGACTAATACTTCCCGCCTCGCGAAAAACCTGCCGTCAAACTACAACATGAATAATATAAAACCATCTTCCGCGCTTCTTCTTCCTCGCAGCGGGCGAGGTTAGTATGCCTCTCGAATGGCCGCCATTGTTTCGAGTGCGCACCAACGCAGCTCTTCTTCCCCGCCGCTCGCAAAGGCGGACGCTCCGTAATTCTAGGGCTCGGAAAAATGTTCATTACTATACGCGGCGCCGCGCGCCAGCGGCGGAAGAGGTTTGCCGATGACGCGGCGCTTCTCGCGCGATATCGCGTGCCTCCCCCCGAGCATTTTTCCGCGCCGGCCCGCTAATTAAAAACGTGAGTGTCCAGCAGCTGAGCGGAGCCGATTCTTATCGGCCGCATAATGCCGCGCGAACCGTGAAACTTGCAGCTTTTTTTCGGCTGCGCCCGGCAGCCGTTTTCTAGATCGTGCCGGTGAAATAAACGCCCGGGGGATAAGATCGGGCCCTTAGGGCAAAAATTGCCGAGTGAAAATTAGCCCCGGGATTGTGCTCTAAATAATGCCGAGTGCGTACAGGCGCCTCTCTGCACTTCAACTTTGTAAGCAAATTGGACTTTACTTCGAGCGACGTTTATACTCGGAATATTTTACGAGTGTTTACCGAAATTTTGTAGTCGGCTTAGCGGGTCAAGCCGTTGCTAAATTCAGAAAAATTTAAACAATCCTTCGAGCGTGAGCCTTGTTTTGCAAACAAGTATTTCCGTCTTCTGTACTTTGATGGTTTTGTACGCGGGACTCATAAAATTTGTCGAAACTTTAAAAAAGTTGGTCGTCTCCTGCGAGAGAACGATTAATGCCCTCGTCGTTAAGCACAAGATTAGAAGTCAATTTGTAAAGCTACTGTGAAATGAAGCGAAAAAAGCAGAAAGTCAAGTTACACGTAACTTTTAATCGTCTGCTTTATCGCTTTATTTCTCCGCCGTTTATCCGACTTTCTTCGAACTTTCTAATTAATGACGCTAATTAAAAGGTTTCGATGTCCCGCTAAACGAACTAAAAATTCACTCGCCCCCGTTATTACTCTGCCAATAATAATTAGACACGCGACTGGCCGAGCCGCGGCTATTTATAGCCCGAGAATATCCGAGATATACCGGAGCCATGAAAGCGGAACGAGAGAAACAAGAAATCGAGGGAGGCAGAGAAGTGGGGACGCGTAATTCGCAAAGTTTTAACAATCGTCGGGCCTGCCAAAAGAGGGCTGCGCCGCGTCACGCGAGCTCGTGTGTCTCTAACCGCAAATCTGCCGCGGCTCGATCAAAAGAGTTCGATCTGGACTCGCAAAAAAATTTCGAGATGGCGGTGAAAGCGAATTTGTTAGCGAGTTGCTAAAGTTTAAGCCCGAGTGCCTTGTAGTCTTTCATCTCGTGGCGCGGGGCTATTGAATGTAAACAAAGTATAAGATGTAGGTAAATTAATAAGGAAAAAGTTTGAAATATACCCTTTTAAAAGTACTTACCTTCAGAAAGTTCTGTCTAAATTAAGAACAAGAACCGGGAGGAAAATTTGAAAGTTAAATGTAAAAAGTGGAAGATTATTTCACGCAGAGCTTTTTTGCACTTATTATTCCGAGGAAAAAGGAGCTTTCCTTGCTTTATTGACGGAGGTAATGAAAGCGCTATTAAATCTCTAAATTTATGATGATGAATTTTTCAATCAAATTTTACGCGGTAATCCCCCGCACGTGGAGCGCCGGAACTATTATTTATGCAAAAATTTCAAAGAACACCCCGCGAACGAAAAAGGCCAAGACAATCTGCAAAAACTTTGCAGGCCCCAAAATTACTTCCGAGGCGCGCAAAAACTTTGCGAGCGTTCGCGCCGTTTTCCCAAACAGTCCAAATGAACTTGAAGCCCCTTCTGCAATAAATGCTCGAAATACAAACGCCGCGAAAGTTCCCATCAAAAGTTGCGTCCGCAGCGCTTCTGTTGACAAACCCGCCGCTCTCGCCCGGCAAAGAGAGACAGGCGACGCGGGCGGAGACTTTTGTAGGCCGAAAGTGGAATTACCTTTCCGATGTCCCCTGACTCCCTCCCTCGCGCTCCCGCCGTAACCTACTTCCCGGCGCTTTCTTCGTGACTAATGTGGACAAAGCGCAAACACGAGACACCGCCGGAGCGGCGTGAGCGAGCGCTCTATCGAGAGCCATTAATACACGTGAGTTTTCCCCTTTTCCGCCCTCCACCGATCGATTCGAATTTCGTTATCGGCGCTCGCTAATTCTATAATAGAGCTGCATACACGGCTCACGCAAAAGCGAAAATAGCCATTCGATATTTCTGTCCGCGCGGCCAAGAATTTTAGCGAAATATACGCGAATCGCGCCGAACCGGGGGCTTGATGGACCTTTCGCCGGGCCGCCCCGGAATTTGCGGCTTTCTTCGTTACGTTGAAAATACTCGAGCGCGTCAGCTTTATGCACTGAGAAAAATGCCAGAATAAAATTTCTCACATATTTTATAAAAGTATAACTACATAACTATATAATAACCGGGGAACGTATGCGACTTGTGAAGAATTAGTTCGACTATAGGTTAGATTTATAAAATAGGAAGCGCGCGGAATAGTGTATTGAATTATTGTGACCTTCATTAACAAATCTTAATGCTGTGGAGTTGAAACTCGAGAAACAATTCTGTTCAATTTTTCAAAAATTTTAATCTGACATTTTTCTCGGTGCAAGAGTAGCTTCAACGCTTAACTTAATTTATTAATGACTTTTATGAGCTGAGAATGTTCTCGGGAAAGTTGCTGTAAAAATGCAAGTAACGGCGAAGCAGTAACGCATAATCTATAACTTTATAAGGCTAGAGAGAGAAATTGTTACGATGATACCAAGAGTCGTTAACGTGATTTTCCATATAAAAGCCGCTTCAAAAATAGACTGGTGCATTTTCTAAATACATGCATGCAGATCACATTATAGAAAGTAAAATAAACGCGATTAATAAATAACAAAGAGTTATTTCTCTAGGCAGGATTTTATTGGGCAGAACAACTGTGCAATCAATTAGCATCCCACGCACAAACTAACTCTCTCCCGAGCGTTGCAGCAGAGCGCACAAATCTTCAGCTCGACCCGCTTTCGAAAGGCCGATTCCATAATTTTTTCATTCCCTCGGCGCAGAATTCTGCGAAGCCCCTTTCTTAAGTTTAATGATAAAGGAGCTCTCGGCGTTCCCGGCGAAAACAAGAGCGAGAGGAGGAGCGAGAGGAGGAGCGCGTTTTACATAACGGAACGAGTGCGCGCCGGCCACGAGGCGGCATTTGTCAGTGTCGCGGGACAATAAGTTTCGAGCCTTGAAGTAGAACATGAGGCCTGCACTGAGAAAAAAATATAGTTGATGCAACGAATTCGCGCTGTTAAATACGAGCAACGAATTCGCGCTGTTAATGTAACAACATATGCACTTTTAATCCAACAAACTGAAGTCATCCATTTGAGAAAACAAAAACATCATTTTGACAGATTGAATTTGTTGATTTTATGTAGTAGCTACGTTCAACCAACGAAGTCATTTCGTTCGGTTAATAAAATGATACTGTCAAATTAATAGAAAAGAGCATTTACTCTAACACATTTTTATTTACATAAATTAAAAATATTTTTTTTCTTGAAGAACTTAATTCGCTTTGAGGATCCTGAAAGTTGTTTTAATTGCTTATTTTATTTTTCATTCTACGTTATTAATTTTTCATGAATACTTACCGTATGCAACGCTGCAGTATCATTAGTCCTATTTTATTAACCTACACAACGCACGCTCATCTGTATTACAATAATAGTTATATCGCATATTCGCATCGCAAAGATCGCTCGTATTACAATGTTACTATGAGTAAAAGTTGAACGGTCTTATATACTAACTAACCTCCAATTCGGCCGCTTGCGAGAGTGCGAAATTACGGGTCGCCACCTGATGGTAAAGCATGTAATATTTGATAGAATTATGTATGAATTTTTTTTATAAATTTATTTATTTGTGGAATATTAGAAGAATCTGTAGAACATTTTTATTTATATACGTTTATTCAAACTAAAATTAATACATTTATTTAAATTATAAAATTTCGCAAGAAACGAATTTTTTACAATTGATAACAAATGAATTGTACCTAAAAGGATTTCTTAACATTTGCTTTAACGAAATTAAAATGTAATGCTGAGTATCTTCGATTTCATACGCTAGTAAGTGCGAAGAAAATTCTACCGTTTTGCATTTTACGCACAAGAAAGTAGCTTCAAAATTTGTCTTTAGCGTGTAAAC
>JAWWEM010000010.1:20297926-20308636 GCA_035582935.1 Ormyrus thymus | reverse complement strand
CTCTCTCTCTCTCTCTCCCGCTTTCCTTCCACGACGCTGGAGAATAATGGTTTTCCCTTCGATCGTCTTTCCCGCTCGAGGGAGGCAGATTGAATTGGAAATATGCGATTCGGCAGTGTGTAAAGTCGTCAGGCTTTTCCCCTTGGCTGCCGTTCCCACTATTCGAGCTGCTTTGCCTCTTTTTTGCCAAATACGACGAAAATCCCACTATTTTCCGTGGATTCCTCGGAAAGCCCGGCGTACCTGCCTCTCGATATCCACGTTTAATGTCCCGATGCGCGTTAAAATAAGCCGACCCCCCCCCCGGGCGGCTCGGGCGCGGCGCCCCCTTTAAATCTCGATCTCCCGGATTCGCCGCGGCTCGCAGGGAGGGAAGATGAATTACGGCGGCCACCCGGCCGGGCCGATGATCGCGCGATAATTCAGTGGACGTCGGCCGCTCTCGCCTCTCGCGCTAATTGGGATCGAGGCAAAGGGTCGGCGCTCTAAATCATCCCCCGGCGTGCGTTGGGGCTGCCGCTGCCTCGCCGAGCTGCAGGAGGAACGAATGTCGCAAAGAGTCAATCAGAAATGCGAGTAGTAGGTCATAGGAGGTCAGTCGGGAGAGAGAGAGGGAGGGAGGAGGGGGGCGGTTCTATTTGCAGCGAGATTGCTTTTGCGACCCTGATATCAATTCGAGCAATCAATGCCCCGATGCCAGTTGCAGAAATAACCGAGCGCTTATTTGTTGCGTCCGTATAAGCGCGCGCGCGCGCGCGTGCCGTTCCTTCTCTCCTCCCGGGCGCTTGTTTTGTTTTGAATTCCGCGCCCGTTTGACCCTGGCCGAACGGCAGGAGAAAACTCCGCGGTAAATTGGCTCGAAAAGAGGTTTACTGCCGGCGCTGCTAAGATACCGGCGGTCAGAGACTTTTATCTCAAATTGCTCGCGGGGATGCGCTGTAAACCGGCAAAGATTCCCCTTTTATTGCTATTAAAGCATTTTAAACTTTATAAAATACTGTGTTTGCCGATTTTTTCCCCGTTGCGTTTAGATTTACGGGCGAAAGTGCGTTTTTTTCACGGAAAATATTGATGAAACGAGGGATGATTTAGTTTTCAGTTACTTCTCTCCTCGGAATTTAGCAATTTTCCCTTGATTATGGCAGTTTAACAGAATCATTCTCGAAATTGTGCACTTTAAATTAATGACGCGACTAAATTCTCTAATCGGTATGTAAACAATCCTTAAATCTCGGCTTCTTTCAGTTCTCAAGTGCAAAATCATAAAGCCCCCCCTCAAAGCAAGACTAACTTTAGTTTGCCCTACTTCAGCCACTATTAATTTTCTTCAGAGCTCTTTAAAACAGCTAAACTTGGAGCTACGTTTTAAAATTAATTAACCAACGCTAAATACGCCGAAAAGTGGTTTTTGTAAATAAAATCAAATTTGCAGCGTCATAACCTTATATTATTAGCAAATCCAGAACGAGCGCATTCATTGAAAGATCATTGTCCTAGAGCGACAGCGTTTCACGCGAGTCCATTCAGTAAACTGATGAGCGGATTAATAATGAAAGGTCTGGCGGGCTGAGATCGATAAGTAAAACGGCGAGAATAAATCAGAAGCACCCCTCGGGCCTCGTCGGCAGTCTGTGTTTCTCGCGCGTGGAACTTGACGCGCAGCAGCCGAGAGAAAGCCGGCTAACTTCGCCCTGACAATGGCACTTTGCATCCCCCCACATTCGCCGGGATTCGAGATCTCGCGACACTAGCGGCTAACTGAATTACCGATGCAAATAACGCCGGCTGCCGCGGCGGCGTCTCTTCCCGTCAAGAATCAGTGGATCGCTCCTTGAAGGAACTTCCCGGGGCCACTTATTACACCGTTAATTCCCCCTCTAGGCAAACACGCGGCCATCTAAGCGCCCAGTAATTACCACTTGGCGCTATTGTGGACGACGTCGCTGCTTCTCAAAGCGTCGACTTTCTCCGCTCGAGAGCTAAACCTCAATGATATCCTTTAATTAGAAGTCGATCGGCAGGATCAAATCCTCGATCTATTTGACAAACCTGTTTATCCAGTCTGGGAATTCGCTCCAGAGCCTTTATTGGACTTGCGAATTTTGGGGGTTCACCGTCGGGTTAGATTGTTTTATTAGGCGGCAATTGCGACATCCGTCTTGCTTATTAAGCTTCCGGCTTTCGAATTTACAGCGAAATTATTCCCTAACGGAGATGAAAAAATAACGCATATCGAATCCCATTGATTACGGTCCATCGCTTTTCGAAAGCGGATTTATTTCGAAATTGTTTTTTCGTTTTATACCAAGAGTAATAAAAGCGATTGGAAACACAAGGGAATCGCTGGATTCAAAAGTGAAAAATTTAATATTTTTTAAAAATAATTCAATTTCACAATAAAGTTGGAAAAGAGTGTTGAAAGCCAGCTCGACAATTTGCACGCTTATTCCACACGCTGACTTTGTGAAAATTCTGAGAAATTCTCTTGCAGAAAGTTTTGAAAAAGGGCAAATGACGCGCCGAGTGCGAGCATCGAGTTTACAATAACGTTTATTCAGCGGGGAAATTCTTTGACCGACATTTATCAGCATCGACTTTCAATGGACTCGAATCTCGCGGAGTCCTTCCGCAAAGCCTCTCTCTCTCGCCCTCGCTCATTTCGTTGGAAAGCAACTTCCGCTTAATCCAGAACTACCTGAGCGGCCGAGCAAAGGATACTTACTCCTTTAGCGAGCCTTTGACAGTGGGCGCAAAGCGAGTTTCCGGTCTCGGGCTTCGCCGGCGGAGCAGTAATAATACGGGCCGGCTCGATAAATCGAAGTCTGGTTGCGGCGATTTTAGCGGCACCGGACAAACAATTCTTGCTCTATTTCTCGATACCGCTCCGCTCGTTCGCTCTCCGGCAAAGGCAATCGTTCGAGTTTATTGCTCCGAGAGATAACCTTTTTCTTCGCCCCCTCAGTCCTTATCGAGAAATCCACTGGAAGGTGCGAGTTTCCCGCTCCTAACTAATAAGTGACGAAAGGAAATTTCATTAATCTTTTCTTTTACAGCTGTAATGAAACTTTCGACTTCTCGACCGTTTGCTTTGATTTTCCCAAATTCTTTCCTCCGTTAAATTGCTTTTGAAAAACTCGCATTTCTCTTTTGTTTCGAGGGATTCGTCAAAGTATTCATGAGGTTTCGCAAGTAATATTTCGTTCAAATGCACCTCGGACTCGCGCGAGCAAGCAGCGCTCAGAAGCTAATCCCATTTCTCGGCGGGTCAGAAATCCCCTTATCTCAAGCTGTCATCCTTTTCTCCCCGGCCGCTGAAGTCCATAATCGACAAGATCGATAAGCGCACGTCTTATCTGCTAAAGCGATGTGCGTCGGACGTTCGCGCCTAATTTACCGCTCGTAAGATCAAGCTCCCAACAAATCCAGAGTAATCGGCGGCCATTAGTCCACTTCAAAGCGGCCGTCGTTGACTAATGTATCCCGGGGTGGCTTGATGATGCGAAGACTTTACGCGCGCCAAGGGAAATTCGCCCGCCGAAACAGAATACGAGCCAGTAATAGCTGCTTAAGGAGATTCCGATAGCGACCGACAGCTCATCCATCTTTTCTTAATTAAAGACCCTTCTCTTAAATACTGATCGTTTGAAAGTTGACGGACAATTCCTTCCAGTCGGCATACGGTTTTTTCATGCATCAGCTATGAATATTGAGCGGATTTTTCACTGAAATTTGCAGCTCTAAAATTGAGCCTGCTTGCGTCACCGGCTGTAAAAAAAGAGCGTTATCTATCCCAGGAAAAGAATTTTCGAAAGCGCGCTGTCAAAATGCTCCCCCTTCCGCGAAACTGTACGCCATTGCATAAAATATTAATTCACTTCCGGGAAAAGTATCGACGCGTACGAATGCCCGCCTCGCCGCCAGGCCACTTTCCCGCGCCGGGAGAACCCGTACGTGCCTTTGTGTAATTTCGAGCTGGAAGCCGCCGCCGCCGCCGCGTAAAAAATACCGTTAATGATAAAGCTTTGTCCCCGCCGCGGCGTTTTAGCCAACTGACGCGGCTTCGGCACGCGCGCGCGGCCCTGCCGCGTGTATGCACGCGCGTGTAACTGGACAGCGAGCGGGGGCGTCGCTCGCGCTGGACTCCTTGCCGCGGACGGGCAGCTGTTTTATAAAGCAAATAGACTGGGCCGTCGTTGTTGTTGTTGTTGCTCCCGCCTCGGTGCAAAAAAAAACGAGGGCCGAAAGCTTTGTCCGCGTAAATGGAAAGCGGGTCTTCCGTTTCATCGCGAAAGGCTTTTATCAGGCGAGCTTATCGGCGCCTCTGTTTGCGCGCAGTCCTTTGAGTAGCGGCACACACGGCGGGATTTAACGATGCGCGGCCGACTATTTTATTGGACGCTCGCGGGTTCATATTTTGGGCCTTCGCGGGGGAGGGGGGAGAAAATACGAGCATCCACTTGCGGGCCGGCGATCGATGCCGAGGATTTCGGGGGCTATTTACGAGGGGGGAAATTCGCGGGATTAATCTAGCGTGAATCGCTGCGACGTATATGTGTGCCGCGCGACATTCTTTTTTCGCGGCTCCTGACCTTAAGGCAGACGCATAGATTGCGGTAATAACGTTATAAATTCGGCGGGCGTGCGTCCGTCGTAAATGGCGCCGTTCGCTCAATTGCCCGTGCCCGAATCGAGAGCTCTTTTTTATGCGCACGCACTCGCGGGCCAACTTCCCGAGTAATCTATGTGCGGAGCGAGCGGCTGAAAGAATCCGGGAAAAGCCATTCGATGGCCGAGAGCTCGGGGGCTATCGATTGCTGCCATTTGTTTCGGCGCTGTCATGCGCTGACTGAATTCTTGCCTCTCTTTCAATTAGTATTCATTACAATGAAGGACGGCCGAAACATTTTTCATTACTTATTTCTTCGCCATTTTCTACAGCGTTTACAAAGGCTTTACGAATGTTTGACTAATTTTTTTATTACTCTTTGTGTTTCAGGTAAGTGTCAGAGATTTTCGCTCAGCTATTCCTCTTTATCACGTAAGTTTTTTGAAATTTATGAAAGATTGCAGCATTTCATCAAGCGTAAATATTTTACACTTATTTTTAAACAAGACAAATTTCCATCGAAATTCTTCTCTCGCCCCTGTTGCCACTTCGTATGAAAGGATATTAATAGAGCGTCTAATCCATCTGATCCCCCGGCATGATTTTTGAAAGAGTCCATAATTCAATCCTCCCCCACTAAAAGCGCAGTACGAGAACGGCCCCGATGACATCCCCACTAATCATTAAGCCCCGTGCCAAGACAAACAATCGCGCGGCACTCGTGAAACAAAGCCGTCAAAGACAACGCGACTAAATCCGACAGTCGTCACCGGCTGGGCAATTAAAAAGCTCAACCCCCAGAACAGCAGCAGTCTCGAGCTCAGGGCGCGCCGCGAACAATCAAAATTTCCCTGGCCGACTTTCGCGCGCAATTCCGAGCGGCCGGGATTATTCCGAAAGAGCGCGCGACAATGACCATTTGATTCCCGCTGACCCAGTTTTCGGGGGATTCTCGGGGGCGGCCTGTATTCCGGCTTAAAATGCGCTTCTCGGTTAGCCGCGCTGTCGCCTGATTACGCGGGCTCGGCTCGGGGCTCCGAAAGAATTTACCAGCCGGCGGGCATTTTTTAAAGCCACTTGTTCGAGCCGCCGGCGCTTAATCGAATTAGATTGGCTCTCTGGACAAAGTGTAATCGACTATTTCGATTTTCAAGATTTCGGTTTTGCGGCGGGCGAGGAGTGTACGATAGAGTGATTGTCGTGTTTTTTGTCTGAAAGCTTTTGTGAATAAAACTTGTTTTATACGTTTCCTTTTTTCAATTTTTTTTTCCTTGATGAAAAAGTTACGTTATACATATACATAAACTTTGAAAAAGAATTTTAAAAAAATTCTAACAAATAACGTTCATGGGAGCCAGATGGAAATGCAAACAGTTTTCCAACACTACGATTGTTTGTCGCTAGAATGAGTATTAAAAATATTTTAAAGAAATTGTTTAGCTTTTGAAAAATGCATCGTTTATTCAGCAACCACGAGTTTCTATTTGAATTCTTGTAACTTCCGCTTGCTTGCTTGGCGGACGTCACAAAAAAGGGATCAATTCTGTAATGAAATATAAACACGTTATAAAGAGAGAGAGAGAGAGAGAAAAAAAAATAATTTCGAAGGAAGAACACCATCTTATTACTCCCCACATCGAGGCATATCGCGTTCAAGGAAGCGAAAGCATTTTATGTCCTCCGGCCCGGGGCTTTTTCTCCTTTTTCCGTTACGTCGTTCGCCGAGCAAATCTCGCGATGGCGGTCACTCGATCGTTCGGCGGGAATCGATCGTGCGAAACAAATCGCCATAAACGTCCGGAGACTTTCTCTCCCTCTGCTCTCCTCGGGATTTGGCATTAAATGACATTTCGGACCCTCGGAGTTTTGCCTCGTAAATACGTAATTTCGGCCGGACTTGTTTTCGAGCGACCCGCTCTCTCTCTCTCTCTCTCGCTCTCCTCTCTTTCTCGTCTCCCGCGGGACGAAAGAGACGGACAGAAAAGCGGCCCCGTCCCGGCGTCGAAGCCCATTTCGTCCTCCTTTCTCTCGGCGAACATTTTAATTCTGTTATTCGCCCTTATTTCATTCGATTAATGCATTCTAAATGACGGCCATGATTGCCGGGATTTAAATGGTCCCCGAAATTCACTCTTGCCCTTTGTTCTTTCCTAGCCGGGAGCATTAAACGTTAAATGGACTTTCCGATTCACTATGCCAATGTCGCAATCCCGTCGAAAATTTATGTACCCGATTCATCAGCAGCTTTTATTTTCGCTATTTATTTCTACTGCGCTGCATTCGGTCAAAGTGTATTTTTTCGTTCGACGGAATTGACTCCGTGTCCTCAACGCTGTGAGAGCACGCGCTCCTCGAGGTGCGTGTAATAAGCGCGGCGACTTGCCGTCAAGTGTCTCAGGACGCGAAGGAGCTCGAGCAGCTCGGCCGAGCAGAGCTCTAAGCCGCATTCCAAAACACTTGAGGAATTTCGGCATTGTTGCCAATTTTATTTGCTCTCAGCTCGAGCTCATTCGCGTGCCAGTACGAAATTTATTACCCGATTTTTCGAGCATAGCAAACAAGCTGCAATTCGTTTTTTAATACCCGTAAAGCTAAAATGAAAAGTTTAATATTTGATGTCCGACGCAGCAGTCAATATTTTTTGTCGCAACTACATAGCAATTTGTCGTTTCCGTTTTTTGTTTGTTTTTTTTTTTCAATCCCGCGGCTCTTTTTAATCGTAAGAAAGCTCGCATTTGTCAGACGACGACAAAAGACTTGCGTAATTCCGCGTAAACTCGAGTCTATCAGCGAAAAGCTGCGTCGGCGGGGGCGCCGCCTCCATCGACGTTCCCGTCTGACCGATCGCGCATTTTAATCTCCGCGAGTCTGTCTGCGATTGAACGCACTCACACGTACACGGCGGAAGCCGGGGACGGAGGAGAGCTTTTTTTAATTTAAGGTCGCGCGGCGTTTGATGAATTCTCGGAGGGGAGGCACCGAGACGTGCCGGAGCTTTTCTATAGAACTCTCTCGCAAGTGCGTAGGCGGAATTCGGTCCTCGTGTCCATCAGGCGACAAAAGGGCCGTCGACTGCCTTTTGTTGGACTTGTTGCTGCCGCCGTCGCCGCCGCCGCCGCGCGAAAAAAGAGAAGGAAGGCGGCATAATTGAAAGCCGCTGCCGCCGGTTCGAAAAAAATGAGAGCCGGCTTTTCCTGTGTATGTAAAAGTTCTCGCAGCTGCAGGGACGGAGTCGGGTGACTTTTTTCCAGCGCAAACAGTCGATATACTGGAGTGCTTCATAACAGTGTTCAACAGTTTGATGAGACAGGGGAGGTTGGAAATACTTGCTCCGAGAATAACTTGTTATTTGCCTACAGTAATATCGCGGCGCCGGATTCTGTTTGCTGTAATCCGGCGAGTGGTGAATTTCAGGTGGGGGTGAGAAAAATCCAATAATTCTAGATATGAACTTGGCGAATGACAGTGAAAAATTTCATTGACGAATTTAGAGTAAACGTTCCCCTGCAGCGGTGCTCTTGGAAAAATGTCAAATTTATAATTGATCTAATCCAGCACTTTAATTGGCAATTAACTCTAGTTTAGCAAATAAGGCTTTCAGAAAATTGGCGCGTCGCTTATCCCCGACAAACGGCGCGGCTTCAGAATCTTGGGAAAACTCGTCGATTCGCTCCGGAGCTGATCCCTTAAAAGTCGATCGACTTGATTGTGCTGTCCCGGTCTGGCGCGCAAAGGACGCGGGGCTCGTAAAATATTAATGTCCCCTGCGGGGACAATGGGGGAAAGAACGGGAGGAAAGGGAGGAAGAAGAGCTCGGAGAGACAGGCGTCGGCGGCTCGGAGTCCTGCAATAACACGTTCTCAGAGGTCGGGGCGGGCTCGGGCTCTCGGGCCTGGGCTCGGCGTACCTCCCGAAGACGAGATGCCGATGTCTAGATATTCGGGGAGGACTGCTGCGGCGGTCGTACCGCGGCTAGGCACGTCCGGCGGCTCGGTATGCGCGGAGGTGCTGCCACAGTGTTGCTCCGGAATGCTGCCGGCGTCCTATTTATCATCGGCACCGCACGCAGTTGCGTCTTTGTCGGAATTTTCCGGGCGCGGATTTTGCATCGACGCCGCCGCTTATTTACGGCTGCATTACGAGAGTAATGCGCGAGGAGGTGCTCTCGTATTGTGGCCGCTCTCGTCTCCCTCTCTTTCTCTCTTGGCGGAGACAGATGGGGTAATTACGAGAGAGAGAGCCGATAGCACGGCTCGCTGAGCCGCGATATCGCAAGCCTGCTGCCCCCGCCGCCTCACCTCTATCTCTCCACCTTTTATGTCCGAGCTCGAGGAGAGATCCTTATGTAGCTTTTTCCCCCGTTTTATCACCGAATCCGGCGGTAAGCCGTGAAAGAATGTCCAAATGGCTTGCTTGCTTTCTTGGCTCCCAGCAACTTTTTTTCCCACTCGAGTGATGAGCTTCCTTCTTTGAGACAGTTCTGGGCTAACGATCGCTCGATAACATCTACTCCGGCTTCAATAAGTCCTGCACTCTCGCCATTATGCTTTTATATTATTGGTCAGAATCAATCAAACGCGGAAATTTTTTCTACAACGCTCAAGGTAGCTTTTTGCTCAAAGCTCAAGCTGGCAGCGATAAAAATGTCAAGTAGTTCGGGCCGCGCAGTGTCAGACGGCAATGAAGAGACGGCCAAGTGGCGGGAGCCTCGGCTTGGTTTTTTCTCTCCCAGAGCGTCCAAGTGCCGGGCTCGCGGCGCAATTAGCCAGTCGCGCTTGTCACAAGACACACGCCGCCGCCGTAATCCGCCAAGACGAGCTGCTAATTCGTCCCCAAAGGGGAGGGGAGAGAGAAAGAGCTTTTTAAGGCGGCAAACCCCTCGAGCACCGACGCGCTAAAGTCTTTGAAACTGCATTTATTCCCGAGTTAACAAGGTTTCGCGCCGCCGAGGAGAAGGGAAAAATTCTGCTCGCTTTAATGGGAGCTTCTTCGCGCTTCGGCCGGGAATTTTCTTCGAGGAATGAGGAATTCAATCGGGAAAGTTGCGCCGCCACGCTGCATTCCTTTATTGTAATCGCGGCTGGATTTGAAATAATATTTTTAGAGTTTCTTTGATTCATCGACGCTAAAGTGCTTTTGCTTGCAAGCCAATGAAATGGAATTGGTTATAGCCAATTTTTCCTTTGCATTTATCGAACTAATTAATTCATTTTCGAATAATTCAAACTCTATTAAACATATAATTAATTAAAAAAGAGCATCGTTATTACCCTGTACACATAAAGCTAATTACAAAAAATATTACCTTCATTGACTAGAGATTCTGTATTAAAAGCGAAAACATCAGCGCTTCGATGAAGTTGTCACTGCAAATAGGACTTAGATATCTGCACGCACACGCAGCGCCTCGCCCCCGTCGATTTTCCGCTTTGATTTCGAAATTATGACGCCGCACTTGCAAAGCTCCGCCAGTCAGCGAAAAAAGAGCGCGCGCGAGAAAGAAGAAGCGAGGGAACAGTTTTTGTCAAAGACAGTTCGGATCAAAAGCATCGGAGAGGCAAAAGCCCGGGCGCAAGAAAGGGCATCAAAAGCGGCAAAGCTCTCAGAAATGAAATAGTCTGCAAAACGATTGCTCGCAAGCCGCGGCAGAGAGAGAGAGAGCAAAGAAAGAGGGCACAAAGAGGGAGGGAGCGGCGCCGAAAATTCGTCGGCGCAATGTTTTTGCAGCCGCTAATTGTATCGGGGCCCGTAATTACTCGCGAGAGCGCCTTGGAAAAATCGCGCGGCCGCGCTCCGTAACCGCGGCCAACTTTCGCCGGCAGTCGTTCGCGTAATTACACGTCGATCAAATAACTAACGAAGCAAACGTGCCGGCAGCCTGGTCCGGTCGAGCCAGCCGGGGCCAACTTTTCTGCCCTCAAGTCGCCGTGTTTTGCCGCCTGTGTAGCCTGCTGCCGCTTTGTCGTGTATGCGCATGCACAAAGCTCGATAAACCGAGAGCTGCGCCCCAAGACTAGACCTGCCTACTCGGGGGATTGATGCTTTAATTTCACCGCTAGCAGGGCTCTTTTTACGATTCGCTTTACTGATGGCTACAGATTATG
>JAWWEM010000010.1:20250546-20296311 GCA_035582935.1 Ormyrus thymus | reverse complement strand
AATTTTTTATAAAAAGTTTATAAAACGGGTCTTATACAATTTTTATTAAAACTTCACAAAATCGTTTCACGTGGGTACGTTTATTTAAATCAATTTAGGTTCCCGTCGATAGTTTTAAATTTTGATAAACGACCAACTTTAGATAACGACGAAAAAATAGTTGATATTGACAACGAAGAGAACGCATCAACAATCGTTGAAAAGAAAATAAATTTAAGTACCACCTGTTGCGAGCGCAAGCAAGGTAAGAAGCCGGAGTATTATTTTTTATTTTAATAAGTTATCAGCATTGCACGCATGAAAATCGGCTTTATTGCGCAAAAGCCTCGGGAAAGCAGCAGTAATATCAGGGGAACAAGAAAGCTTCTCACTTCAATACGTAGGTTCTTTTCCATCGTCGGCAGCGGCGACGTCGGCGACCGCAGCTCCTCTCAGCTCCGGCGGCGGCCTCGCAGGTCCGCAAATTTATGACCGCAATGTCCATAAAGCTCATCGTAATCGTATTCATAAGCGTGCTTACACAGCAACAGCAGCCACCGCCACCGCCGCCGCTGCCGCGCAGGTGTTTCGCCTCCCACGAGAGCGAGAGAGAGAGAGGCGGCGGCGGCGGCATATCCGAGCCAGACGGCGGCGGCGGTGAGGCTTGTTTGGAACTCGGCGAACAAATGCCCCTACAAAGGCGGAGAACAAGAGTGGAGTCGCACGGACTTGATTGCCGCATAAATTAAGCCCTCGCGCTTAAGCGCCTTTGTCTCGTCTGCGCGCGACACCTTTGAGATTTCGGCGCAACTATTGCCCCTGCCGGCGCTACGGCCTGTCTTGGACTCGATCGCGCCGCTCGCCTTTTATGAATCCGCCTAATCTGCCGGCTAATGGAGGCGGGGAAACGCTGCATTACGAGCCGAGTAGCGCAGCCGTCCAGCGCCGCTGGCAGACTTCCAGCGAACCATTGTCCGAGGCGGCTTCTTCCCTTTCCGTCGCGCGATTCTACATTCTATACTCTCTCTCTCTTTCTCGTGCTGCTGCTGCTTTTTTCCTCGCGCCGAATTTCGAGCCGAGCCAGCAGCCGGGGCTCGCTTTTTCCCCGTGGTTTTTCAAACTTTCCTGGATATTGCATTTTTTTATGGCCGAACGTGCGCCGCATTGTCGAGAGGCCTGCTTTTCACCGAATTCGATTTTTCGCCGAGTCGGGGGGCTGCGATTACGCAAACATTGCCGGGGCATTAATACCTTGTTTAAAAACGTTCAATGGAACATTCCTGCATTTTTCGGACGAGCGCCGTGGAAAAAGGAGTTTTATTTTTTTGTTAATTCAGCACAACGTCGAGTCTAGATGCGCGAGAGCCATAATGATCAGATCATTCTTCCCATCCTCGCGGCGAGGAACATTCATTTCCATAGGACGTCAAACTCAATTAAGGCAAAAACCGATAAGAAAACTCCGGGAACTTTGTTCCCCCGCTCGCAAATAGAGAGAGTCCGTCGGAGGCCGGACTCGACACGAGCTGTCCCAGTTCGATAATTACTCGTATGTTAATTTCCCTGCGACTCGGGGCTGCCTACCGACGTAACTGCTTTTTATACGGTTCCGCGGGGAGTATTTTGCCGCTCGCTAATGGCTTTCCACGGGCGGCGGAGGGCTAACTTTATTCGACTGCAGGAATTTGTTAATTAAAATTTCGAAGGCCCCCGCCGTGCCGTTATAGTCCAAATGCGGCCAATCGAAGGACGAGGTGCGACTGGCGCGTGCACATTCCAGCGAAAGTGACGGAGAGTCGCGCGCCTGCCAATTAATGGATCGACGGTTATGGATTTTATAATTATGTGCCTCAAAAATTTCCGAGACATTCTTTGCCTTCTTTTTTTCGGTGCTTATCGAAATTTTTCGCATTCCCCTCGTCATTTCGCTGAAGAAACGCGCAGCTATTCCAAACTGTAAAAAATATCAGATTCTCCATGCTAACATTTATTATTAAATGACTGACTCGCGTGCTCGACGTCTAAGCCATCAGAGAAATTGATCAACAATAATCAAGTAATTAATTTGGCCAGTGCACTCATCAAGATAAACTGGGCAGATGTATATCAGACCGGCCGGGCGAAACAAGCCAACCCCTTTTCGCTAACGTGCTCGTATATATATATATATATATATATATAGCGACAATTCGACTAACGAGCGCCGCTGCCCGATCCGCAAACTCTGCGTCTTGGCGACTCCCCCTTTGATTCCCGGTGCTACTTTGATGTCAAGCACAATAACACAGGCCCGCGCTCCAAGAGCTCCGCCTCGACTGCAAGTATAACGAAAAAGACCCCGGAGAGGTGACTCTCTACTTCCTTCCTCGCTTCCTTCCTTCCTTCCTTCCTTCGTTTGTTCCTTCGTTCTTGCTAACTTCTTCATCCGTTAAAGGTAGAAAAGTTCGGAGCTGCCTTGTCTGCACGTCACTGGCTTCCACCTCGCCATGAATAACGATCTGCCTCGGCAGTATAGATTTTATCTGCTTTATTCTCCACGGTAAACAGCTCTTTTTCTTTTAATTGGGAAAGATTTCCCTCGGCCGTAAATAACATTTAAAAATCCGGGGAGCATTTTCGAAAGTGAACGCGGCGTATCGTCGCGCGGCAGCAGGGGATGCGCCGAACGGGCGACACCGTTCGGTTTTACAATCGAAACATTTGCGATAGCAGCTTTTTATTAAGAGTTAACGGCAGAGTACTTAGCCGGTATCGAGGCGTAAAATCTGTAAAGTTGATCGGGCGGGCTGGGGCGTGTGTCGGGGAGTTGCCTCGGTTATATCAGGCTTGCTTGCGCGCCCGTCGAAGTTGCGCAGCTTGCAGCTCTTGGCAGGAGGACCAGGTATCGGCTGATAGGAGCTTTTATCGTTAGCCGCCCCCGCCCGAGGGTACAAGTATAACGCGGCCCGCCGCTCCCCAGACGTCGACGCTGTTTATACAAGTGCCAAGTTCTAAAGTCCATGACCATAATCCCGAAGAGGGTTAACGACAGGCGCGCATTCTCGGCTACCGGCGCGCGGTGCATCGGCTGGGAAACACGTCCTGACTGGCGCACACAGTTTTATGTACGCGCGGGGGGCAGGCCCGAAAATCGCGGACGTTTCCCTTGCTTTCGGCCTGCTGGCGATCCGTTATTACCGCGATTATGAACGAGCTTTTACGAGCTTGCGAGGTAATGGCCACTTCATCATCGGCGAGTTAAAGATCCAAGGCCGACAATAGCTTTTTCAAGTAACCGGACTCGTAAAAACTAACCGGCGGCAATCGAGTCATACTGTAAAAAAAAAAGAAACTGCAAGCAAGCGCTCGCGAGCTTGAGCCGTTGCCGGTAAGTGGTGTTTGATTTTACGCGCGAATGCCGGGGGCGGAGGGTATTAAATGTTGAGAGCGACGACTTGACGCGGTCTTGATGCTGACTTAATCGAAAAGTACCCTAAGCTTCTGGTAATTACAAATGGATTATGTGCGATAGATCCGGGCTTACGCGCCCTTTCGTTTATTTAATCAAAGGGCTGCAGGCAGAGGGACGTAAGAATATTTAGGAAATTGCAGACCTAATCACAAATCTCTTTGTAATTGCAGCAATAACCGCAAACGCCAATTTATACTTGAATCGCTTCCCCTCGATCATCTCGAACTCTCCGAGTTCCTTAGATTGGATACTGTTACGGTCAGAAGTGGGCGAGGCATAAAAACTCGCAGAAAAATATCGTATAAACTGGCGGAGCGTCGGGAAGAAACACGGCACACGCGAAATGGCAGCAGTGCGGGAAAGGGAGCAGCGCGGCGTAACGATGCCACTCTCTCTCTCTCTCTCTCTCACTCTCTCTCTGCCGCTGCAGCTCTAATGTTTACGCACACGAAAGAACTGCACTAAGAGAGCTGAACTTTTTAAATGTTTCCTCCCGCCGCCACGGCATCCGAGCGTGTGGGGAATTTCTAGGCTTGGCGCTTCTATTCCTTGAGGACTCGATTTCTTTCTTTTCTACGGGATCCTGCAGCGCTGTGAAATGTATCCATGAAATCGCTATCCGCCGCTGCACTAAAAATAGCAGTAATTTTACGTTTGGCCAAAACTAAACAAAGTTTCGAGTCGCATCTACTACGTCTGCTCTGTCGTTCCGATTTTCTAATAAAAAAAGTCTCCATGAAATTTTAAATAATCCATCAGTGTCAACAATTGACGTCGAAATATTTTTGTCAATATTGGACGGGCACGTTGCAAAAGATGGAGCGCTGCAAGCCGGTATCAATAAAAATCGTCGATCCATCAATGTTTCTCCATCTTGAGAAAAGCAACCGACTCGGCGGGAAAATTTCAGCGGGAAGGTTGACGTTTCCCGCAGAGAGCGCAAAAAACACAGCCAGGCGAAAGAAGAAGCAAAAGTCTTTGCTGTCGATAATGAAAACGAGAGAGAGAGAGAGAGAGAGAGAGAGCTGTGCCCGTGGTTATCTATTTACTTCGAGATCGAAAAGCACTCGAAGAGGAGATCCGTCGGGAGCAGCAGGAGGGACGGATCGCGGCGGCGGCGGCGGCAAATCGCCGCGACTTTTTCCCCTCCTTGATGGAAAATCTAAGCACCTGCTGGCGCTGTCGGCGACATTTCCGTCTCGGCGCGCCCGCCGACTGAAAGAGAGAAAAGGGAGCTGAAGCACCGAGCGGCCTTTGTTCGAGCAGAACTCGAGAGTTTGTCTGTAGCCCGAGCGCTCGAGATGTTTCCCGCGAGTGGCGCGATTTCCTCTTGCCGCCGCCCGGCGCCCGCTTACTCCGCACGGAGCCTTTCAGCGCGCGCGTGGCTGTTCGCGCATCTCGAGGATATGTGCCTCGATCTCTGCGCGAGGCGTCTCCCGCAATCGGGATGCAAGCTCGCTCTCGATTCGCCTTTATTCTTCCGTTAATTGATTTTTCTTCGCCGCTGAAGCCCGAGCAATGTTAATGCAGTCCTTTTTTCACGCCGAGGACATATTCAATTTTGCTTTGAATAGCCAGCGAGCTGATAAAAATACTACAGTATTTATTATAAAGAAGCTCCCGCGGCTCGCGTTCGTGTTTCGCGTATTTATATAGGGGAGAACACGTGTAATCCAATATTATTCTGCAACGGATAGCCTATAGACGTATATACCCATATACGTTAACGTTACGGCCCTCCTGAATTTTCATTATCCGTGGTAGGCAAAAAATTTTTTTCCGCAATTTATCCGATCCTCCAGGTGGAGTAGGGCGAGTATCGCTCGAGCCTCTATTTTATCCTTTCGCTTTTTCCTTCCTTTCCGTAACCCTACACTCCCTCCCTCCCCCCTCACCCCGAGCTTTATGCGCGCTGCTCGCCGGTGGTTTTATCGGTGGATTAGCATTGCTTTACATAGTTTCGAACGAGTTTGCATAGGTTTCGAGCCGCCCCTCGACCATGCATGCGCGCGCCTCTATAGGTGGGAGCGCAATTCCGCGCCGGGGAGCTGCTCACTTTGCGAGCGCCGGGAGAAATTGCGAGGGAGAGGCAAAAAGAAGAGGAGCGAGAGACGCCGGAGACGCGATACTTGTTCCCTCTTGCGCGCAATGTTTCTAGCCGTAGTTACTGACTCGGCCAGACGCGAACGACCGATTAAATAGTTTGCCGATTTGACAGAGACACGTTCAAGCTGCCGGCGTCGCCGCTGCTGAATGCTCCCGAGTTTGGATCTTAATTAAATGCTCGCCGGATCCGCTCGACTCTTGTTTGATTAAATTTGTTGAATTCACTTACAAATAATTGCTCGTTTTACAAAATCGCGCAGTTCCACTTGATTCCGGTTAGCGTAATTGGCACGAGCTCCTGCTCTAAAAAGCATTTCTCATTAAAAATCAAACTCGCGTCTTCCAAGCTAAAGGGCCACTTTTCATTTGCAAGAGATAATTGAGGGGCGCTTGCAGTTTTTCAAAATTTTTTCTACCTTCAAAAGCGACTTTTATTTCGCTCGAAAAAGGTCTTTCCGTCCTTTTTTGCGCGGGTAATCATTATTTGTCGAGAAAATGGCAAAATTAGCCGCCGGACGACGAGGCTGCTAATCCCGCGAAATCTCCATCACGTGTTTGCGGATCTGTTTTATCGCGGATTATCAAAAGTAGGCATCGAAATTATGAAGTTGGCGGGCGATAAATGGCACAAAAAGCGTTTACAACGACTCATTCGTGTTTCGTAATCGCGGCAACACGAAAAGTACATTAGCCAATCGATCGCGAGCGAAGCGAGAGCGCCTCCCCGCGAATGCTTTACTAGGTCATCGCGTTTAATTTCTGCATTCGCCCGGCGAAATAAAGAGGCGAAAAGCAGCAGCCGAAGACGCCGGGCAGCCGAAATTGAAAGAGTCACGCGAATCTCGAATCGCCGCGCGGCGAAAATATATATTGCTCTCCGCGATTCCGATCTCGCGGACTTGGATTTATCGCCGCACCTCCTCGGACACAATGAGCCTCGAAGCCCGCTCGAGTTGTTAAAGCCCGATCGGATTGTGCCGGAGAAAAATTATTAATAAAGTCGGAAGCGATTAGTAAAAGCAAATATGAGCGCGGTTCCTCGTGAATAGCGTAATGGCGCTTAACATCTGGACTTAACGAGTACAATGGGCTAATAAGCATGGAGTGTAATGAGGGTATTGTTTCAATGAAGGAACAATTATGAAAGTGGGTCAGTACACGTGTTACTACACCTAAACGAGCCTTTTATGTGATCGATTCGCTTGTACGTAGCCTCGAATAATAATTAGAGCACATCAGCCTGAATTTAGGACTGAAAGCCGTGCAGTTTTTAACGCCAATTCATCGTGCAGCGGTACGACTTAATTTTAACAGTCGACTTTTAAAGTCAGAAATACTTGACGGTGAGGCACCAAATAATGTCCGCTGCTAAATTTGTATCTTTTGGCTTCCGGCGTTATTTCAGAAAAGAGCTTACGAATATTTTAATGTGACGAACTCTCGTTTGGGTATCGGAGAGACGGCTATAATGCAAGGTCGCCTGTGAAAATTAAAGCAAGAAGAGAGAAGGAGGTATAAATAGGAACAAAGAGCAAAAACAAGACGCCTTTGCCTTCTTAAATTAAGTCGTTATCCCGCGAGGTCGCGATTATAAAGACTCCATTATACCGCTCTTGTTCGCAAGAGAGCTGTAGCTGCATCCAGAAAGGAGCTCTCTGCGCCTTGTCTTCTGTCTCCGTTACCGCGACTATCTTTTCTGAAAATACTTCCATACCGCTGAGAGCTGCGAGCGAAATGAAGACGCCGGGAGGATGAAAATTTAATTGCACGCGACGCTCGAAGCTCTCGCAAGAATGCATCTTTCCCCCCGCGGAGATTCGCCCGATCAATTTGGCCGCATTTCCATATTGAACGGCAGGACTCGCCGTGAATTAGTCGATTAACGTCGGCGTGTATAAGGATCCTTCGGAGTCTTGGAGGGAGCGAAGCTCCGAAGGAGAATACGCGTTGACTTGCGGAGAGGGAGCTTCAGGACCTGTTGCGAGAGAGGGAGAGAGAAAGCGGGAATGGACCGTAACCCAATCCCGGCTCTTGATTACGCGCGAGTCGAGGATTATTAATATCGAGGGCCCAACTGCTCGCGATCGGGAAATCACATTATCGCCGAGCCCGAGCTTCGCCGCTCCTCCCAGACTATATATCCTCGTCTTGCGCGTAAGCAGCTTTGCGAACTTAACGCTGACCAATCTCCGAGAAAGTCGATGCCCTACGGCCAATCCATTAAACTTTATCATTTATGACCTTTTGGGCAGAGCTTTAATGCCAATCATTAATGGCCGCGCCGCTGCAGCCGCTATTCCTCCTATGTGTTTAAGCGCGTAATGCGGGTATTAAAAACAAACTCAGGACGCGCTGCGGCGCTTGTTTGACTTTATGGATCGGCTCGCCGAGCTGCGCTTTATTCATTTACTTTTTAATGATCTCGTTAATCGAAAGCGGCTATACCTGCCGCCGAAGGTACTCGCCCCTGTAAATTACTGCTTTTAAGGGGAATTTCGAAAAAAATTACGCGAAAATACGCTGATACCGTGTCGACTGAGCTTCAAGAGCATAAGTAACCAAGCTCGCGTGTACATCGACAAGTACCATTTTCGAATTTGGAAAAAACGACACAGTTGTGTAATAAAAAACATGGGAAACATTTTTTTTACCCATTTTTGTTATTTATCTAGTAATTGAAATAGAATTAAATATTGTTTCAAATTTAGCTGTTATATGCTGCAATTTGGGCTTAATGCATTTGACTGTTACTAAATCATTATTCAATAACGAGCGGTATCAAATTTTAATTAACCTATTAGCTTTTACTTTGTCAATTAATAATTTATTTGAAAATGAATAAAGATTAATATAAAAATATTGCTTTAAAGTGCGCAATATAATTCCAGTATATCCCTGATGGTAATGGATTACGTTGAACCCATTCAGTACAATAAATTACTTGAAAATCATAAGCAATAATGATTTTCGTTAAAGGAATAATTGTCTATTAGCAGGCTTACACCAATAAAAGACTAATTACTTTGTATTTCACTTTGCATTATTATTGTCGAAAATTTTGAGTTAGGAATGCCCATCGATATAATTAAAATTGAAACGTATTTCTACTTACATTTGCATCACAAGAAAACATTGATGCGCAGGATTCCATTTCACATGTGAATGTAAAATTTCCTGTTTAACAGACAGTTTATTACTGGTGAACTCTGCTATTTTTAATCAAAATAATATTGATATTACAAATTTCATAATAAAAGAGTTTAACATATTTTAAAATAATTATCCTTTGCGTGCTAAACAAGTTTAATTCCCCATTTAAATATTCGTTAGAAATATTGAATTATTCTCTTTTATTACAAAATGGCGGTGTAGCTAAAGTAATAAACATTCATTTAAAAGTAAATATTTGCGCGAACGGTTCTCCGAAACAAGAACCATTAAACGACGTGAAATTCTCGAAAATTTACAATCTGTTGAAACATTTTAACAGTTCACTCGACTATTCATTAACCATCAGCGCTCGCCCAAGGCAAGGAAGGAAGAAATTCGCTCAAGCCCACTTAATTGCGAGTTTCAGAAATATTAATAACTCAACCCGACGGTAATCGAGTTCCTCGTAGTATTTATTCAGCGCATGTATATTTATTTCAATCCACGAAATTGATTCCGGGCCTTTCTTTGACAATATCATTTGGACTCGGCACATCTGCAGGCGGAGAGAGAGAGAGAGAGAGAGAGAGAGAGAGAGAGAGAGAGCGCAAAGAGCGCTGTTTGCGCTTCAATTTCATTATTGCCAGACATACATAGCTTGGGCACGTGCAGGGTTTGCGAGTAGGAGAAAGCCAGGATCCGAGGCTCCAAGCGCCTGTATACAATGTTACATACCGTGTTACATACACAGGCGGCTAGCCGTATTATATACAAACATACATAGACGCCGAGAGCCTATACACATTAAAGCGCAGGACAATATGGCGCTGTATATTTAGCGCGTATACGCCGAGCGACTAATCTCCAGTTCCATTGCCATTCTTACGTAAACAAATTAATGCTGAAATTCCGCGAAATTTCTCTTTTGTTCGCGTTATGGCTTCAAACTTTAAACTGCCGCTGCCTCCGGAGCATTTATTTCGTTATTTATTTTAAAGCAGTCCAACTTTATTCTTCTGATGAGTCGTTTCCAAAGAAATATCGCCGAGTAAAACTTTAATCCCTTTTCGAAAAATTAATAAAGAAAATAATGTTCGGTCGAAATTGTTTTCAGTTATTTCAAGATAAGCATTTCAATGGATTTTATTTTCTCCGGCAATATTCATTATTTTTCAAACAATCGCGATTACGATAAAAGCTTCAATTACAGAAATACCCTTCGAAAATTGTACAAATATTCAAATAATAAAAAGCCTTTATAGCTCGGGAGTCGATCGTTAATTTTATCTTTTTTGGCTTATAAAGTTGTTCATATTGCCGCGTAAAATCTGTTCGTTTGAACCGGAAATAATGAGCTTACAAACAATAGCATACTTTGTATATTAATTGATAATTATTGTGCAAGTCGCGCGTCCGGTCGGAAGGGCATGAAACACGATTGAAAGCAATTAAATTCGCGAAGCGATAAGCGCGTCGTTTGACTAGAGAGAAATGGCGGGCACTAAAACAGCCATATTTAATCCCGGCGGTTACTTTTGGTAAATGTGGATAATTTAACGAGGGCGGTAATGCTCCTGATGGATGTAAAAAAGGAGGGGAGAGCCGGGAGAGAGAAGCGTAAGCTCCTCGGAGCAATCGAATGATCTACCCTTAAAGCCTTGGGCTTTTTGAGAAGCTTAAGGAGTTTTTGTTTGCAAGGCAGAACTTCCTGCTCGCGAAGGAAGACTTTCCGCAAGGCCGACCCACTGAAAGACATTCTCACGAAAGCTGCGATTTACGGCCGGTAGTAAAAACTGCAGCGATTCTTCTATTGGATAAAACGTCGCTCGCAGATGACGTATATAACGATGCGCTCGCTCGCAAGCTCCTAAAATTTTCCTTAGCGTGTCGTCCGTCCGACCTCTGCTCTCCACCTCTTCTCCTTACATAAAACTTTCCTTTCTTGAAAAAAAAAAAACCGGCAAAATCTCGAGTCGTGTATTCACCTAATAAACTTTTTAGCATTTTTTCTGCATTTTCACTTTTCATCAGCGCTTTAAAAAAAGGAAAAAAAACTTTTAGACTCCACTGAATATACAACATAAAACAATGTTCGCTTTACGTTTAAAAAGAAGCACTCTCTGGATCGGCTTTTATTCGAAAAAGGCACTTTCTATTTAACAGCGCATCCTTTCTACTTGGCGGTCGTTCTCGAAATCCGCCATCCTTCGAATTAGGATGAAAAAAAACGCGTGACGCTCCGGGATCCGGGATCCAGCGGCGAAAATTCAAGCATATTTCCTCCGGAGCAGCGATTCACTTTGTCTCAGCGGGTGCGATGATGATGATCATATCGATAAAGTTATCTCTCTCCCCCCTCGTTCGCCGGCGTGTTCCCACGCTCTCGACGACGCAAACGACATCGCCCTTAAATATCGTCGCCCGAAGGAGGTTTTCCTTCGTACGCAGAGAGCCCAAGCCGTATAACCCCTCTATCGGGCTCGGCGAAATAGACGAGCCCCGGCAACAGGTTGCTCGAGATCGAATGCAAATGAGCAAATCTTTGGCGCGTAAAATAACGTTTTTAAAATGCAACAATTTTTTCCTGGACCCTGGCTGCGATATTGATTGTGTGCTCGAGGTGCCTCCCGAGGGATTTTACCTCCGAGTTGACACTTCTTTTTGTCAATTCCGAGCTTTAGGTGTAGAATTCGAAGGTGCTCGAGAGCCCTTAATTAATAGTAGAAAGTGTTGTTGCTTACTTTTTCTGTTTTGCAGCGGATGACTTTTTCGATATTTACAGCCGTGAATATTCGCATCAAATGAAAAGGGCAAGTCTGCTTGAATGAAAGTCGACTGAAATAATTGCTTTATGAAAATTTAATAAATCTCGATTTGCCGACATTGAACTTCTTTAAAGAGTATATCGGAAAAAATAATTTTATCGCCTGCGGAATTTAACAGGGCTCGAGTGCGACACTTTCACCTTCATTGTGAAGCGTCGTGCGCAACGGGCCGATGTTTGGGCAACTCTGTTGCTCGAAAAAGGTCAAAAGTCTGTTTACACGCGGCTCGTAGCTTCCAGAAGCGTCTATTATTCGGCGCCGAAGCTTCTCGCTCGGGGCTCAGTATTACTCTACGACTCGGTTCGCGAGCTTCTCCGGTGCCACGTTTTTATCCGGTTCGCTCCTTTCTCGCGCGAAATTTCTAAAAAGAAAAAAAAGGAAGGAACGCCGCCTGCGACTCGGTCGACGTCGCTTTTTATCTGTTTTCGCGAGTGCGCGTATGTGTTACGGCTGCTCTCTTGAAAGGGGAGAAAATTAAGAAAGCCATACAGGTATACTCGCCACTGACACCGCGAGGCTTTAAGCTCCCTTTGATTTTTTGCCTTCCGATCGCGGCTAAAGCTCCGCTTCCGCCTCGAGTAAAGTAAATTTTCGCCCCCGCCGAAGGATCGGGAGAACGTTTGCTTAAGCGGGAGTAAATCAGAAATCAGCTTTGGAGCACTCGGCGCTCGCGTCCTGGTCGCGCTCTAAAAGCGCGGGGCGAAAATTCGGGAAAGCGCATATCTGCAGACGCGCGCCGCCGGGGCCGGGGCAGAAAGAAGAAGCGCTCGCGTGATTGCCAGGACCTTGGCTAAGAAACATCTCTCGCGGTAAGCAACGGAAGCTCTCGCGCGCGGACTCTCCCGAGAGAGAGAGACGGCAAGATTAACGTTCGCGTTCTCTCTCCTTTCTTTCTTCCGACTTTGTGCGCGACTTGCGAGGGTTCGCCGTAAGCTTCCCCCGGCGCAATTGCTTAAGCTTCAACTCGCGACTCGGCTCTTTCTCGCAAAACGAAATTTATCGCCACCATTTCGCCGTCTCACTTAAGAATTTCGCCGATTCAAGTGTCTTCTTTATCATTCTCCTCTTGCGCGAAATTTCGACTTTTTCTCCGTCCGAGTTACTTAGCTTTCTTTTGTTTGTGACTTTTGCGCAACCACTCGCGAGTTTGAGACTTTCCGAGCCATCGGTCTTTTTTTGCAAGCGAGATTAGAGTCCCCCTTTTTTTTTTTCTTTTTAATTTGTCCCTCTCCTGGCTGCTTTTTTAACCTGCATTTTCTAATGTATGTAGTTTAGCAATTGAAAGAGTTACCGGCGATTAGCTCGAAACTTTTTAAACATGGACATCCTTCGCTTCCGCCAAAACTTTTTCGACGCTCAAAATAACGCCAACAACAACAACATTGGCAGCAGCAGCTTGAAGATGGACATGGATCATTTCTTCGACCAGAATAATAATCTTGGTATAGAAATAGGGGACTCCTGGACTCATAATTTTGACAGGTATGATTTTAAGAAAAACTCGAATTACGTTCGCTGATTAAATTTAACTGCGCAATTTTCAAAGTAAAAGTGATTTCCAATTTAAATAGAGTCTGCAAGGGTAGCGTCCCAAAAAACCTAATGTTGCGCCTTGTACTTGAAGCGAGCAAGCCTGTTTACATGAAATAATATTGTACAACCCTAGATTTCAAAGTGAAAACAAGTCGCTCGTGTATTATGTTAAACTCGAATTTCAAAAGCTCTTAATTTCGAAAATTTCTATTGTATTCCTTGAATTATTTCCAAAGTGAATAACGAGTAGTAATTTATGACCCGTTACATTTTCGGTGGGAAGTAAGCTCATTTGGTGGAAATAAATGTCCGAAGCAGGTTTCAAAAGCGAATTCTCTCTTAGAAATTCGAGCTTAAACCAGAGAGCCTCTCTCTCTCTCTCTGCCCGTACGATTACCCATCGAGTTTGTAAGTTCGAGTGTAAAAGCCGGGAGGGGGGGGGGGAAATTGATAAAACGCGAAAGAATGGAAAATCCCGTACGTACGCATAGGTGGGGGGCTGTCAAAAAAAGCTGGAAAAACCGCGGGCGCAAAAGCTACGGCTAGGAAGTGCGAGAGTTTGAGAGATAGACAGGGAGAAGGATGGGAACGGGGGAAGGGGGGGCACCGGCGAAGGGAGAGAATGAAGGAAAGGGAGCGAAACTAAGTGCTATCTGCGTTCCAGCCAATGAACACAATGAACAGAATGGACACATAGAACACTTTCTTGTTTTATGCCTTTTATTTAACATTTAAAATGCATTATGCTCTTTCTCCCAAACTTTTTCAATATCACCGAACTTTGAGGTGTTTTTGTTTTAACGAGAGTGCCCCTCTTGTTCGCCTCTCAGACCTCCGAGGGTTTTCGTAGCGTTGCTTTATTATTCCGTGTAATAAATGTAAACGAGTGTAACGCTAAGCTTATGTAAGAATGCCAAACAATTAATTTTTTATTAAATTTATTGTGCAAAAATTTTGAAAAGACGCAAAGTAAAATTTAATTGTTACTTTTAATTAATTAAGAAGCATATTGCATGATATCCGAAAGTAAATTTAAAAATAAATAAATTTGCCTGAACGCTTGCTCCGAAAAAAAAATTTCTTTTACGGGCCCTAATTTTGGTGGAATTCCTCTAAAAACTTGGTGATTGCTTCAATAAATTAATTTTTTACAGTAATCAAAAAAGTTTTCAAGCACCCTCGCATAAAAAGCATATTCTAAATTTTACCACGTAATCGTAAGGGCAACAAAAATTTTATAGCGATTCAGTAAAAACGAGAATCTTAACTCTAAAGAAGCACTCGAGCTTCTCCTTACACGTGCTAAAAACCTCCTTAATTTTTCAATTATTATCGGCAAAGCGCAATTCGCGAGCTTTAAACGTCCGAACGGAAGCGAGATTCTTCCGGAGCGTCGTTCCAGCGGCTCTGACCGCGACGAGCAGCCCGTCGATTATCAGTCTCGGCTTATCCAGCGTTTAGCGCCATTGTGTCCCTCTCGGGCGGGATCTCGCCGCCGGTTCGATAACGAATCGGCCGCAGCGCCGAGTGCAAAGAGGGCAAAGTGGGACACAATGCCTGCGAGCGCGGACAGGGCAGGCCCCGTAATTGAATTACAGACTGATAGCGGCTTATCGCGGAGAAATAGCTCCCAGCCTGCGGCTCCTGCTTATGATCATTGTTCTAACGCGGGGAAATTAAAAAAGGACTCCCTGCCTTGCCCCGAGAAGAGAAGATTTTTACATTGCAGCTTTTAACCTAATGATTCCGTTACATTCATTTGTGCAGCAAAATTACAAAAGTAAATAAAGCTTTAAAATTGAGTTTGCCTTTCCACCCCAACAAAGTAGAAAGTGGCAATAAAAGCAAGTTTTCTAATAAAGTAAGTAACTTCAATTAAATTTGGTTTGATTGCAAATCCAGGAAATCCTTTACGATACGATACTTTTCTATTTACGTAAGACGTTAAAGTCCGTATACCCGCGTGACCCCGAACTAAAGATAGACTCGAGAAAGCGAGCGGCAGATCGACTTGCCCCCGCCCCTCTGTTATTTCCAGGCCAATAAATGGCCGGTGCGAGCACAATTCGGACGACGTATATAAAACCGAGCCTCTGATGGGATTCGAATGT
Source organism: Ormyrus thymus (assembly GCA_035582935.1). Classification (NCBI taxonomy): domain Eukaryota; kingdom Metazoa; phylum Arthropoda; class Insecta; order Hymenoptera; family Ormyridae; genus Ormyrus; species Ormyrus thymus. Next base: position 20,281,156 of record JAWWEM010000010.1, on the reverse strand, counting down.
TGGGCGACGAAAGCGCGGCTGTCGCGCGGAGGGGGGAGGGGGGCGGCGGAATTATATTGCCCGGCAAGAAGGCTTTTACTTCTTATTTAATTAGGCCGAATCGTCTAATATAATTCTCCCTGGCTTGGGGGGACGTCCTCGCGGATTAGAGTCTCTAATCCCCCTCCTCTCTCGCCTCCTAAACGACGTTAGCGTCGTCCTGCTGGACATTAGGGCTAATGGCATTAGAAGCCGAGCGAGAAAGAGGCTGTGGGCGTACGCGCGAGAGGAGCGAGGCCGCGATTGGCCGGAGGACGATTAATATCTCGATGTAAGGAAGGAATCCGCGCCCTTTCCCAAATCAACTTGACGGACTCGAGCGGTAATTTACCTCTCATGAATCATAAAGGAATATATGCTAGCTTGGCGTTCGGCGATAGCAGACCCGTAATATCTGTCGCTTGTGATAATGTTCTCCCCGAATCGTAATCCGATGTAACGGCTTATTAATTTTACGTTTCTCTTGATCAACTGCTTTCCGAGCCATAGAGCTCCTATCCGTAATATAACCTATTCATGCTCTTTCAAGCTTAAGCATCCGATTAATCCCGCTTTAATGCTTTATACTCTAGGCGAAAATTCAACTTTCTCTCTCTCTCTCGTTATACAATGCGAAAAATGGATTAAAACCCGAATCAATATTTTCATAATAAGGTTCGCTTAGTGGGCAAAAAAGGCAATCCGACTCGCGGTTTGAAAGGGCAGCCGGCGTCCGTAATGTACAACGGGAGGAGAGAGGAGAGAGAGAGAGAGAATCACTTGGCAAATTACTCCGAGTTTAGAGGGATAATTCTCCCCTCATTTTCGGAATTGAGCAGCAAAAGCATCGGGGATCGCAGCCGCCCCGGCGCGCAAGACTAATCTCGTAACGATAATGTTTTCGGCTCGAGCTCGCGAGCTAATACGCCGGGCCGGGTTAAGCAGTCCCCGCCGCCCGAGCCCCGGAGCCCGTTCCCGCTCCTCGCAGCTCGCGGGAATCGAAATTTCGCGGCCAAGGAACGACGCCCGAATCGGCGGAAGCACGTGCTCCATCATCCCGCCCCTTTTTACAAGCGACGATCTTTCACCGCGGCCTTTTCGAAAAACGCGCGTCGCTAAATTTTATGAAAGTGTTTGGGAGAATTTCACTTGCGAGCCAAGTGATTTAGGACTCTCGGGGAAGCTTTGTATCAACGCTGGCGGCCATTTTTCAAAGCTCGATTTTCCATGCCGCGCTCGGGAATTTTTCCGGCGAGTCATTCTTGTAAACTCTAAAGGTCAGAGATTAATACTCCGTCGAATCAAATAAAGCTCCGGCGCTCGGCGACGGCGGCGACGGGGAAAAGTTTTGAATAAACTCTCATCAGAGGCGCCGCTACTTCATTACCATCGGAATAATACAGGCTGCCTCTCAGACTCGTCACTCGAGCGCGACGGATCGTTGAAAAAATATAAGAGAGCCGGCGCGTAAATACACTCCTTGGCCGAATTGAAAGTTCGCATAAATTTGCCGCCTCGCATTGCCTCCTTCACACACGCGTGCACAGGCGCTTTCCCTCCCGCTCGCTCGCGGAGGAAAAACTCGCGCTCCCTTTCCTCGATTATTCATTCGTCACATCGCGGATTCATGAATCCGACGCGCGCGCCGCGCCGCACAAATATTGAAGCCTGTACATATTCAGAGGAGAGCGCGCCGGGAGACGCCGAGGAGCTGGAAGAGTGCGGACGGTGACCGAGATTCCTTCCTTCCTTCCTTCCTGCCGGGAGTCAAAGGCGCGAGCGACGAACGCTTAATGACGATGACAAAGCGCCTGCCGGAAAGCGGGGGGAGAGAGCTCGGCGGATTCTTTTCGGGGCGACGACACGGCTTCCGCCCCTCCTCCGCGCGGCGCTGTAAACGACGAACTTTGCGCGAAAAAATCCCCGCTCTCGAGTGCCTTTGTCTGGAAAACCCTTTAAGGAGCGGCTTGCCAAGAGTTCGGAGCGGCGCTTTAAAGAAATTATTCCTCCTCGGCCTTCCACCCAACTTGTCTGTTGCTCAAATTATTTTATTTATTCGCGCCCTTTGGCCGATGAATTTTTCACCTTTCATTTCAGTCTGCGACAGACGCTTTTTCGTTCCCCCGGCCCTCTGACTTAATCCTTATCGAATAATTTGCATTTCTTTCGTGTCCTATAATTATTGTTTTCTAACAAAGCTCTCTTTTCTTTTTCAGGTAAGTTCCACATGATAGGAGGTATGGTAGGAGGTTCCACTGAAGAGTAAGTCGAGATTTAATTTTCCGAGTATTTGCCTGTTGAATAAATACGGGAGATTCGTTTTTATAATTAAAAATTGAATTAAAAGCAAATACGGAACATAAAAAACACGAGGAGTCCTTGATTGTACTGCTATTTTACTAGCTAATGCAGTTTTATCATTTGCAAATCGAACGTCGCGATTCAGGTTTAACATTTTTTAACACATTTAATCAGTAGTCTCGTTCTGACATTTTTTACCGCTCAGCATTGGGAATAATTTTCGGCATTAAAAAAGAGGCGGAATCCCACTCGGAACGCGACAGCGTCAGGAATGAGCTCGAATCGCCGGAGGCCTCGCCTCGAGAGCAAATGCGAAAGGATAAGCTTTCGGGAAATATCTGCTCCGCCCTGGCAGTCCGAAATCCCGGCCTTAATCGGTTTAATTAACGAAAAGCGCGTAGCGTTTGCGAGCGAGAGAGGGTTAGAGAAGAAGGCCGGCCGGGGGGGCGGGGGCAAGTCCAGGGAAAATCGGCTGCCGCTGCAGGCGATCGGACGGCGCGCGCGCGCGCGTGCCTCTGCGACTACTCAGCAGAAATTCCGGCCCAATTACGCGCCTCGGTAATTGGATGCCGCCGAGCGTATCGCCCCGTGTCTCTGTCCCCTGCCCCCCTCCGATCATCTTCGATTCTCGATGCCCCGGACAAGTGACGAGAGAGAGAGAGCGTGTTTTGCCTTTTTGGGGCCTCGTTAGTCGCTAATTGCGCGCGAGCGAGAATCTTTAAGGCGGATCATTTGCCCTCCGATTTCAGACCTCTTGATCGCTCGGCAGACTGGAGGAAAGATGAGCAGACAAAGGGCCGAGAGGGACTAATGGCACATAATACAGGGGTGGATCATGCCGGCGGATCGGAAGTCGTTGAGGCTTCTCGCTGCGCCGTAGTAATTTCGTGACGCCGCCTTTTTCCCTCCTCCTCCCGTCGACTCCCGCTTTTTTCGAGACTGCTGAATGCGCGGCTTTCGAGAGAGAGCCGCCGTCATATTAAAAACTGTACGATAGTGGAGGTAGCTGGCGAGCGAGCTTTAACGAACTCGGCGCGTGTAAATGCGAAGGCGAATGCGCACGATTAATTATTTTCTGTCGCGAGCATGCGGGAGCTTTCGGTTTAAATATAGATGAAAGAGCGTCGGCGTCAGTGGCGCGAGCCTGCTGATCGCGCAAATAATTTGCTTCGAGTGTCCTCTCCTTCGTAAAATGCGAGGGTCTCGTTATAACTGCGCCGCCGCTGCCGAGAACTGTGCTTTATCTTGCGGCCTCTTCTCTCGGTCGCCCCGCTGGATTTGCCTTCCCGCGAATTATGCGCTCTGCTTTTTAATACGGCTGCGTCGCTACAAAGCGTAGGCGTCGTTTAGCAACGATTTTAAACTCTGTTACAAGCGGCAGATAGTTCGCTCGTTAAAGATCTTTTTCTGTAACGCGAACGATTGTTTTAGCTGTTTTTTTTAATTTTATTCATTTTCATCCCCTCGTGCGATAGTATTTGTTGGGAAAACTTTGTCAACAAGTGCATTCGTAGGAAGTAAAGCTCTCTGTAGTAAAAAGACTTAAAAATAAATAATGACGGTATTTATTTTGTTTACATTTCGACTTGAGTTTGTTTACAATTTGAAAATGCACCCGTCACTCAAACTAGTCGGGGAAAAAGCAAAGTTGGATCGGGGCAGGATCGTCTATATTTACCGCCGAAGTAGCAAAAGCCGCGCGCGAGAGAGCAAGATGTTAATGTCGCGCGAAGGAATACCCGCGGCTCTCTGCGACAAGTGCCAAAGAGGAAATAAGCTCCGCAGTTCACGCCCCGTCGTTCTCCCTGTTCTCTTTGTCCGGCTTGCCAAAATTTCGATTAGCTCTATAGAATCGTAACGGGCGAGCCTTTAAAACGCGCGGAGGAGCGGCAGGCCGCTGCCGCCCGCTAACCGCCGAGGCGCGGAGCGCTCTAAAACTATATGCGGCCACTTGCGTAACGCCGCTCGCGTGCATCTGCACGACTGGCGCACACGTACGCGAGCGGCGCAACCTCTAGAAATAGGTTACGCTTTGCATTGTGCGACAAACTTTTTGCTCGGAAGCTCGATCGCGACCTCCGGAATCATCGCTCCTATTATTGTTATTGTTTTTGGCTTTGGGTTTATCGGCCGATTTCGCCGGCTCTTCTTAAGCGGCAGTTTGCATTCGCTTGGCGCGCGCAATTTTTTCAATGAACGCACGTGCGATAATACTTGGGAGTATGCGTTTGATCTCGATGCATAATTGATTTGTTCCCGGGGCAGAGGTCGAAAAATCCGGCTAATGAGTTCCGGGGGATTAAAAAAGCGCGATCGGATTTCTGAATAAGTAATGCCGGTAATGGGCTAGTCCTGTCCGCGCGTCCTTCGTGCACTTGGCACAAAGTTCATACATATTAGACGAACAATCAAAAACACATAAAGCTCTCTCCCGTACGTAGGTCCGGCCCCCTCTCGGTCTGCAGCGGCGGCGGCAGCGGCGCGGCGCGAAGGCACGTAATACCCGGCACGAGGGGGGAGTAGACACAGCGGAAGCGCAGAGTTGGACGCGCGCTGGGAAAGGGATTAGAGCGCGCCCGAGGGGCGCGAGGGAGAAAAGTTTGGTATGCGGCTCTCGTTTCAGCGGACACTACACGTGACCGGCCTAGGAGTCCGCCACCCCCTCGAGAGTTTAAAATGCTGCGAGGCAGAGCTGATTTCCCCCCCTCCGCCCGCCGCCTCCCGGCACATACTTTTGCGCGCGGAATGTACGTAGCTCCTCTCGCACCTGCCCGCCGCCGGGCCGCGGAATCAATAAGGGACTTTGCGCCCGCTTCTTAAAAACTCTATTACTGACCTATAACGGCGGATGTTTCAATTGGAGAGGGAGACCGAAGACACTGAGCTGCTGGGGTATGTCGGACACGTCGCGAAATTGTCAGCAGAATGCTGTTGATTGTGCTATTAGGCGATAACGGAATTTCGAGGAATTGGGGCTAAGCCCCCGGAAACACTTGGCTCGAAAATTGCCTCCCCGTTGAAAAATTGTCGGGCTTTAATAACTTTGAGAATTAAATCAGTAGATTATCAAGAGCTTCTTTAAGAAGCGAAGATTTGGAAAATAAGCCGAGAAGAAGGAGGGTTCGGTAAATTAGCATATCGAGCTGAGGACGACGTCTCTCGAAATTATCAGCCACGGGCAGGCGATTCCCGGCCGGCTTCTTTCCTCCGAAATTAAAGTGTTTTCCTCGCCGGCCGGAGGAGGGAGACTCGCAAGTTTCTCCCGGCTGCGGGGCGGCGAGGAGAGGAGAGATCGGCAGTTACCGGGCCGGAGGGCCGGGGATATCTCGCGGACGTATTTTTCTTCATTAGCCGACGGGGGCTGAGCGCGCGGGTAAACTGAAAACAATTATGCAAATCCGGCGGCTCCGCCTTGGCCTCGGCTCTCGCGCGTTTCGGCGCTGCCTACGTGTGCGCGCGACCGGGGAAGGAGGATCGCAAATAGCAGCCCCGAGATAGACGGCCGATAGACGCATTCTTTTTTTCTTCTTTTCTCTCTTCCGGCTCGCGCAGATTTCGATGAGAATGGAAATTCCTCCCGGCTCGATTCATTTCCGACCTGCGCTGTTTTTTCATCAACAAATGGCTCGAATTCTTTGGGGCTGATTTTCGTTCGGTCGTTCGAAAAATTTCAGGCGGTCGAGCGTTGCAGATTAGTTTTCTCAAACGCTTAAAGCCAAGTGTCAGAATGTAAGGCTGCGCGGAGTCAAAATGCGCGTCACGTACCGAATGACGTCAAAATATCTCTTTGGATTTCCTCAGGTGTTCGATAAAATTGAACATTCCTATGACGTCATTGTTACGTGAAGACACTTGAATTCCTTTCTATCCCTGCTAGTTCTTTGAATTGAAACTCTCATTAAACGCAATAACCCAAAAATTCTTATTCACGATCGGAAATATAACGAAATAAAATGTGTTGATAAGAAATAGGAAACTCGTTCCCTATTTACATTTTCGATTACAATGGAATATCTCCCCCCGATAAAATTTCAATTTCTCCTGAACAATCAAATCCTGCACATAATAACCGCAGGCTCACAATTGAAGGAAGCCACATCACTACATTCCCCGCGTCCCGCCACAGAAATTGACGTCTTCATCTCGCCGATAATGAATAATATCGGACGCGCGTAAATCGAATTTCTTCCTAGGAAAGTCGCCAGATTTCGGGGCGAGCGTTGTCGCTTAATTTCCTGCGGCTGATGAGAGAGAGAGAGAGACAAAGTCCTTCGCTCCCTTCGGCCAGTCGTCATAACCTAAGCATGAGAGAGCGGCTGACAATGGCCGCGCGTGCGGATGGCCGGAGGGAAGGCGACACCCTTCGCTCTCTCGCGCCCCCCCGGCCGACGCCGTATTTATATGCTCCGTAACGTAACGAGTCGAGGGCGCCTTTGTCGCCGAGCCCGCGCCGCGTTAATCGCGCGCACGTGGATTTTTCTCGCGCCGAAGGGTTCGACCTGGAAATCTGACAAGAGCTTTGCGTACTTGGCAAACGCGGGGTAGTAGGCGCTCGACTTGTACGCCATCGCTTACGCAACTCGGGTCGGAATTGTAAAGGCAAGTTAATTACGTGGCTCGGCGCGATTGCAGAATCCGACATAGTATCACTGAGTCGAGAGGTTGCTGAAGCTGACTGAAATAGGCTTTATTGAATAAGGAATCGAGGCCGCAATTTTGTCGAAACTTGCAGCGGAAACGGCAAGAGGGAGAAAGCCGTGGATTATTGATTTATTGTTTCCGAAAATTGCTCGTACAGCTCTATCGACGAAGCTCCGTCGCTGCGAGGTCGAACGGGACAGGCGGGCAGGCAGGCACACGCGCAGAAAAACACTTGAGCAACACTTGGTTAATTTTTCGAGCGAACGCATCCGGAAAGGTTAGTCGCGAGAGGGAACGGCTAGCGGCGGCGGCGGCAAAAGGAGCACAAAGAAGTGAACTCTGACATTTTCCAGACGAGGACTTTAAAAGTTAAAAGGATCTCTCTCCCTCGCTCCGCAGTGTACGTGTGTGCTTGTGCTCTTGCAGGTTCACTTGAAACTCGGGACCGCGTGCCGTGGAGGTGGGAAGTAGCTCACTCGAGCACTTGAGCGTGCACGAATGACGGGCCGCTTTGGCTGACTGCGACTTTGCATACGTGTGTCCCGCTCCTGTGTATTGGTCAGCTTGATACCGGACGACGCGTCTGCAGTTTCCCTTGTCAAAGGAAACGGCGAGTCTCTCTCTCTCTCCTTTTTCTCTCTCTTGCTCCGGTCGGGACGAAAAAAAATTTGATTGACGGCCGGAATCAGAAATCGCTTTGAGAGAGACACTGAGCCTTTGAATATTTTTTCGACTCGAAACCTATCGGGTTCCTTTTTTTGGCGAAAAATGCCAAAAAACTTCTGCGGCCCGCGCCGCAACTTTGAAGCGGTAAAAAATGATATTGAATATCGACAAGGGAATATTGTGACCCCCCCTATCGATGTCCGCATTAATTTTTTTTTTATCACTTTTGCCCAAAAGGAGTGCGGCTCTGGTTTATCAAGTCGACTCTCGGCAAATCGGAAATTTTTTTTCTACGATTTCAGCTTGGTGTAATTAACAGCAATTAATTAGTGAATGTCGAAGATGGCACAATTTGAAGAAAAAAATTGCATCCGTGACACTCGTAATCTTTTAATTAGCAACTAAGTATATAAAGTTAATACTTTTCCAATAAAATCCATCCGATTAAATAATTATTTTCAAGCTCTCTGAACTTTTAATTTCTGCCATTAAAATACGAGTAAAAAAGTATATGACGTTCGAGAAAAAAGTGGGAAAAAGTTTTGAAAAACGTTGACGTTTCTCGTTTTGCAACATTTTTCGAACGATTCGTGAAAACTTAAAAAAAAATTCTCCCCCGTATTGATTTATTGGCGACATATCGCAAACAATATTTCAGTCGAAAGCAAAAAAAAGCGACCGCTAAAAAATACCGTACACTTCCATTTTATTCTAAAAAATGGGTTCAAGTTAAAGCCGAAGGAGCGAAAATCGCCCGATAGCTCGGGGGGGGCGAAATCAAGCCGGCTCTCGCTCGCGAAGAGATCGCGCTAATAGACGCTTTCCCTAATTGGCCTTCGGAACTATCGAGCCTGCGATCGCGGCGAGAGGGCTCGCTTGCGCTGCACGCGCGCACGCGAAAGCCGCACGCAGGGAGGAGAGAGAGACGGGCTGTGCCGCCGCTGTCTGGGAACAATTCGAGGCGGAGCCGCGCCGCCAAGAGCTGGAGACACGCCGGAGGGAGAGACGAATTGCAGAAGGAGCAGCCCGCGCACGTGTGCAACCGCGAAATTGAGTTTACGTGCCGGCATTCGATGCCTGCCTAATGTCCTCCCTTGACTTTCGCTGCCGCGAGGGCTCTTAGTGCTGACGTTGTGCTTTCGTGCTTTTTTTCCCCCCGATTCGAGCTCGGCGACTTCATTACACTTAATAGGGAGCGCCGAGCTTGCGCTGAAACATCATCAAGATTCTTCAAATGGTTCCGGCGAAATAAACAGCGGGAATTCCGGAAAGTCCGGCCAGTGAAATTTTACGCAGAATTATGAATTTTAATGGATTTGTGCTGAAAAATGAAGCGACTTTGCAGCCTCGAATGATTAAACGTTTTGAATATGAAGTTTGAAAAGAGTTTGAAACTATTCAAATAGCGAAGAGAAAAGCGGCAGGTATTTATAACCCTGTCATAAGGGGACATAATTCCTGAGTCATTACGGCGGTCGGCATTCAACGAGAGCCACCTTGCTCTCTCTCTCTCTCTCTCTCTCTCTTTTGATTCCGCAAATCCGGCGGCAAGACACGAGGCGGCTGACGCGGCCCCGAGCAGACGCTGTCGCCGCCGTCGCCGGCGAATGTAAATTCGCGAGCACACGGCTTTCGGGCTCCCGTACACAGGGCCGCCGGCAGCGGTCATCAATTTAGCGCCGTAAGTCCGTAATATAGCGCGCGGTTCACCTACGCCCGCGTCTCTCTAAGAGGATTAGAGCTCGCACGCAGGCTCCCGTTTTTTCCTCCGGCGCCGCTCGCATCGGGGCATTTCAATATTTCAGCCGCTTTTTTGCGCGAGCGCGCTAATCAAGCCCCGGGAATTTTCAATCCGACGCTGCACGCGAAGAAAGCTCGGCCGACTGATTGTCCGCCTCTCCGATATTTTCGAGCCGCCTTCTTTTTCTCCGCGCGCGATGAAACATAATTTAAATTTCCGGAATTTCCAAGTTGCCCCAAGCCGCATGCCGAGCAAAGTTGAAGGGGAGAGGTGGGCAAAGGGCGCAAAGCTCGCGGTTATTTCGTTATAAAGAGGCCGTGGGAGGATGGGGGAGTTTGACGATGTCGGGAAAGCTTTTTGGATTAGCGCAAAGCTCTTCCGGAGCCGGCAGTCCGTACTTTGCCGGCATAAAAACTTTCGCCCCGGATTTCCCATTGAATGATTTGTATTTCGTGTTAACATCCGCAGACGTACAATCCTAATGGCTATTTTATGGCGAAATGCGCGAGCTCTCGCGCGCTCGCGGATTAAAAGCAATTTCACGTCATAAACCGGAGCGCGGAAGCTGAAAGAAAACTCCTTCTCTCTCTCTCTCTCTCTTTCTCTCGGCCGTGACTTTCCATTTTATACATACTTTCGTCGTTTTTACCTCCGCGGCAGCTTTCTTCGTTTACGGAAAAACCAAATTTTGCAATTTTAAGTTCGTCAAGTCGCCTTTTTAACTCCCCCGGCACGCCGATGCTTTCAAGAAAAAATATAGCCGGATTATCCGAAATGGAAAATTCTTTTTTATTACCCATTGTGAGATTTTTCTGCGGGTCCTGAAAGGGCTCCATTGAGCAGGCAGCTCTTCCTTTTCGCGGCGCGATTCTTCGAGCGGCCCGAACGACCGCGATTACTTGCCAAAACGGCGGCGCATCTGTCGTGCGGGTCAAGCATTTAAAACTCCATACTCGAGGCGCACAATACCGCAGTATTTATCGCTTATTCAAAGCGAGCGACAGCCGGGCTTTCTGGCACGATGCGGCAATAAAAGAAGTAAAGCAAGTCCGCGCTTACACATAAAGCTTCCGGCAGTCCATTAAGACACAGCGTCGGCGGCGGTGGCTCAATGTCGAGCCTTTGGCAACTGTCCTGCCTCGCGAGCGGCGCAACAAAATGCGCGAGAAGGCCCGCCGCCCGTTAAAGCCATTATACAGGAACGACACAAAAGTGGCCGTAGCCCCGGGTGGCAAACGAGCGACGTTTATGATACTATTAACTTTATTATGGCGCGCGGGGAAAGGGCTAAGACCTGATGCGCGCCGCTGCCGCCGCTGCTGCCTTGCCTGGACAGCGAGTATCGAATTTCGATTAATCGATTCGCCGACCATTACGCGGCCCACGCGCACCCATTAATAAAAGGGCTTAATATTGTAAAGAGGCCTGAGTGCAGGCGCGTCCGCCGACGCCGCCGCCAAGCGCGGTAATAGAGTCGAAAACCCCGGCTCCATCGCTCTTCCCCCCCCCCCCCCCTTCCGCGCGTTCTTTTATACGCGCCGGGCGCGAGTTAGATTTTTCCTCGAGGGTTCTTTGTGCCGTTATTAGATTGGATTTCAACTCGAGATTAGTGTCATTGGTGCGTGAATCCGCCCTGCGGGGGCGGCTCGCTGGAATATGGAGGATAATTAGCGTGAAATCGTGACGCGGTACTTTCAACGGACAGTATCGTCCCTCGGATTCTTTCAGAAAAATTGCCTTTCGAGAACAAAAGAGTCGTCGCTTAAGCTGCATTTTTAAAAAGTTATCGCGCCAGCTAAGCAATAAACAATTGCCGTCCTCGTCGATCCGATGAGCGGGAGAAAAATCGAAATTGATGAACGCGCGGCAGCGGGGGAAGAGGTAAGAGGTGGGCGGCCTTTCACCGGTGCATATACGTCGACTGCAATAAATGAATGGCACGCAAGAGGCTCAAATAACGCCGAGAGCGCTGGGTGGCGGGGGGCGCAGGAGCTAGTATTTTCGTAAAATTTCATTCTCGACTATCGCGCACACGCCTCGACTTCATATACGAGCGAGAGGGAGAGAGAGAGAGGGCGGCTGGAACAATGCACGCTGGAATTCCATCCGGTCTCCGGCGCCCTCGCTTTTTCACTCGGCGGCGGCTCGCTGCGCGTTACGGAGCTGCGTACCCCCCGCCTTTTTTTTTTTTTCGACGCGCGAAATTTCGCTTCCCCTCGGCCGCGGAGAGGCCTTCACTTGCCGGTAGTAGCTGCGCGCCCGGTAACGCGAGATAAATTACAGTCAACGCGCGGGCGCGACGAGCAGTAGTCGTGCAGGTTACATTCCAGAAATATTGTTTCAATTCGCCGGGAATATATCATGCGCTCTTTCACGTGCCCGCGCTTAATTTCAAGTGTTCTCGACGCGGTCCCCGATCGTACTTTTTATTTCAGCATTTTTCGGTTTTTGCCGGCGGTTTTCCGGCTCGACGGAAAATTCGTATTAATAAACTGCGGAGCGCGCACTTGCTAGAATTTCAGTTAAAAGGATTTTGGCGTGTCCGCCGCGTTTAACTGATCGCTAATTCAATTGTCATTTGAATTTCAACGAAATGTGATACGCGTTTTAATGAGTAATAGTTTATTTTAAAAAAAATATTTTTTAAATTTAAATCCAGGCAATCAATTTAAAATATCTGACTTCTGCTTTCAGTTTTTACACAGAGCGATTGATTTTTTAATAAAAAGAATTTTTTACATTATTTTGTAAAATAAAATGTTTAAATTTAGAGATGTAAAAGTTATTACTTTTATATCGTTTGAAACATCTGTCTTACTTAAAATACTTGTCAAAGAAAGATGACGATACAAATAGCAATTTGAAAAGTAAATTTGAAATCGACAAAAGTTATAATTTCAATAAAAGTTTGATCGACTCTCTAGTATACTTTCCAAATAATCAGTTGATCGAATTTTTTGCGGTCCAGCAGACTTCAATCTAAAGTTTTATTTCTTCGGAGATTTCTATCATTCCTAACATGAGCATCCAATAGTCCAGGTCCCTAAAAAAAGCGGCAAGCCCTCGGAATCCCTTAAAATTATTTGCTTCGTCGGCAAATCGTCGCTCTCGGAAAAGGCGCATGCAGCAAAACAAACGAGAGATATAGTCATCGCGAAGCCACTCGTCGGAATAGAGGCGCTCGCGGGGCTTCAGTCGGACGTCGGCGACGGCGATACATCTCGAACAATTACGGGGACCGCGCGGAAATTCTCCAACTTTGCCCATAAATTCGCGATCCATTTTTATGTGGGAACTTTTCTCTCGAGGAGCTTCTCGCGCCGGTGGCGCGCCTATTATTACGTCCAGCATCGCGTGCCCATATATTTTTCTTGCATCGGGCACTTATTTGATATACTTAAACACGAATAAGCCACCGCCAATAAACTTACTTTTACGTCGGATTTTACGAGGAAAAGTAAAGGAGCCGGAAAGATAAACGAGCCTCTCCCGCTACTCGGAAGAAAGAAAATCAAAACTTATTCCCCCGGGATGGCATGGACGAATTTTCTAATTGCGCGTGCACGAAAGCCATCGGTAGCAATTAATTGAGAGCCGTCGAAGAGGATTGGCTCGCTTCAAATTTATTAACCGAAAAACTTGGGGCCAACGGCTCTGCTTGCTTCTGAAAGGAGAGCTCTGGAAAGCAATTTTATTCAGAAATAATATTTCTAATTGCCGTTTTAACGCTTCCTCTAAAGTAAAACATTCAATGGAAATAATCTATTTCAACTTTTCAGTTGTTTAAAGGCTAAATTTTATCAATAAAAAATGCTGATCAAAGGGCGCCTGACTAAAATGGAACATTTCTACTGAATATGAAAAATGAATATTTTTCTGTAAATTTCTTAAATAGCTTTTCAACTAACACGGCTGCGAGCAAGTCAGAACGCCAAGTTTATTTTGAGCTCACGATTCGCTAAATCCCGCGAAACTGCTTCAAACAAACCGTACCTCGAAAGCATCCGTCGCAAAGACGTCGCCTCGTAAAGACGAGTAATTCGCCTCGGTAGGCCGCAAGCGTCGCGCAAACGGCTGATTTTGATTTACGGGATTTACTTGTTGAGCCCCTTACTGCCGCGCCGCTATCAATTTTCCCTTCCGCGGCCGCCTTCGCGGAGCGACGTATGGAAATGAGGAGGCGCGCCCTCGAAAATAAGTACAAGCAAAAACGCCCCGGAGGTGCGAGGGACGAACGCTCCTCCGCCGCCTTTTGATCGCACTCGCATTATAAATCAGGCGAGCGCGAGAGCAGGAAATTGTATAAATTGAAGAGGAGAGCTACTCGTCCCATACTTTCATTAACTTCTTTGCCGGGGCTCTGAATAAAAAGGCAAACGCCGCGCCGGGGGAAGATGTCGTCGCGCCGAGAGATATAATAGATTGCGCTTTATCCAATTTCTCGCTTATCAATTGAGCTAATTAAAAGCTGCGCTCGACCGAGATTGAAAAAACTCTCGAGCATCTTCGGAGTTTGATCGAGCCGTTTTAATCTCTTTCTTTCCGGGCACGCCTGATCTGGATAATAATAAGGGTTCGAGGATTGAAAAGTGTCCTGCTCGATACTTCCTAACGAGTTCAACTTTTCTCTGACCCTCGTAATTTTCCTATTATTACGTCCCGCGGAAACAACAACAGCAGTTTTCCGTTACACAAATTGCGGAGCGGCGGAAATCGACGAAAGGACAGGGAAAAAAAAGAAAGCAGCTTAAAATATCCAGCGGATACTTATATATATATATCTGTATGGAAGGTGGAAGGAGGCAGGGGACGACGGATAGTGCCGCGAGGCATCCGAGAGTGAATTGTAAAAGTTTCTCGGACTAACTTTGCGCTCGCCTTGAAAGAAATGCCAATTTCCAATCCGTGTTTAACTTTTAAACTATACTCACTGGTTCTCGTACGTCGGCGAAAGGCCATCACTCGATTGAAAACCGCGGCCCCGAAGTAAAGAGGGAGGGAGGGAGGAAGGGCAAAAGTCGCGTAAACGCATATCCAGCTTACTTATTTTTTCAAAGCATTCCGAGATTGCCGCTTAATGCCTGCGGAATCAGGGAAGAAGGTACAAGAAAGAGGGGAAAAAACGAATGGCATTCGGAGGCTTTATACTCGTCTCTCTCGTGCAATCACCTAATGCAGTTCTTCGGGGGGGGAGCAGAAGTACCACTCGGAGCTTAGCGTGCTCTCCTCTCCTCTACGTGAGGCCTCCCCGGCTCTCGTTACGGGACGACGCACACGTACGAGGCCTGGATACGAGGACAGAAATCCCGACTGGCCCATCGACGCAGTACGTTTATGGGAGCCGGCCGAAATTCCTGCCCCGGCCTCTCTGACTTATACAACAATGGCCATTGACTAACTAAAAGTGCCCTTGCCAAAAGCAGTCGATGGCCCACTCGACTCGAATAATGCCGCCTGCAATTCCTGCTTCTTAATGTGCGCCATTTCCGCGATGCGCGCCATTCCTCTCGCTTCTTTTTATTTCGATAGATATTGTTATTTGCCCTCCAGAATATTCGGTTATCAAAGCGCTGAATTTCTGTTTTGATTTCGAGCCCGGAGGTGTTGCTATTGCCCCAGAATTTCGGTAGACCGTAAATTAAACCTAAAAATATGCATCTAGTTCAAAGTTACATGGAGCAATAAAGTTGTCGGACCCCATCCACTCGCGGCTTTATATGTAGGTCACCAAATCCGTGGGCGCATTTCTCGGCTTATTAAAAGCGACAACATTATTTGATTAACAAAATGTCGACAGCGGGCTTATTTCAAATACGCGGAGTAAAATTTTCAGCGCCTTTAAAGATATCCGAATAATATAAAAAAAAGAAGTATTTTCCAGGGGAGGGAAAGGAGCAGGAATCTGTTTATCCGTGATTTAAAAAACAGCGGGCCATCGGCGCATCGACGATCTCTCGCAAGCACCTTTACGGCAGCGGCGCTGAGCCTCCCGACCACGACGGCGGCTCGGCGCGTTTTCGCGCTGCTCGAAGCCCGTCAGCGCGAAATGCCATCGGATTCGGCTCAGGCTTCGGCGTTCGGCCTCTCTCCCCGGCGGCGATATTTATGTAGTGGCGGGGGCTGCCGCCGCCTATGCGCGCGTTTATGGTTTTTGCAGCGAGAGAGGGAGAGAGGAGCGGCCGCTACAACGGATATGCGACGCGGGATGCGAGCTGACGTCGTAAAACAGGACACGCGCTGGTAGGGGAATAAACGGCCGATGGCTCCAGCGCCTCTGCGTATATAAATTTGGTCACGCCCGAATCGTTCGAAGCCTGCCGGAGAGAGAGAGAGAGAGAGAGAGAGAGAGAGAGAGACAGAGAGAGAGTGAGAAAGGGAGGGAGGGGAAAAAGAAGAGCCCCCGCCAAGATACAGAAGCGAACAATATTTCCTGTATATCTCCCGCTCCGAAAACTGCCCACCTCCTTTTTCCCCGCTCTCCTCTTTTTTCTCTTTCCATTTCGCCGCCGCCGTCGCGCGATAATAAAAGGAGAATAATGCCCGATGCTTTTACGCAAAAAAACGTGGGCCGCCGCTAATAGAAAAAGTACGCGCGGAAAAGTAGCGTGATTTCGTGATACTGCCGAGACCACCCGACGTAGCCCGGCGTACATATAGCCGAGCGTAAAAGTGGAAAATGCGCGTGCTTTATCTCCCCGCGCTCTTCTCCAAACGAGCCGCTGATGCTCGCCTCGCCGCCCGACAAGACGTCAGCTTTGGCGCATACAATTTCTTAGCGGGAAGACAAAAGAGCGATCGGCTCCGCTTCCCAGAAAGCAATCGTCTGCGCGAGACGTCGTTCCGCTCGCCTCTCCGCGCGGGGAAGGCTTAATCGCGATACAAATGTCGCCGACTTTATCTATCGCTCTTTCCAAGTGTACTCGGCGGAAAGTTCGCGAGGGGAAAGTTTCCCGGGGAAGCCATTGGCGCTGCGAGAGCATTACCGAAAGATGTTACCTCTCCTCGATACGAAATAAATCTCGACGATCTGAGGAGATCGAGTCGACAATCGCTCGGGGGGAAACAGAGGGAAGAAGAGGAGTCGCGACGAGCTGCAGATAAGTCACGATTTTGGCAACTGCGCGCTCTCCGAGTCTTAAGCGTCTTGACTGAATATCAATAAGCAGACTGTCGCGGGATCATCTTCCCCGGCGGAAATTCCATCGTCTTTTTTATCAAATATTTAAATGCGCCGGGATTCAAATGCAAATTGCAGCGGGACGAGGATGATATTTCTTTGCACGAAATAATTCGAAATTTTACGATTGCGAGCGCAAAGCCATCAGCGGCGCGCTTCAGCTCTTACCGACGCGCGGACAAAGGGTTTAAACATTATTTTTGCTCCTCGGGGAAATCTGCTTCTCAAAGAAGAAGCTTGCATACTATCGTTAATTCCATTTGATGTAGCTCTGTTTGCTCGGCGACGGCGGCGGCGGCGGCGGCGGCGCTGCTATCGCTGCCTTATTTCCGTCTCGTCCTTTCCGTCCCGTTCCGCGAATCTCGCGCCCCGGACGTTCGTCCTGTCGCCCTATTTTATGGCCTTAACATAAATTAAACGTTTTCGCGAGGTGGGAGCGAATCTTTTTTTATGACTCTATCTTAGTTTTATGTTTGTACGCATTTGTTCCCTCTGAGCACTCAATAAAGGATCTCTGATTTGGCGTACTAGATTTCTTATGGAGTGTTAAGGTTTGATCGTTTTGTATCTTGGAGTACTTGTGAAAGTACCCTAAAAATCTCATTTTGATGAAATAAAACAATGTACGAAATTAAAATTTAATTAGCAGATATTTTTCCGTCCATCAAGTTCCTTAATAAAATACCAAGTAATTAGCGTATTTTTAAATAAAAAAAGTGCTGAATCGTACAAAAGTTTTGAACAATAATGAAGCTTATTCCGGAAATTAAAATTTTTATCATTATTACGTGAAAGTCCTTCATTTACCTTTGGTACAGCTCACATGGATGGTCCTTTGCACAGTGTGTACAGACAATTAATGCTCTCGTGACGTAACTAATTCCAGAACAATGCCCGTTCCGTTTTCGTGAGAACAAAGAGCATTGAAATCGTAACTGTCTCAAAACCTTCGGACGGCATTATCTTCGTTCGTTCCTCTCATTACCTTCCGGAAATGCGTTTTACCCCCCCGAAAATACACACGTACGTTTCTTCCCGCTTTTTCTTGCCCCCGGCTGTAGCTCGCCCTGTCAAAGTTCCATTTAATAGAACAGTGGGACGTGTCGAGTAGGAAAAACAATGGGCTCAAAAAATGACCGGCTATTATTATGCCGCCGCGTGCTTTATGCTAAAAGTACATTCTGCATTTATGCGAGATATTAATCATTAATAAAATGTAAATATTTATATGTTTAACGCAACTAATTTAAATTTCTCTTTTCTGTTGCAGGTGAGTCGCTCTAAATCTTCAACTTTATTTATGAATTCCTCAGACTGTAAGTTTATTCTATTCACGCAGGACGGTACACAAGTTTTGTATAAATAAGTATAAATATTAAAAGCTAGTTACTCCGGGGAATGCGACAAGACAATATAAATCCAGTTCGAAATGAAATATTTAAAAGGAGCATAATACTCGGGGATGAAAAAGCGGGCAGATTCGGGGATAACTAAATAAAAGAAGGCCGTAGCTCATTAACATTCAGAGGGCTAATACATACGAAATTACGAAATGCAGAGGGAAAAGCTTTCCCGCGGCGGCTTTACCGCTACTTACTCCTCCATGTAATACAGCGTGTAGCAGATTCGCAGAGACACGGCGAGAGCGGGACGGGGGGGACGGAGAGACGGCGACCCTTCGCATATAGCCCTCGGAGCGCAAATACCATACCGGCCGAGGCAATTAATTATGAAGCGACTTAACTAATCCCTCGGACAATGGCCGGGGACGCATCTTTGCGTCTTCGACGACAATGCATATTGAATTCAGCCCGGTCTCCCCCGCGCCCCGCGGCAAACAATGCCGAGCTCGCAGAGCTACCGGTCGGCTTTCCTCGTTTCCAGAGGCTTTTCCCGGGGAGTTATGATGCAGCGGCAACCAGTAACGGGATATCCTTTCGCGGTTCGAGGAATCGACGGACGAGAATCCGTCGGACAGAGCCGTCAGCCCGGCTAAGACAATGAAGCTGTGAAACCGGCCTTTTATTGAAAGGCCGTTTAGCGGGCTTCCGCTCAATGCGAATCGGATTACGCCCGGAGATTTTTTTTGTAAGAGCTCGACGGCTCGGAAATGAAGATTTTTTTAAAGCTTCCAGGCTCTCGGCCAGTCAATGTCGGTCTGTTTTAAAAATACCCTGAATTATGGAGGCGGCTTTTTTTCATTCAAAAAAGAAGACTTGTTGAATTTTTGCATTTTACCATGCCGTACTGCGCAGAATAGAATTACTAGTCCATAAAAAGGGGTGGATTATCGAATTGAGGAGTACGGGCGAAATCCAATTTATGTAATTTCTGGAAAGTCGTTTGCCGATGCGGGGGGCTGAAAAATCTCATTTTTATCGGCGCATAAAAGTGATATGCGACAATATTCTCGCCAGACCTTACGAAATAACGTTCCAGGATGCATAAAGGTAATCAACCGACCCCGGCTGAACATATGATGCGGTCACGAGTCACATGTAGAAAATTGCGCGCAGCCTTCAGCGCCGTAAAATACATTCCGAACCAATTACTGCGCAGCTCCGCGGGAATGAGTTATCATTGCGCCACTTTTTCAAATATTCTTCTTGTTTGCGAGCTTCATTTTCTTCAATGATAAATCTGATTAAGCTGCAATTTTTTCTTTTTTTTGTTGCTTAATGAGCACAATATAAACGTGCTTTGAGACTATAGTGAAATATCTAAAGTGTTCATCAAATTTGCTCATTCCGACGTAAATTTAATTATACTTTTGCACATGTATGTAAAAGCGAAACTATTTAAACTGTTAAATTGAACCAAATATGATTAAACTTGTTTTCACTAGACTTTATCAATTTCATTTCCTTTTCCACGCGATGAATAAAAGGAGTTCTTAGATTATCAAAGTTTCACGAAGTAGCTGAAAAACTGTCGGCTGCGGAGCATCCATTCTAGTGGAATGCAGCGTTCGAACGCGCATCGAAATTCTCGGCAACAATTGGGCGGCAATACTCGCGTCGGAATATCGCGGTTATAATTTTACGTGCACTTACGCGTATCAATCAGAGAGAGAGAGGGAGAGAGAGCGTAGCGCGCTGGTAAGGGACGCCATCAATCATTAGGCGCTTTCATCTTGCGTATGCCCGGCAAATTTGTCTCGCTGCGCAAAGGTCAAAGCCGAATCGACGATTACGCGCCGTTGCGCGCTTGAGTAATTGCGTGACGAAAATTGATATCGCCGGCAGCGCATGCATTTGCGCGGGCCGCTCCATAATTTTCGATCGTACTTGTCTTAACGATCGCGATTATTCATATTTGATGGCGACGGAGCCGCTCGGAAGGATTCATGGCCCGATTAATTGGACACGCTCCCAGGAGCTGATGTTCTCATTTCTTTCCTGCGTTTTCCAACATTTCCGTTCCGCCAATTCAACGGAAAGAAATGGCTTTCTCTGAAAAAAGAGCAAGAATCGTATCCACTCAGGATTTCATCTGGGTTAAACGCTAAGCTCAAACATAACAACCTGCTACGTAGACATCTTAAATCCCGAACGAGCGCGATCATTTAAGCGAAGCCTTCGTTGGAGAAGGTGGAATCGCGCGGACTAGCCGCAAATAGCCGGTAAATCCGGTAACTCGGGCCGATCGGACATTTTTTTCCCTCGAATCTCCAGGCCGCGCGTTTTCGTCCGCTCTTTAACTTTGACGAGAGTCCGCTCCATAAAAGATGCCCGTGCCGGCGCCGCGCCGAGACAGCCGCACATACGCTTTCCCCACCCTCTCCTCTCACTCCCGCCAGCAATCAAAACGAATTAACGTTTAGTGCCAGCGGCCCGAGTGTCAATCACTTGGAGTCGCGTAATTACGGGAGGCCGAGCGATAAAGGCGCCCCCCCCCCATCCCTTCCAGCTCGTAAGAGGAGCATTTAATCTGGAAACGCTCCAGTAACGACGTCATCGCGAACCTCCAACGACGTCGCCGAGGCCATCGCCAGATTGCTCGGCGTAAACCTTAATCCGGAATTAGAATTTGATCCGGTTTAGCTCGAGTCATTACGGCCGTCGCTGCTCTTGCTGGAGGCTCGTTTTGATTTGCTTGATTCTTACTCCGCTAAGTATTTTAATCATTAACTTCGGGATTTTGAGCGACGGGGATAGCCGGCGGGTTTGGAGGTCGGCCAAAAGGTAAGTTCTTGATTTTGGGCTATGAAAGAGAGTTTTTTTTTCAGAAAAATGAATCGAAAGAAAATAAAGGTGGCGGTTAAAGGCAAAAGGACTTTGTTTTCCTCGGCCGGATTCCCCATCGATTTATTCAATCGCTAAACATCTTCCTCCCTCGGAGTTTTCTTTCGCACACCGCAATCCCACCTGAGGAAATCTAATTACCGGAGCAACGCATCTTTCTCCGGGTTCCCTCGATTTCGTAATTTTCAATGCTCGGCCGGTGAAGGAAGCAGAAGCAGCAGCAGCAGAGGAAGGGTGCTGTCGACGCGTGCCTATTCATCAATTTGAATTCGCAGGTCCGTATTCTCCGCGCGTTCTCCATATCTCCCTCGGCCGAGCTTTCGTCTCACTTGATCTGATCCTTTCTTCCCCCGCGCCTCTCTCTCTCTCTCGCTCCTTCCCATCCATACGAATTCCAGGCGCACACTTTGAGAGAGAGAGAGAAAGACTCGTTGCGCGTTTGCAACACGTTAATGGACGCGCGCGGAGGCTCCCCTTGGGGGACGGCCGATGGGGCGCGCGGAAAGCCAAGGGATGATTCGAAACGTACGGCCCGACAGGGAAATAAAGCACACGTCGGGAGGATCTTGCGTTTCAGCTTTCGCACGCACGCAACCGAGGAAGCTACAAAAAAGCGCTGACTCTTTCTTCCCTCTCGCCCTCCCCCGGCTGCTTTTCCCGGCCGCCGCGACGTGATTCCTTCCTTTTTTATATTTTTATAGCCGCTTAAAGCTTCATTACCGGCACGCGAGGGGGCCTCTGATACAGTGCCATTTATGCACTCTTTTTATTCCCGTGCACGCTTTCTCGCTTTCTTAACGATCCGACGAGTATCGAGCCTTGTGCTCGATGCGCTAATGTTTATTATTAAACAACGAGCGCTTGATAAATGCTTTTTTCTCAGCAAACCGATAATTTAAGTATATTTCGATTCCAGCTGCGAGTAATGTTAGTAATTAGTTGATAGAAAGTAGATCTAGTTGGAGTATTGCGTCTTTCCGAAATGAAAGGCCCGCAACACGCGATTTATCTCTATCCACCACAAAGCCCCTAAAGTGTCTAATATAAGCGTCTAAGCGGGCGCAGCCACAAAGAATAAATGCTTATTCTCTCTATTTTCTTTCAATGCTTCAAACGACGCGCGCTCTATCTCCCTCTCTCATTGAATCTTTTATAAATCCACGCCAGCCGCAGCCCTTCACGTCTCCCTTTAATGTCCATTTTTCCAGCGGCAGCGGAGCCCCTTTAGAGAAAAAAAAAAAAGAAAGAACTATATCGTCCTCGCAAAAAAGGATCTCATTTGCTCTCGAGCCTAAAGAAAAAAAGCAAGGATCTCGCTCCGCTCCATTATACAGTGCGGGGGATGACTTTTATCTCGCGCTCATCGACGGACTTGCGCGCACACAATGAGCGAGGGAGCTATCGCCGCTTCATAATTATTTCGCCGCCCTCTATCTCTCTCTCTCTCTCCTTTCGGCTGTGTTTCATCCTCTCTCGAGGCTCTCGCTGCTGTGCCGCCGCCGCCTGCAACATCTTTGATCATAAATGTCCGGCGAAGCGTGCGACTCGTCCTCGCAGTCGGCGACGTCTTCGGATTTGAATGGAAACTCGGCGGACCAGCTTTTGAAGTTCCTGGAACGATGACCAGCGTCCCTGACTCTCGACCTGCACGTCAAAGGACCAAAGCTCTCTCTCTCTCTCTCTCGCTGGCTCTTTCTCTCTTTTGGGCTTGAACTTCTATTCAAGCTGGGCAGATGTCAATGCGTAATCACCAGCGATTCTTGCCTGCATCGCGCCGGAGCAGACCTTGAAAATGAAAGTCACTGGACCGCCTGCACCTGAGGCTGGAGCCCTCATTTTCACCAAAACAATTCATTTCGAATTGCAAAGTGAAGAAGCTGGCATTTCAGTAAATGTATGTTAAAGAAGAGGGCGAGAAGGACCTGATAATGTAGAGTATTTCGATGTAAATGAAGAAAAATAGTGGTTAGACCATTAAATTAAGACACTCATTGAGTTGGCAAGAGGTTCGAGGCAAAGTTTGCCACTCAGGGGGTGAGAGATACAGGGCGAAGGAGAGAGTTGATAGTCGACAAACGAGGAAGAATGAAAATAAAAGACAAGAGATAGAGAAACAAGGAAGGGGGAGGAGGCAGCCGGGGCGGCGGAGGCAGGAAAAAAGGGAAAAATTCGAGATGAGAAAAAGCAAAGACGCTTTAAAGCATCTTCAGATTAAAAGCTTACGCTACCTTAGTGTCATTCGGTCTTCTATAATTAAAAAGTTTTGCCGGCGCGACGTTTCCCCGAGTTAAAGTTAAAGGGGACAGAGCCGAGTGACCCTTTCCTCCGGCGAAAACACAATGAAAATGTTTACAACAAAGTAACGAGAGTTGGAGAATACTTAAATTAGTAAAGTTTCTAATTATCGCTAATAGCATCTTTTCCTCCTAAGTGATAAGGATAAACGAATCGCAGCACCTCTCTCTCTCCTGCCCCCTCCCACCTCGGCCACCTCGGAGAGAGCTGCATTCTCATCAGTATAAGGCTGTGTACTTTGCCGCGCGGCTTCAAAGTCAATTTACGAATTAACGCGCGAGAGTCGATAAATTTCCACGGCCCCGACAAATCTCCCGGCTGGCAGAATTCCACGCGGAGAGAGAGAGAGAGAGAGAGGCCTTCCCCGCGCGCGGGTAATGCCGTTTGGATTAGTTCGAGCCCGAGCCCTGTTGTGCGCGCCGCGCGGTTATAAATTTACCGCGAGAGGTGAGTCCGAGGGGCGAAGGGAGCGCAGGATTCGAGCCCGAACTTTCTCCCCTTCCCCTCGAGCTTCTAAGTGGCCAAGCAGCTTACTTCCTTTTCGGGCTTTTTCGACGAAAGAAAGAGCAGGCTATTTAATTAGTCGGCGGTTATTGGAAGCTGCTGTCATATTTGCCGGCAGAATGTCAAATTAAAAGTCGACTGTTGGCTTACTAATTTAAATCAATAACCCGATGGCTCGTCGCTTTATTTACTAACAAATTGCATGATTAGCTCGTTGAAACCGAAGCGGCGGTGATTAATATTTATTATTTAACGCGCGAGTGCTCTCCGTAAACACGATAAAATTGTCGTTACTCTTAAAGTTGCGAGCGCAAACTGCAGAGCAGTTGTTTGGACTAGTTCGTGCATTCTCCGGCGTCGGGGGGTTGTAAATTTACCTAGCGAGCAGATTCGAGGGTCCGCGGCGCGATCGAAACTTTCCGCCCCGCACCTCCTTCCAATTGTAGCGGCGAACTAACCGAAGAAAAACTCGTCGCCAGCGAAAGAAGGGGGAGCGGAGAGCCGCGCGTCTCTTATGAAATTTACAAACATAAAGAGCGATCTTCTCGTCGTCGGCGCCGCGGATAAGATCGCGGAATGAAAGGCCGAAGCTCCCTCTCCGCTCGCGCAAAGTTAAAAGTGAAGCGACGAGAGGGCAAAAGGCCAGGGAACCTCATTGAATCGGATTGAAAGCGCTGAAAGTTGCGCTAGCTGCTACTTCCCTCTCTCTCTCTCCCTCTCCCTCTCTCCTCTTTTTTCCTCCCCCTTTCTTCTTTTTGCGTCGAGCCCACAAACTCGCCCGACCGAGTAACGAGAAATCCTCGACTTTCCGGCAGTCGGGGTCGCTGTCCTTGTTAGCCGCGAGTTTCTTGCGAAGCGATTAGTCATCCGGGGCGAGGGGGGTAGATTTTCAAATGGGCCCCGAGTTTCGCTAGTTTAGCCGGGAACTTAGTGCCGAACAACATGCAATTATTATTCCGCAGATTTTATCGCCCGGATTATATTCGAGCGAGCTTATAATGCCGCGGGAGAATTTTATTCGATTCATTTACTTTTAGTGGCTCGCCGAGCGAGCCGCGCGTACCCTAAGAATGTAAATGCGAGAGAATGGGGATGGCGCTTCGTTTGTTTGCTTTTTTCGACCGGGCAGGGAGGCCTAATTTAAGATAATCCCTTTGCGCTATTCTTTACGAGACTGTTTCATTGAATAGTCCTCGAAAAGGGCAGTCGCAGTCAGGCTTTTATTTCATTTTGATTCTGCTCTGCTTTCAATTAATAATTCGATTTTCTAATTTTATAATATTCTATTTCCTTAGTCAGAGATGAAACATTTAATTTTTCAAAAGTTTTTAGTTCGAACTTTTTTTCACTCCTTGACTTTTTAAATCTTAGAAATCGAATTACCTATTGAACTTTTTTCGTTTGATGAACCAGGCTCTCTAATTTTAGAGTTTAAAAATGACTTTACTTTTCTAATTAAGTATAAAAGTTGCAGTTGCGAGAAACTCAATCTTGTTCTTTTTAATTTGAAGTCTCAACATTTACAACTTTGTCGATACCTCGAATTAAGTAGTAATGAATAAACTACGCGATCCCTCCCTTTTAAAAGCGATTACTTAAAAGAATTAACTATTCCTCTTTTAGAATAACTGCTGCAGAAACTAGATCCTAGTGAAAAAAATGCACTCGAAATCGCGATTTTATTACACTACGCGTTGCCCGAGCATTATTAAACAATTTTTCCCCGCGGCAGCCGGTTTAAAGGAGCGGAAAGCAAAAAAGCCCCGTTAGCGGAAGTAAAGTTTGCCTGCACTGTTTACGAAATCCTTACCGGCGCTCATTTATCAGGGCGCAGCGCGGTAAAAACGTCGCGCCGAATTTCACGGGCCAGGGTTCAAAGACAAAGCGCGGCACGCCGGTACGTAAGCGAAATTCCGGCGCGTCGCGAGGCGCGTTCAAGTAGTTCTGGGGAGGCGAGTTCGGGGAGAGGAGTTTGTTAGTTCGACCCAGTTCTTTCCGCGTCCGCAGGCTCGCGCCGCAGCGATTCTTGTCCAGGCGGCCGCGCGACACTTTGGCCACTCGACTCGTGGCTGCCGCAGCCGTTATTTTATATAGGCTTCGGAGTATTTCAATTTTTGCGCCCGCCTTTCATGCCGCTGTGAGCGCGTTTTGGCTTTCTGGGAGGAACAGTTCTGCGACGTTGTAATTAAGAGTATATATACATATGAGTCGGTCGATTTCTTCGTTCAACAGTTCTCGACGTTTGTAGATTTCGAATAGACTCTATTTCCAGGAAACTATAATTTTATAATCATATTTTGAAAACCAGCACATCCTGCTCAAATTGAATATTAATATCACTGGAGTAATCTAAAATGGATTATCTTTAAAAATGCAGGAGCGAGATTCCAAAAGGATAAATTTACAGAGATTCCGAAATTGGCAAGAGTTTGCACGCAGAAAATTCTACTCGATTAAGAATTTACTCGCGAACTTGATAAAATTGCAGCACCGCATATTAAATTCATCATGTTATTATTTTACTCGGCGAAGTTGAGAACAGTCGTTAG
Organism: Ormyrus thymus; assembly: GCA_035582935.1. NCBI lineage: Eukaryota > Metazoa > Arthropoda > Insecta > Hymenoptera > Ormyridae > Ormyrus > Ormyrus thymus. The sequence goes on along the minus strand of JAWWEM010000010.1, from coordinate 20,255,020 downwards.
GAAATGTTTGCACCGAAAAGATTAGCGCGGTTCAAGGTCGCGCGAGGAGTTTCGAATACCGCAGGGCGCATCGCCAAGAAGAGAGCGTCGGACGGAGGGGGGTTAATACGAGGGCAAATAGAGCTCGAGTTTGCGGGGTGACGGAGGGGTTTTGCGGTGCGCGTCGAGTTCGATCCCGCTTCGAATTCGGCGCGTGCGAGCGAGGATCACACACAGACGCACGGAGCCGAGCTGGAGGAGCATGATTTCACGGGACGGTGGTCGGCTGAGTGTCATGCCGTGGAATACCAGCACTGCTCTCTCTCTCTCTGTCTCTCTCTCCCTTCGCGTATGGCCGCTTCATGTATCATGTATGCAATGGCTCGAAGGGCGTGCGCTGCAGGCAACATTTGAGCCCCCCCCCGGCAGATGTCATTTTCGAGCTCCATATTAGAGGATCTTTTAGGGGCTGCCGTCTTGTACGCTTTATCCGGTTTACTTTTGTCTCTCGTCCTCCCCGGGAGGAGGCGGCCCTCCGTCTGCACGCACTTTTTCGGGATTTTCCTCGAGGCGCGAATTGTTTCGAAATTGTTTTCTGGAGAGCGCCCCCGGCAGCCGACGCTTTATCTCAAATTGACGAGGTTCGAGCAACTTTTTGGGGATTATTAATTTTGAGATTTTCATTACATTTTACAGTGCTTTTTAGTGAATATAGTTGCCCCGTTTTTTGCAAAATCGAAAATTTTTCCAACTTTCCGGGTTGCAGCGGTGCTTTGATAAAAAATTTTCCGAACAGTATCGCGCGAGCAAAGGCTTTTTAGAATGTAATAAAAGTTAAATTTTTATAGAACACCTAAATTACTCGCTCGAAGATGAAATTTAAACGCGGAGAATCAATGGAATCCGGCGATAATTCAAGGTATATAATTTAGGTAGTAATAAACAATAAATCGAATGAATTTGGTCGGAAAAAGCAGGCGGGCACTTCACTTTCATCGCAGGCAGCGAGCCAAAAAAGCTGCATTAAACCGCTTCATCATTAATGGCCCGCGCGGTAGCAACGGCGAAAAGGAGGGTCAACGATGCGTAGGCGTAAGTGTACCGCCATAGCCATACATAGAAAGCTCGCGAGCGGCAAACTGCGTTTCAATTGCGTCCGCCGGCGGCCATTGTAATAAATTTGACGACTCGGCTCGGCCGCTCCCAGCCCGATTACCCCATAAAGCAACCGTCGCTCGCGCTACAATTTTTAAAAGCCCCTCCCACCCATCCCGCCGCGCGCAATCGAGCCGCGCGTCGCTGAAAAAGACGGCCGCGCGTCCCGAAAAAAAAAAAACCCGAGAGGCAAAGGCCCGGCGGCCGCGAGCTCATTTCGAGCCAAAGCGAAAATGCCGAAATAAAGACTGGCTGCGAGAATAACAGTGCGATAAAATCCTAAAAGTATTTTACAATCTCGATGGGCCGGCCTGACCTCGTTTGAATTTCAATGGCTCGCGGGAAATTCATCGCTTTCCCATTGGCTTTTATACAGTTTCGCACTTTAAAAGCCCGCCGATCGGTAATAACCCCCAGGCCAGCTTACGTAAATGTCATTTCTGGAGGGCTTCGAGTGGTCGAAGGCGGACCTGATTATCGACAATGCATCGCATTTCCCCCCCCCCCCCCCTCCCGCCGTCCTTCTCCGGCTTTCTCGCTGCGGCTATCGTCAACAGACCGATTGAATTATTAAAAGCCTTTTGTGTCCACAATACTTGCCCGCCGACATTATGCCCTTGTTTCAGCGCTCCTCGCTCTCGCGGAAAGGGAGAGAGCCGTGTCTTGGAACGAAGCTGCGCCCGGCAGTTCTCAATGCCCTTTTAATCGAATTTGACGGGAGACGTGGGCCAACAAAGGGGACCTGCTCAGATTTTCCGACAAATAAATTTCTTCCCTCTGGCTTTCCGTGAGCTTTCCGGAGCGCCAAGAAAATATTGAAGGTCCATTTTATGTTTTGCGCGCTTTGTCCGAAATTTTGTAAAGTCTGTGGTAAAAGCTTTATTGGCTTTTTTAAACGGAGAGCAAATTAAGGTCAGTTTCGAAAGTATTTAATTATGCGGAAAATTGAATTTTGTTAGATTTCGCGGAAGCCATAATATACGCTCAAACAATTTTTTTTTTTATCTTTTTTTTACGTCGACTTTTACGTTACCTTGCGGCTGGCCGAATTGCGACGGCATAAACGGCTTCTAAAGGTGACTTCCAAACCACCTGAGCTTAAAACTTATTAGACACTTGTAAATAGATACAGTGGTGTCCCAATGTCAGTTTTTGCTCGAGACCGGGATCGAACACTCAAACAATATAAACTTTGAATTTTCAGTAATGGAAGGGCATTCTATTAATATTTACAAAATAAAGTGCTATTTGTGAATTTGAAAAAGAAAAAAAAAACGTGTTCGTCGTGCAAATATTAACGTTATCGTTTGAAATTTTCGTTAGAAGAGTTCGTTTGTGAAGTAAAAATAAAAGCCGCTATTAAAAAAAATATTATTTTTTACTTCGAAAACTTGGTAAATAGTTTTTTTTTCTGCAAACATTAATAGAAACGTTTGAAAATTTAGTTCAAACGGTTTCATCGGCTTCCAAAAAGTTCGCTTAACTATTTTTTATTTTTTTTTTTCATATTTAAAAAATTCAATAAAACTAAATATAATAGTTTTTAAATATAAAACTGGAAAGCTAGTTGGATTATGTGTAAGTATTTTAATAATTAAAATTTTCTCTTTTCGTACAGCATTTGAATTTTAATTGCCGATCGGTGATATGAATTTTGTCAACTGTTTCTTATCGATCTATCATAGCTGGCCGCGCACACTCGAGCAGGCATTCGATAAGTGACTTAGACCGTAGAAGCGTCATCAATTTGAATACCTTAGGGAGAATACCTCGAGGAGTTGCAAGCGCAAAAACCTCCCAGCACTAAGTTGACTTTCCGGCGGAAAACCCATTAAAAAGCGCATCTTTTCCGAAAAAATTGAATTTCCGGCTCTGCTCGGTAAGGCGGAACTCGCAGCGTTACACCCAATTCCCGGCGCATAAATTTTTACTCCGTGGCTAAAAGGGGCCGCAAAGGGAAGAGAAGAAGAGAGAAGCGACGAATTGGCCGTCGTCTGGTGGTCTTCTTTTTTATACGTCTGTCGTGAGTAACGCGCCCGTGCATCGCAAGTACGCGCCTCTCTCTCTCTCTCTCTCTCAGGCTCGTCGCCGGAAGACGACGAGCAATACGAGATAATTGCATTCGGCGTCGTTATTAAGCCGCATTTACGGAAAGAGCATTACGTTAATGGCATTAGCCGCCTTATGAAATTGAGTTCTTAGCTCCGGGGGGAGTCTGGAGCCGGCGCGGAACATTGTCGTGCGCGCGCAATGAAATTAACGGCCGCGGCCGTGTGCCAACTCGGCCTGCAAGCCTTTGCGCAAGCGACGCACAACCTCCCCCCCCCCAAATCTGATTATGTATTCCATCGTCTTATACTTTAACCCCAGCCGCCGCCGCCGCCGCCGCCTCGGACTCGGGGAACGAAGTTTCGAGTTCTTTGATTCATGGCTCGAGTCGCGTATGTACATTTCCATTTTCCCGGGACGAATAAACAAATCAGAAAGCCGAGCTCCACTCCACGGCCACGGCTCGCCTCCCGCGAATAAGGATTGCTCGCTTTTGCGAGGGGAGAAGAGGCGCCCGGCTCCGTGATTGATGTCCTGTCCAATGACCCCGAAAATTAACTTACTCTCATTTTCCGTCCCCGCGCGGCGGGAGGCTCGATTTTTTTTCGCACTGTCATATGCTTTACTGAATAACGCGGCCGCCGCTCTTGTCGCCCCTTCTCTTAAATTCTTTTTTTTTTTTTCGTTCGGTTCTGAAAAATTTATACGCATTCAACAGGTTTGCAGCTTTTTTCGCGACGAGTCACGACGTTTAATTAACTTTTAGCGGAGAGCTCGGAAATTCGTTCTGTTTGTTAATTTCATTCTTTCCGGGAGAAATGATTTAGAAAAACTCTGAAGATAACTAGCGCGTTTGTGGGACTTGAAATCACCTTATTTTTTAAGTTGGAAAAAAAAGTTGTCTGTAAGCTCTAGTTCGTAAGCAATACAGATCCAGTTTTAAAGTAAATATTTTTTTTTCAGTGGCATAGCATGGGCAAATTAGCAGTACGAAATTCCGAGAGCACATTTATTTAACTAAAAATATTTTTACCCGCCCGCGTAAAAATCATTCGTATTGGGAATATATTGTTAGGGTATTGACCATATATCATTCCAATATATTCAACATATATTGGCAAAACAATTGCAAATATACATCTAATATAGCTGCAGAGTTGCATGCTCCAATATATCGTCCATACGTTGTAATTATTTTTACCAATACGTGGATATTCGTAAATATTGTGAAATTGCTCAAAATAAGGCCTTATCTGAGCTGATTTTTACTACAAATAAATAAATAAATAAA
>JAWWEM010000010.1:20211250-20250446 GCA_035582935.1 Ormyrus thymus | reverse complement strand
ATATGTCGAATATATTGGAATGATATATGGTCAATGCCCTAGCAATATATTCCCAATACGAATGATTTTTACGCGGGCGACTGTTTACTTTGATTTACCAAACTTTTCTCGATTCAGCGAAATGGCTTGCCATTTAGTTGTGCTTGCACTTGCGCTAGATAGCCTTAGCATCGCTCGGCGGCGTATTGTCGGTTTTTAAAAAAACGTCCATCTCGTCGTTAAGCGTCGTTAAGCATCGTCGGGAGAAAAGAACTGCCAGCGATTTGTCGCAAGGACGCATTTTTTATTTTCTCTCCCATCGGCCAACAAGAACAATTTCTGATCGCAGCTCAGGTAAGAAGCAGCGACGACGGCAAGGGCGATTCGTTAAAAGTCATCCCATCCACGAAGCTCTCCTCGTTAGCGACTCTCAGAGGCGCGCCTGGCGAGGCGTAAAACAAAAACGTCTCGATTAAATTGAGCGCGAGAGAGAAAGTCTGCCGGTCAGAAGAATAAAAGTGGATGCGCGCCGTCTCTCTCTCTCTCTCTCTCTCTCTTTCTCCTTCTCTCGTTCTCCGGGAAATTCGAGGAGAATAAGAGAGGAAGAAGGCCGAGAAATACGAGGCCGAGCCAGGAGCGTGCAGTAAAAGGAATCCCTGAAAGAACGCTGAGGAAATTAGATGACCGAAGGAGAAGGGAAAAATTAGGAAGACACCGGTAAGCCGCACTGTACGAGCCGCGCAGATAAGACGACAAAAATGAACTGAACCCCGAGCGGGGAAAATAGCGTATATACCTGCTTAGGAGAAAAAAGCGAGGAGCCGAGGAGACAAAGCGCCAGAGTAAACAATTAGAAGTGGACTGGTCTCGTTACGGTGTCATGTGTCCTCTGTCTTCCCTGCCCCTCCGAGGGAGAGCTTTTAACGTATCTATTGACAGCCTCGCCTCGGAACTTTCTTTTCCTCGCCTTTGCGAGACAGAAGAAAAGTCACATCTCCGATGAAGCCTGATAAAAGGGCTCGGATTCAATTTATTTAATGAGCGCAGCGCGCCGCCTTTACGGAGTAATTACTGCAGGTCATATCCGAGAGAGGGCTGAATTAATCGCTCGAGTCCCCGAGAATATTCGGAGGTGATTGTACATGTGAGAGGAGCCCGCTGAGCGCGCTAGTCGCTGTTTAAGCTACGGCAAACTTGATGAACGGACGAATTTCGCTGTTTTACAGAGCGTGAATTAGAATGAATTCACCCGGGCTTTACGACAGTGTAAGTCTTGATTTTATCCCGGGTGAGAACGATCTGTCTTCCTTTTTAATTTCTCCTCTGGCGAATGTTTATTTTACCCGATGCCGCTCGTCGTATTATGAAAATTCCAGGCCAGTCCGGGCTAATGAGAGCGCGTACTCGACTTTTACGCGCACATACGGCTGACTGAGCCAGTCCCCCGCTATACTTTCAGCTGGATTCGTCAATTTTGTCGTTCTTCTTTAATGAGCCGGCCCGCTTCCGAGCGTTACTTTAAGCGCTTAAAGTTTGACAATAACAGGGGACAGGTTCGCTTTAAGCTCTCCGTTTCTGGAATCTGTTTTTAGCTCCCTTTTGCATCGGCGACAGGCAGCATCAGAGCGCGACGAGCAAGCTAACGAATCGCCGGCGTATATAACACTGATCACGAGCTGTTCTAGGTAAACATTCGTTTGTAGCTGGGGGATCACGGGTTTCTGTCTTTCTTCTCTTTGCCTTTCTAGTTGCCCGGCGAGTAGGCTGACAGGGCCGACGTCCGACCTCTTTCCGCTCGGTCTTTATTAATCACGAAAACTCTCTTCTCCTCTCCATTCGCTTCGTTCCTTTTGCCTCTTTTTTTTTATCCGCGTTAAAAACTCGGGGAAGAGTGCGCTGAAAATTTGAGCATTTTAAGCCAATTTTGCAAGGGTGCAGATTTTGCGTTTTTGAAAATAATAAAAATATTAAAGGCTCCCAGCTCGTAAAAGTCTGAGAGTTTTTTAAAAGCAGTCTCGCCAAAGCTCCGCGGAGAGCGAAAAAAGTCGGCGGAAAATGACGAGTGATACAAAGATCCCGTCAAGTACCGGCGTCGGTTTAGGAAGAAAAAAAGAAAGAGCTTCAGACGCATAATTAAAATCAATGCAGTCGAGGAGTCTCCAGAGTCGTACAGCAGCAACTACTCCGCGAGGGTCTATTCTGCAGAAGTAGCGAGCGCCGAGAGTGCCGCCGGCGGCAAAGAATCGCTGGGGAGCGGCGGCAAAGGTCTGCGAGCGAGAATAAATACCCCTAACGAGCGTGGAAATTGACGAACCTTTCGAGGGCCCTCGACGACCCGACTGCACGCGCACATTTTTTAAGCCACAAGCAAATTTCGAAAACGCTCGGCTTTTACTCGCTCCTTGCCGAACGAGGCAATGACTCTCTCTCTCTCTCTCTCTCTTTGTGTCACCGAAGCCCCTGCGGAGAGACCGCGATCGAATCAGCGCCGATTTAAATATCAAACGCCGGGGCTCCGGGGTGGGGATTGTTTTGATGGCGAGGGTGAGAGAGTCGAGCTCTCAAAGTCGATAAGTCAGAACCCGATTTTCCGAGATTCAATTTATTTTGCGATGCAGCTTTAATCGCGCCCTGCCCGTGCAATCCTGGCCGTTTTGCCGAGGAGCGAATTTAACGGGGAACTTATTATGCAAATCGAGCCATTTATTAAATCGAAGCTGGAATCACGACGGGTTTAGAAACATAAACCCGATTTTTAACAATGCTTTTCCCATCTTTTTACGGTTCAACATTTTTCTCCGCTCGCTTTGCGGTGGAAACTTAAGCTTGCCCTTTATTAACTTTGCTTTTAATTACCCTCGCTAAATAAAAAATTCAAATTTTATTACACAGTCCATCGAGTAATGCGAAAATTCGATCTCACAGTGGACGCGCGCTGGCTCGATAAAACAATTTCGCCCTAATACGGCTCACTTTCTTTCGGGATATCGTTTCACGCCGAGGCAGCTCCAATTATGCAACTTTGCAAAATTGAATTTTATTTTCCGCGCAAATCCTGAAAAATTCCGAAATTTCAGCTTTTTAATGAAACCCTTTAATAACGCCATTATCTTGTAGAAAATGTGGCTTGTTAGCCGAAAATTGATCCCGCAAACGAAAGTAAAGCAACTGATAAAAATGCAAAAGGTTATCGATTCGGGGAGAAAAATACCGAAGGGAAAAGAAGAAAAAACAGAGGGGGGGGGGGGATGAAAATTGCAGGTTCCGATGCGGTCGAGAGCCTTTGTGCTTTACATTGTATCGCTCGGTGGGCATTATTTTTCAACGCGGCGAATAATCGGCGGGCTTTCGGCATTTTCGACGGGAAAAGCACGTGTGCCCCGCAGTGTGAAATAAGCGAACAATGCGCTCGCTCGGTTTCGGGGGAAATGCGCGCGCGCGTCGGCAGCGAGAGAGCTGGATAACGAAGCGTGTGTCGCCGCTGCTTTCGGCATCAGGCGTCATTCTTCTGCCCTAATCCATTAATTTATGCGAATGCGAATGCGGATAATTATGCTTTTCTGCACCGAGAGATTTCACCCTTTATGCGGGGGGGATCAATGCTTTTATTCGCGCATCGCTTATTTGCCGCTAATTTCACTTTATTGTGCGATATAGAAATGTTGGTGAAATAATGCGTGCTCCGATCCCTTTGTTTCTGCTTGTTCGAGTAATTTTCCAGAACGGAAAATAGAACTAATCTGCCGGACTGAGCGCGGATAATTGCGCCCGTAATTATATGTACTAAAAATCTAACGGGTCCTGTTGCTTTGAATCCAATTGTGTCTATGTCCCTTCGGCCGAATGTACCAAGCAATTACAAAGTTAAATTAGTTTGATATTGCCCAAATATTGAAGAGGTTCGGATTAAACCAGAGGGTTATATTTCGACGTCGCATTTAGTTTAGTCCTCCTGATTTTGAAAAAATCCATTAACCTCGATCCGGGGTATTATTTGTTTACGCGAACTTAAAGAAGCAGCGGCTTCATACGAGACACCGGTAGTTCTATAAAGCCGACTTTATTGTAGACATCGGTTTACGGTCCCACCTTATAATAAAAGTGCGACTTACAGCGTCGAGCTGAGGCTCATTTCATTCAATAAAACAATACCTACATAGGCCATTTTCAGCGTTTAATGGAAGCAACAAAAATAGGCTTACCTCGAAATGGTATTCGCTCCGTAACGTGTCGGATACTTTTATAGTAAGGAACCTGCTTTTACTGTCTAGTTTCAAAAAGTTCTGTCCGAAATGAAATGAATTTCGCTATAAGGAAAAGCTGGAGGGCGAAGAGTTTCCGATCGAGCAATATTTAACGCTCGACGAGAGCAGGCGATATTTTCGGGCGGCAGAGAAGTTTCAAGCGCAGGATTTTAGGGCAGAGTCGATGCCCGGGCAATTAGAACGTGACTAGCAACTAGCGGGCATAAGCGACTTCTGGCCCTCTTGAAGCGCGAGAGCCGCCGGACTCTCTATTTCCCGCATTCTCAGCGACTAATTAGTCTGTCCGATAAACTCAATTGCTTGCACTCGCCCCCTCCCTCTCTCATCCCCGAGCCGTCGCAACTCTACTCGATTAGTGCGAGTCCGTGGGGTAAGCCAATTTTCCGCGCTCGCAGTGCAGGTCAAGGGTCCCTCTCGCGCCCCCCTCCCCCGGCTGGCCGCCAGCGCCCTCCTCGCATTTTTTCACCTCTCTCTCTCTCTTTTCTAATCTTCGGAGTAAACAAAATTACGAGGAACGAGCTGGAAATTTATATCGCCGGGATTATCCGGCTGCGAAATTGAATTGTCCAGAGCGAAGAGCCGAGCGGAGGGAGCAACGACTTCCTTCCTTAAATCCTCGGACACGCGGAAAGGAAGCGCGGGACTATTTAACGGCCCCGGGAGAGGTGTTATACAAGATCGGCGCTGCGCGCTGCTAAATCCGCTCCGTATATAAGAGGGCGACCCCTAAAATATTGGCGAAGTTTCGAAAGCCGGCCCGCCGGAAACGAAACTCTCTCCTCTCTCTCGCTCTCTCCCTCCGCGGGAGCTTTGTTCGACGAAGGCGCGCCGCGCTCCGGCGGCAACTTCCACGGAATCGCCACATACATTACGCTACCGAGTGGCGAAGGGGACAGCCAAAGGTTATCCTTAACTTTGCGCTTGTCTCCGCGAGCGCGCGGCCCATTTTTCAAGCCCCCCTTTGCCTTTTAACTTTTTTTATTCAAAAAAGCAAACTTTATTCAAACGAATCGCCCGGCTACGGGACCGCCTGACAAAGAACCCAACATTTCAAGTGAATTTAAACTCCCAAAGTCCTGCACCGCCTCTCTTCCGCCGGTGTCTTCCCGGCATTGCGGGGAAGGATTTTTAAGGAACGTCATTTCTTCCCTGGATTTTTCTGCGAAAGTTCTGCCGGCGAAAGCAAACTCTGACGAGAGAATTAATTACGTACGCGTATAGTTTGCACAGGCGAAACTTTCTAGAAACAGATCTAGTTTTGCACTTAAAGTTGGTTACGCGTTTTCGAAATTGCTGTTTTATTTGGACAGAGGTGTCTCGTGCATTTTCCCCTGGTAATATTGCACCGAGAAAGAAGGTTATGGAAACAACCGCATTTTTATTAACTATATCCGACAGAAATTCCGTCGAATCAATAATTTACAACAGAAAATGCGGCTGCCTCGATAACAAGTTTTCCTCAGTGTACATTCAGAATCGCAACACTTCGCGACGGATGATTTTTGATTCAAGAAGCTTTCGATTATGACAGGAGGATCCACTGGAGTCCAGGAGTAGTTCTCGCAGGAAATGGAGCAGCTGTCCTAGGGACCTGCATAATGTTCTCATCCTTTGATGTGTACTCCATTGGCTCAACTGACCTACCCGATATTGCGGCACACCGATTCGACACTGTGCAAATTAATCTTCCCCTTCCAAATCACTGCTATGCAGACCTTGGAATTTATCTTTGTAATCTGCTTCTACTTTTCTTTTAACGCATCTCTCAAAATTTAATTAAAGTTAAAAGTTCACATTTTAACATTTTGGTATAAATGCTGGAATTTTGTTGAAAACTTTGATTATTTGTAACAGCTTCCTTGAAATTTGTACCCTCGTTTTATGAAATTAAAGAAGAAGCTTTTTCAACATTAAACTGGGTTAAAATTTAATATATGATAAAATTAATGAATTCGCGGAAATTCCTAATTCTATTTCCCATTATTCTGTTCCGGCGCATATACTGCTAATAAAAGTTTAATCAATCTCGTAATTTGTCAGCCGCGCGAATATTCCGAATAAGCGGGTCGGGGGCAAAAAAGCAGCTCATAAAGTAATTAAAACGAATTGAAAGTCAAGCCTGGAAGTTTCTCCGTTGATATACCCGCGGGCCAAGAGTCAGAAGTCAGGGGCGTTAAAACGGCAAGATTTATATAGGCGCGCGCGCGGAGCTCAACTCGCGAGTGAAAACGAAGCTGCAGCAGGAGAGCGGAGCTCTGGGTCAGTATTTCAGGCGGCGCGCGCGCCGGCCGAGGCGAACTTTATGCAAGCGCGATTTTACGGCGCAACAAACTGTCGCGTCCGCGAGCGTGAAACGGTAATGCCTTCCGCTCGTATAACCAGCCGCACTCGGCGGTCTACATAACTCATGTCGCTCGCTCGCTGCCTGCCTTCCTGCCTGCCTCCCTGCCTGCCTGCCTGGTGAACCGCCGCAGGAGAGATCCTTGCCCCGAGTCCCGGCCTCTGTTAGTCGGGCCTTCTTCGCGGTCTTTCGTTCAAACGCTCTTCCTGCACTTCGAACCCTGCAAAGCTCTCCGCCCGGATGGAAGCGGGCGATTCACGATCCTGCCAGGACACCTTTTGTAGAAGCTGAGAAATCTTATTACAGCCACTGCACCTCGATGAAATCAGCACTGCACGCTTGGCGCGTGGAGTACAGTTTACAAAAATTCTGCAATCAAATTTGTATCTTGGGGTCTCTGTATCAGAAATACCGATTAATCAATGCCAACTGACAGAATTTAATCTCTGAAAGACGCAAAAGGGTTTTGTGCCTTATTTTCTGTAGACATTCTTCTAAACTTTGCCACTTAAGCATGAAATCTAAGCAGAGTCTGTTTGCTTGTTTTAGTATCATGAACAACAACAGCGTGGAGAAGCCAGACCCCGACAACATCAAAATGTTTGTCGGTCAGGTTCCCAAGGACTTGGACGAGAACGATCTCCGAACCATCTTCGAGGAATTTGGTCGGGTGCATCAAATCAACGTACTCCGCGACAAATACACCGGCAGCAGTAAAGGTAAGCACTCCATCTTTCCCCCGGAAAATGCTGGACCGGAATTCTCATTACCCCCTCAATGTACGGCGCGCGCTAATCGGACTAGTCCAGATAAAGCAGCCAGAAAAGTAATTTTTTCGGCAAACCTGATTAAGCCATGTTATTTGAACGGCGGGCTTAATTCCAATCGGAGTAAGCCGATTAACGGACGATTACCTCCTGGCCGGCCGAAACGCGCGATGTTTTTCCAATTATGCGCGTGTTGTTTTGCGGTTTGCACTCGGCCCCCAGACAATTTTAATCTCCCAAGTCAAAAATCCCCCGTTACATATTCGGGCTTATCCACCGGGTTCGTTTTTTCTTGTTTTTTTTTTCTTTTTAACCAAACTCCCCCCGGGAACAAGCGAGAAAATCGCGGACATACCCGGTAAATACGAGCGACAGCGGGCTAAAAAGGAACTACGCGGCTCGAGCGAAATATCGATTTTTCATCGGCGAGATGCCTGCCCGCTCGTAATTCGTCGTTGTCGAAGATTTGCGAGGGAACCGCGCGCGTCTCTGTATGTATATACGTTTCTTCTTGCCAAGTTCTCGGCTTTCTAAATTGACTCAGATAACAAGGTGGTCGAGTGACAGAACCCGAGAAAATGGCCGTCATTTTCTACAAATAAGGAGACTACGCGCCGAGACCGCTGGTTATATAACTTATACACACACGTACCCGTACACCGTGAAAAGCTGGCTTACAGCATTCTGCTCTGACGTAAAGAGCGAGATAGTAGAGAAAATGTAAAGCTTTGTTCAGGCGGAATTAGAATTCCGGAAATTATTTCCTTAGTTCTTGAAATATTTAGAATTTCAAAGCCAGACACTTGTTGATCGACTGTCGTGTGTTTTTTAAAATACGGCCAACTCTAAACTTAAAGAATGCAGAGGTAAGAATTTCCACATGGCTTGATAGTAAGAATATGAGTGGCTCTGCACGAAAGAATTAGAAATTTTTTAAATTAATATTCAGATCAAATAATAATAGTTTACTAAAGTTTTTTATTTACATTCTTTTTCTGAGCCAATTGATAAAGGAACTTAGTACTTTAAAAAGTTAATAAAGGCGCAATTTTACCTTTGAATTCTTGCCCGCATTTATAATAATTCTCAAGCCAAAGATTCGCCAATAAAATAATTTACAACGCGTGTAGAGCAAGCCCTGAAAGAGGAAGAAACGAAAGTATGAAAAAACATAAAACTTTTACGAGTGTTGAAAAAGCAGTGAAAAACGTGTGCGTCAGAGAGGGGCCGCGTCTCGCGAAAGTAAAGCGAGAGTATAAGAAAGTAAGAGTGAGAGTCGAGGGCTTGTCGTCGCGCCCTTGCATGGCAGCATCGCACAAAGCGACGAATGGAAAATCGATGGTCACGGAAGAATAAGAAGACGAGGAGGCAGAGCTCCGGTGCGTCTATCTCTCGGCTCCTGCATCGATCGCGGCGGACAACGCCGGCACATAAGAGTATATATACTCCTAGCCTCCTTATCCTCCTCGGCCGTGTCCTTCATAGAGCGCAGCTTCACGGCTTTCCTCCTCCTTCTTGGCCGACAAAACGTACGATAAGCGTACAGAAGCACCTCGGTATAAAGGAGAGAAAGCGAGAGAGAGAGAGGGAGAGACTTGCCGGGAGACGTCAGGCGCACTCGCGTAATTGGCACTCTGCTCCGCTCGTCCGAGACGCGCGGCAGCCCACCTCGAAGGCCCCGATCGCAATTATGCCAGCTTCAGAGTTCTGCCTCCTTACGGGAAGGAAGAGAGGTACCGACTCGACTTGGACCCCAGCTGCGAACTGCCTCTTATCTCTCTGCTCAGCTCATTTTCTAGGATTTTTCAAAATCTACCTAGAATACTGCCGGGACAATCCTAGCTTCTTTTTCTTTTTATTCTATTTGTTTCAGAGTCGTCTGCGAGAATTTCTCATTTTAAGCTTAATTAATGGTTTCTCTGCAAGGAATTAGAGGAATTATAAAAGCTGTGTATTTAAACTTGAGCGGCGATATCTAATAATTTATCTCCAAAAGTAAAAGAAAAACTTTAAAATTGAAAGAAGTCTTTCGGATGTCTGCAGGACCGATTGCTCAGCTCGAATCCGTTTTAATCCGATTAAAGTAGAGATCCTTTGCGAAGCTAACATCTGCAGGGTAATCCGGTCAGTATCGACAATGAGATCTTTTTTCTATCTGAATTATCAATTTTAAACTTTGAATCTTAGCAGTAAGATTTCGCACTCAGTTATTGAAGCACTTAGCCATAATGGGATAATCCCGTCGAAGAAAATATTACTACATTTATTAGAAAAACTCATTATACTTTCATTTTTATTTCATTTTTATTGATAGTTTTAAAAAAATATAAATTTCAGCTTGATACAAGTTACATAAGTTACTTGTGCTGATTTTTGGAATAAATGTTTCTAGAAGAAATAAATGTTAAACATAAAATTGTTACCACAGCTATATTGGATTTTCTATCGAGTAACTCAATTAACAAAAATTCACTTTACTAGGAAAGATCAATACCGATTAATATTCTAGAAACGTCAAACCTCCCCTTCGATTTCTACTGTCATTTTTGCAGACTAGGTTATGAATCTTTTAAACCTCTAAATTACTTAATTGGCAAAATTGTGCCTCTATGAAAAAAAGATGACGAGCTTCCGATTCGAGGACGATTGATATTTAAAATTTTCAAGCTAATTTGCTCGGCGCCCAGTGCTCGTTTCGAGAAAAAGAGCTCGGTCATAAATCGAGTGCCTCCCCCCGGCCATAAACAGCGTCCGCACATGTGCTAAGCGCCGGGCAAAATAGGGCTCGTACTCGAGCGGCGATAACAAGGAAGCGGCGTTAGTCGGGCTAATCGCGTCGCTCCAATCATTAGGGATTGTTCGTGCTTAAAGGTATATTCCTCCTCGCAGCCGGGTCGCGTTATCCGGACAATTCGGCAGGAGGTACGTACCCCCCGAGCACGCCGGCTATGAAATTACCGCCCTACACGCGGCGATCGATCCTCCCTCCCTCTTTCGCGCACCCTCGCATTAGCGTTCGGGGCTTCCCCGCTTCGGGAGGAGGAGGCAGAGGCGACGGATCAGAAAGCGGGGCCAAATATTGACTCCGGGCAAACACGTTGGACCTCTTCGCGATCGTGACGAACCCGGGCCGAGGCTAAGCAACAGCTGCCCTTGGCGCTTCGCCGTTCCCTCAGCTTTTCGCGCGAGCAGGAATATTCTCCGAAGCTTCTTCGCCGCTTCCAACCGCCGGGTCGTCGGTCTAGTGGAAATAAATACTCTCGCCGTAGACGTCGCGACTGACGAGACAATGGAGGCTATCGGTGCGACGACTCGGACGAATGGCTGCCTATTCTCTTGCGAACTTTGCCGATCTAAATAATTCAATATAACATTAAAAAAATAAAATCCAATAATTCCGCAGAAGAGCTCGGTAAGCCGCGTCGATAAAATTCACGCGATTGAATATCAGGCCAATAAATTAAGTAAACGCGCGATAATTTGTCGATAAAATTCAATTCGAGCTAGAAAAGCAGGGGTCTCGCTGGGCGTCGACTCGTTCTCACTCCATATAGGCAGGCGGGCACTTACTCGCGGTGTAAGGAAACGCAGAGGCGTGGCCCTTCATATATCCCCTGGAAGAATAAGGGACGCCGGTCTTTTTCTCCGGGATATCTCTTTATAAACGCGCGGGACGCCTGCCAAGAGATAATCCCCCCGCCGATCGGATTCTTGCGCGGCGAGGGCGCAAAAGGCAGAAAGGGCTTAATGGACACGGCGGACGGTGGCAAACTCCGGGTATATATAATGTCCGGGCGATGACATTCGCGGCCGTCCAATTCCGCGCGCGATCCTCTCCTTGCCGCTACGGAAATCGGGAGTTCTCAATTAAAGCGAGTGCAGAATCGTGTTCGCCTTGAGTGCGAGAGGGAGGCAGGACGCGCCAAAGGGGAGGGAGGGAGGAAGCTGCCGATGCTTTCGAGGACCCGAAGCCACTAATTGCCTCGCGCATTCCCGTGAAAGCAGCCACTCGGGCCGCGATTATACCTGTAACGCCGCCGCCGGCTTCTCCTTTTTCTGTCGCTCTGTTATTATTGCCGTCCCGGCATTAGATCCGCGCAGCTGCCTCTCGCTGCTGAAAGCCGCACGTCATTTTTCGACGGTATTTTACGGCTTAAATATTACTTGAATCCGAACCCTTTGAAATTAGTTATTTACATTTTCGAGTCGAAAACGCAGCCGACTTTACCAGACGTTTAAAATCAACGCTGCCTTTTTTCAAACTTCGACAAAGTAAACGAAACTTTTGCCGGTGTAATCGCTGAAATTGCCCTTTTCGCAAAATATTTGGCAGTCGCGGCGTCCCGGGGAACGGAGGAGCAGAGGGGGGAGAGCCGCAAAGCCAAGCGGAGGAAAAAAAAAGGAAAGCAAAGCCGAGTCGGCCCTGCGGAAAATAATCGCGCCCGGAGAAGTTTCTTGCCGGCGATGCTCGACTACAGTGGAAATGAAGCACGCGGCCGTCGCGTCCGAGAGCCTCTGGACATTAGCGGTGTCCAGAAAAGCCTCGGTCACGTCCCTTGTAGTGCCAGGAAAGTTTTATTGGCTGTCGGTAACTGTGCCCGAGGGACCTCTGCTCCACCCCCTCCCCGCGACTGTACGACGATCCTTGAATAAGCGATGCGAATCTCGCCCTCTCAGCTGCGCGCGAGGCGCTCCTCGTCGATCTTTGATCAGCCCGCCGAGAAATTGTACGATTAATGCGCTGCCGATAAATCTCGGCGGGGAACGTTTTCATTACGTCGCGGGAGAATGAATATTACTCGCGGCGGCTGTTTCGCATTTATCAAGGCCATCGAAATTCCGACGGACCGACTTCAGTCGCCCTGTGGTTTTTTTTTCAACTGTAAAAGAAGAATGCTCGAGGAAATAGCGGCAGCGAATGTCTCTGTTAAAGCGTTAAAAAGTAGCAGTAACCCGCGGATTTTAATTACAAAAAGTTGGATTCTATTTCCCGGCCAGGCATTAACCCGAGGAGCTGCGCGCATAGGCCAGGATTATTACAGCGATATTTTTTATCTTCATAAAATTCCATAATTCGAAGGGACGCGGGGGCCGCGACGAGAAAGAGAGCGGAAAAAAAACGTATGATGCGTCATTAAAATCAATATCACCTGTCGAAAGTGCTCATTCCTCGGGATTTATGTCCTGTGCATAACGAGTGGGAGCTGCTGAGCCTCGTAAGCGTATCTATTTTAAGGCCAGGCTATAACGCCGCTCGCGCATATAATCGATTTCATTAGCTCGTAAATTTCGCATTCCCGCAAACCGCAAATTCCCTATATATCTATATACATCCGCGTGTCCGTCTATATATATATATATTCCGCGCCCGAGGCGACTGTATATAAGCGTGCGCTCTTCGCCTCCGCCGATGGAAAACGCAACCGTTACATTCGTTAATACATCGCGAAAGGAGTCGCGGGATGGATTTACGGCTCGGTCCCTGCTCCCCTTTTGTAAGAGGATCAAACTCTTTTTTCACGCTGAGGCGGCTACATTTTTTTGCGCTTGCATTGTAATTGTCGCCGCGCGCCTCGAAATAAAAAAAAAACATAATACTTGCTCGAAACAGCGATGAATTCAGGGCTGCATTTATGTACGCCGCTATTTTCGGGACAATGAAAAAAAAAGCTTGATTTATATGCAGCCAACAATTTCATTGAGAGAGCCGGGCGTTTGAGGATATTATAAAAACCATTTTTAGCCTGAAATTTCTTTAAAAATATGATGGCGGCGAACGAAAAATAAACTGAATTTAACAATGCCTTAATGCCTGCATGCAGTAAATCTCCCTGATCCATATTTAATTGAAAATGTTGCAAGCTTACGAGGTAAAATCCGAGATTAAATCCAGCCACGTCTTGCATTTTCCATTCTTAATAATATTTAGCATTATCATCAGTCAGAGAATAAAAATAGAAGCGCCAACGCCGTCAACGAAATATTAGCCAGTTAATCGCGAGCGGAGCCCCGTCCCCTTGAGCGCTTGCTCGAAACGCCGCGGGAATTAACCAAAGATGAAAAACTTGTTACCTCGCATCTGGGCGGTCGTTTCGCTCTGGAAAAAATTGGGCTGCGAATTTCGGCGGGGAGCAGACGGGCGTGCGATGAAATTACTTGTAAATTATATAAAGGGGTGCCGGGCGGAAAAAAAGAAGAAGAAGAGAGAGGAGCGCCGAGCGGAATAAGGGCGAAATTTCGCCGGAGAAATCTCTCTGCGCTCGGCGGGAGCTCGCGCGTAATCGCGGATCGCGCCGAGAGGCAACAAGCATTTTTCATCGGCTGCGAAAAAGAGAGTGCGCTCCACAATAAGCCAACCCCTCGTACCTGCCTTTCTCTTTCTCTCTCTCCCGGTCCCGAGGGTCTGCCCCCACGAGATGCTCGCCGGGAATGCTAAGTGGGAAAGAGAGAAAGAGAGCAGGCAATGAGGGAAGCCAACTGCTTTAATTTAAACTGGCGTGCGGAATTCGGCGAGCGCTCCTTTTCTTCCTTTGCTTTCGCTTTCGCAGTGTCGAACGGCGCCGGGGTGGGGAGCGATTAATTGAAGGCAATATATTCTTTCTTCCACCGAGGGCGCGGGGCTTCCCCGCGCACTCGCAACGAGTAAAAAGGGCTGAGAGCCCGGGGCTTGATAATTAGCATTTTTCGTTGTTGCACTCGCGCGCGCGCGCGCGTACAATCTTTGCGCTTTCGAGACGAGCAATAAATTTCCCCGCGCTGAAAAGGAAAAGAGCTCTCGCTGAAATCGATGCTGCGTAATTAGCTTCCCCCCGAGTGCACGAAAAAACTTGGCTTCATTCGCGCGCTACTTTGGGTTTAAAGGATTTGTACCGAGTCGAGTTTAAAAAGCCCCGGGCAGTCAACAACATCGAGTGAATCGGCAAAAATCGTGGCGATTAAAGGAAGCAAGTGGCCGTAGCTCGGCTCCGTGTACAAAAAGGCGCAGCTACGGCTCCTGCCCGACGCCCTCTCGCAAGAAGGAGGTGTTTAAGGCTCGAGCTCCGAAAATCAGATTATTATCAGGCGGTAAATCATCAACCGGATGATTTGCACCGACAATCGTCCGGGATAACCGCTCTCGCGCCCCCGGTTTTTGCAATCAAAGCAAACTCGAGAACTTCTGGCTTTCAGCCAGGATTATAAGAGCCGCGCCCGTGCGAGCGGCTCCAAAGTTTAATTTCTCAAATCCTTGCAGTTACTTCCCTGCCCCCTCCTCCCCTTCTCGCGCGCGTTATATCCCCCGAGACTTCTTTTCCTCCGGCTGCCTCGCATTTTCCTCATCCTCTCCCGCGCGTCTTATCCCGTAGTCCTCTTCTTCTGCTTCTTCTCTCTCTCTCTCTCTCTCTCTCTCTCTCTCTCTCCCTCAGGCCTTGGGGCGGAAATTTCTTCTTCATTGCGCGAGCTTACGCTAACTGAAACGGCG
Source organism: Ormyrus thymus (assembly GCA_035582935.1). Taxonomy (NCBI): domain Eukaryota; kingdom Metazoa; phylum Arthropoda; class Insecta; order Hymenoptera; family Ormyridae; genus Ormyrus; species Ormyrus thymus. Next base: position 20,235,632 of record JAWWEM010000010.1, on the reverse strand, counting down.
AGATTACTCGAACAAATATTTGAGGCGCTTACGAATTTTCATTGATCGCCGATCTGATACCGCTGCCGTGGAAGAAAGGGCTCGGCGACGGCCCGAGAGTTTACTTTTAAAGCGTAATTAACGACTCGGAGCGCCGCCGACTATCGAATCGAGCAAACATGTTTATTCAGTGAGGGCTCGATAGGCGACTGCTTGACTTTCAGTAAGGAATGTAGAACAAATCGATTCCTAAGCAGTCCTTGATGCGTTTTAACACTCGTCGTCACCGCGGCCAGCAAAGTTCTTTTAATCTTCTTTTCTCTCAATTAAATTCCATTCTATTTGATTTCGCTGCACGCACGAGCCTGCTCTTTTGCAACCCTTTTGTTTTTTCATTTTCGCGCATTCAAAGGTGCAGATTTAGCAATTCAACCGCGGAGATGAAAATTCATGAAAATCATGAAAGGAAATTTTCGCGCGAGACTCGCCTCGCCTCGCAGACACGCAAATAAATCCCTTTGACGGTCGAGGGCTGTTTTTTCCACTCGCTTCGCCCGTCCCTCTCTCTTTTTTAAATCCGAAATCTACCCCAGCAACAGAGAGAAAGTAGAACTCGCGCGCGCGGCGAAACCTCAATCCCTTTAATGGAGACAAATCCCTCTCGCGCGCGCAGCCTCGAGTCTGAGCCTCCCCGCCGACGACAGCGACGGCCGACGAACAATTTGTAAGAGTATATCCCACCTAGACCGACATTAACGCCCCGCACTTGTAAGCCAACACTGGCCAATCATCTTCCCTTCTTCTCTCCTATCTTTGCTCTCCCTCTCCCCCGCCGACGGCTCTTCTTCGGCATTCGAATATCCCTTCAGTCTCTTTTTTAGCTTTTTCACTGACCCAGAATCGTCTCGGCAATCGGATTGGCCGAATTTCAATCAAGGAATCGGAAATTACCGACTTTCCTTCTCCAGAGATTTGCAAGCGCAGAGCTTACCTTGCACTCCGGAGATTCTTAATTAACATACATTCTCGTCAAACGTTTGAAAATATTTTCTTTCCGAGGCACACCATTCTCCCGCTGAAACACGCGCCTTCGACGGCGGTCGTAACCATAGCGAGCCGCGACTTTGACGGTTCAATTTTTCCGCGAGGGGCGCTATAAACTCTCGGGCAGTGGGAAAAATTATAGAATTAATGAGGGACATTCGTTTAGCGAGTAAGACCCCGGCATTAAAGCGGGAGCCTCCCCCTCCGCGCCGAGGCCGCGGGAAGACAAACTTTTTTGCCTCTCTCCGCTCCTTCGTTGGGGTCTTTTATCTTGCTTAGGCCAGAGAGCGAGGAGTTCACTGTTTTGTATGCCACGACAAGAGGCCGGCTTCTCGCTCCTCGCGCCGCCTGTGTAAATGCTCCTCGTAGATCATTTTCACGGTTTACTTGCGAGATAACTCAATTTCCTTAAGGCTGCCTTGGAGGGGAAGGAAATGAGTTGCAGCGCTAAGCTAAAGTGCACTAGACTAGGCAATTCCGCTGAATATAAAGACGCGCGCGGGAAACTTTAAATTTCGCGGATGAAGCATTAACGTATACGCGGACTTTATTAGGATTTATGCAGGCGGTTCTCGCCGCCCCTCCCGGGTTTTTGTTGCTGTTGTTGTTGTTGTTGTTGTTGTTTGTTGCTCTTTGCAATTCCGAGGCATGACGAGATTAAGCGCGCCGAGAAACAAAAGTGGATGCGGCCGCCGTGTTTATGTTATAAGCGCGCCCGGCAATATCCGAGCAATCCGCAAAGATTGCACTTTATGCGGGTCGTAAAGGCTCCTCGAGAGCGCGAATCTCGATATGCAATACACGCAAGGAGAGCCTTTCGGAAAACAAACCCCGCCGAGAAATCCGCCGAGCCGCCGACTCGTATCGTCTTCTTCTACTTCTTGTTCTTGTTCTTGTTCTTCTTCTTCTTCTTCCGTGCTGCCGCTTGCAGGAAGAAAAACATCCGGGTAACGATAACATTGGAAGTCGAACGGCCGAAGTGATATGTGCGCTCGTAGAGCCGCTTCCAATTGAACAAATAGATTCGGTATGAAAATACCAATTACCGCACCGCTGTTGCCGTTGACAACTTTTTTAATCAATTTGTTTTATTGATTCTTCTCATTTATTTCGCCAATCAGAGGTAAACATCCGAGAATTCGGTATTAAATTAAAATTGAATTTGATGGACAAACGTGCGATTTATTTTTAATTAAGGTTAATAAGTTATAAATTCAGGGGAATAATTGTGTCATTATAAATTCATATTTTTTATGGGAAGTAAAGCGTTTGTCAAACATCTGTTTTAACTTTATTTATGACATTATTTCGGACTAAGTTTCCATTTTGCTGGAGATTTAATAAATTACTTTATAAAGCAACGTAAATATAGATTTTCAGGTTTAATTAATTTTGCTTTAATATTAGCTTACAACATGACGTCGTAAAGTTTTTGAATCTATTTAATCCGACTGAAAAAATACGAAAAGTTATCGATTTTTCGGCAGCCCGCCGTGCAACTTTCTATTTTAGGCAACGATCTCAGATTATCTTGGAAGTTGAAAGTGCAGATTAATCCTGTCGTCGCCGAGAGGAGTTTTGAGGATTTGTGACTTTAGTTATAAGTTATGCCACTCGTATTAAATTTGCTCATTGCAGAAATCGCGCTTCTGCACTTGATTACGCAGAGCGGGACCGGAATACAAAAACAATAATTACAAAACTTGCACGAAATTTTATTAATTTTTCATTGCATTTTGAAAATACAGATTTTACAAGCAATCCCCGGTCGCTCCCAAGTATGCCTTATTACGAGAAGACGAAAAGCGGACGGCTAAAGTTTCTTAATAAAATTCAACATACATCCCGAATCCTATATTAAATTTGTTATTAAAGCAATTTAGTTCCGAGTCGATTTTCCCTCGCCCTTCTTGCACGTGATTTTACACAGGTAATAAAGTAAAAATATCGAAAATGAAATTGATCTCTCTGGGAAATATCCCCCTCGCCGCGAATTCCCAATAAAAGCATTTCCCCCCGGAAAGAAAAGCAGCGAAAATGTCCAATCTCTCGGCGAGCGGGCCGCGCAAAAACGAAACGTCGACTCGGCAAAAGACAATCCCTCTTCCCGCTCTTGCATTTCAAGTCCCAGGCCGCTCTCGGCGCGGATCCGAAAGCGAAGGTCGGCGGAGGCATCGACCCGCGTCCCTCTCCGCGCGCTCCGATCGAGCGCGCCTTTTTTCTCAAAGCGATCGCAAGGTCCGCGAGCCGTAAAATTATGTGACATTAATGCGACGGGGGAAGATGCAAAAAAGGCTACATTTTCCTCGCTTTAGGGTTACGGCGACGCAGCGGCGCGAAGGCTTAAACAAAGAGTCTTTATCGTCGGGGCGAGAGCGGGGTAATCGCGACGCCCCGCGCGACATCTGGCTTTTACGGGAGCGGCGCCGACCTTTTTGCTTCGACGCCTTGTACGTTGCGAATTTTAATGCCGCTCTCGTTTAATCGGACGCCATTTGTCTGGATCATCTGCTTTTATGCAGGACTCGGTAAATATTTAGCGAAAGTATATATTTCGTAATGTAACACTTGTTCCGCGTGGCGTGCATTTAATCACGATAAAAAAACTTGCTAATATTTCAATTTTTTATACCATTGGATTATGCTGCTGGTTCAAGTTCAATATTTTTCTTTTCATTTAAAAAAGACTACTCATTTTCCGCTTTCATCAGTAATTAACTATTCGATATCGAAAATACGGCACTCGAAATGCAATCCCCGAGGCAGCGAACTTGAACGCGATCTCTTTCCTATCTAAACTGCTGCCGATAGCGAGGCACCCCAGGCGCATATTTCTAAACGCGGTCATTTCCTTAGTAGCCGGCAACGTCGGTGTACGCAATTGTGCGTGCGGGGCTATCTATCAGTCAGCGAAACTATAACGCTCGGCTCGCGCGAGCGTTTCTGCTATATTTGCCCGGGGTGTACGTTTCCGGCTGGGCTCCTGTCCGCTCCGCAATGAGATGCACACGTGTTTGCACGCGCCGCCGGCCGGCGGAAGCACACACGCGGCCCTTCCCCTTCGTCGCTCTCGGCTTATCGGCCTCTCTGCCTCTCGGTCCCTCTCTGTCTCGCGCGAGCCTTACTTTAAAGCCGCCGTGTAGCTCGTGCATTTCGCGTGTTCAAAAGGTGACGAAAGTGCTTTTTTTTCTTTCCCGCACGCGATTTGCGGACTGCGAACATTTTACCGGCTCTGCCGAGCTGTACAAATGAACGGGCGCTTTGACGATAAGAACGCGCTGGTCGCAGGGAGTATCGAGTAATTTTCAGGCTTCTTCGAATTTGAGAAATTCGCTTGGTTTTCGTTGCCTTCGCAGGGAGATAAAATTGCGAGAATACTGTAAGAGAGAATTTTAAATGGAGCAAAGCGTAAACGTAATTTTCTTTGAACTTATTTGCAGGAATATCTTGAAGGAAATCTCGAGTAGATTTTCTGCACGTAATATCTCAAAGCTGTACATTTTCCTAAATATTATCAGTATAATGTCGCTTGGCTCAACCTGATTTCATTAAACCCTTTCCGCTTTGCCCGCTTTGCCGAAATCGGCTCCGATGCTGCATTATTAGGCGATATTTAAGGCGTGCGTGTCTCGTCGGAGGCAGTAATGACAGACAGAGACTCGGCTTCATCTGCTCGGCACCTTACTTCTTATATAAGTTTCGTCTCCGGCTTAGGCTATAGCTTCACGGCGCGCGGAGGGGGAGGGGAGGGAGAGTCATGCCTGCCGGGAAAACGGGTAATGAAACGGGTCAGAAGGTCGGCGATACGAAAATAAAACGAGAGCTCGCGCGGGGGTGCTTTCCTCGAGGATTCTTCCCCTTTTTCCTTTTTTTTTTCCCTCCGAGGAAAGAAATTTATAACGAACTCACTCACCTCCGCCGCCCTGTGAAGTCTGTCCTGGCGAGCGACAGAGAGAGGGTGAATCGATTTTTCAATCTTCTCTTTCCCTCCTCTGCTTTTTCTTTACTTTGTGCGCCTCCTCTTGTGTATAACGTATATCGATCTCATTGTAAACAAACATGAAAATCTTAAGGCGCTCGTCCTCCGCTCCCTCCGACTCCTGACCAATCATTAAAACTTTTAACGACGAAGATTGCTTTCGTTAAAATTAATTGACAAATCCGCCGACGTGCTCGTTTAATTAGGCATAGATCATGAGTTTTAATGGACTCGCGCGGAGTAATTGAATGAAGCTCGGCAGGCGTGTGCATAACATTGGGCAATAATCTCGACTCACTCGATTTTTCGTTTCGTCGAACAAAAATGCTAAAAATTTAAATCGAGCCGGGGGTATATCCAATAAACGAAATAGAATTACCGGCGCGGCTCGCGATGTAGTAATGAAGCGAAGAGTGAAGCAGGAAAAAATGGCGCTCGATTTATTAATAATTGCTTCCCCTCGGCGGCGAATCGATTCGGAGCGCCGATATAAACGATGCAAATTGTTTGGAATGCTCGTGCGCGAATCTCGTAATTCGACTTGACGGTAGCGTTGCGGAATGGAAAAAAAAAGGGGGGTACCGTATATTAATTGCAGCAACGAGCCGTCATGTCACTCGCAATGACAGCGGGGGATCAGCCGTGCGCTTTGTGTACACGCGCGCCGAGCGCTCCAGATTAACGGAAGCGATAATGAAGCGCGTTATCGGGAAATGGCTAGTCTTTCGAGATTATCATCCGTCGAGCGTCGTGTGTCGCGCGCGTTATCGAGTCCGAAATGGAAACGCTTAACGCTGCCGCCGCGCGCGCCGTGCGAACGACGCGTCAAGTGCCGATAAATATTTTAACCTGCCTCGATTTATCAACCTGGCTCTCGCGAGTCTGCTTTTTCATCCGCATTCACTTTTTCTCTGCTTTCGAAATGTGTTATTCAGAGAGTTTCGACGAATTTCTTACATTTGTTACGTGCCTGGAAACTCGACACTCGGCCCTTCGATTTCTGAAAAAATAGAATGCGAATGATAAATTGTCTGATTAAAGTCCGTTAATTATAAAAGTTGGATCAGCTTTTTGGGTCCCATCGACTCGCGGCCGATTAACTACCCGAGACTTTTGAGGCGATTTTCAGCGGGGTGTTTAGGGCAGGCGCGATTATTTATACTTGCACGGGCGGCCGGTGACAGTGCAACAGCCACTCGTATTAGGGCCAGCCCTGGTCGTTAACGCCCGAGACTCTTGCCGGCTGCCGCCGCTCTGCGTCCTCGCAAAATGCTGCCAAATTACCTCTCTGTCTCGGCCTCTTCTGCGCCTGCACATGCACCAGATTCTCGGCTATATCATCTTTACGAACTTCCAAGTAGCTGCAGCGTTCAGCCATTATGGTTATAGACCGCCGTAGGCGCAACTACCTTCGCGCCCTCAAATTGATAGTGTCGTTTAAATTGTCTAGATTTCGGTTTTTTTAATACTATATTCAATCAAGCGCAGAGCATAAAATTCTTTCATGATTCACGGCAGTATACGAGTAGCTGAGAAACGACCGTCTAGATTTCCCTTATCTAATCAAAGCCGAGCTCCAGGAGAAGTTTCTACACTTTGCAGCAATAAATATTTACAATCCAGAAAGAAAGTAGCACGCTTACCGTCAATAATTGATAGAAACCGAGGGACAAGCAATCAACGTCACGTCACTCGCGCGGGCGGCGCATTCGGCGAGGGGGGGGAAAAAGCATTCGAGCAGCCACTCTGCATATATCAATGACGCAAGATCAATTTTGACGGCGCGTCACGCGGGGCCACCTGAGCCAAGCCCGCGTCACCCTCCGAATGTGTCTCGAATATATCTCGCGTGCTCGCCGCCAAGCCGCAGTCATTCTTATCTCCCCCCGGGAATTATGTGCCGTCTCTCCGGGGCGCTTGATGGAATTAAAGCGGCCGGTTTTTTTCTTCGGAATTTTCGAGGCGAAGCGCGCAGCGGCGAATGTTTGCTTCTAATTATTTCGATGAGCCGCGAAGCGCAGCCGAGATACTGGAATTGATATAAGCAAAACAGTTGCCGGGCTTCCCGTGAGCTCAGCGCCGCGTGTTTGTCGAAGTGGACGCTTGCGTGAGGGTATATAAGGAATCGATAGCTGAGCGTGGAAGTCTCTCCGTATTTAATGTGTATCGATGCTATTTGCGATAGTACTAATATAATGGTACTTGCAGAGTTCGAAAGTGTATTTGAAGGAGAGGCTATTTTTGTGCCGTAATAAAAGCGGAAGAGTGTAATTGTGGGATTGAAGATCCTGCTTTATTTTTAGTTCGATGCTTTATTAAAGAGAGTATTTATTTGGAGATAAATTCAACTGTCGTATGTGATAGCGCATATCTGAGACTAGATATGAAAATTCAGACGAAAATAACAAAAAGAATAGTAATTTCACAGCTATTCATTGATTTTTCTTCCAGCAGCACACTCGGGCAGAAAGCAAAAATATTAGGACATTTCGAGACGAAACGGGTTAATTTCAGTCTATTTAGCGAGCCGCAAATAAATTTCGATGCAAAGTTATATGGGGTACTTGAATAATTTAAGGGTAAATTAACGAGTGACTAACTCAAAAAGATTAAATTCCCTTATCTACGCAAATGAAATATTTACGATCACAGCGCGTCATTTGCAGAAAGTGTTATGTTTGCGCTCACGCAAACTAGATTAGAATAGCTTAGAATAATTCCCGGCAAACAGCCTTAGCTCCCCCCCGTTTCCCGGGCGGAAAAACTGTCAAAAGCGTATTTACTCGTTTCGTTCGACTTGAGCCAAAAGAATGGCTCGGCGCTAAAAGGACAAAACGGCAGCGGCGACGTTACAACGACGCGCGCATACATATGAGGCTCGCCGGGGGAGCGGGCGGGGGCGGGGGGAGGGGGGTTTCGAAAAAGAATTCGTTACGGACGTGACGGCGAGTCGCGCGGGGGATTTGATTGAGATCTTTTGTCCCCGTGATTCGCGCGTCTCCGTAAATCTTTGACGCTCCCCCAATATTTTCTCTTTTCGACGCCCGCCTGACCTCGATATCGACTCTTTTGCAGCCGTCGCCTTTGGTGCGATGCCGAAGCGTCGGTGTCGATGGAAATCGCGGCCGGCTCGCCTCCCTTTTTTGTTTTCGCTTTTGGAATTCGGATTATACGGGTTGGGCTTGAGATTTATTGCCATGGTAAATATACTAATCTGACGGCTGCCTTCGAATATTCAATGCCGGAAAATAAAGTTGTTGATTCGACTCCCGTTGAAAATATTGCTTTTTAAAAGGTGTGCAAAGCCTCCCAATAGATATTATTCTACCGCTTTTGCTCTCTCTCCAATTGATTTACCACTGCTGCTCATCATTGTAAAAAGAAGAGAATTATTTTGCATATAACTAGATTATAAATAAAAGCAGCGGCGCGGAATTTTTTTTAATTTTCATCCCCAAGATTTATACGTGAAAAGGAGGGGTCGGCGCGCCGTAATTGTGTCACAAGACACTTTGGCTGAGAAAGAGAAATCGTAGGGATCGCAAGATATACGCATGTGCGCACGCATAAAGATCCGCGCGTGCCGAGAGGGTCTGCAGGTAGCCTTGGGGCTCTCGAGTGTCCATGGAAAATAGCCCCATAAATCCGCGCGCCCCTCGGGCGTCGCGCCTCATAATTCGAAAAAAGCGCCGCGCGGCATCGAGCCCCGATGCCCTCCCCTAATAAGCCTCGTTAGGCCGCGCCGCGCATGAATGTCAATTAATAGGAGCAGCGGAACGCGAAGAAATATTATTTCGGTAGATTAATCCGCGCGGGGAGAAGGTAAAAGTCGAGTGGCACTCGGGGCGAGTTTCTTGCCGGCGCGCTACTCGAAGCCATTCTTCTCCTCTCCCTCTGCCCCCGCTCTTTAGCTTCGGTGATCCCTGCTTAACGCTCCGCTACTCCACGCGAGCGAGCGAGCGAGCGCAAGTTCCTCTTTCTGTCAACGGGGAAAAGCTCAAGTTAACAGCCCTTGTGGGCTTGCTTGCGGGTAGCCTTGCTGCTTCTTCGAGTGGCTACTGCCGGTTTATTTACGAGAGAGAGAGCAGCGTCGATCTTGGCCTCGGCGGCTCGTGCACGCGGGGGCGCCAAGCCCGGGGACTCGTTCGATGAAAATTCCACGAGCTGTAACTTGAAGGAGAGCGAAAATTAATAGGCGGAGTTGTTGAAAAAAAAGCTGCTCTCCCAAGGGCTCTTGCTTGTAAAAAGCGCGTTTAATTATGTTGCAGGCTGAACGAGTTTCTAGATGTTTCCGAGTACTTTATCGGAGGGACGGGAGAGGAAAAAGTAAAAGTCGAGAGAGAAAACCCCTCGGCAAACAAGACACTATTAAAGGTACGTCGGACAAGTAGCTCCGCGGCGCACAATAGCTACTGGAGGCGAAATCCCGGACATGCAAATACGCGGTCTCTTTGGTCTCGGCTTGGCGAGACAGCTTTTCGTAATGCGGTCGAAGCGACTGCGTCAAGTATAAGAAGCCCCGGCTTTTTCGTAGCCGCGCGCGGCCACAATGCTGGAGCGCGTCGCGTGAAATGAGCTGCCAGCCGGGCGACGTACGATCTCTCTCTCTCTCTCTCTCGCTCTCTCCTCCGAGTTGTTTAACTCGGCTTGCTAACTAAATCCACGACGGCGGCGCTCGATTTAACGTCGACAGTACGGAGTTACGGGGCCGCCGCAAAAGCTTTCCGTTATAATTGCTCAAACCGGCTGCTCGCATTGGATAATCCCTGAAAAAGCTCTTCCCGCTTCCTTCCTCCTCGCCAGACCGACTCTAATTAAGCTTTTTCTTTCATTAAGATCATTTTTTTCGACGGCGTCCCCGTTTTGCCGCGCGGCCGCCCCCATTAATTATTCCCTTTCGGAATAGCTGAAGGACGCTGCTCTTTTTTTTATTAAAATTTTCGCCGAGCGCGCGTAAAGAGATACAGGCGGGGGAGAATGAACGCTCGCCGGTTTGCGCAGAGTAAACGGGACGAGAGATGGCTTATCCGGGCCTCGAACGCAACAAGCTGCTCCCAGCTGTGCGTCGCGCGGCTCGGCGCAGGAAACGAGCCGGGAAGAAGCAATTTTCGACGAAGCCTTCTTATGCGGACAGGTATATTCTATAAAGTGGAGAGAGCGCGGATGCGAGCGCTTGAATGTGTCTGGCTCGATCTACGTCGAGCGACATATTCCTGCGACGCAGCTACTTCGTCTTTGTTGCCGACGGCCGCGGTAGCTTGCGGCTTTTTTCCCTTTCTCGCGCTTCCTGCAGTATTTTGCGTCGTATTATTTTCCCGACTTTAACTCGACGATACTTTAATCGGTCGATAATTTTAGTAGATTTTCGCGTAGAATCGATACCGTTCGGCTGGAAATAGGAGAGACCGAAGCAAACAGTGACCGCGATACGGAAAACGATTGCCAGAAAGCAAGCAATAATCACGGAGTAATTATCTTTAAGAGCTTTTCTGCTCGCTGCTTGTTTGTACAATCGTTTTGAGAAACAAAGCCAGCCAAAGTGAATGTAAATTGCGCGGGATCTCGAATGCGCAGGCGATAATGCTTCACTTAGCGCTCCTCGTCGCTTCGGCGCAAAAGATTCCGTTCCGCACAGAACCACGAGCGTAAACGTCGAGGATTTTCTCTCTCTCCCTCTCTCTCTCTCTCTCTCTTTCGCTCTCCCGCGTCGTCCCGGCGAGGTTTTAATTAAAGCGCGCACAAATTTCATTCGCTTCTTGCCGTTTTTTGCCCTATTATCCCCCTCCGAAGGTAAAAAATAATTTTTTCCTCCCTCCCCGCCGGCGAGAGGGAGAAAACTTCCTTCGCGGTTGCTTCGGCGCTCGGGGGAGCTCAAGTGTCCATTAATTCGTGCATCCCTTGGCCGAGCGGTAAAGCGAAGGGGCCGGGAGGGAGGAGATATGTATAGGTAAACCCGATTCGGGACTCGCTTCTACTTATTAAATTTGCCCGCCTCTGAATTCCGGAAGCTCGGGCGCGTAGTCGAGGGATTTCGCACTTCGCCCGGTATATAATGTACAACTTTGGTGGGCTCTCCTCCTCGAATGCCCCCCTAAATAGCCACGACTAACTGGCTTATGAATCCTTTAGTGCCTCCGGAGTGGCTGTTGTGAAATTCGTACAAGCCCATTTTACACTGATTATTCATGTTAACAGCGGCAATGGATAAATTCTTTTCTTGTTGCGCGGTTGCGTCGTTCTCCGCTTCCTGATAACTTGATATGCTTGGGCGGAGGAGGAGTTTTATCTAAACTCATCTGAAAACGTCTCCCGGATAACTCGAAATGCGGAAAATGCCGAGAGAGCTTCTCTTCTCTTTTCTTGAAGGACTAAAAGTCGACTTGTGACAATCAGTTAAGAAACAAAACCAAGCAGCTACTCCACTCCGTCACTGTAAATTCGCTCGTTCTCCCGGCATTATTCGCAAGCGGAAACGGAGGACTCGGTTCGTTAATTAGAAATTTCGACGCGATTGTTATGCAATCAATCGGTTCGAATCTGCAGAAATCGATGCGAAGAAAGCAATTAATTCGGATGATTCCCGTCGATTGGCGGCTCTCTTTCTCTTGTTTGTCGGAGCCGGGAGAGGGGGAAGAGATCGGAAAAAAGGTCTAAATTTAGTCGGGAGGTCTAAAAGTGCTTCCCGGGTCATTATGGATCGGAGCAATCGAGTTTAATCCTTCCATTATTTTTTTCTCTCCTTTCAAGCCCCCCTGATATCGGACATTAACGACGGCGGAAATAACTAAGAGACAGTCGAGAGCGCCCGAAGAATGGAAAAGGACACGTAAAGACGGGATAGGATCGCGTCGTCGTCGTCGTCGTCGTCGTCGTCCTCGCCGCCGCCCGAAGTAGAGAAATGGGGAGACAATACAGTCAGCAGCAGACGCAGCAAATTGCCCGTTAATAATCCGTCCGGGTCGGTGAATCCACGGCTCCGCGGGACGAAGACTCGGATGAAATATTCTTCCCTGATCCGATGTAATTGTGACGACGCTGTGTGCCGGGAAAATTCTATCTCTCCTCTTCCTTCCTCCCGTTCCCGTTCTCTCCCAGTCTCGCCACCACTCGAGAACGAAAATATTGCCTTTTATAAGCCTCCCCGGCTCATTCGCTTTCTTGGCAAAAGTCACCGAGCAGTACCAGCTCGTTTTATCCGACTGTACGTGATTCTTTCTTTATCGATAAACATTAGTATGAGGACTCGACTTTTTCTGCTTTTTACAATTGCCGATATAGTGAATATGCCTCCCTTTATTCCGGAAATTGCTTTTCTTCAAATAATCGCCCTTTTCACTGCAGTTAATTCATTCGACTTGATTAAACAGGTTTTTTTAATAAAGCCAAACATATTATTAACGTGTTAATTTTTGCTTTTTTGAGTAAACCTTTACATGTTTATACGAATTTTGCGAGAAAAAGTTACTTATGAAAATATTTATTACTCTCTTTACAGTGCACAAGAAGAGACTAGATTGCTCACTTTTACGCAAAAGATAAAACGAAAATATGCGTGTAAACAGCTTCGATATTAAAATTTTCCCAAATTAAAAGTATTTCCCGACCTTTGCATGAATTACGAAGAAATTCAATTAGGAATAAAAATTGCACGTAAATTTTCATTCAAAACAATTTCCCCGAAACGAGAGGTCAGCTAAACCTTCGCAGCCCCCCTGGTTTTCGACTCCTCAATAAATTCTTCGGGATACTCGGCGGAAATCTCGCCTAAACAAGTCGATCCTCCAAAGTACCGCCACGAATTAAAGCCAAAGTTCGAAGCTTACTTATCAGCATTAATTTTGGCAGGTGGCAATAGTTTTTGCTTCCGGGGTGGCGAAATAAAGGGCAAAAAGCGAGGTGTCCCTCACTTATGAAGGAACTCGAGTTGCTCGTCGCAGCTTCCCAGAAGGACGAAGAAATATCCCGGGGACACGAGCGTTCGGGCGTTTAATCAAGTTTAGTGTACCCGAGGACCTATGCACAGCGAGGACGCTCGACCTCCTTCCTCTCCGGGCTATACGTTTTGTGCTAATCTCACCTTTTTCCCTCTGTCTCTCTCTCTGGCCGGGGTTGTCGCGTACACAGCAGTAGACACACTCGCGCTTTATACCTATTTCCTTTCATCGCCTCTCGGTGTAATAAGATGTATAATGCATAATATATAGGCGCGCGGGCGCGCCCGGCCGGGGCTCGAATAATGCAAACGGAGTAAAGATGAAATGACTTTAGCGCCTGCGCGTAACTTCTTCTTTCGGCGAGGAGTAGAATTTAATACATATCATAGTCACCTGGGGCGATGCAAGCGAGAAACTTGGGAATATTGAATCGCCGATAACTTCGGCTATTATTACAGCCAACCTTTTTGATCTTCAAATATAAGAGCGCCGAGCTTGTCTGCCTCCACTTCGGCTCTCGCGCTGCGTTTGATTATTGAAATAACTTAAGCTATTTTCGAATTTAGCTCGAAAAGCCCGATAAAGTATTTTCTGATACGTTTTACGGGCTGCGCGAATTTTCGCGCGGGAGCTTCCTCTGCTTTCGCGGATCAAAAAATTAGGTGCTAAAATTGGATCGGAAAGAAGTCGAGAATTTAATTTGTAAAGTGTCGGATCGGATTCTTTCGAAAAAAGCTCATTCTAATTGTTTTCGAATGTAAATCTATAGACTCGTTATTCTTCTTTGAAAACTAGACCGCGGCAAAGATTTTAATTATCCCTTCTGAAACTCTAACGACATTTCAATATTAACATCTGTTTCCGCCGACTCCAAGAAAGTATTATTACTAAACAAAAGCAGCAATTGTCTGAAAACTCGGCAGAGAGCCCCGGAGGAGACAGAGGAAGAAAGAAAGGCCATACCCTAGAAAGGAAAGAAAGGCCTCTCATTTCCTTCCGCTTCTCAGCGTCAGTGGCCGAAAGCTCGTCCGGTCACGTTCGTCAGAAGCGGCGGCGATTGCTCTTTCCTTTGTGGCTCACCCCGGCCTCTTAGCAACACTTAGGTGCAGGCGTCCGCGCGCGCACGCGCAATTTCCCTGCGAGCCTCGTCCGTTTCTATTAACGGCCTCCAGCGGGGCTCGTGACTTTTGTAATCCTCCTCCGGCGCCGTCTCCGACTCCGTCGCTGCGCGGGGCTGCCCTTTATTCTCGCGGACTCGCCGCGCCGGGATATTGCGGCCTCGCGATACGATGCCGAGTGCAGTTACATTTCATTGGGCCTACGTTTTGCTATCGCGTGCGCCCGCGACTCGGGCTGATTTCCAGGAAGCAATCGGGAAGAGTCGATGGGCTTTGACCCATTTTCGAAGATGTATATGGAAGGAATCATTGAAAGGTAGCATTTTCAAACTAGCCTCTCGGCCGATTTTGAAGTACCCGAGAAAAATGTTCTGCATTGGTCGCAGGATTGTTTCATATTGTATGAGGCTCCGTCATTATTGAGCAGGCAAATTCGATGTACGTTTGAGCTTTTAGCGTAATTTTAAACCAGATATTCTAATGAATAAATGACGTAAATAACCGAGTAAACAGGGGTCAAGAAATCCGCTGGCGAGCCGAGGCAGACGCCCCGGTGCGGCTTTAAATCGAGAATGCGAGCGCGCGCATACGCGATTACGCTTTAAAAATGATTAAAAGGCCTTAATGGGTATTCCGTATAATGAGTCGACGAACGGCGCGGAGCCTCCACCGCTGCGTGATCGAACTCCATTATTCCGAGGACTAAATTCCGCGGATCAAAAGTAACTAACGAACATCAATTATCATCGACGCAGCGAGGCGGCAGAGCCCCCGACCAGTTCGCGCAGCTGTTTCGCAATTGCGGCCTGATCAAATTGCGGCTAGAAATGGCATTTAAATTTTGAATATGCGCGCGGCCGGTCTCTCTCTCTCTCTCTCTCTCTCCCGCGCGCCGCCGAATCGAATTAAAACGGACACAATGACAATTATTCTCATTGAAGCCGCGGCCCGCAGGCGGAAGTTTTGCCGCGCGCATAACCAGTGCCGCCGCCTGCGTCACGCGAGGCTAAGAGCAGCCGGGAGATCTCCGTAAATGACTTTGCCCTAAGAACTCTCCGCGGAGAGCTCGCCGCTCTGATGAAGTAGAGTCGTGTCGTTATGGTCAGACGTTCCCCCGGGGCCGGGACTTAGAAATTTATCGAGCAGAAATACTGCCGCCGCTGCTCTGCTTCATTCGGCTGACGTTTTCGCTTCAAATCTCGCCGTTTTTAACTGTTTTTTTTCCCCCTTCCCGCGAGAGGCAATTATTTATTGTGGAGCCTTTTTTTGGAAGTTTGTTTGACGGATCGACGTTTTTTGCTAATTGAAGGTACTAGCGTAACAATGCAAACGCAGAAATGGAATAGAATGTTGTTCCTAGGCGTATCATCGATTTTCATTGATCATTTTTTAAAACTAAAAAATATGGAGTTTATATTAGAATCTTCTTTCTCAAAACGCTCGGAGCAATAAAAAATTGTCAGAATAGAAAGCTCGTGAAAAACGTGTTTGAAGCATCGGAATATTCATGACGGACAATTATATAGCTCTGGTAGCCCATTTTCTCTCTCTCTCTTTCTCTCTCTCTCTCTCTCTCTCTTGGCTGGCGAAAAATTCGCTCCAGTGTATTTGCAGGGACGGCCCACTCGCGGGGGAAATATTTCTACAAAAGCAAGCTCGCGGCGAAATAAATATTTATTCGGGCGATGCAAAGCGCGGCAACTTCAATTTTCCCCTTGTTTAAACTCTGTTTGAAATATTCCTTGACGTTCATTTCGAAAAGTGTGTATCTCCCTCGCGCTCCTCTCTTTAGCGTTGCGCGACGCGCCGCCGACGCCGCCGCCGTTCCACGGCGGTCCCCTTTGCCGAGGGAACTTCTCCTCAGGCATTCATGCGCAGTTAGGATTCATAACCTTTTTTGTCGACTGTCGGTACTATATAAAGACGGCTCAGAAAAAGAGGGAGAGAGAGAGAGAGAGAGAGAGAGAGAGAGAAAGAGAAAGAGAGTCAAAGAAAAAGCAGAAAGTGAAGGCTGAAATGTAAGCGACGGGGGACGAGTCGTTCCTCCTTCCCTCTTATTTCCTGAGAAGAGCGGAATTCATCGCTGGACTTCTCGGGGGGTTCTGTTTCTTATCTTCCCCGCGAATGTGAATTTTAAAACATATTTAACAGAGAGTGCGGCTAAAATCACTCTGGAAGTAAAGCGTCAGCTGAATTTAGAATATCACTCTTTCCCCTGATTTTCACGAACTCGAAATAAATACATTAAGGAATCGATAATAATAACGGAATAATACTGAAGGAAACATTTAATAGGATGTATTTCACGTGTCCATTTATTATTACATCATTTCGCGCTAATCAATAACGTACTAAAATGGGTGCACATTACTTGTCACTTTTACAGCGATATTTTTACGAAATGAACATAATAAAAAATTCAATCCGTTGCTAGCATGTTCGTTTTTGCATATTGACTATAAACACGTAACCGCAAATTTAAAATAATCGACACTGGCAGCTGGGCGGTACTTTTTTATTCGCCTACGTAGATTCAAATATTGCTGGCGGACTAACTTTTCCATTGTGAAAATGCGCTTTCGTTATCATTCCAATTTGTTGCTTTATAACATGTGGTCTGGCGACACTTTACGAATATGAAAATTTCGCAATCTCGAAAATGTAAAATAAAAAAGCTCATTGCGACAAAAAAAATTCTTGATTGACGGATCTAGGCTGCTTTTAACTTGTCGCGAATGACTTTTCCGCATCGAGCTTTTTTTCCAACTGCCCCGTCAAATTTATTTAAAAATCCATTATTACGCCGTTGAACGTGCGCGCTTTACGGGCAGTGACAGAAACTTAATTTCTACTCTAATTAACCAGATCGAAAAATCAGCGTTATTAAGCTCTAATAAGCTCTTTTGAAATGAAACCTTTTGTGCGAGCGATGCTCTATCTCGACAGTAATTGTTATCGGATGCGACGTTGCAAAGTTCGGCGTTTCAATCACTCTTATTATTCGGCGAGGACAGTCAAACAATTTCGATCCCATAATGAATATAAACTGTAAATCAAATGTGTATTATTAAACATTCATTTGAGAAATGCATTTTCATTGTAAACATGCATACATACTAAAACAAGTTCAGAAATCTATTTATATTTTTGACTTTGAATAAAATCCATTTCCAATGCTTTGGTCCACTAATAAATGTAATTCCTATATACCATTAAAACTTTAAGCATCATATTTGAATTGAAAACTAACAGAGTTTTAGCAAAAGTTAGCGAGGGGAGCGCTGCTCGGGAATTATTGAAAAATATTCCACGGCGCGGAAGTACACATTGGTCAGGCATCTTCTGCTCGGGTTCAAAACAAAAAAAAAGGATCGACGAAAAAGAAAGAAGGATGAGTGGATCCGAGTAGGGCAGAGGCGGAACGTTATTTCGTTTGCCGCGCTCTCGTGGCGGATACACTCTTATTCGATTAATGGTTTTTCCTCTTTCTCCCCCTCTTTCTCGCTCCTGGAGAGTTCTGACCTCCCTCTCTCTCTCTCTCGATCTATCGAATTTCTATCGGATTTCTTTTCAACCGCCTCGATCGACCGACGAACGATACACAAGCCAGGAACTCTAATAATTGGTGCGCTTATCTGTCGACTCGCTGTATACCCGAGCGAGCGATCGAAAGGCGATGCCTGCCCGGCTCTCTCGCTCTTTCGTAGTGCAGCCCCCGCCGCTTTTCGGTGCTTTTCCACGAGTTTTCGAGCTTTCTTTCATTTCGGCTAATTTATCGCTTTATTTCCAGCTCGGGATCGGCCTGGATTTTATCGCGCGCAAACTTTCGTTACAAGCTCGTAAGTGATTTACCATCGGCTGAAGAAATTTTTCAGTTTTGCGAAATGCAATTAGTGCACTTGTACTGTTTTACTTTATGTTCGCAATTCAAAGCAGGAATTTACCGGAATTTATTCGTCAATGATTCCGCTTCGTTTTTTAAAACAAAGCCATCGTGTAAAGCGTAATTTTAAATGAAATAACATTAAAGTAATGTTTTATAAATTTATTTCATTACATTTGCATTTAAATTGTATAGAAAGAATGAAAGAAAAAATGATAATGAAGAATAAAAAATGAAATTTAAAATTACACGAATGCAGCTGCGATCAATTACCGTTTTATCCCCTCAGCCATTTGAAAAAAAAGAAAACGTATCCACGTTGATTAAAATAATCAGTTTTTCACCGATCTCGACAACATCGATCGTCACAATGCGCTTCTCGATCGAATAAACATCAAATATGAGAAAGCTGCATCTAGTGCATTGCGACATGAAAATAAAACTGCTGCGGCCGCCGTCGCCGGAGCCCTTTGTGCGATAGCCCAGTTACTCTTGCCTTTTCCCGCGGCGCTATAAACTATCGCAAATGGCTCGAGCGATGAAAAATCTACTAGTTTCATTAGGCGATTGCTTTTTCCCGCGCGCAGGCCACCTTGCCGCGACAGAGAAAGCCGGCTTTTACAGGGCAGTTCCGGCTTCCATTCGTCGTCGCGGGATAAAGAAAAAGAATCGAGCCGGCGGGGAGAAAAGATTGAAATCTCGCTTATATGCTATTGACGATGATACAAGCGCAAGGAGGATAAGCCGCGCACATAAAGAGCAATCTCGAAAATCCGCGAGCCGCTTCCCGTCGAGCCGCGCAATAAATGGATAACTCGGGTAAAAAGCCACCGTCGTGCGTGCGTATACAAGAAGATCGACTGCTCGGGGGTCATTGTCTAAGACAGGTCGGAGGTGCGCAGCTGCTGCCGGGCCGCTGCAAGTGACGCCCGGCAAATCCGTTTATTACGCGCGGCGCATACGTTAGGCGCAAGGCCTCGAATTATGGCCCGAGATTAGCGGCTGCAGCGCACCGACTCGCGGATTACTCGGGGACGACGAGGCCGCCTCCGGTTTCGCCTGCGTCGCGTCTCCTCTGCCCTGGCTATCCGAGCCCGGCCCGTATACTGAGGGGGCTGCCTTAATGGCGTCGAACCGCCGAGGCTATCGCCCGGACAGTTTCCTTGAGAGGAGGCGCGGGATTAGGTGCGCCGGAATTTACAGCGGGATTGTCCGAGCCTATCGCATCTTGGCGCAGGTGCGTCTCCTCTGCCCCGGGAGCCAAACTTAAACTGTTCTACTTGTTGCGCGTTTTATTAAAAGTCCTTTTAATCGAGCGGCCTCGATGTACCCCTTGTATTAACTATTGTATTTAGGATTGAGCTCCTGCCAATTATTCTGGCAATTAATTTACGAGCTGACGGGAATATTTGCTTCTGCTGTTGTAATTGAGAATTTCCAATATTCGTTCGACCTGCAACAGTAAGCAGCGTTTTATGAGTTAAAGCTTCGAGTTACCGAAATAAAACTTATCTTAGAAAATATGGCTTTCTTACTTACTGACCTAAAATAAGAAAGAATTATACTTTTATAATACGTCTTGAAACTATAAATATATTTATATACTTGTTGAACTTTTTTATTGCTTATGCCGCGCTGCATGGCACTCCGAGCAGTTTCTCCCGCAGTAAACCGCTCATTGGTTATTGAACTCGAATCACAGGCATCTCCAGGAAAAGTATTTTAAGATCGATAATAAAAGACGCTCGTTCCTACAAAGAAAGGAAGAAACAAAAGCGAATGATAAACTCGACAGTAAAGATCGGAAAAACAATTATCTTTCTAACGAAGTTAGGTCCGGGGAGTGGAAAGCCATTGGGCCAGGTAATCCGAAGCGAACACGTGACCGTGGAGTCGTAAACAGCGAATCAGAACAGTCAATAAATATTGTAATGCACTCGATCGAGCAGCGGAGTCTCATCAGCGGGTTCTATAAAGCGCCACGGGCCGAGCATTTTAATAAGCGAGCGTCGACTGAAATATCCATACATATAGAGTTATCTGTATCGTGAATTGCAGGAGATGAGGACGAGCTTAAGGGCGACAAGCTGGAGGTAGGGAGGGATGGACGGCGGCGGGTTTAGCCTTCGCGCCGCTGGTCCGGAGCATTCCTCCGGTATTATCCAGGGCGGCAGAGAACGGAAGCCATCTTTTACGTGCGCGGAATACCAATGACGTCGGCCTGAATGGATAAAAGTGTATCGAGAAAGGGGCAGGGGCGAGGGGGAGGAGGCGCAAAGATACTCGCTGCCTGGGCCAGCGGATGCATGTTCCAGTGGGATTATATGTTCCGCTCTTTCCTCTGGCGATCGTACCTGCACGAGGAGCGATCATGCCGCATGGATGCGGAAACTGAGAAGGGATTAGTGCGATCGGACGTGTCGGCAAAGAGCGGAAGCGAGCCGATATAAAACAACGAGGACTCCTCCCGGGTAGTTGGCTTGCTTGCTCCAACTTGCTCTCGTCTCTTCTTTCGCGCGTCGCGATAATTTCGCGCCTCCTTCTCTTTGTGCGTCAGCCTGGCTATCGATTCCAGAAAGTACGCTGGCTTGGAGAGCCCTTGTTGACCCGGGAAAAGAAATGACGAAATTTTCAGTAGCCTCCGACGCTTTTCTACGAATCCTCTGGAAAAATGTAAATGTGTCCGTGCCGGTGAAGAGAGCTCAACGTTCGTTTATAGAAAATCTATAGGGTGATGGTGTTTATTTCTTTGAGCTTGTAATTTCGAGCAGCTTGAAATATCAGGGATTTGCCGTTGGTTTTGATCAATGAGAAATTCGCTGCATTTATCGAATTTACGCTCTAAATTAACGAATTTTTCTTTAATGAAAATATTTAAGCGATTCGATTCGATTCGGCTGGAAAACTAGCTGCACGCGAAGGTTCGCGAGTTATTTATCATTCTTTTGAATCTCCGAGAAAGCTATTCAAGAAGAATTTTACACACGCATTCCATGAATGACTTTAGGCTCCTTTGAATGAAGATTCGCCCGCGAGTGTAGAGAGACAGACAACGGTCTCTTTACTTTCTTCATAAAAAGCATAACTTTTTCGAAATCGTAAAGCAGCAGTAGGGGTTGATCGGATCGCATCAACAAAATAAAAGGCGAAATTTACGACACTTCATTTGAAAGCTTCTTAAACGACGCATCACAAAAGGCCATTCCGGCCGGAATGGCTTTTCAAAATGCAGCGAAAGATACGTAGAAGGAGCAGGGGGGGGAGCGTCGAGTCTGGAGCACGTAATGGATGCGTTTGGTAATCGAGTTGTAAAGAGATATTCGCGGCGGCAAGTGCTTGCGCCGAGACTTTTACCTCGAGCTTTCTCCCGCCTGGCGCGCTCCACTTTAAAGCGAGCGAGCGACTTCCTCCGTCTCGAAAACACACTCGATATCGAGATGTTGCGCGCGGCCGGGAGGGCTGGAGGGAAGAAGAGAGAGAGAGAGAGAGAGCGCCGGCCACTCCGAGAATTGGAGCTCGATAGCAATCTCGGTTTTATCACGAGAAGCAGGAGAGCGTGTGCACGTGCGCCGCTCAAAGGAGGGAAAGGAATTCCCCCGTGTATCTGTGCCTCCTGTGCAGCGAAGCCGGCGAAATTTTTCGCAGCGGCCGATAAACCCTACATAAATTCACTACATTGGATTTATGCTGCATTTTTCTACGGCTCTTTGCGAATCCGACTCTCTCTCTCTCTCTCTCGACTATCGCGATATGAGGATCAATTTTTCAGCTTCGACCTTTGTTATCTCTCCGGCGCTCCTTTTATTTCACCTATGCGGCTCGCGTGCTTCGGCGATTAGTCGACTTTTTAATGCACTAAATCTGCCCTCGCGTTAATCCCAGCGAGCTCGTCAGCCCGAGCGGCACGGAAAAATGCCCGATGAATTTTAATTGAAGAAGGAAAAACGATCTTCTCGCGCGTTGCTTTAATTTCTTCGGCTCCGCTCCGGCGGACGAGATAACGCGTTACCGGGCAAGTTCGAGGGAACAAGAGGAGCGCGGCCGGCGAAAGGAAAAAGAGCCGTAAAGCGCGAAAAAGGGCAGCGCAGGCGAGTGGCTTACACGTAGCACCCCCGAGCAGCAGCTCTCGGCTCGGGAAGTTGTTGCGGAGGAGGAGGTCGGCTGAGCGGAGGTTTGCTTTGGGATAGAGTTACAGAAGCGCGCGGATAGGGTAACTCAAAAGTAACCAGAAGTCGCCGCTGAAAGCTTCGAATTCGAAAGTTCCCCCACACAAAGCTCCCCCGCACACACGGGCCGGAGAAAGGATGGAGCCCAGCTGGAGCTCGCTAAGCGCGCATCGATCCCGGAGGAGGCGGCGCGGCGGATGTCGGGGATGACTGGTGGTTTCTGGGCGCGCGCAGGTGCCGCGCTTTGTTCCCGACCTAATCACGGAAATTACGTTGCTCGGCCGATCAAAGCTTCAAAGGCTCCGGCATTGCGACGTAAGAGCAGCCGCGAAACCGAGCCGGTATCGCAGGCGAGCACGCGCCGACACGACCTACATAATACGCGAGCTCTCCCGCCCCCCTTCCCTTCCTGGAGCGGTGGCCCGCCAAGCGGCGAGCGGCCTCTGCCCAATTCTCCGAGAGCGAGGAAAAAATAAATGGAAGCCGGATCGACGACTTATTGGAAGCAGCTTTTGAGAAATTGAATGCACAAGTTTCATTTGCCCCGGAAGCTGCGCGATCCAGCGCAAATCCTTGCCGCTGCTGCCCTGCAGTTATCAAAGCGTTCGAGGGCAGATGCGGCTATTGATTCGCAACAGTCAGGTTGTTGCGCGAGAATATATACATGGAAACGACGGTGCATCGGGGATTCTTTGCCTGAGCGAGCACGGCCAATACTGGTGTCAATCGTTCTCACGCGAGCGGAACGCCTCCGCCGAGATGAAGCCGATGGGGCAGAGAGTGCCGGCGCGGAAAGGCTTCGCCTTCCTTCCTGCGGCGGCGGGCCAATATCGCCTCGGTACGTTTGCTCCGCTATTAGAAAATATGAGGCACAACGGGAAAGTGCGCCGACGCGACTCCGCCGGATGAAATTTATCGAAAGGAGCGAGAGGCGGAGGAGAGGCCGTTAGAAAGAGGCTACCTGGGGGGCTTGTTCGGCTAGATTTCCCTGCGGACTCTAATCACGCATCGGGCAGGTATTAGCCGCAGACCCGCGGGGCGCTGCGGGGCCGAGCGGCCGCGGACGATCGCCGCCCGGCGATATGTCTCGGGCCGTGTTCGACACGGAAGCGCTCGTGTAGCCCCGGCCGAGGCGTCGTCGCCGCAACCCTTGTCCACCGGCGCCCCGGCTATCATATCGCGACTTTCCCGCAGCCCCGACCATCGAGCTCTCTCCCCCTCGGCCGCTCTGCCAATTCCTTTGAGCGACGAGCTGACGGCGGCGCGTTACCTCTCCAAGATTACGAGCTATACAATTTAGCCGGCTTCTCATTAGCCCCGCCAAGGTCGAGGCCCCGGCTCTTTATGCACCCGCCTAGATTTTATCCCGCGCGCTTTTATCGCCGGACCTCCCTTTATTTTTCGCCGCTTTGCCCTGGCCGCGCCGCGGCTTTATTCCTCGTTATTCGAGATTTATTTCATGGGAACATTACTCGCGCCATTAGCTAATGATGTTTGATGTTTAATGAGTGTCTTCCTGCGCGCGTAAAAAGCAGCCTGGCTGTGCTTGTTATTTAAGGAACGGAACAAAGCTACGCTGCTTTATTGCTAAATTGTTTGTCGGACGATTCGCCGAGAGGTGTTTGAAGTTTCATTACTCCAAAATTACATATTTAAAATATTCCTGTTCATTAATATTGATTTCATTCATATCGATTATCGAATTTGCCCTTAACGCAATGTTTGGCTCGATTGTTTTAATGAATAAATCAGCAATTCCAATTATTGAGACGGCAATGTTCCAACTTGTCTCCCCCTTCTATATCGACTTCTTCCCTTCATTAAGCCTGTAATTTATTCGCTTTATCAAGCACATTTTATTTCGCTGAAAAGTCCCTCTTCAATCGAATTATATCCAGTTCTTTGGGCGCATTAAAGTTTTTTACCTCCTTTTTTATGCAGTATTTTATTCATACCCACTGCCGGACGCGATAAAGGCGTAAAACAACACCAACAAAATCTAGCTCAAGTCCCAGAAAAACCGTTCCGCTCAGCCTTCTCTTCCTTTATGCGCGGCATCAATCATGCATACCCCGCTAAGTCCTTTTAATTCAAACGAAATAGACATTTATTTACCTATTTATTAAGCCTTCTCCCAGCTTTCTCCTCGCATCCTCGCTCGTTCCCTCTTCCGAACGCGCGTCAATCGGCCAGGGTAGTGCGCGGCGTGCTCGCCTTGGGGCTTTATCGGGGCGGAGAGGGCGGTGGGGGGGGGGGGGGGGGGGACCCCCGTGGCGTTG
>JAWWEM010000010.1:20177672-20201941 GCA_035582935.1 Ormyrus thymus | reverse complement strand
CGGCGGCGGCGGCGGCGGCGGCGCAACTGCACTGCTCTACAAATCGCGCTCCTCTCGATGCCAAGTTATATCTCCTTTTCCAATCTGTTCTGCGCCATTTTGCCGGGAGAGCTTCGCCCGAAATTTACGCTGACCGTAAATTCAGTCCGGGTGTTAGCGTACATACACTCTCATTGTCGGGCGACGAAAAAGCCTCGGGATTCCGCCCAGAATTTTTATCGCCTTACTCGCGGACATGTATATTAGCGCCCCCCGCCGCACTCGGAAATTTCATTTGAGGCGCGCTTTATGTCCCTCGCGCGCGCACCTCGACGCGGGAACAATATCGAGCGCGCTTCCGCTTCATTGTCGCGGCGGACCGTCTTTCGCGAATTAAGAAGCTCCGCGAGCAGCTGATCGCTGCTTCTTTCCGGCGCATCGCGCGAGATTCGCGCGGAGGGCCTCGTAAAAGGCGGACGTCGCGGAAGTAGTCATAACTCACGAAGATCGTTCCAGTGGAGATAACGAAAGTAGAGGCAGTGGACTTTAATGGAAATGGATCGCGCGCCGATGGTTTTGTTGCTCGTCGGACGGCGCGTGGATGAGCTCGCGGATTCAAGCGGCCGGGACGCGCCGCGTTAATGTTTACCGTAGATGACGCACGGCGGAACGTTTTACGTACCGACGCGCCAGCTTGTTCGAGGGGTCGGGCCGGTCTATTTTCTTTGCCCGATTTCGTAGTTGCGTCAAATGTACGAGGCTCCGCGGGAACTTAATGCGAATCAAGATACTCGATGGGGCTATTCTCGTCGTTTTAATAATATGACATTTAATTTTAATAATCCCCGTGCACTCCGGAAGCGCGCGGAGTCAACTCCGACTCGCCGGCGGAGCCAATCGTTGCCAATCGGATTTCCGCGCTCCGGCGCAAAAAAGACCGGCGTCGCGGCGTGCCGGAGGGAGGAGGAGCTGACCCCTCGCGTTTACGCTTTCGCGGACGCGCAATTTTTTTTTTTTTTTTTTCCGAATCGAACCCATTTCCCTGAGAAATGCCGCGCGCGTCGAGCTGCAGCCGTTTCTCTGTCCCTCTTTCTCTCGGAGAGAGGGAGAAGCTTTGCCAGCGCCGGCAGCAGCTCAACGGGAAATGGATCGCGCTTCGCGATGGAACGCGACTTCCGCTCTGATTCACAACTCATTGTACCTGCGGAATACATTCTAGATTTTAGCTCTCTGAAAACGGCTTGTTTTCTACGCCAATTTTCCTTTTTTTACTCCGGCTCCTGCTCGCCTTTTTCTCTCTTCCTGGATTTTGACGTTTTTCGCGTCCGCTCGCGAATTTTTTTTTTTTATAAACTTTAATCCGCAGAATCTAAAACGAAAAGATTTCTAAATCCAATCAAAATTTTTCAACCGCTCAAAATCCGTAAAAAATGTTTGAAACGAAATCGCAGATGAATTTGGATTAGGTCTTCGGTGGACATCCTCGAAACGAGGCGAACAAAGTCGATGCTAACGGCGGCGGAAATTTATCGCGGCCACTCGATTAGTCATTAGCATAAATTGGGGGAGCGGGAACGTGAAGGGACGCATTGTGCGAGTAATCGACTACTTGGAAAATGCGCCCTTGCCGACAGGCGCACTCTATCCCGACTCATTGAAAGACGGCTTTGTCGAGCCTAATGAGCGGCCAAAGAGCACTCGGCGAAAGTCTAGGCTGCGCCGTGGCGCGCGTGCGCGCTTATGCGCACACCTTCCACGGCGAGATTCACAAATTTGCTTTGTTAATCAAATAAGCAGGCCCCGAGACAATGAGAGCCGAGCCGAGGAATCTACTAAATCTTCATAACATTTGCATACATTTTAGTGGACAAAACGAGGAGCCGAAGATTTATTTTAATCAAGATTTTCTTCTTTTCAAATAAAGTAAGATTTACCGCCGCTCGACCTCGTTTAACTATTCAAATTAGGCATTAATTAGTAAACTAATCCGGCATTGAAATTGAACGACGACGAGGCAGAAATTTAGCGTCCCGTCACGAAAGGGGGTAGCGGAGCACCGAGCTAAAGTTTCAAGTATATAGGCGCGGCAGAGTCGAGGCTATCGAAAATTTACGGGGCATGCGATTTGATTATGAAAAAAGGAGCAAAACGTTTTATCCGGCGAGCCAGAGTAAGAGTAGAGTAGCGGGAGGCGAGGCTGCGCGGGAGAAAAAGTAAGTTTCGTGAGTCGCGCGCAATACACGCGGACGTGTCTTATTGAGGCGTCCCTCTCTCTCTCTCTCTCTCTCTCTCTCTCTCTCTCTCTCTCTCTCTCGTCCTCTCCTCGTCGCTCCTCCTCGCACTTCCGTTTCGCTCGGCGCTTCGTACGTGACCGGCGAGTCCTCTGGGCCTCTTCCTTTTTCGCGCGCGTCGAAAAAAATCTATGCAGATTTTTACGGCACTCTGCCCGATATATTCCTACCCCGAGGGCTCCTCTCGTTCGCTCTTCCTTCCTTTTTCTTCATTCCGGCGACGTGCCGCTATACGTGAAATGAATCTGTATTGCCAGCGGGAGAGAGAGAGAGAGAGAGGAGAGAGAGGCGGGCTTCGCGGCCGATGAATTGTGTCCGCGTGGAGCTCGGGGTAGGGGACACGTCGGGACACTGTATTGATTTTCATGCCGCATGTAAAGTACTTTTTTACACGGGAAATCCTCCTCTTAACACCTACTCCCACGCTGCGGGAGGATCCACGTGTTCGAGCTTCGTTCTGTACAAATGGAAAGTCGAAAATCCGGAGGAGATGAGGCGATTAAAAGGGATTCGAGGTATTTCGACGCTTTTTTTCCCTCCCCCTGAATTTTTCAATGATTCGAAATTTTCTTTACTCGTGCGGACTTGTTGTTGGCTGGTGGAAAAAAACGCCAATAAACCATTACTCAATACGCTGCGCTCTGAATTGAAATCAAGTATAAAGGAAGATCCTTTTCGGATTCAAAACCTTTTAGAATCCCATTATCCTAATAGAGGAAGCTTTGTGATGGTAATAAAAAATAATACTTCATATTATATCGTAAAAACGCGTTTTCAAATATTGAATAAAAGATCAGACATTACTCTATAGTTTGGTGTGTAATAAAATACAAAAAACATATTTTTATCATATTTAACATTTTGGAATAATATTTTATCGGAAGAAGTTTTATTGAAAATTTTGAAATTATTTATTTAACAATCCATATCATCGCAGACAGCATTGAAAAAAACAAAAAAATGAAATCTCTTCGCCGGACAATCGCCAACATGAAATAGAAGTAATCCATCCATTTGACGGAAATAGATTTTTTTTTATTCTTCCTCGATGTTATTGTTGAGGCGATGTAGAGATTGCTCCCTGATGGAACCTCGATCCGTTTCCCGTCAAATGTTGCGTTTTCCATGGGCTTTCTTACCCAAACAAAATTGCCACTCTTTGTCAAAAATCCCACCCAAGTGTAAAAACTTGCGACCGCTGTCGTCCTCCAATAGTGGGCCCTCACAGGGACAAATGTGGTCGAGCGATAATGAGCAGCGGTATACGATGCGAGTCTT
Source organism: Ormyrus thymus (assembly GCA_035582935.1). Classification (NCBI taxonomy): domain Eukaryota; kingdom Metazoa; phylum Arthropoda; class Insecta; order Hymenoptera; family Ormyridae; genus Ormyrus; species Ormyrus thymus. The sequence continues at coordinate 20,198,393 of JAWWEM010000010.1, read as the reverse complement.
ACGCGTATAATGCGGCTATCATCGAGAAATCGTGCGGGGGCGGCCCGTGGGAATATTCAAGCTTATAACCCAGATTCCGGATGTGTGCGTACGGCAAATTTATAGAAGAGAATGAGCCCGGTATAATATATCATCGGACTACGGGATGACGGTCCACCGTGCGGTCGAGCGTGCGAGAGAGAGAGAGGGAATGACGCGTCGTGAATGATAATTTTATGGCCGCGGCTTTAGCGTGCTTGCCAATGTTTCAAACGAGCCGAAGGAATAAAGAGGATCTTCCCAATTTTTTTTGTTTCAGAAGCTCCATCCTATTCAGATGAAGCCAGCCGACAGCGAGAACCGAAGTCGTAAGTACAAATGTTGCTTCTATCGCCTTCGAGTTTAATCTTGCGGGATTGCAGGAATGCTAATTTTTTATACCTTCGGTGTGCGCAGCATCTTTCTTGCAACAGAACATCACTGAATTTGGAAAATTTCAATTTGTATTGAAATAGTCATTGAATAACTTGTTTTACTGGTTACGCACAGAATAAATGAGTATATTGTAATTAATTCTATTATAGTCTAAAAAAAAGCAGTAATGGAATATCTGAAAACCGCAATTAAGTAACTCTAAAAGGATGAAAAAAGTTGAAAACTAACAATTTGAAATTTAAGCATGATTCTTTGTTCGCGAGAAAACTTGTTAAATTTATTACGCAACTCAAGTTTACGGTTGCATGAAAAGTTTTACAGCCGTCTCATTGTATAAACAGATAAAAAAGCTAAAAGAAACGGCCGAAACGGCCGCCCCTCCCCGACTTCGGACCGGGCTCTTTCGCGAGTCGCGAATTTTCGCATCTCCCTATCCGCCTCATCTGCCTGAAATATGCCTCGTATATGTAATATTGCAAACTATTCAGACTGCCATTCGAGCTAAATTGAAAATCAATAGCTCTCCGGGCTCGGCGCGTAAGGTCGAGTCCTCCCTCTCGGTTGCTACGCACCTCGAGAGGAAACTCGTTCAAGTCAAAAGTTGCGGCCCGGCGTGCCACTTCAAAGCGTGTTTATTAACGGCTAATTGACTCAATCGAAAGGCTTCTGCCGCATATTTTCTCTGCGCTCGAAGAACAGCCGCCGTTACCTCAGCCACCGCCTCCCCGATGAAATTTCTGTTATGCGAGTCTGAAGCAGTGTTCCGATACACCTGTGGGCACCAGAAATTGCTTAAATTATCGACTGGCAAAAGGCCACTGTACTGAAATTCAATTTAAGCCTCGCTCCTTCGCGAAGCCGGCTGCTTAATTTCATTGCCTTATTATTCGGCTAATTGCATTTATTATGGCCCTATAATTTCATTTAAATATGCATTGACTCTGTACCGTCTTTATTAGCTTTACCCGCTGTATTAGAAACGACTGTAATGAGGTAATTTGTCTTTTGAAATTGAGTTTTATTCATTATTTACTTCCGACTGTCAAGTGTCACTTTTTGGACTACCACCAAACGACTTTAAAACGAGCTCGGAACATTTAATAAAGAAGCTTCAACAGATTATTAAACAAATTTACATCTTTTTAAGCTTTTGCAGCGTGTTTCTGCGATAAATTTTAAGCTTTTATTAAAATCTTCAATATATTTGGCTCAACTGTAAACAAAAAATTCAATTTGGAATATTAAAGCTCGAAACTGTTTAAACAGTTTCGCAATAGTTAATAATGAGTTTTATTGCACGGCCGTCTCAGATTTTTCGCTGCACATAATTTTTTACATCTCTCAATTTTCTTGGAAAGCTTTTTTTTCTCTCAAGCTATTGACGCGCGTAAAACTTTATCCGGGGCATAACATTGTTATCTAAGACGGTTATTAACATTTTGCATGAATAATAATTTATTTAAAAATTATTCAAATAATTCACTTTACCTACTCGGGTTCGGTCGACCTCCGCCCCTCTCTCCATTTCTAGTGAATACAAAATCGATAGCACGTATAAAGTGAATAGAGCAGGAGAGAGTGCAGGGACCCTCTCGAAAATAAATCACTTTTATTGTACGACCTAAAATCCGCGCTTGTTTTATTATTTCGCCGGGCCGCGCCCGCGGGTAATCTTGTTTTGTCCGGCGGCACTTTTGTGCGCGCGCGGCGGCCGCGTTCCCCCGAAAGAAAATCGTCATTGATCACTTAAGAACACTTTTTCACCGGGCCGGCCGGGAGGATGGATAAAAATATCGGAGCGGGATGAAAAAGTAAAGAGTTCCCTTTTGAAAATAATCCAGCAGCCGAGCCTCGAAAGTCCGAGCGGCCGCCATGTTTCTTTTCTGCTCGCCGCTTCGACCCAGATCCGCGCATTATTCACGAACCGAGCTACCGGCCGGATCGGCGAATATCGTCGCCTCATAAATTCATGGTGGACATAAACGTTCGAGAACATTACAGGAAGCGCCAGGAAGGCGACAACCTTAAAAGCCTTTGTGAATCGAGTCGCGCTTTGCTCCCGTTTTTTCTTTTATTATCTTTACGTCAGTTTTATGCTTTCGAGTAATATGCTTTCGGCGCTCCTTGTTTCTTTTTTTTTCAATTGAGAACTAATGGCTCGCGCCTTTCGATTTCTAAGGGATTCAGAGAAAATGTTTTTTTCACTAGCTTTTAAATGTGAATTGCACGAGATTTATCATTGCGTTGTAAAATATTCAATCATAAAAACGTCCGTCATGTTATATAAATTCAAAAAGAAATATTGAGTGGTATTAAATGTGTATATATGTATTAATTTTTTCGCGTACGACAGTAACAATTTTAAAGTTGTAAAATGTCCTGTAAAATGACAGACATTCACGAGTTATGCAGCTTTCTTTTTATTTAAATGTTTTATGTGCATCTTGTAAAAAATAAGTTACTATTCTCCTCTGTTTCTTTTTAAAGTATTACAAAATTATCTCTATTAACACACTTTCTTTACTTAAATAATCTGATTCTAAAATACGTCTGAAGAGGCCGCACAGCGAGGAATGAAAGATTTATTTAAGTTTTAGGCGCAGTGTTTATTTTGGATGAGAAAATGAGCTGCAAGGAATCGATGTTGAGTGACGACTCATTCGCACTGCTTAAGATTGTTTTTTTTTTTTTTTTTTTTGTAGATTAAACACACATCACACCTTTCGCAGTTCAAAGCTAATATTAATGTTTTCGAATTTGTTTTAAACTATATGAAAAAGCTTTTGAAAAGCAATAAAGTTATATTAACTTGCCGCGTCCATTGGAGTCTCTTTTCAAAGCTCCGACTCTCATTACCGAGAAAAAGTACGTGCAGCTAATTACGGAACATGCACGTTGATTGCGGAGAAGGACATTTAATACTTTTCTTTGGCAAACTCCCTCGGCATCGACTGTAGCGCACTCACAAACAACAAAAGGCCCTCTTCCCCTTTGGCTAACAGAGACGTCGTAGAGAGAGAGAGAGAGAGAGAACTTGCTCGGCTGACGGAGCAATTGCAGATGTGAAAATGATATATCCTATCGAAGGGAAAGCTAGTCGGCTATCACCCCGCAGAGAGATAGAGCAGCGCGCGAAGCGGCGGAATTTGTATGTGCGCAATTCAATATAATTCCCCGTGAAGGGCTTTGAACAGAGCTTGCATTCACCACCTTAAAGGTCCTCCTCCCGGGCGTTCTCCAACTCGACCGTGCGAGTAATCGCTTTGGATGATTAGCCATTGGCCATTGACGAGAACGTAGCAACGTGCGTCGAATAGTTACCCGAGAGAGCTCCCCGGAACGTAGACAGGCATGTGCAATTCAATGTAAAGGACCTCGCGTGCAAGCTGCTCCGCTGTCTGTGTGCCCGTGTCTGTCTCTCTAAATTGTGAAATTTCCCCTCCAAGCCGGAACGAATCGATTTTCAACTGGGACGAGCTGATGGAGCCTCCGCGGCGCGATTTCGCCTTTGCTCCGACGTTTTTTTTACATACTTTTCCGAGCAAAAACTCCATTATGCAAAGTATTTTCTGCATGAGGGGCATAATGGCCTTCAATTGCAGCTGAATGTTTAAGCGCTTTTTTATGCAACCACTCGTAATTGCGAATTATGTGTAAAAGAACTGCTGACGTAACGATGGGAGAAGGTATATTCTTAAATCAAGATAATTGACTGGGTTTTCGAGTTTTCTATAGATCACTATTAGGTTACGTAACTCGCTAAGCATTCTTTTTTAATAGCGAAAAATCGTTTCATTGAAATTTCCTACATTAGTTTTATCTCTAATTACGTCGTTCGTTCCTTTGACGTTTTCGCCAAGGTGAGCAAATAGTAAACTAAATTGTTTTGTAAAATTTTTTGGAAAACCTGTTCCCTTAAATATCTTAATAATTGAACCTTTTTTTTCATCCCTTGATTTTATCGATTTTATAATTAAATTTTACTTCTGTACATTCTGGCGACGGGCGGTGTGGGCGAGTTGCTTGATTAAAAATCAATTCTTTCGCGATTTATGGAAAGTTAATTGAAAGCCAATACATCGTGTGTCGGGTTTCATTAAACAGCATAGACGTGCACACGTTCCTACTTAAATAAAGAAACTGTGAGCATTCCGCGCGGTGCCAATCACATCGGCATTTAGCTTCCACAAAGATTGATACAGAACTACGCAAATTTTGTTTTTTCTACAAATTTAATTATTTATATTTGCTCTGAATTTTAATGGAGGTCCAATTTATTTTCAGATTCAATATTTTATTTTTGTAGAATACACAAGTTATATAAAGGATTTAAAGTTGAAAAAATAACTTTTACCTATTGAAATCGAGTAGTTACAGGTTCAACCTCGACATTTCGAGGCTACATCCATTTCGTCATCGTAAATATAGTAAAAAATGTTTTGACTCAACCGGAAAATTAACATATCTCTATGCATTGTTGTGCGCATTGACACGTAGTATTTTAGAATTGGCAATCAAAATCGCATATAATTATAGTCATGATTAATTACTTTATTTGAATTAGGTATTATTGACTGACAACTCTTGAAAAATAAAAGCGTATTATATTTAAATTACCGCATTTAGCAGCCAGATACCCGCCATCTTGAAAAAGTCCATCGGTTTAATAAGTACGCCGGCGAGCGCAGAAAAGCAAACCCTAAATAGCTTTTATCGGCAGTAGATCTCCTCGGAACGCATCTCAGCCGAGCGGTCTAAAAAAGCCTCGCCCTCGCACAACTTCCTCATCGAGGAAGCGCAACAAGCACACGTAACCGAGCAGTCCAAAAAAAGCCGGGCACGAGCAACAAAAGAAAATGGCAAAAGAAAGCAAGGCGCCCAGAAAGAGAGAGAGAGAGAGAGGGAGGGGGGAGAGCCCCTCCATGCTTGTCGTTATAATGCAAGCAGTCGGCGGTCGACGTTGCGTGTACGTCTGTATGCTTTCCGTCTCTCTCTCTCTCTCGCGGACTTGGCAAATAAGACGGAAGGATGGACTCTCTCGTCGACGACTTGGCTCTGGCTCTCGGCCAAATATTTGCCGGCGCGCTCTCTAGAAAGCGAGCGTCTACGCGTAACGCGAACTTGCTCTACGTATATACACGAATCATATCGGCTCGACGCGTAATAAAACAGACGCGTCTCTCTCGCTCCCTCTGCGTCACGCATTCCCGGAATCTCGGAAATGACCTTTGACGCATCGCGAGCCGCCGCCTTCTCGCTCCTCTTTTTTCCCCGAGGCAGAAATGCGGAAAGCCGCGCAGTTTCCGGATGCTGCGCGCTTTTAACTACCGGATCGCGCGCACAAGTTGGCTGGACAATATTTCCGAGCGCCGAGCTCTCTAAGATAACGGCTTTGTGTTTATTCGGGGCTGCCAGACTGTTTTGCCTACATTCTTGCCCGCTGAATGCTCCTCATAAGTTACCGAGTTTATACTTCGTAATTTACTTACGCGTAATTAGCATCTATGTATATGGAGAAGGAATAAATTTCGCCGTCTGCCGTCCTGATGGATACGAAAAACAATAGGCAGCTGAAGGTGACATGAATAAGTGAAACGTTTATCTCGTCAAAATTATAATTTAAGCTTGAATTTAAAGGCCTTCCTCGCCTCTTACGCAAGGAAGCGACAATTTTCTAGTCTGCAAGGCAAAAGGAGCTTTTTAATAAAGTGATAAATTATCAAAAAAAAGCGGCGATTATTTAATAAAAAAGCAAAAACGCAGCTGCGTAATCCCGCGCTTCTGGAAATACCGCGACTCATCCGTACATGCATAATGACATAACCGCTCGAGTTCCAGGCAAAAAGAGCGGCGCGAGCGCAAAGCAGAAGGAAAGCCGGCCGGAGATTACGCGCGGGGCACGCTGTGTGTTTTCTCCGGCGAATAATCCGCGCGCCCAGAGACAGAGAGAGAAAGAGAGAGAGAGAGAGAAAAGCGCGCGGAATTCAAAGCAGGAAGACCGACCGCCCCTCTCTCGTGGACAAACGCACGATAACAGCAACGGGCGAAGGTATAAATAACGTATGGCCGCCGTATAAATAATGCACGCCGCAAATATCCATGAAACACCGATGCCAGCGATGACCCCGACTGTCTGCTGACACCCCTTCGCCATACGTCGACCCAGTCGGTAGGCAATACCTTTCTTTCTCGAGAGCGCGCCGCCTGTGCCTTTATAATTTTAGACGTGTTTTCCAGCGGCGGAACGGGGTAAACGGCTTTAAAGAAATTGATTTTGCCCCCCCCCCTCCCCTCTCCAGGCGCGAGACATCCGCGGAGGAAACTTCCGCGAGAAATGCAGTTAGAGACAGTAAAGTGCAGTGACAAAGTAAATCGATTTATAGGTATTGCGAGTAGCGGCGGAATTTCTTATCAGACACACTTACGCGCGCGCACCTCACCTGTGTATTCTATTACGTTTCACCCGCCGGCTCGGAAGTTTATTCCGAAACATAAAGTGACAGGGGGAGCAAGTTTTTTAAAACATTGTTTTATGCTACTTAATTCACACTTTACTCGACAACTTTTCCCGAAGCCTCTCGAATTCTCGAGCTCGCCGCCGAATACAAAGCACTTTTGCGCAAACAGTTTATCGTAACGTTTATTACTCGGCTGCGATAATAAAGGCACTTCTTTACATTGAAAGAAAACTCGCTCTCTTTGATTTACCGCAAGCCGTGTAATTGTTTTGTCAAGGTAACAATAAAGAATTCTTCCGACAAGAGCAATCTTCATAAACACATCAGTGGGCAAGGCGCGTAAGTACACAAAAATCCAGGCGTTTTCACGTACGAAACGTCTCTCGGCTTATCTAACAGCGGCCACTCAGCGCTAACAGCACCATTTTTCCCCTCCGCCTCTCCTCACAAAGCCCCCCGTTGTTCTCGGCCGCGGCCCGAAAAAGAGCCAAGACCGTCGCCGAAAGTATAATACACACCTCGCCGGAGTTCAAAGAACAGTCCACGCGTTGATGCTGGCCAAACATTGCGCGCCAAAGATAAGTGGGGAGGAAGGATCTGTCGACAAAGGCCCTTCTCTAATTGCGCCCGGAGATCGCGACGAAATGGCCTCATAAATATTTACGGCCTGCGAGATGTCTAATTACCGTCCCCGCTCTCGGGCCCGGATATCATTTTTATAAATATTTACGAAAATCGCAGCAACAACGCACACCGGCGCGTAAATTAATAATAAAAAAAGAAAAAAAACAGAAACTTTCCTCTCGCGCCCCCATCCGGCGCGATCCCGCATGAATAATGCAAGGCGGCTGCATTTGTTAAAGAAATATTCGGAGGCGCGTTTTGTAAATGAAAAGTTCCTCCATGAAAATTCGTCGCGAGAGAGAGAGAGAGCGGCTAAACGTCCTTATGCATGCGCGCCGAGGTTCGTGACTTTTCTCTCGCCGACGACGCCGCGGCTAACAAAGATCTCGCCCGAATGCATTTACGCCTGATTACTGACGCCGCATACAATGCGCCAGAAATTTCCGAGTGCCGAGCGGCCGAGCAATTCTTTTGTCGCGCATTTTTCTGCCGGCTCGAAATGAAGATGAAGGAATTTTATAAGCTCGAGATTTTTTTCGGAATAAATTGAGCTTTTTGCCTGTTTATTCAGTAACGACTTATTAAGCGCCGCGACGACTGGTAAAACGCGAAAGCTTCCGTCCAATTAGCTGCGTAACAAGTTTTTTCGGAGCTCCGTTTGGTAAATAGAGGGCATAATTCGGAAATTAATGAATTTTATCGATTGGCGAAAAGTAGGAAATCGCTTTGTTTTCACGACGAGCAAATACGGACGAAAGCAGCTTTATGAGCGCCGTAATTCACATTTAATGAACTATAGAAAGCATTAAGGAGAGCGCATTGAATATTACGTAGGTTGACACTGCATTGAAAGCTAGGCGAAGAAGCATAATTGCCGTCATTATTTCGAAAACAATAAGTATTTCCTAAGAATCATAAATAATGTTTCTCACCAGTTTCGTAATTTGCAAAAATTATTTATCTCCGCAAAAAGCGCAGAACCAAAATAAAAAGTTGAAATTATAAATAGAAACTCCTCTGCGCGGAAAACAATAACGACTAATTTAATCGCTTATACAACCTGATCAATAGGAACAAGACATTCTCTTGGTACATCGCCCGTTGCACAGTTTTATCATTGCGAAAAGAGTCGCGCGTTAAAGTGCGCAACGCATAAATCGTCCCACTCTTTGCGTATTCCAGCGGCGGCCGGCCACTTGAACATACGACCGTCCCGCGACGCCTCGAACGCACACATTCGCGCTGTTTGCACAAGCGGCATTGTCTGCAATTCTCGCGCGGTTCGCCGAAATGCTTGACCTCGCCGATTCGCCTAACTAGGCAAGCTGTAAATGAGGTATTAATTGAGCCTCGCTGTCGCCGAGAGCGGCGTTCCGCTAAAGCAGTCGGACGTTTTCCATATTTCTCCAAGCGCCGAATGAAGCAGCTGAGAAAATAATTCTCTTTAATGCCGCGAGAGCCCATTATGCACTCAATTTGCAATATCCGGGAGCTCCCGGCGGAAAAAAGGCCCGGTACCCCCCTGTCGAAAATAAACACGGCGCCTGCACCGAATCAGCTGTTCGGCGCTTGTCCGCGCGCGCTCTCTCTCTCTCTCTCTCTCGCTCTCCGTCTCCCTCCCTGCTCCTTACCCACACACGGCTCCGCGGCTCGCGAAGAGTAGTAGGAGCACGAGAGCCGGCGGCGCGCCGGTGCGCTCACTTGTTGAGTGTCGGCCGACGGACGTCCAGCTCCCTCTCTCCTCAGTGCGTGCGTGCAGTCGCTCCCGCGCCCCGTGTCACGTGCATCCGAAATCAGCGGTCGCGAGTGCCGATGCGGACGGAGGCTCGCCCGAGTCGGCGATAAGCCCGCCTGCAGCTTACGTAACGGGCCGCCCCCGTCGGGCTCGCGAGGATGGCGATGAAGAGCCGCAAGCACGTGGGCAGCTACCACCTCAACTCGCCCAAGTACTACCCCGCCATCAGCCAGGCCTACTGGGCGCCCCAGGCGCAGACTGCGCCCTACTCCGTTCCAGGTACTTAGCCTCGTAAATACGGACGAGCGCTATTTTAGGCCAGTTGAGAGACTGGCTTCTCTCGTCGCGCCTGCCGCTTTTCCCACTATTCTCGGACGCGCGCGCCCCGTTGTCTCGGGAGAGAGAGAGTGTATTTTCGCGAGTCGCCGAGCACCCGCGGCTCGATTATTCCGATCGGCGAGGAGAGGCGATAAGGCGTCGCCGAGACGTGCACTCGCCGGCGCGGGCGAGCAGGAAAAGCGCTGCGCAGCAGGCTAATCGCGAAGGTGACACGGCGCTGCGTCGGATCGGCAATCGTCGAAGAGGGAATGAATAAGTACTCGTCTCGCTCTCCTCGCGCTTGCCTCTCTACACAGTCTTGTACACCCGTCGCGGCCGCCCGCCGCACACACATAAATAAACATGAGAGTTATGCCGCTGCTTGCCCGAGCCATTTCTATTAATAAATAAAGACACGGCGCTGCGCCGGCAGACATCCGTCACACGCGCGCGCCCGTAAGGAGAGCCGAGAGAGTCTTACCGCCAGTCAATATTGAGCGAGCAGTTTCGGATGCCGCCCCTCGTCAACGTCTTTGCGAAACCCTAATGACAGCCGAGCGGGATCCGATGCCAGACGAGCTGCTGCAGCCGATCGCTCGGTCTCGAGCGGCCGCGAGGCTCTGTTGACACGCCGTCGCAGACGACGTTCCGACGGATCTATTATTCACGCTTTTAGTCTGCCGGTCGGGAGATAAGCCTCCATTGGCAGATTATCGCGCAGGCTTCTATTTATATTGGAGGACTCTGACTCTCGAGCGCGAACGGCGGCTTGCGCGAGTATTTTCAGATAATTCAATAGCTTTATGTAACGCGACGCGCCGCTCCGAGGCCCGGCTCCGCTTTTTTCCTCGAGCTCTTTGCATTCCGAGCTGCGTCGAAAATTTCTCTAAAAGAGACCGACCCGCATACTGAAAAGCCAGGCGACGGCAGGAAATCGGGCTCGCGCGCCGCTTGTCCACGTCCGCATACCTGTTATCTATCGGCGGCATATCGGGAAAGCCGGCCGTGGTAGCATAGGGGTTAGGCGCTCGGTGTGCCAGAGCGCAGTCGCTTCCGTCTGTCCTCCGCAATCAGCGTATTGGCGCGGAACCATCCGCCGGGCTCCCCTCCTCCCGCGCGCGCGCGAGTGTGGGCAAACGAGACTTCCTACGCGAGGAGGCGCAGGGACTCCGCGGGAGGAGGACGCCTCGCGGAAAAATCGCCGCGGTTGAGCAAGGCGACGTAGGTGCCTGCCTGCACGCTATCGGCGAATTGCGCAACGAATTATCGCGAGTCACCTGACGGTTGGAGCCTCGGCGCTGAAAAAGGACGCCCGTAATTCTACGTTGGACGGCCGGTGCCTCTTCTTTTTCAGGGAATATATCGCCGATCAGATGCTGTAATTGTCGATAATTCTTAATCATTTGAGTTTTCTGTAAAGCAAGACTTAGAGAGTTCCAAGTTGTAGTGTATTTTTATAAGAAAACTAAAAGCTTAACTATGCATTTGTATAACCTTTTATAAAATAATGATGCAATTCAGTCTATCTGCAGATTTTATTGCCTTCGCGTTCATCAATATTTATGAATAAAGCATTTAAAATTAACTTGTTGCTTCTGAACATTAGAATTTATCACGGTAGAGAACATGCGAGAAATTATCCGATTGCTAACCAGGTTATTCGAATAATAATGGCTGTCTTTATCCTCTGCTTAACAGGTAAAAATAAAAAAATTTAAAAGTCTTATCGAAAAATCAATTTCGTATTCGTTACTTTAAATAGTCTCGAATATTCTAGAAGCGATGAGAATTTCAGATTCCGACATTATTGAAAAGATTCGAAATTTTCGAGTTCGTTACTGTTTTATATGCGTAAGAGATATCCGCGTTTTAACCTTTTCCCAGAACTCTGTTTCGATATTCGAATTTTATATTTATTTAATAAACTGCGTAACTTTGTTTCCAACGATCCCTGCAGTTTTTTTTTTTTTTTTTCTTTGCAAAAATTTCCTCCGCGCTGAATTTACAAACGCAGCGGAGCAAAAATTAATAGAGCCATAATTCGAGAGCGCAGTTCAATGCGCCAATCACATTCGGCAAATGCGGGCACAAAGGATCTCCCTTCGGCGCTGAATTTTTCAGGGGGCAAAAGGTGCGCTCGCGCCGATCGACTGACGCGAGAGCCGCGTTTGAGGTCGCATTAGGCGGCATGATCGACGGATTCTCGATAATTTCATTATCCTAATGGGGCTCGGAGCGTCGCTCCCCGTCGGATTATCCCGTGACTTGGCCCACGACTAAAGAAGCGCCCGAGCCTCTCCCGGCTGGAATCGAAGCTTCAAAACGGAAGGGGTAGACGCGCCAAAGAGCGGATTCGTTACCTTAGAACGAATAAAGAGCATCTATTATTCATTAGTGCTTTCGTATGCAATGGCAAATGTGGCGTATACATTAAGTCGAGCGTGCGTCATAGGCCGGCTTCGGGCGCGTGCGGTGCAAAACTCGCGTAAAAAGTTTCTCCGCCTCGGCATTTCGAGTTTCGCTTTTCGCGCAAAGAGTCCCGGAGTACCGTAATGACCTAAAAAATCTCTCCCGAGAAGCCGCCTTTTTATTAGCCTCGGCTAAGGCTTTTGTTTTCGTTCAAATTTTTCCCTGTCCCTTTTTTTTCGAAACTTTATCCGCTCGCTCGGTACTAAAGTTCGGCAAACCGGCAACTCTGAAATTTTAAATCTATGGCCAAGTTTCTCGAATTTGATTAATAATGGAGGAGAGCGCATGTTTTGCTGCGTGGACTTTACGTTTTGGCAAATTTTTTAAGCAGGGATTGACTCGCCTGAGGGGAAAAACAGATTCGTGGCGGAGAATTAGTTTGAAATGATACGAAATATTTAAAAAGCGTTCTGAAATTCATTTTAACTCATAATCACCAACTTTTTAAGCAAAACGCAAAAGTTACATTCACGTCGGTTCCGCTTGCAATTTACATTTTCTTTCTGAATAAATTCTCTTTGAATGAAATGCAGTCCTCTCCTAGAAATAAGTGCAACGAAAAACTGTTTACTCTACAGGAAAACTGGCAAGCAGCTGGCAGAACATTGACAGGCAAAGGACCGAATCAGTTTTGAAAAGGTAGAATTCGAGGCGCGCGAAGAAACGTGACGATGTGCCGTTAGCCGATAGCAGTTGACAGTTGCGCGAGCTCCCGCGGCATTGTTCGCCGGGCGGAATGAAAAAAAAGCCAGTCCCATTTACAAACGAGTGACTTCCGTCTACGTGCATTTTCCTCCTTATCTCGGCGAGTCCCGAGCGCAGATCCGAACTTGGCGCGCGATTGTGCAACTTTCCGTAAGCCTCTCTCGCTGCATAAGGAAGTCAAGGATGTTTGAAAGTATAGAAAACTGGTCGCGTCTCGTTCGCCGGTGAATTCCTCGCGCCGCGTGTCCTCTTTATTGACATTTTTTCCGATTAATTACGCGATTCACGTGCGAGGTGTCACAAAAGCAAAACGAACGCTCGCAGGACGTGAAAAATGAATTCTTTTTGTCCCTCCCGCCGCGATACTTTTTTTTTTTCGTCGGGGGAGAGACGTCAAAATGTAAATTCGTTTATATAGTTAATGATGCGATATGAAATGAAATATCGACGTTTGCCGGTTTATTGGTACGTTTTTGTTTCGCTTTATTTATAACGACTCGTGCGCTTAAACATGATAACGTACACAATGTCCTCTCGATGGAGAAAATTCACGATGCCATGAAATTTTTCAGTATTGCTTTTCAGATTTATAATTCTCCGTAAATTTCGTTAAAACAATTATTCGAGGATCCAATTTGTTTTTCGTGCTTCTCTTTATTCATTTTCATGCTTTTTGTCTAGTTACTTGGAAGAAAAATGAATATACATTTGCCTGTTTGAAATGCACATATGAATTTGCAGTTGCGAAGGTTTTTCATTTAACAAATGCATCATCGTCTCATTCTTTCTGTAGACTGGTATTTTAAATTCTTGATATAGCTTTTTTCTTAAGTTCACTCTTTACAGACTAATAAACACTTTAATAGTCCTCTTAATATCTACCTTCATTGTCAGTGTTTTTTATTCGATAAAAAATGAAATAATATCACTGGATTATTCTCCAGCGGCAAGGACTAGCCTAAAAGGTCACTTGACCCAGATATTAACAAAAGCCGGCAGCAATTTTTATCGCCTTGTCAGGTAATCTTTTTGTTTTTTCAATAACGCGCGGTATTATTCCGATTTCATTGTGAGCTTTATTAGAATTTCTCTTTTTTTTTCGCGGAAAACAGATATAAACGTAAAAAAGTTATAATCCGTAGCCGTCCTATTAACCTCCTAATTTAATTATCGAATCAGAAACTGTCAGGGAAGAGGTAAAAAGTAGAAACTAAAAACAAACTTATAACGCGTAATGAATTCAGGGGTTTATCGGGCGCTCGTCTGCAAACTTCATCCCCGGGGCGGCAGAAATCGCTCGGCGCGTGCCTTTATCGGGGCGAGATTGGCGCGCTGCAGCTGCACATCTTATGAAAATCGTAGGGCCGCGGCGGGGAAAAAACTGCCTCGGCGATAATTTAAAAAGTTTTTATTTCGGAGCGGCGCGGGAAAAGGTCTTATTCAGGCTGCTCTCTCACTCTCTCTCCCTCCCTCCCTCTTTTTCTCACTTAGTCGTCGTCGTCCAAGTTCGACGTCGCCGTGAAAAGTTGAGGCTTTTCGCGCGCTCTCGAACTTACGCACAAGTAATGCACTCGGCCATAAGCTGCGGGCATGTCTCTCTCTCTTTCCCTCTCTCTCTCTTCTCCGCAGCGCAGATAACGTAGCGAGAATTGAACTTTGCCGAGGCGCGCGCGCGGCCATCGAGAAAGTTTTCGTCAGGAGAGTTTCTCCGGCGTCGTGTGGAAAAGCACCGACTCCGGGAATATAGGAATTGCCTGCATTGATACAATGGCCCTTTACCGGCAAAGGCTTTGATGAAAACGGCTCGCCGCCGACAATTCCGCGCTAATCCCCTAAATTCACAAAACTCTCGGTGCAGTTGCCTTTTTAAAAATTCAACAGCACGGGGCAAGCCGTCTATTTTTGCAAATAAAACCGTTCAACAAATTAATATGTTTCCACGCGTTTATTTATAGTCTTTTGTGCCCCGCGAATAAAAAAGCTCTGCCGCAGCAGTTCCAATTGAAGCACTCGGCTTTAAATTAAGGAAAAAGCGAAAGCACGTTGACAAAACATTTAAGCCGCGCGCAATTTCCGTTGTTTGAAAATTCTTTTATAAAGCTTAGAAAACGTTCTCATTATTGGCTTCACTCGAGCGCCGCACAATGCCGCTTTGTTTTATCCCCGAGACAAACATCTTGTAATCAGCGGGCAAGAATCGTTTATCGCCGAGTCGATATATAAAATCCTCCCTGGCGATTTTATAAGCTCGGTCGCCGGCCCCCCTGTACACTTCGCCCCTCGGAAGATGCATTACGAGACTCGCTTCCGCGTGAAAACGCATACATATTCAGCGGGCGGCGTTACGTAAGCAGTAAGCCGACGCTTCCGAACGACGAGGTTCGGCTGCGAACAAAGCGGAGCCCACACGCTCGCGAGACTTTCGCGAAACTTAAACAGAAAGTAAGGCAAACAATTTACTTTTTCCCGATCATGCGCCGCTGCGCTCCCAGATTTCACCGGCAGATAGATTAGAAGTGCACCGCGAGCGAGACGGGGAGAGAGCATAAAGACTGCCTCGGTAATAAATTTAGAGGACTCGGAGCTGCTGCTATTGGCATGCGGAGGCGAAGCTAACAGCCAATTGTTTCTATTATTCGACGATGGATGCAGTTCGCTCTTTTATAAATATATACTGCAGTCCGCATAATGGCGATGTTTGTCTATAATAAATCAAAACCGATATATAGAATCATGTCGCGATACTGTAAAAATTGATATTTATTGTTTGCCTCGATTTGAAAAACCGGAGCTCGTTCTTTACGACTCAATTTCTACCGTTTCTAAAGCAGGATCTCAAACCAGAAACAAATCGTCGCGACGAGTATCCGCTTAAAACGAGAATATTTAACGATTTCGGAATTGACACGCTTAATTTAATCGCGCGAAATAAATCACTTTAAAAAATTATCAGCTTTCCCGCGTACATCTGGCAAAACATCCTACAAATAAATCACAATTTTATTCGAGCCCGAAAAGCTCGACTTTCTATCAAAGTTGAATTCCAAAAGCCGCACGGCCCTATTCCCTATTTCATTCATCACGATCCCCGCGGCAGGCCGCTGCCACGATTATCGACAGCCTCGTCGATACGTCAGCGATCCGTCATTTTTGAGCGCATCGCTCGGCCTAATTCATTCGAATCAATCAGCTAATCCAGCCGGCTCTCTCTCTCTCTCTCTCTCGCTCTCGCGCGAAAGCCCGCTGCGTCGCTTGCACAGGGTCAATGTTGCCGCGTTCCGGTGCGGCGGCGGCTGCGACGTCGACGCAGAGCGGGAGAGAGAGAGGGAGAGAGAGGCATAAGCTGGCAGCGCTTCTCGATTTACATTTGACCCAGTCGCGCTGGTCATTGGCCTCCTCGTTTTGCGCAAAGGCGCCCACGACAAGTGTTTGCGAGACTCGCCGCTGAAACAATGCCCGCCTGCACCTTTAATGCATCCGGCCCACACTCATTCATCGAGAGGCTGCGAGAGGCTGGATGGCTGGATCGCTTCTCTCTCTCTCTCTCTCTCTCTCTCTCTTTCTGCTCAATGAGTGGCTCGCGCGATTACGTGGAAGGCGACGAGACTTTTTCGACCTGCATTCTTGGAACGCTTTCTTTTTCTAGCTGCTGATTGGACGGAATTTTTAATGAGGTGTATCGGCTGAATTCTCCGGAAAGAGGACGAATGAGTCACGGGATTGCAAAAAATTATTGTCCTGCCGATTGCGTCGCTAGATTTCTAGACTCACTGGCGTAAGAGAATGAAATTCTTTAGTTTATGTATAATAAATTTGCTGCGAGTGATTTCTGCTCAGCGGTCTTTTTATTCGTCGCGCGCGAGTCAATTATTTTATCAAAGTTTTAATGGAAGTTTTAATAAAGTACAATTATTGCCGTTTTAATAATCATATGCGTAAACGAGCTAATAAAGAATGTTAATTATAAATAAAAAAATTCCCAGAACAGATGGAAAACGAATCTCGCGCCGCTTGCGGCTCAAGAGAAATGAATGTCTGGATTTGTTTGATGTTCTCACATATCTCCGATGTTTGTATACACGCAAATCTACACTTCATAAACGCGGATCATTCTCCGTGGTTTTGCCGAGCGCAGCTTACATTAGCAATCTGTAAAGCGAGTTTCTTTCCACGTTCCCCCGAACAAGCGTGCACTCCGACGCCTTTACGTAATTTTTGGCACTCCTCACAATGCCTCCACTATATTTATCAAGGAGTAATACGTTAAATGAGCATTAAACAACGTAAACTGCTATCTTTGTAATTGGAAAACGCTCGAGCAATAACAACCGCCTCGGCTTTACCAGCCATTATTTTTGCGCAAGCAGGTTTCAGCAGTTTTCTGCCCACGTCGCCGCCGGCTAATTACCATACAAAATAAAAGCTCAATATCCTAAGCGCAAAAGCCGTTCCCGGCGTGCCGAAAAGCAAAGGAGCCGCCGGCTTATGACATAATTAAAAGTGTGTGACATCAGCGAGTAATCCTCGCAGACGGCGGCGGCGGGCAGCGGCGCGAGACGCGCTTGACCTAGAAAGCCGCGGCTCGATCGTTCAACTTGCCGACTTTCTTTCGCGCGATCGCGGACATATTCGGCGGCGCGTGTTTACAATTGTCAGAGCGCGAAGCCAGAGAGAGAGAGAGATTTTCCAGGCGGGAAAAGCACCGGCGGCGCGCGGCGGCATCTAATTATAGTTCATTATACGCGCCGCTGCGTAAGACGGCGTGTTGCAATTGTTTAAGCGCTGCGCTCGCGCTCGATTTTTCAGGCCGCGCGGCGAGGCGCAGGAGGAAAAAGAATGAGTTTATTACAAGTGGCCTCCCCGCGACGACTTTTCGCGATCTTACGCAAGAGCATTAATCGCCGCTAAACACGCGGCCCTGACAGGCCGCAGGCTCGTGTACACACGACGGCCAGAGAGAGTCGAGCCAGTGAATCGCAAGTCGGCGGCGGCGCTCCTTTTTTTGCGGCCGCCGCCGCTGCGGATTCCGGATACGTTTTAACTATTCCACATGCGAGACGCGTGCCAGCACTCTCTCCTCTCCTCTGCGCACACATTCTGCCTCTCCCCTTTCTTCCTTCTTTATTTGGGACTTAGGAGCCGGGGGGATTTTACGTCATTAGACCGCTAAATCACATGGCTTTAAACTTTTGCGGGACTCTCCGCTTCTCGACATACTAAAGAGGCTAATCGTGCCTTTTAATCTAGCCTGCGCCCTGCTCTCCCGGCTCTCCCGCTCGGAATTCTCCGCCGAAATCATCGCCGCCGCCGTGGAAAATAACGCCGGCTGGTTTTGTTTTCGCAGACTCGCTGCTATTTCGCGCGAAACTTTTACGACCGCCTCGGTATTATGCATTTTCAGATTTTTTTTTTAGGAGCTTTCGCCGAGTGTAATTTTATTAATAGCTCAAACTTTGGAAACTGACTGTGACGAAACACCTTGTTTCTCGTAAGCAGAAGGCATGCCATTCGTTTAATAACTAGGAATTTGGCTTTGTTTTTTCAAACTTAAATAATCCAGAGTGGCAGTTCTAGTTTACAGAAGACGCCGCCAGGTAATTACTCTTTAAAGCTATGGTAAATCCTCTTTTTTGCCAGCTGGCTCGGCGCACTCGATATTTACAACAGTCCCATGGGGAAACTCTCTCCACTGGAGGGGAGGCGGGAGATTGTTGCGTTAGAAGTACAAACAATCAATTTCCCCTCCTACTAAATATAATTTCCGCGACTAGCGATTCGAATCCGATCGAATTAATTTTCCCGCGCAAAAAGCGCCGAGGGAGAAAGCGAGGATACGGAGTACGGGCTCCCCTCGCGCGTATTTTCAATTATTTTTACGCGCACGCATCGATGGGCGGATGCAGCCATCAACTCTCTCTCTCTGTTTGTTTTTGCCGCGGCGGCGGCGGCGCATCAGCCGTCGAGTCGAGAGTGTCGTGCGCGCGTCTATTCCTTTTTTTCATTTGCACGTCATTTTGTAACAACGCTTCTTCTGCCCGAGCCGCACTGTTTTTGGTTGCTCTCGCATTAGCGCCGCGGCGGCGTGTTTTTCTTGCGCTGCTCTGTTTTTAGGCCGAAGCCGCGTGTTGTATCTTTCGAGCAACCAAAGATAACACATTTTCATTAACGCTTTTCGAAGCTTGAACGGAGCTGAAAAATGACAAGATGATTCAACTTTGCTGGTTTTTTTTTTCAATTCTAACTAATGTACTTGCACGCTTTACGCCAAGATTTCCTAAATTATTATTTGCAAAAGTATAGCCTTGCGCACTTTTACGCGGCTATTGATCGTTGGCTCGTTACAATTGCGGCTATCACTGCCGGCGTAAAGACAGAAATTTGACGCGAGCCCAACACAAAGCAGCGCTCATGTTTATTTTTACGAGTAGAGAACGAAAAAGCAGGCAGCCATTACGGATGCATCCTGCGCACGAAGCATCATTTCCTGCAATTCCAATCATTAGCCTACTTATATCAGCTCCCTCGCTCGCAACAATAGCCAGCTTTATTGCGCCACGCATCCACTCGAAAAGCGCCATTACTCAGTGGCGGAAGATCGAAAACTAACGACGCGCCGC
The DNA here is from genome assembly GCA_035582935.1 of Ormyrus thymus. Taxonomy (NCBI): domain Eukaryota; kingdom Metazoa; phylum Arthropoda; class Insecta; order Hymenoptera; family Ormyridae; genus Ormyrus; species Ormyrus thymus. The sequence continues at coordinate 20,179,053 of JAWWEM010000010.1, read as the reverse complement.
GGCGTCATATTTTGCAGGAAAGAAGAAGGAGCCTCGGCTGCGAAGCCCGCGAGCAGGCTCAGCCTTCGACTAGCGATTGTGCAAGTGCAGTCGCGAGAGAGGCATATCTGCTTACCTGCTCTCTCGCCTACCTGCCGTAACCTACTTATGGCGGCGCGCTCGCGCACAAGGCACGTCTTTTCCTGCGCGGCCGAGCCGTAGGCGGAATGCAATCGCGCCGGCTCGTGACTCCTCGAAATTCCAAAGATTATACGTGCCTCGTTCGATGAAAGCAGATGCTGCCTGCGGAGATAAGCATCCTCGATTGCCCGCGTAGGTGTCTTCTTTCTGCTCGGGCACCGCAGCGCCGCTCTTTGACGGGTCGGCCAAGAGGCTCTCGGGAGCGTTTAAATGAAAGTGCGCGTGCAATTTCGCGCTTCCAGCGAAGCGCCGTGCTCGCGCACGCTAACGCTCTGGCCTCAAGATAAACCGTCGCAGCTAATAACCTTAAACAGTTAGCTGCGATTGGCGCAATTTTTGCGGGACTGCGCGGGCTGTCGTGCCTTTCCGAATCGGCTTTTTCACGTCTAATAACCTAGAAAAGTGCAGGCCCGCACGCGAGGAAAAAAGGACGCGGGGGTATACATTTTGACAAGGAAGAGAGCTGCTTTAAGCGATGCTAATCCCGCGTGTTTTCTTGCCCGAGCGAATTTCCATACGAGCCTGCTTTTCCGGCGTAATTACGCGCGCCGTGACAATTGCAGCAGCGGCAACAGCGGCACAGGACGATTGTATTTCTCGAGAGGAGAAATAGTGTGCCGAGAGGGAGTTGGCTTTATCGAGGCGCGGGAGCAGCGATTTGTAAACGCGCGATAAGATAAGGGCTCGAGACCCGGCCTCCTCTTTCTTTCTTGCTTTCTTTCCTACGTTCCTTCCTGCGACTTGGCGAATACTCGCCGCGCACTCCATATCTGCGAGGCGGACTGCTGACTCGCACACGTCCGCCTCTTAACTGCACCTTTGAATTAATCTCCCTCTCTTTCTTCCCTTCGTTTCTTCCTTCCTCCCGTTCGCCTCTACCGCAATGCGCTTGCGTACTCTCGCAGCGCTGCGCCGCGACACAACTTTTCTCGCCTCGAGTCAACGCGCGGAAATTTCAGCGAATTCCCCGGAAACTCCAAGCCCTCGATACCCGATTTTTAAAATTATTCGCTAGAGTATTCGGAATAATCAAAGCGGAATTTATTGGAATTCATTATTTTGGCTTCGGTGTGCTCCGCAAAAGAATTTTCCGGTTTTTCCGATACGCGGCTGCGGAAAAGTATCAATTGAAGGGCCGGATCGAACAACGACTTCTGCGCTCGAGTCGCGCGAGTCGCTTGTCTGATGGACTCGAGCGCGG
>JAWWEM010000010.1:20165670-20177572 GCA_035582935.1 Ormyrus thymus | reverse complement strand
GGGCCGGATCGAACAACGACTTCTGCGCGCGAGTCGCGCGAGTCGCTTGTCTGATGGACTCGAGCGCGGAAGCTGTTATTCGATCCGGCCCTTCAATTAGCCATTGCGTGCTGGTTTTATTATTACCGAGGAAGCAGAGGTTACGTTACAGAGAGTTCGATAAATATATTTAATCAATTCATTAGGATTCCCTGTTTCCGGTACATTAGTCGCTGCATCTGATAGACATTGAAATACTTGCAAATTGTTTTTAAGGCTAGTTTAGTCAAAGTTAATCAATCAACTGAAAGGCAAAATTTGTCGATCCTGCTGTTGCTTTGATGATTCCGGAGCACGTCGTTGTTTCGATTGGAAAAAAGCCGTAGAAATCCAATTACCAGCTCCAATCGAAGCATTATTAGAAAAAACACAGGGGAGGAAAGCGGGCGGGACAAATTGGCTCTAATATCCATCGGGCACGGCTCGTAAAAAATCAATCCGACGAAAAAAGGAGCAGCGAGCGCGCGCGTACCGGCGGCGGGCCGCAATATGCGCGAGCGCGGCTAATCCGCAAAAACGTGCCTCGTTTTTCGCGCAATCACGTATATGCCCTCTGCCGTTCCGCGTTTGATGCTCGGAAATTAAAAACTCGTAGCTCGCGACAATGCAGGTGCCGCGCGGCCGAGCGAGCGGGCACGTCGCATTTGTCATTAGTATGACTGCCGCAAAAGCGGCTCGCCCCTCGAGTGCGCAGGATGTGACGACACGGGCGAGAGCCGCGCGTCGGTTAGCCAGAGGAATTTAGATACGCCAAAAGCCGGCCCTCGCGAGCGAACCGCATTAATTCTGGCCCTCTTCTGCGCACTTACAACTGCTGCGGCCCTGTAATTCGACATTCGTGCGGATCCAAGACTCGTGTTAAGTTAGCAAGAGTTTCCTTCGCAAACGAAGAGCTCCCGCTTAGCTCAAATTCAATACGGTAAAATGCAAAAATTCATATTTCGTTTTAGAAAAGTTCGGGCTGCTATTGTTTAATGAATGTGCTTTGGTAACGATTTTTGGGAGAGAAGCCTTAATGCCTTTAAAAATTACATAGGCATTCTCTGTTTAAAGGCAGTAGTTTGGAACTTTTTCAAGTTTCCAAAGTTTGAGAACAAAGTTTGACAATAATTTTTTAAACTGTATAAATATGAACGAAGCCCGTTGAGAGTTCAGCGACATTTTTTTAAGTCGCTTTTTTCTTTTCAAATATTTTCGATTGTTTTCAAGTCACCTCCTTCCGGCTTTTAATAAAATTTTTGCGAATTAATACGACAAGCTAAGCTGGCAAATACACTTTTAGATAAAATGTGAAAAGAGTTTCATTTGCCTCGCATAACTTTGTTTTTAATCAGTTAAGTTTTGCCAAGTGAAGCAAGCCAAGCCAATACGGCGCGGAGCTCATTTCTGATCGGACTTCGGAATTCATAAACTATACATGGCCTCCAGGGACCAATCAGAATACAATATCCTACCTTATTGCAGCGAGCGGCTCAATTATTAAGACGCGACTGAGGATGTAGAAAAGAAATCTGCTATACCATATTCGCTCTTCACGTCTGATTTCTCCACTTGAAAAGGAAGGCAGGTTTATTTTTCCAATCTGCTCTCGTTCGCAAATACTCCACGAATCTTCTTCGCCTTTTTTTGCAAAAAACCAACTTTTGGTAAATACATTTATTTTAACGCAACATTTTATGCTCTCCAAGTGAAATACTAGCGAGCAGAGTGAACGAGTAATACAAGAACTATGGCAATTAATGTTTACGACTGATCAAGCTATCATTCATTCTCATTTCTCCGTACGGCAGTTCTCGAAAAATAGTCAATGAATCAAATTAAATAAAAAATATCGTTCGAAGCATGCATTATTCATCGATGCAGTTTATTCTATTCTCGATAAAAAAAATAAAACGTCCCCTCTTTTTTGTACATTCACATTTGAAAAGCCAGCCCGCCGTAAATTCCCCGTGCGTAATTGACTGCGGAGCAAGCTGAAAGCGAACGAACGCAATGAAATGAGCGCAATTTAGCCAGTTAAGCTCGCAAGCTTTGACGCAAGTACGCGGCTGCCGCCGCTGGATGGCTCCTCGCGGTGTCGAAAGCCCGCTCGCGGGCGTCTTTACTTTCCGCGCGCAGCCTACGTCTTCGAGCCAAAAGGCTGCAAGCGGCGCTGCGAAACATCCTCGGTCTCGTCGCGGCGCATCAATTGTTTCCCATTGTTGATTGGCCGCGCGACAGCCGTCTGCGAAACCCGAGCCCCGTCGCGTCGCGGGAGGATATTTTTAAACCATTGTGTCCGAGCCCTCCCCGCGCCAGAATCAATATTTATGCGCCGATAAATATTTATTCGACGACTTAATGCTGGCTTATCGGCGCCTCGGCTTATCGGCGCGGCCGCGCAAAATAAATCGGTTAATTCTTGTGTAAACGCCGCTGGAAAAAAGGAGCGGAACGAAAATAAAAGGAGGGAAGCTTAATTGGTCATTTGTATGGGGTTCGATGCCTCCGGTTCCTTCCGCTCGGCCCTGGCAACTATAACCACTCAGTCTCTCTCTCTCTCTCGCTTGCGGGACGAAACGCCGAAACGCCTCTTGCATACTGATGCGCCCCTCCCAGGCGCAGCCTACGCTGTATACTAGCTGCCACCAACTTTGGCCTATCGGACAATCTTCTCCGCACTATTTCCTCCATAATTGTCCAAGTCGGACAATGAAATTGAATTTTACTTGGCGGTCGCCGCCGCCGCTGTTTTTTATGTTCCTTAGTTTTATCGCATTGTGTCAAGTTGAATTGCTAAGGAGAAGGAAGGGAGAGAGAGGCTAGGTTTTATTCTGTTTTCTTGCCGCGGCGTCGTTGTCGCGTCTTCGTAGTCGCGTCATCGCGAACGTGCCCGAGACTCGTCAGATTTCGTTACCGAGAATATTATTATCATGATAAAAACTGGATGAGTTCATGCCGGAATGTGTCTTCTGTCTTCGGTGCGTTCGGAGTATTTTTTCTCTTTCTTTCCTTCTTGTTTTGTCTGCTCGAAAGCTTTGTGGCTTTCTTCTGTATTGAAAGTAAACAATTTCAAGTTCGAGTAACGGAAGTCGTTGCGGTAAAAATATTCAAATAAAACTTTTCACAAATTGCGATTTCTCTTTACTGCTTTAGAACAATAAGGGAATGCTAAAAATAGAATCGGCCGTTTTAAGCTTCAAAATAATGATCGATATTACGCTATTAATCGCAAAATAAAGGAATTTACTGCAAATTAAACTCGCGTTTTCTTTGCCTAATCGCCCCTTACAAACGGCTCTCAATGGAATTTATCTATGTAAATAAACGCCGAAACTCATTAACAATATTTCCCCTTAACGAAGCCGCGAATTTATCTTTTAATTTAAAACTATTTCTCAAAGAGGCGTTCGCAAAACAGAGAATTTATGTCTCGAGCGAGCATCATACGCGCTCAATTTATCTTCCTAGAAGTAGCAACTTTCAAATCCTCGAAGGCCGCTGCTCCACTGCGGTTCTCTACTCGTCTTCCTTGTCAACGATGTAAAACCTTGATGCCACTTTTCCCATACGAACGCCACGGTAAACGAATGCTGCGATCTTGAAGCGGGATTATAGCTTAACTTGCTCGCAGTGCGAGTCATTGCGTAACTTTCAATGAAAGACTTTCTGCGCGGATTCGAGCAAATATGCAAATGTTACAAGAGCAAGAGCATGTAGGCGATAGTGCACAGTTACGGCCAAACAGGTGATTTCACGCTTAGAAATGTTTACAGCAAGCTATTTCGGAGCAGTGCCCTCGAAAATTTGAATTTTACGACTCTAAAATTGATGGTATTTTGTTTCATCGTTAAATGCTGCCTCTCGCGTCTAGTCGTTCCTTCATTTTTTTCTTCCTTGCTAATGCTGAAACTCAAAAGTCATTTCTAATTTTCCATTAGAGGTACAATTTAAGGATTCTACATAACTCTGCAGAAATTGCAATAATAATACAAATAGTTACTCATAAATACCTAACACTTTCTTATGCTTACCAAATCCTTCGTTCAAATAATCTTTCAGGGATAAAGGTTGATTATTCTTGAAGCCGAACTGGCCTGGGAATTTCTTATGACGTACGATCAGGATTTACATAAACTAACTTCTTAGAATCGCAACATTTTCTTCTTCTCCTTACACGAACGTAACGTAATATACCAGCTTCATTAATTTTGAAAATAAAAGAAAATTTATATTTAGCGATTCACTCCTGATAAATATCCTTTACAGTGCGAATAATAATTCAAACGATGGCCTCTTCGTCTGCTGGTCACATATCAAGCGGCATTACTCGACTTTCTCTCCTCTATATCTCATCGGCGTCAATCGGCCCTAAGCGTATTTTTCACGCAAGATAAATCGAGGTGATCGAGTCTCTTTTTTTCCGCCGAAGCTCCTCCCGCTCGCGGCCGACAAACGAATATCGTCTAAAAATATATAGGCAGCCGTTCGTCATTACAAAATTGTCACGGTAATGGCTCTCCCGTCTCGTCCTGCCAGAATTCGTGTCAGCTTTTTTCGCGGCTCCGCTCCCAGGCCGCCCCAAAAATACCCCACCCCTTTTGTTATTCCAACGGCGGGCGTCTTCCAACCTTGAATCTGGAAATTCAAAACTTGTAGGTTACGCGTATTTTTACTTACGTCACTTCGCCCGTATGTTTCAGGAATATTTTACGCGAGAAAAGCCTTTAAGGCACCGAGACGCTAAGCCCGAAATTTTCGAGAATGGCTCTCTATCTCTCTCTCTCTCATCCTACCTTGTTCTTTTCGCGAGCAATACGGCGAGGAATATAAATTGAAATTATAACAGAGCTTTCCTCAAATCTGGACTGCTCGATCTTGATATTATTTTAATTTATGGAAGAAAAAGAGTTTGAGAAACGCTTGTTTATATGCAAATTTAGCAACATTTCCTTTTTTCTAGCGAGTTTTAAATTGAAAAATTGGCTTTTCGTTAATATTACCGCTACTCCCAATTACGAGCTCGTAATTTTCTGCCCGAAGAAATAATTTCGGAGCACACCGAACATTCTTATTTTAACTACGTCACTGTCGGTTGCAATCAGATTTGCTCGAACCCTCCGTCTTCTTAGCGCAAACTATTTTTAGTCCTCCTAACTGGCTCGAGCGATAATTTTTCCAAGACGGTCGCCTCAACTATTAGTCTACTTAGAGGCTCTCAATTAACACCTTTCCGGCGCAGCCCGTAATCGAATTAGATGCTTTGCCCCCCGAACTAATTTTCAGCGCTCCTCTGCAGATCTTGCACTTCGGTTGCCGTTCGTTTGTTTTGCCTCGCTCTCGAAATAATACGCGCCCGAGCTTAAATAAATCCGGCGAAAAAGTCGACAGTTTTGACGGGCGAAAGTGGCGGGGATGATTTCGGTTATCAGTGCGGGAGATGGAGCGTTGAAATTCAAGAAGGCAAGCGCCAGCGCCGCGGAGCTTAAGAAAGTAAAGCACATCGAACTGTTTGCCTTGGAAAAGTGCATCGAACTCGCGGGCTTCCTTTTCCCTTCCCGGCGTTTACCTTAAATCTCTGTTTTCTTTCTATTCGATCCGTCAATTTCGCCCCTTTCGGTGCATTAGTACGAGCGCGAAAAACCTTGCCCCGGAAAAGCCCGTAATGGACAATCCTACTGACGTGATTCGTTTAGCTTTCAAACAAAATTTCGCTGAAAATAATGTTCGTACAAGTACTTAACTGAATCATTAATTAAAAGCAGTAAAAAACTTAATTAAAGGTTCACTCAAATTTTCTGTCCATCAAAAGTAACACAGCAATCAAAAGAAATTGAATGTTTAACAGAAGCATTTCCCGAAATTCACTCCGAAAGAGACGTCGGCACTCGGCACGAAATTTTTACTCCAGCTGGAAATTCCGCAGCTTTTTTCAAAGACAAAGAATTCAATTTCCTAAAAGAAACGATCGCAAAATAACCCGCGATCCAGCAGCGGCCGTATCGGTTAACGCGAAATTCCGATAATTATAAATCAATCCGGCGAGGTGGCCTCCGTTTCAAAAATTTCTCCCTCGAGCGAGGGAATTAAAACGCGAGAGCCTGCAAGTAAATTCATACACGCGCGTCGGCGGCAGGAGCAGGGGAGAGCCGCGGCGCAGGATGTATCGACTGGTCGGCGAGGGTTCAACATTTTTTCAGTCACGTCTGATTCTCGGAGAAATCTGATCCGCGGGGCGGTTTGCTCGCGGCCAGACAGTGGCTGTCAGGGGCTTCCGGTAGGGTAGGGAAATTAATTAAACCAATAGCTATATCGGAGCCGAAGAGCCGACGGCGGGGCTTCCGAGCGAATATGCACGCTTGGCTAGGATTTTTTGCGCGCCCGTCCGTCCTTCCGGGCCTGTTGCACATCGAGCTCGAGAATTATTATTATATCGAGAGCCGCCGAACGTTACAGGCGTTCGCGCATTTTTTCCGCCCGGGAAGAAGCGCTAAGCTGCTCTCTTTCTCGCTCGGCTCTTCTTTTATCTTTCATTAGCGGACTAATGAATTTACGAGAGGAATAGCTGGGCTCGCGCAATTTGCACTCTCCGGGACTTTCCTCGCTCTCTCGGCTCCTTTTATTTCGTAGATTTTTCATATGGTCTTGCCGCGTCTAATCAAATTAGCTTGCTGCATAAACTCTCCTTTAGGCTCCTTTTATTTTCCTCTCCTTCGCCTCGCCCCTGGGCCTCCTGCTCTTTTTCCTTCCTCCTCTCGCGGCGGCATTATGTGCAGAAGATGAGAATTTACATAAGCTGCTTTGGACTGTCGTAGATTTTTTTCTTTGCCGAGAGGCCTAAACAAATATTGGCCGACCTCGTCTCTTCTTCCTCCCGCGAAATGCCTCGCGCGCCCTCTTTGCGCGCTCCCTCTTCTTTTCTCCGAGGGCCTTCTTCAAGAACGATCTGGTAACCGACGTCGAAAAACCACAAAACGACCTGCGCACATACGATTACGGCGAGAGGGGGGACTCTTCTTTTAAAAACCCTGCATGTCGCTGAAATAGCGAAAGCTTTTCTTACCGAGGAAAATGGACGAGAGGAACTGAGATTGTTATTTTTCGAGAATTATCTCTTCCGCGCGTTATTCGATTTTTTGTTATTTTTTTCGAGACGTCGATTTTTCTCGCAACGCTTTTGAAACGTTTCTCGAGTTATTTAAAGTCCCGTCACGCACTCGGTCATCAAATACGCGGATGTGCATTTTATAAACAATTTTGAACGTGTCAACCTGCTGGTTTCACTTCTTTTGTTAAATATCAACGAAGAAAACAGAAAAGTTTGTATAATATTTACATCCGCAACGTACATTATTTGAACGCTTAAAGGTAATATTTTGTACTGCAGAATACTTTTCCTTTTCAAGATTAATTGCTATATACAATGTTAACAATCGAACAATTACAGTTTTCCGGTTACGATAAGTTAATGCTGGAAAAATAAATCCAATCGGAAAGCAAGCGCCTTGAAAAGCATTCTATTAGCACGATTGAAGCAAGAAAATCATTCCCATCGATTTCTCATAATACCTCCCACAAAGAAACCTCTTCCTCCTCTCGGCGGAGCCTTCGGATTCCCATTCGAAGTCTGGATTTTTTTTCCTGCAATCTCGCGAAAAACATTGCACAATAGGCTGCACATATGCAGTCCGCTTAGGCTGCGGCTGAGCAGCGGCAGCGCCGCTTTACGTAATGCACAATAATGACAAAGTATTAGCGTGCGCGCGCTCGCTAGTTAGCGATACACATCGGCTCTTACGTAACTGGATACCGAGCGAGAGAGAGAGAGAGAGAGAGAGAGAGAGAAGGGAAGAGCGAAGCGAGGCGCACTAAAGAATGGCAAAGTTTTTAAAGCCGCTCTCTCCGTTTGTTTGTTGCAGACCGCAAACTCTTCGTGGGCATGCTGTCGAAGAAGTTTTCGGAGAACGACGTGCGGAATATGTTCGACGTTTACGGCGAGATCGAGGAGTGCTCGGTGCTGAGGGAAAACGGCCAGAGCAAAGGCTGCGCCTTTGTCACCTTCGCCAGCAAGCAGTCGGCCCTCCTCGCCATCAAGGCCCTTCACCACTCGCAAACGATGGAGGTAAGCACGCCGCGGCGCATTTGCATGCGAGAGATGACGCGGAGAGCCGCCGAGCCCCCTCGTGCTCGGCGCGCGAGGGCACGTACCTTTTTTTTAACCGCGGCGTCGCGCCGTTTTTACTCCCGCCGCCCGCCGGAGATCGCCTCTCCGAATCTGGATTACGAGACGGCCGAGTATCGTTTATTTTCTCTCAACTTCATTTCTCCGAGTGCCGTGAAAATTATGTGCAAACTCATTTTATCCCGGCAGCGGCTGAAAATCCGAGGCACTGCAATCAAACGTATACAACTTCGCGCTATGGGAAAATGTTTACATAAGCTTTAACATTAATACAGCTTGTGTATTAAATGCATCATTTAACATTTCCATCTTGCGAGACGCGAGCCAGTTCTCACGCGCATATCGCATCAATCGACAGATCGCATGTAGGTCGTACGTTTCAATAAAATCCCCTCGAAAGCTGCGCAACGTCTCGCTAACGAAAGAACAGATCAATAATTAATTAGCCAACTGCGCGAGAGGCCAGGAGAAGCCCTCGGCGCGACTAATTACTCCCCGCACTTTGAATCCCAGACATCGATCCCTCGGGGAGTAAATCGGAAGCGGAGGATCGAAAATTCATCGAGAATGGCCGCTTAATCAAATATGCAAAGTATACGCGCACGCGGCGAATATCGGGCGCGAAAATTCCCGGCCGCGCGCCGGGGCTCATAATGCGCCGACTCCATTAAAGGCTCCTCGCGTTCGCCGGAAGGACTATACGGGCCCCCGCCGCCTCGGCTATATACCTACGACGCCGGAATATCGGCCGGGGCGCGCGGCGGGCATACGAAAAACGATCCCCGGCCGCCGAGCGAAATTTATTGTTCATCGACGCCGGTGACAGCCCTCCGACGGAAGTTCTTAAAGCGAGCCCGGCCCGATCGACAAAAAAAATCCCCGCCCCGCGCGGTCGATTTCTTTTTGCTCGTCCCCCCCTTTCCCGTCGGACTAAGCTTTTGGATTAATGCGCCGAGTAATTATTTTATTGCCGCGTAAATCTCGAGTGACTTGTGCGAGTAGCGTTCTTTTGTTAATCGAGCCGAAAAATTGCAAATGTGCGGCTTCAGGAGCAATAAAAAATTTGTTTCAAAACAAACAACGTGTCGGGTTTGTGGGACAGTTTTTTAAAGCTGCAGTGGTAGCTTTTGAATGGCAACGAGCGACGTTTTTAAGGAGGCAAAGTCGAACGTAAATATCAACTTTCAACGCGGTATTAAAGTCAGTTTCAGCAGTTTATTACTGAAACAATGTCACTTCAAGCTTCTAATAAACGCTGATTTTTGCGCCCCAAAGCCCGTCGATGACTTGAAACATTAAATTTACAAATGGCGCATATACAGTCTTAACTGTGCGGCCGTAACAACGTGCGAGCCTCTCTTATAAATTACGGGTAAACTACCCGCGAAACTCCGAGATAAATCACGGTGATTCATTCGAAATAAATCAGCGGCGCATTTTACGTTACATTGACTTTAGTATGATTCCCGCATAGACCGCGCGGCGGTCAGAGTTGCGCAACACTCCATACGCAAAGAGACAAGTCCGCTTTATCGACTCGCATTACATAAAAGAGCGCTCGCGCGACTGTCGGCTGATTTCTTTCGGGGGTCGACGGCAGTTTCACGCCCGGCGGGCAGGCATTGGCTCGCTGCCATCGGCGAGCCGGCGTTACTGATTTAACCCGCGTTTCTTTGCGCCAAACGTGTCGCTCGCCCTCTCTCTCTCTCTCTTTCTCTCCGCCTGCTTTTTCCTCTTGTTTATCGGTACGAATAATTGCCCCGGCGAGATTTGCCGAATTAGAGGAACACGCCGCCAATTAAGTACGCTGTACCGCCGGACACTTGTCGGGGATTAGTTTATTAGTTTAGAGTTACGCTGGAAATGCCTAAAAGAACGGACGGTAATTTCGTACCTTGTAGCAGCGAGGGATTAATTTGCACCGCTTCATAAGACTACTTTAACTGCAGTGCTTAATTGTTATTGTTCTGGTGAAGCTCGTTCCGTGAAAGATCGTGAATATTCCTTGACGTGCTTCTTCTTTAATTAAAAAAGGAAAAAAAAAAAAAATCATTGCCAATGCCACGGAGAGAAAGAGAGAGACAGAGAGAGAGGGAGACAATAGGTTTTGAATTGACAAAGGAAGAAGGCTCTGAATGGCGATACTCGAAGCCTATCAATACAGAGGCGGCGGGCCAATATCGCGTTTCGATTTCAATTAAAAAAAAGTTTCATCAATCAGGACGGGGCGCGGGGAGCGGCGCGGGAGGTAGGCGAAACGTCATAAAAGTAGAGAACGCGCAGTATTTTCCCTCTCCGCCCGAGGAGAGAGCGCTGCAAGATTAAAGTTGACTAGAGCAACTCCGCTATTCCATTTCATCGCGTGCAATAGTGATGAGAGAAGCGCGCGCTCGCCAGGCCCATAAAGAAAAGCATTTCCGCGCGCTAAGACTCGCGCCGGCGAAACAAAAAATCCCCGCGGCCGCGCCGACTGATGAAACTCCCCTCGTCTGCCGACTGCTAATGTTCGGCCCGGATCTCCGCCTAATAACGTATAATAACAAGCGCCGCCCGAATCATCGCGCGACTTCCGCTCCGGCAATTCCATTTTAATATCATGAATATTATTTCCCCGACGGTTTCCTTGAACTTGCGGCGCTCGCTCTATTTTTCGTCGCGGCCGGTTAACTGGTGCATTTTCGATCTCTCTCTCTCTCTCTCTCTCTGCCGCGCGGGAATATCGACTGCGAGCCCAGACCGAAAAGTACTCGACTTCTTGAATAAATTGCACTCATGAATTTACAAACGCCGAGAGGGAAGTTGATGACGAGAGTTCGCGAGGAAACGAATTAATATTTATACCGATTCACTTTTTCGGCGGCGCGCCGAGTTTTCTCGGAGATACCTCCGGAGCAGTGAATAAAAATCGGCCTTAAATAAATTGCTCCATGGACGCGTGCGGCAAGAGGCTGCGAGCGACTCGACCCCCCCCCCCAGTAAAACTTTTAGAGTTTTTCTCCGGCGCATGAAAAGTTTAGCCGAGTATGAGCCTCTGCGTGTATTTCGCAGGGATGCTCGTCACCGCTGGTCGTAAAGTTCGCGGATACGCAGAAGGATAAGGACCAGAAGAGGCTGCAGCAGATGCAGGCGAACCTCTGGAATATCGCCGGGGTGAACATGACTCCCCATTACCTGGCAACGGTAAGAGCTTACGATTGCACAACCCTATTACAGGGCCGGATTGATTTATTGCTTTTATCGACTTTTTACTCCAAATGTTTATTTACCGCTTTTATTGACCTTCGATTCCGCTGAGAAACTTGTAAATAACGTAACGGAAAGCTTGATTTTTCCAATCGACTGCGTTTAATTTAATTTAATCTTACTAGTCTTTGAATTAAAATCAATGAAATCACTTACAAAGTTTAAGTACTTTCAAGTGTTCTGCAAATGGAAAATCAATTAAACAAACACCATCGCTTTAACTGCTCGATAATAGATCTGAAACGCTCTTAAAGCTATATAGTATTACTTAAAAATTGTTCGACAATTATCGTCGATCAATTAGAAAGGCCGCAGAACCGACGGTAAATCCATACACCGAGCTCGAAAAAAGCAAAAAAAAAACCTGTTCCCCAGAACGAGACGCCGACGGCGATCGCGCCGGCAGCGACGTCGCTGCAGCTCCTGCAGCAGCTGCAGGCGACGTCCGGGGCGGCGACG
>JAWWEM010000010.1:20140030-20165578 GCA_035582935.1 Ormyrus thymus | reverse complement strand
GAGACGCCGACGGCGATCGCGCCGGCAGCGCCGTCGCTGCAGCTCCTGCAGCAGATGCAGGCGACGTCCGGGGCGGCGACGCCCGTCGCGGCGAACCCCGCGCCGAACGCCCTGACGAGCGTGCAGCACCAGCTGCTGCTGCAGCAGCACCTCGGCCTGACGGCGGTGGCGCCGACGCCGGCGCAGCCCGCCGCCGTGCCCCAGGCCCCGGAGATCAACCCCGCCAATCTGCAGAGCCTCGCCACCCTCGCCTCCCTCAGCACCAGCGCCGGTGAGTATGGTCAGTGTCGCACTTCTTTTTACTTTTCGTTTCCTGTCTCGCTGGCTTTTCTTTTTTTCCTGACTTTTATTTTCTAATTAACAGAGGTGGAAAGCGCGGAAATGTTGCTATTTTAAACGAGAGACCGGGAACGGCAAAAGGAAAGACATAGGAAATGCGGAAACAAAGGCTGTAAAACTACTTTTAAAATTCAATGCTTCGATTTGAAAAGTCTCGGAAAAACTTACCTGCCGACTGAATAAACTGTAGCTTTTTAAACAAAATAGTTTCTGCAAAGCAATTACTTTATTTTTCAATTGAAAAGTTGCAAAAAAGAAAAGAGAAAGAAATCAGCACGTTTTCAGATCAAATTTCAATAATCTTATTAGAAAGAAAACTTAATAGGGGAAGCAACTCTTTTACAGATTTAATAAAAGAGACAATTGGTAACGGGAAATCTATCTGCACGTAGATTGAAAATCTCCGACTGCAGCCAATATTTGCCGTTTGCAACCTCAATATCGACTACGAATAACTGCCTCGGGATACGCTGCCACGCTGCCAATCTTGCCTTTTATTTAAGTGGTATTTTCATGCCGGCCTGTAATATAAACTTAATCGAACGTGTACATTTAATAACTGCAGTTTAATATCCCTGTAAATGCAAATCAGCAATTACAAACAATGTTTAAATAAAAACGTAAAACTTGGGGAGAATATAAAAATATATAAAATATATTCACTTGATCAAAATATTTTAAAAAGGAACTTTATTATAATCCTTTATTCGAGATATTTTTCCAGGCAGTGCTTATCAATAACAAGGTTTTACAGTTTTTGTCGGCAAATATAAATGTTATTTTGTTATATTTAATAGTTCTTTTTTTTTGCCGAGTTTATAGACTATTAATTTTACGCAGCTTTTAATAGCGAATTAAAAGCATAATGTAATGAAAAAAAAGTGGCCTTTTCATTGTGAAATTATGGATTTTAGCGAGTGCGGGAGTCTCGCCGATAAGTATGCAGAACCTCGTTACTCTCGCGGCCATGACAGGTGGAACTAACAACCTTCAAGTTTCTCCAAACAGTGAGTAAAGAATATAATTAACATTAACATTCACTTGCCGTACTTACTGCAATACACGATTCACTTGCAATTCAATAGCCGTATTATCCGAACCAATGAAGTAAAAAATCTTCTGCCTTATACTAACAATAATCAACAATTGTGTAACGCTTACAAATAATATTCAAACACTTAGCATGGTTTACTGTGGATAAAACAATATGTAATACATACTTAAGTAATAAGCATTAATCTTTATCTGTCCACGACTAACGATTTCAAAATACAGATCTTTTTTCGCTCGGCATAAAGTCACGATATTATATTTATTAAAGTGTTCAAAGCTAGGAGTCTTATCGCAGCCTATTAGAGTACATAAATAACAACGAAACTGAAATGTGTGTTTTAGCGTTAAGCGGATTGGCCAACTCTTCAGCAGGTATGTCGCTATGTACGTGTCGCATTGCCTGGTATAGTATTAACCATTACTAAATTAGAACCATTTTCTTGGAGAGAATTTTTAACTACCCTAATACCGCCCCCCCACCCCCCTCACTCGAGCGTCCCGTGCCCCGCAATCATTAATCACTCGAAAGAAAACTTGGAATTATCATCGGAGCTTTTCCCTCCTCCCGGGCGACGTAAATAATAATGATGGATGAAGCTCAGGCTCGCGACTTGAGTTTTAAAAATACGCGACGAGTCTCTGGAAATTTTTTAATGAGGTTGAAAATAGTGTAAAGCCGCCATATACAGGCGGAGCGAGAAGCAACCAATTTAACGAAAACTTTTTTTCTTCTTTTCTTGCCCGTCACGCCAATATAGCTGCTCTGCTCGGAAAGACCGGAAGCACAGGTGAGATTGCCGTAAGAGATGTCGTAAATTGTGTAGTTCTTTATTTCGTATACACCCAGCTATATTTTCGATATCCATTTACTTACCTGCGACTGCTACTCAGTAAATGCAGCATTGGTTTGGTAGACTGTTTGTATGGCGTATACTTGTGTCATTTCGGTAGATCTGTAGATCAGTTTTTGAAAATCTTCTGTCGTTCGGCTCTCCGTGCGGTTTCCTAGTAATTACAATTCCTGTGTGTACATAAAATTAACCCTGCACTAATCGAAGCGTAAGCTTTATGAACGTCGATAACAGTGCTTGTACTTTTTCAAAACTTATACATACACTTTGTATAATGCAATCGTCTGAGTTTGATCAAGTGTTTGATGAGCATGTGACGTACATTTTTTCTGGTATAGCTTTTCAGTTTACTATTGTGTACATTTTGTTTAAACGCTTATAATAATAGCAGTTTTTGTAATATTATGGCTCATTTTTTCTATGTGAATGAATGCAGTTTTAAAGGACAAAATTTATTTTAATTGCTAAAAAAAGTGGGACCTTTTTGAATAATGTGTAAAAACTTTTTAACCGCTTTTTTCTATGGTCCACGTTTTAATTGGATTACTTTTGCACTTTAAACATTATTCGGGTTTTTACAATCCTTTACATCTCCCCTCTTTCATCCCAAAGACTAATCCTTTTCGCGGTGAGTTCTCATAATAGCTAAATCGAACTAAAACGAATATTTATTAATTGGCGTTTCAATAATCCGTAAACGTATCAGCTTCCAAGTCACGCAATGGTATGCAATGGGCGCATGTAGTTTTGGCAGAGTCACTATTCTTATTATTTTTGCAACTTTATATTCGCAGTGTAAAACTTGTACATTATTTTACTACGTTTTACCATCGCCAAGCGAAGAGACCTCTTGCTGGAAATGCAGCTGAAATTTGCGAATACTGTTCCAGGGTCAACCGGCGGCAGTTTGAGTCCTGTCACGTCTTTGGCGCTCAACTCCTTGACAGGAGCACCTCTGAGCGGACTCCAAGAGTCGCTCAGCAACGCTTACTCGAGTTTGCAGCAGTACGCAGGTGAATATAAATTCATTATTGCTTTCAAAGCAAGAGAAACAATTGTTTTCGGAAACGAGTTTCTTTAGTAAACAAAATATAACAATTCGATTACACTTTCTAACATCGAAATCTATATGAAATTCAAAGCTCTCATTGGAAAGACTACAGTCACTGTGGAAAAGAAAGAGTTGCACAGTAAGTAGAATTCGATTGAGATAAGCTTACACAGTTCATAGAGTTGTGGTGAAATTGTTTTCTTCTTTGGTTTCTTATTTTATGCCTTATGATTAAATTATAGCGCTGGTTTGAAACACTACTTTTATTGCTTTCAAGTTCAAAGAGATCAGTACACCGTAGATGTATGTTATTAGTGTTTTCATACTCTCAGTGTTTTCTTATTTAAAAGGATTTTCATCCAAGAAAAACGACATTTTTTTCTTATAATTTTAATACTAATTTATAAACTCTAGCAATCGTATTGTAAAGGTGAAAAGATACTTGTAAAAAATACTTGTGTTTGACTAGTAATGCTTTTTAAGTACTTTTGAGTAATGCAGTAGCAAGTAATGAAGTATCAAGGTTCGACTGTGCAGCTTATTTTGCATTGGAAAAAGGTCTGCAATATCACTGTTGCCAACAGATATATTAGCATCGTTTCGCTAATGATCTAGTTTTAATAATGTTAAAGATAAAAAAAGACCTTTACCCAAGGGATTTCTTTCTTTAGATCTTTATTCGATTAAACGTAGAAATTTGGCTTTTTCCTCCGTAGAATCGCCGATAGAAGAAGCTGGAAAAACAAGCGCTAATGCAGTTCTCCTCTTTCAGGGTTCCCCGCGTTCACGACGCCAGCGACGCCGGTGCAGGCGACGCCGACCTTTAACGATTTTCGATTACTGTCGAAGCAAATCGAGGGTCCCGAGGGCTGCAACCTTTTCATTTACCACCTGCCGCACACCTACACCGACACGGACCTCGTCACCATGTTCATGCCCTTCGGCAACGTTCTCTCGGCCAAGGTCTTCATTGACAAAGAGACGAAGAAGAGCAAGTGCTTCGGTAGGTCGATGCCACTCGCGCGCTTTATTGCTCTGCGATCATTTTCTATTGGCTCGATTCATCCGATCTACTAAAATTTTCCCTCTTCCTTTCACTATTAACTCATGAAAACAATCTTATTATTTTAGGCTTCGTATCGTATGACAAGTCGTCGAGCGCTCAGAAGGCAATTCAGATGATGCACGGCTTCCAGATTGGCACGAAACGGCTAAAAGTCCAACTAAAGAAATCGAAGGATGCATCAAAGCCTTACTAGCCCAATGTCGACGATTCCCCATTCGTAGGTAGATACTAAAGACAAACAAAATTATAAAAAAACAGACATTTTCGCGACTACAGAAAACGAAACGAAGTCGCTTTCAGGACTCACAGTAGTCGAGAACTCAAAGTTTCGAGGTTCTTATGCATAGTCTTCAAATGTGCGTTGAGACGTGAAAAAATCTATCGAGGTCGCTCTTTAGCCGAGCGTAAAGTATTATTAGAGGACAGTATTTTACTTTTTTTTCTTTCTGGTCAGTGTAACCAAACCAAACTCTCTGACAAGTCTAGTCATATTCACAGTATTTTTATTATACTGATGAAACAATTCTTTTAAACTTTAGTTCCTTTAAACGAAAAAGCCAGGATGCTGCCAACTAACTGTATATTATACAAGCACAACTGTGATATATTTAGAATGACATGAATTTTCAGTAGGGCGATAAACTTGTATATATCAGAATTTCTTTTTTAATAGTCTCTTACACAAGAGTTTATTGCATTTACGAGATAAGAAAATTTGCAATGATTCAATGAAGAGAACATATTAAACATTACGAATGTTGTAAAAAAGAGTACACCTGATGTATATGGCAAAGCAAGATTTCATTGTTTCGAGGAGATTTCTTGTTTTTTGCCACCGACTGCCCGTCTGCTCGTTATTATTGGACTACGAAATAATCTCTATTTCATCCGTCTACACAATTCGTTTTATCGCTCCTTTATTTCGAAGTCACGCGAATATTTTCCATCTGCGCTCACACAGCTATTCCGCCCTCACGAAACGAGATCCTTTCACACCGACACGTTCGTGCAAAAATGTGCATATCTGTATGGACCTCTCTACCGTACCATGCATCTATCCGGTAGCGCAGCCCGAGTTTTATCTCGAGAGTCCGTTCCCTTTTTTTCACTCTCTTTCCGGGTAGCTTTTTTCTTGTCCCTTTTTTTCGTCACACCCGCCGTTGTATTTTCCGGCAGCAATAACTTGATTCGAACACACTAATAAATCCGATTGCCGCAACGATCTAGAAAAATATAGCTTGCGAGGGCTGTAGCAGTACGCGACGCGGCTCCCGCTGCTGCCGCCGCCGCCTGTCATTGACAGGTGGCCCGTGATCCGCGCGCCTGTTGTGTTTTCTTTCTCTTTCCTGCTATCGGCCACGACCCACTGCGCGCACATATGACGATCGATCGGTTTCTCTCTCTTCCTCTCGCGTTTTGTGCTCAGCCAATTGAAACATTGCTGATTTCGTTTAAATTGTCCGGCCTGTGCGTGTCCGCGTTTTCATTGCGACAAATTCGAAAATCATCAATCATGTCTCTCTCACTGTTTGCGATCCTCCGGAATGCGTTAAAAATAACTTAACATCTTTTCGTATCTGAAATGCGCTTCTTTTACATCTTTCTTTGTAGTTAACACGTGAACTTTTTTGCAATTTCGAGTATTTAATATTAACAAGGTATCGATGAAGGCAGAATCTATATTCTTTAACGCGTTGATTAAACAGATGTGGCTTTAACGTCTCTCGGAGGCTTGTTGTTTTTTTTTCTCTCAAGTATAATAATCGTGCCTCACCCACAAAAGACTGATTTTTCTTTTTTTCAGTGTGATCTCTCTGTAGTCATCTTTTTTTTTTGTCAAATTGTTAACACGTTATATTTAGCTGACATTATCGTTGGTATCAAGTCCTGTAAAAAGAACTATGGCATTGAAATAATTGCAAATACCCAGCTGAGCAAACTAATGATTATTGTTACACGCTTCTTTATATTTTGACATTGTCTTGTCGCAAATGATGGTTTGAAGTAGAACATTGATACAATCTATTAGCAATGTGTTTCCTTTCGCCAACATGTTGCCTTAAAATGCTTTATTTGTTTTATTTTTTGGGGAACTACTAATCAGAGAATTAATCGAGTTATAAAATTTTCTTACTTTTTGATACTTAAAAGTTTAAACATTTTTCAGTAGGCCCCAAAAAATGCAGATGTTTTTTAACTTAATATTTTATTTATATACACAAAAAGAAGACCCTTTGAACACGTATGACTCAATGTCACTAGATTGTGTACTCAAACAGAAAAAGCAACCTCGAAGATTCTCGTTAAAATTCAGCAAAATTTGTCCGCTTCTCGTAAAACGTTACGCTATTCCTGTTCTAATTTACTGTAAGGACTTTATATTCGTTAAAACCTTTAAAATTGTTTGCTAAAAATTTTCATTTAAATGTTTGTTTTCGTATATAATCAGTTGTACATAAATAACCTTATTATAATTCGAGCAGGAGTCAAATCAATATATCCTGAAAAGGACGATGTTAATACTTGCTTGCTTATTATTGTATGAATAAAAGCTTTTACAATATTTACGCTGATGTAAAATTGAAAAAATTATCCTCCAATCTGCAAATTCGATCAAGCTTATTTACTTATCCTCCTTTTCTGTAATTCACGAGATGAGGACACAAAAAACTACGAATTCATTTAACGAGGATCCCCGTATGTATTTTATCCAGTGTGGTGGTGACTAACCTGTCCGTGTGTTTGTTTGTGTGCCAGCAGGTGGCCTGTGACGTTGTGACCGTGTACACTCTCGACCGGAGTCGCCGTGCCATGTCTGTCTCTCAATCGATCGGTCAGTCATGATCCGATCCTTGATCTCTTCACTCTTGGAATCCATTAAACATCCCTTTAATTTTTCTTTTTTTTCTCTTTTCTACTCTATCTCTATTTCAGCCTTCTCTATCTCATCATACTTTTCTTCACTCTCTCTATTTCACGCCCTGCCGAAAATATATACAAATACATGTATATATAAATTACACGCTACATCCACATTTCCCACACATTGAGACGACGCATGATGAGCTAGCGGTGTCTAAAAAGAGTAAATCGCACGTATTATGCGAACAAAACCTCCGTTTGCATCGCCATCGCCTGCGTTGTTGTTGCTGTTCGAGAACCATTGCGACCCTACGCCGGACACGCCAGCTATAGAAGAACCAACTAAAATTCTGTGTTCGAGAATTAGCACTACATAGCTCGAGAATTATAGGTTTCCCTTCCGCTCTCTGCTTCCTTTCTTTTTCTTTTTCTATTCTATACCTAAATTAGATGTTCTCCAGCACAACGCACGTTTTCTCATCCAAATAAAATACATCACTGAGAAGTTTGACAAAAATGCTGTGTGGGAATTGTGTAGAGAATATGAGCAAGCACAACCAAATATGCATTCAAGGGAGACGATATCAAGAAAGAGAGTCGTTGCCGATGATCCTTTTTCTCTCAAGACAAGGAGGCGCCAAAAAAAAAACCAAGGAAAAATCTAGACACGCGAGAGTCACACTTTTATATAACTCTGTACATATAATAAATGTATATGTATATGTTTGTACGTGCGTATGTATAATGGCGTGAGACTGTCTTGCGAGTGCATCTATAAGTGTAATACCACGTATAGGGTGAAGAGACAATGAAGAAAATAATTAAACTTTGACTAACGGCAGAAGTATTTTTTAATCTATTGTAAAATTTGCCATTGAAACTCGTGGTGTCCGATCACATGTGTGCATTTCACGCATCGCATTCGCCTCTTAGACAGCCAGAGCACACGTATTTAGCACACACCCACCGAGTAATCTTTCGTCTCTCACCATCCACGACGTGATATAATATACATGCATAATGAGAAAGTGGACGAATAAATGCGTGAAAAAAGAGTTAAGATTTAAGAGAGAAAAACAACTATCTGCTAAAACATTTTGAGCGCGCTTTTACGGTGCGGAGAGAACTTTTTTAAAAGACTTTGTAATAAGATTGTAAAATAGTGTGGAACCTAGAGAAGAAGAAAATTACGCGCAAGTGTTTATATAAATATAAAAAGAGAAAAAAATTTAGTGATGCGAGACTTATGTACAATGCAATTTTATCGAGCGTGTGACGTTCATTTATTTTCTCTCTAATTTGCAACCCCGCGAGCGGTGTTAATTAAAAATCATGTGAAGGCCACGAAGAGATGAAAAACATAGGAAAAATTGTTTAGAAGCAAACGTATTCTTAAATTGACACATGGCGAAAACAAACGACATCGTTTTTATAAATGCATACAACTGTTTCTTTAGTTTTTGATAAACTATATTTTGCTTCTAATAATTCTTACGTATTTTTTCTTAATTATTCTGATGCTTTTTCAATTTTTAATCATTTTTCTGCGATATCAGCAACAGTGTTTACGTGAATCTATACAAGATAGAGAGAGAGAGAGAGAGAGAGAAACCCGAGCAGTTACTAGAAATAATGAAACCGAAGACCTGCAAAGTGTATAATGGCGACGGGAAAATCTCTCGTTTTTTTGGGCATTCGCTTTAACAGTTTTAAGTGCGAGCATAATGGCATGCATCATTGTTCTTAAATCGAGTGCCACTGACGTTTATATTACCTCTTACAAACCTTCGTTTGCACGATCAAGTACGTTATAAATATTACAATTTATTATTTTTTTTCAAAGTAATTTTTTTACAATCTTTTGCTGTCTTAAACACTTACAAATCACAGATTTTATAAAGTTGTGTATGTTCAAAAGTAACTTAAAATGAAAGCATGTATGTATAAATTTTTTAAGAGAAAAGTTATAGGCGTATATTCTTGTTTATTGCATCAGTAAGCGTTTACAAATTTTCTGTACTTAAAGTTAGCTTTGTTTTTATTGTCAAATGTTTCATATTTTTTTTTTCAAATAGTCTATTGAAAAGTACTAAATTTTGGTTGAGACTAACAGTTCTTTTTAGTGGTACAAACTGTACATTTAAAAGAAAATACCAAAGACGTGTCTTAGTGAACAATGTACTTATGCAAAAAAATTTAACCACTTAATTTAAATAAGTCAATACTTAATTAATTATTAACAAGAGAATATTTACAAGTTCAAATCTAAATAACACAAATTAAGAAAAATGAGCACATAATTTTTAGCCTAGTCATATTCGTGATTTGTATACCGCAATCTATGTTTTTTTCGTCGTCACTATTTCTGAAGTAACAGTTGTATCTCTTTTTGTAAGATCATTTACCTTATAACTTCTCTCTCTTAATTGTGGTCACACATCCGCACGTCTTTATTGAAAAGGTTTTTGTGACTCACCTTTTGCCACTCTAAAATCTTTATTATTGAGCTGTGGTAACTAAATGAACATTGTTATTATCATCGTCAAATGTGCGAGTGTCACGTTGCTGTTACTATTGTTATTAGTCAATATAATCATTATTATTATATTGTTAAATATTTGCTTTGCTAGATATTACAAAACTATGATTGCGATTCCTCAATTTTCTGTTCTTTAATTTTATTACCGTTGTTCAAGAAAATATTCTGTACTTTGAGATGCTTTTTATTATTTATCTTTTAAGTGAAAAACAAAAAATTATTTTAAAAATTGGCTAGTTTAGTTTCTTGAGCAACGGTCAAATTAGCAAATTATCAGATCAAGAATCAGGTAAAAGAGTGAAAAAAATCGCAGATGTTTATAGCTAGCAAAAAGCAAATTGAAAATATGTACTTATGTCAAGTATTCTTGGTCGTACCGAGAAAGTCAATGCTATATACATTGTATATAGCCGATTTACGATTTCGTGATGAAACAAACGTTTAACGCGTTTTTATGTACGTTTTACCAAAGTAAAATACGTTAATTTTTAGCGGTATTTCGGAATCACCGCCATAGATGAAGCTTATGCCTAATTTCATTTAGTTATAAGTCTTATGAAAAGGAACAGCGATAGATTGTTGCCTCGCAAAGAATCTTGTTTATAAGCCAAACAAAAGTTAATGATGTAAAAAATTATTTAAAACGCAGCATGTAATGCTCTAAACGTGACTATTTCCAAGTTTATAAAACGACGTAATTCATTATTTTTTATATTCTTGGCAAGACATTTATCAAGATTTTTTTGCGATGCCACATTTTCTCGTACTACCGTATGTACGATCTCCATTATTAGCCTGTATTAAATTCTGTTAGTGCAGTCACTTACTGTTACGACTATTATAGTTATTTTTTTTTCGTTCTGTGACTAGCTTATTTACGTTTATTGCAATTACTGTTAGTCTCTTTAACTATTACTATTAGTTTATGCGTCAGTCACAATTACCTAAAATTAGTTGTGTGAAATCTGGTCTCACCGTAGTCGTCGTTATTACTATAACTAAAGTTGTCCATATTTTTATTTCTTTTGCTCCTTAATCAAGTGTTTAATATTGTTTAGTTTTTTTTTTTTTTTTTATCGACGTCTCGGTGCTCTCACCACCCGTTGTGACTTATTAAAGAAACACAATTTAAGTCAAACTGAAAAATTGCTTCAAATATTTTTCTTAACGAGTCGCACCGCCTGTCAATGTATAATCACCGATTTATGGTACTTAAGGAGAAAAATTTAACTTTTACAATAATTAAAAAGAATTATGTGAACTGCTACTTGTAAACTACTTCCCCGGCCACGATTAACGTGTACATACACGCGTGTATATGTCTATAATCTGTGTAAGCAAAATTTACAGTGAAATTTTTCTTTGAACAGAAAAGACATAATGTGACTTTGCGATAGCTATTTTTGTAAAATAACCTTTACATGAACGATATGCCCGCATCATATCCTGCGCTGTGTTTGGGCACTATATTTGTATACGTGTACGTGTTCGCATTGTTATAAGCACGAAAAGAAAAAAGCTTTCTTCGTTGCGTTTCATCGTCAGCCGGGAAAAATATTCTTTTTTCTTTCCTTATTTTGTTCCAAAAAAGCGATAAGCGACTTGACATGTCAATAACAATATATTTATTTTTTTGTTTAATATTCAAAAAAGAGTTACGCTTCGTTTGTGATTATTCCACCCTTGCTGTTCCTTTCCTTTGTTCCCAAGCTTTTTTTGTATAAAATTGTTCATAACACAAGATTTTTAATTGTTTACATTTTTCTGCTAAATCATTCAATTGTTTCACATGTATAAATATTTAAACAATTTTTTTTCTCAAAAGAATTATAAATTTCTAACTTCCACCACATTTCTAATTTTTCTTATTTTGCAAAGCAAACTTCATATGTGCGGTACAAACTTGAGCTAAATAAACGTGATTGCAAATTAAAGAATATCGAATTACAATGATTGAGATGATTAGATGTATTTTGAGTGCATTAGAGAATAATAGGACAATTTAAAACAGGCGATACGTGTTTATTCGACAATTCGCTTCCCTGTAAATTGGTAAAAAAGTATGAAAAGAGCAGATTTTCGAAACTTTCTGCTGGATATTCAATTATAAAGTGCGTTCCTCCGTTCCAAGACGGTCCTTTTATAATTATTATAGCCAAAAATATTGAAAACAGGGAAGCTCTTCGTTGAGTGTTGTTCGCAAAAGTAATATTACACAATTTCATTTTTCTTTTTTCGAATGTCTTAGATAAAAAAATTGCAAAATACGATTAAGTGATATCTCCGAAAGAAAGACGCGAATTCTGTTATTCTTTTTTGAAAAAGGATACTTTCGATGCTGTGTAAAAATGAAGGAGAAAATTAATTTTGTAAAAAATGTACTTAGTCTAAGATATCGTGCCGAAGATAATATGATTGAATCGATACCTAGAATAAAGTGAATAGAATCCAAAATCATCCGTTTTGTGTCTATTGGCAACAGATAAATGGGCTATAAATAAATTTTTATATTCGCGAACTTTCTTTCAATCACAGTGACTTGGTACTATTATCGATTTCTAGCATATTGTAAACTTTATCACGACTAGCAGTTATGGTGTCTAAATAGTAACAGTTTTAGATTTTATACATATAAATATGACGTGTGAAAGTTCAAATGTGTGATATGAAGAATCGTATGGCTGAGTGCATTGCGTAGTTAGTTTGGCAAGTTAATAAATCGTATTCGACAAGTTAATAAATCGTATAATCGTATAATAAAACGTATTTTGGAAGTAATAAATTGAGTTAGTTTATTTCATCCCACCTAAGCTTTTATATTTATTATTAAATGGTATGGTATCTATATTACCGACTGACGATATTTCATTGAGCGTGCTGATGAAAACTTTTCAATTTTTACATCATAATTAAACAATTATTCAATCCAATTATAGTAAGTAATCTAATTTAATGTTTAATAATTAAATTTGAAAGAAGTTTAAAAAAGTACCTTATTGAGTAAAATTAGATTTGTCTAAAACAAAAAACTTTTTTACTTACATACTCGAAAATAGTTTATAACTATCATTTTTTTGAAGTAAATTATATTTAAAAGGTATTTAGAAATTAAACATAATTTCTTAGTTTACAAATAATGTCTCCAGTTTGTAAGAATATTTCGTTCAAATAATTTATTTAATAAATTCGCATTAAATACATGGCCTATTTATTCATTGAAGAAAATAATCCTTACAATGAGCACACATTTGATAAATGACAAGAAACAGATAGCTAAATAAAAATTGGGCTATTTCTAATCGAAGGTAAAGCTATAAAATAATACCCATGGCAATTGTAATGACTCCAACATGCTATTCGAATTTTAGTAAATGTAAATAATTGTACATCGCCTTGGCATGAAGACAAGTATATCACGGAGATCAGGTTCCATTGTAACAGACAAGATAAAACAAAAGTACATAATCAGAAGGATACAACATTCTTTCTGTTGGTACTTAAAAAGAAATGCACAGACATTTCTCGAATAGGGTTTTTGAGGTAAATGCTTTTCTTTGTGCTGTATTTGATGCTACCTTCTTCTTTCACCTTTTTGAGTCTTACGTTTCTCTTTCTTTTCTTCTTTTAGTTGTTTTTGCTTTTCTCTGTTAAGAAAACATAATTATTTAAGTTAAAGATAGACTTCATTTTAGAAAAAGCTGAAAAGCATATAAATTATTGCAAACCTGTCTTCTTTGTCCTTTTCTTTCTTCTTTAGACTTTCTAATTTCGCTCTCTCCCGTTTTTCACGCTCAGCTTGTATAATATTGGTTACATTAGTATTTTTTTCAAGTCCAGAATCTCCACCTCCTGCACCACCTCCACCACAATCCTCATCACCCTCTCCTTCGCTTTCCTCTTGGTCTGACATTTGACTATACTGTGCAAGGATTGATTCTCTGATTCTTCTTTCCTCCTCTGTGTATGTACTTCTTTGTGAAGTTGTAGGGAGTGTTTGAGATTCCAACATGCGAGCCAATCTGACGTCCACATCTTCCTTGGGAGTGTTGTTAACGGATGACTCTTTCACCTGGCACATCTTTGCCCATGCTTCCAAGATCTCGTTCACATGCTTCCCAATATTGTCCTCCTGAAATTTCATTCAATCATCCTCAATTATTCCCTTTCAACAGCTTTATAGGTAAATTAAGTTTTATAAAATAAAAGCAGATTTGAATGTCAGGGAGAATGAACCGTTTAATCAACGAATCAAAGAATTATTATTCGCACTTGACATGTGTTGCGAGAAGAAAAAGCTGTCGGAATGCGATGATTCTTTTTCTAAGAGCGCGGTGTTACATTCTAACCTCACAATCCTAACGGTTCCTCACCGTTATGCCGGCGAGAATGTCCTCGAGCGCCTCTGTTTTTTCATCCTCGGTCTCGTCGCCCTCGAGGATGCCTTTGATGTAGGAGCCGAAGACACCCTCGTCTGTCTTCAGCTCCTGGAGTTTCGAGCTCAGCCAGGTGTCGAAGTTTGCCTCGACGACCGCCATTATATTCGCAGCCCGAGAACTAGCCTCGGCTCGGACTGTTTCACTGCCTGTTGTGCAGTTCAGCAGTTGTGCTCTGCAAGCCGCGCACATGTGTAAGCCGACTTGCGCGTCCACCTCCAGCAGCGCGATATTTCAAATGCATTCTCTATCAAAAGCTTTCATCGCAAATTTTTATTACATTTTTTCAACAGCTATAATAGAATTTCAAAATTACAACCTGCTGAGATATTCAAAGAAGAATTTTAATCTGATTTTCGTAATTTTATCTAGCAGCGTTCAATTTTCCCACGCATCTTTGAAGAAATGTTTTTTCCCAACTCGGGCATGAAATAGCTCGAAATCGAGCATTTCAAGCATTTGAGAAAATTTTTTGTTTAAGTGGGGAAAGACTGGAATAGCGGAGAGAAAAGTCTGTTTTCCCCGCCTCCGGCGGGGCTTACCGGAGAAGTAAGTCGTTTTGCTCCGTTTCAAGCTGTTTTTTACAATTTCTGTGCACAACTTAAAATGCACGATCGTCTATCAAACTTTCTGATACTCAAAGAGGGCTTTTCATGCTTTCGTACAAAAAACACGGTGTAACACGGGAAATAAAGCTATACAGACTGGGCTGAGGTTTTCAGCACTCTTGTCTGTTTCGGGCGCCTTTGGCGTCCTCGACTGCAACACTCGCACAGATCACCTCACCCTCGCTAGAAATAGCTTACTTTCTCCCCTTGTTGCACAATGTACTATTGATTATATCCTTTTATTCATAGAATGTACTAAAATTAAGTTTAAGCCTGTAATAATTCAGTAAATTAATATCTACTAGAATTTGAACGAAGAAACCGGAGAACATGAAGTAAGGAGGCTGCTGGGCATGAAGCTTGGACTGGATAATGCCTGAACACTGACCAATGAACAATAATGGTTGAATAATGGATCGACAATACCTGTATAATGCTTGAAAAATGGCTAGATAATCAGATGAAACACCTCCTCGCGCTTCATGTGATCCGGATACATTATTGCGCAAATAGCATGCATGTCCGCTATATGCTGCTTACGTGCTGCTTTTTGACGACACATGCTTTTCAGTTTATGCGCTTAAATCGAGCATGCGAGTAGCATGCGTGCTTACTAAATGCTGCATATGTGCTGCTTCGTGGGGGCTTTTTCAGAATAATGGCTGAATAATAGTCAAATATTGGTTGATTTTTAATGTTCGAAAAGTGGTTGAATAATGGTCGAATATTGGATGATTAATGTTTAGATATAATAGCTGAATAATGGCTGGATATTCAGATCAAACACCCCCTCGCGCTTCATGTGCTCCGGATACATTATTGCGCGAGTAGCATGCATGCCCGCTATATGCTGCGTATGTGCTGCTTTTTGGCGGCACGCATGCTCTTCAGTTTTAAATTTTATATAGAAATAAGCGTCTTGATAATCAGGTCAGAGATATCACAAACAACAATCTTACCTCGTTGTTTCAATCAAAAAATTAAAATTCTGATGAAAATGAACAATATAAATGAACAATGAAAATATCCGTTCGCAATTGCTTTCAGCTCAGAAATTTCGAGATTTAAATGTCTGCAGATTCGACAATTTCGATCTCAAATTTGAGGATTCAATTCGACCATGTCGTAATGCATTTTAATGTAAGGAATAAAGAAAAGGATTATTAAAAAAGGCAGTTTCTCAATATGTATAATATTTATTAGTATATTTACACACAAGACGTCATCGAGATCGAATCATCTTGGTTTTACATTAATAATGAAAGACAAACGCAGCAAGATAGAAACAAACGGACAAATGATACAAAAGGTGATGATGCTTTAATTGGGTTTTAATACTAATAATTTTCACATCTCACATAGTCGTTATCTAATAAATCTTATTTCAATCCTTTACTTGCGCATATGTTATTATTTTTTTTTTTTCACAGTGCACGAACTGCCTCGATTCATACCAAGTCTTTTTCTCGTACATTTTTAACCATCGATTATACATTCAATATTTTTGCGATCATTAGGCTTTATTAACAGTATGCGCAATTTCTAAGTTACAAGCCATTATTCTAGTTTTTTCGAGGCTCTTTCTCATACTAAAACGTCAGGCAGATATCGTTAATTTCGCGCTCGCGCGAAATTTTGTTATCAGGGGATTAATTAAAGCTATATTTTTTTACGAATCACAAAATGCACTTTCATATAATTTGCTCGCACAAACGCACCCATGTTTACTCGTCTATATGAAAGTTTTGCTTTTATTATTCGACAGAAAAAACAAGACTGGCTCGCTTCTTTTAATACACGAGTTCTTGTTGTTATATGCATT
Organism: Ormyrus thymus; assembly: GCA_035582935.1. Lineage (NCBI taxonomy): Eukaryota > Metazoa > Arthropoda > Insecta > Hymenoptera > Ormyridae > Ormyrus > Ormyrus thymus. The sequence goes on along the minus strand of JAWWEM010000010.1, from coordinate 20,148,954 downwards.
CACGTAATGTACACATTTATTTCAGTTCGGTAAGAGCTCACTTTGACAAAAATCTTGCCATCTGCTAAAACAATTCCTCGAAATTATGATCTCTTTAACCAACGATGCCTTACTGGATCATTAAATCTATGCTTAAAACATTTGGACTTATTACTTTCAAAGTTTAAAAACAATTTTTGTAGTGCATATACATATAAATCTAAAAATTACATTCATCTGCCAAAAACATGCTGTTGATTGTCCTATTAATCTACTGTTTAATCTCTTACAATTTTAATTCGATCGTATTATCATTGAAATTATAGAGTAGAGTTGAATCGTTAAAAACACAAATCTATTGGACGTATTACATATGTAGAATGATGGTACAGAGTTTTGGGATGAGAGGAAAAGAGGTTTCGGCAACAAACTCGAGCTAATTCAATCTCTGCACAAGCAAGAACATTTTACAAATATACAATTGCAGCTTTTGATTGCACTCAAAGCGCATTAAAAGAATTTTTATTTAAAATCAATGTTTGAACAATCATATTTAGTTGGTTGACAAATTTCGCTCGCTGTCGATTAACAATATTTTTGTCACAATAACAATTCTTAATTTATAAAAAAATTTTATTTTTTAGTCACATAAGATTTACATCGATGAAAAACATTTATTCTTTGCAATATCAGTTTGAACGATTTGCTTACATGTAAAAAATGCTCTATCGTTGAGCAATTAATTTACGAAAATTCTTTTACAAACAAAAGATAAAAAATGAACTTATATTCAACTTTTATTTGTATTGATTTATCGCTAGTCTATTGCTTCCGTATAATTTTTGAATTTATGTAATTTTTCTATGAACATTAACAATTTCGATTTGCTTGCTATTTTGTTTAAAGCCATGCCGCTTTTCTTTGATATTGTACTCGCTCTATATGAACAATTTAATTTTAAACACGACAAAACATTTAAACTTTACAATGCACATGTACAAAAACTTGGTCAATTTGCTTTGAATTATTCTTTTTCACGTTACCAAAAAGCATGAAGCATTTCCAAGCATCGTTTACACATAAATTTTATGAAAAATTTAAGTTATGCAAAACAGGAAAAAGAACATCCAGTAATTTACCAAACTTACTTTATACTATACATTCTTGATTTTTCTTTACGTACAATGTACAACTATATATTATTACTTGAAAAACAGAGTCATTGATATTTTGTTTACTCTTGATTAATTGATATATTTGACTACTATCGCTCGTAAAAATGTGGTTTCGCATGCAAACGGCAAATTACAATGCATGTTTAATTGATATACGGCATTGTGTTTGTTGCCATCTCGTAGGATATCATAGCGGCAGTGGAAAAATAATGCTTCAATGGTAGGCTTCATACAGTATTGAATCATTACAGATTAAACGATATAATACATTAATTTAAAATTTGTCTAAATTGTCCAAAAAGATTAAGTTGTCATTTTACTTTTTTGTGATAAAATGATGGGCGAATATATTTTTTTCTACTTTTTTATTCATTAAAATGGGGTCGACAAATGATAATTTTTATATGTAACATCTTTCAGTCTTGTCACACGTGGTCTGCATAGGAGTGTGTTACTGTTTTTTCCTCTACATTTTGATATCGATAATTATTTACACATCAATTGTCGAATAAAAGAGAGAAAGAGAGAGAGAGCCTCCAAGATGTAAATGGATGAATACACATACGTTTTGTTATACGGAAGTTACATGCTATTTTCCCTTCGTTGTCGACTTCTTTTCTGAAACGCGAGCACAGTAATTGCGGCATATAATCATTCAAAGTTTTTATTGCCAAGCTTCGCGAGTCTTTGGCTCCAGAAACAAGAAAACCATAAAAATCCACATATTTAGTACACTAAAATGAGCTTATGCTTGATTAATTTAGACAGATAGTTAAAATTTGACATCTCTTAACATTTTGCATACAATATCGTCATGTAAAAAAATCTTGGTAAAATGTTTAAAAATACATGCAGCGCAAGCGTTGAAACAGTGACAATAGCGATAAAAGTATATACACGCAAACAACATTTTCTTTTCTTATACGAGACAAAGAGGAAGAAGGCGATAGTAAGTCTAAAATATTTCTAAAAGTTACATTTGAAAATAAAAAGACTGTAATGATAATTATATTGGAGCGTAAAGCTTCTGCGAACTACTAAATCTCTATAAATTGTGTGACATGATGCGCATCAAGCTTTAACGCGTGTACCCTGGATCGATTACACTGTTTAATCGAGTTTACTTGTGCTAATCGCATTTTTTTCGATATAGCATCATCGATCTAGTCAAAGTCATTAAACATGAAGTCTAATTATTACAGTCGTAGTGCTCTGGCAGTAGCCATGCTCGAAAGCATAACAAAATAATATTTATATATTTATATTCATATTTATATATATGTAATTATACATAATCATAATTATAATAATAATTAATAATTAATATCTAAAGTAATATTAATGATACTATCATTAGACGACACTATATTCTCAATAATCAGAGATCCAAGTAAGACAGTGGTAGTTTAATATCACAATAAGACTACTCAGGCCTCGTGAAAAACGGGGTCACGCTGATCTGAAGGATAATCTGCGCGATCTTTACTTTACGACGTATTGGTTTTCGAAGCCATCGAAGAAAAGACTGATGCTTTTTTATTATTTTCACTATTAACGCATTTTAAACCCTTCTTTCTTTCGTTTTCATTCTTGCTTTATCGTTCTTTGACGATTGCTCAGCTACTTCGTCGAGAGAGCAACAGCAATGTCGTGTCGATCCTTTTTAAGAAGTCAGTGATTTCGAATAACGTTGATCGATCACAATTAATTACATTTATAAAATTACACAACGAACTTGGCTATAAGTTGTGAAAACGAAAGACAATATTTTTGCGATTACCGTAACACTGCAGTCAATGTCAATTAGTCTAGCTACGAGTTTTACAGTTTTATGTCATATCGCCCTTATTTTTCGTTGGGTCATGGCTAAATATTTCGATGAGACAACAAGTCATCAAGCCAGCCATTTCTGTTTCAGTGTCCTCTCTTAGGAATCTAACGAATTTAACATCTAGTGTTCGCGCACATTTTTTTTTCTTTGAACGTCTATGCTTTATTGAGTATTATATCACGTGTATGTTCTCTCTCAATTTGGCCGATTCAAAAATTATTGTCGGTACAAAGTCATGCAGAAGAATTTTCCATTTCATGCTGAATGCACGTTGTTTCTTTGATGATAAAAAAATTTTAACCGCCAATAACGATGATAATCGCGCGTTTTGTATTGTTTTAAAGTGTTTATAAGCCTTTTTATAACTTTTACAAACTGAAATACATAAACTTTATTGGCCCTTTTGAAACAGTCTTCTTTAATGGCGCTCGCGTTTTCCCTCCTTAAACTCTATTAGCGCGCGGAAACAATTTAAAATGAAAACACAAACACACCGGTCTTGAAATTAAGCTTCGAATTATCTTAACTGAAATTTCAATAATATCCTTCTTTCTCCTGCTTAAAGACCAAATATATTGAACGTACCATAATCCCTTAACAGCTGAACGACTTTGCACACTAAAACGCATTTGCACACATACGCTAAAGGGAGGGTGGTACTCGGTTAACACGTACATCTTTATCATCATTAAGCGGGTAATTGCGGGTACAAAGATGAGAGAAAGAACCGAAAGGTCGAACGAACGTTGGCTTTGTAACGCTTTTTAGAAATGGCTAGCTCGCACCCGGCTTCAAGACAAGATGTGCGGCAGGAAGGTGCCCGAATCGTCGAGACTGGGGTCAAGACTCGTGACGATGTCGCCGGTCGAAGCGTGCCTTGAGCTCGCCGGTTGCGTGCCAGCAGTGAGGGCGTGACTGCTGGCACTACCGTTAAGTTTGCCTTTGACGACGAGGCCTCTCGGTTCGGATGTATCCAACGCCGTGATCTTCGAGACGCACTTGCGGCCGCGATAGAGACGATACAGGGCGTACTGCTGCTGCGGGTCCTCCATCGTCTCGGCGCGACGTCTTGCGGCTGTGGAGGAGACGCTGGTCTGGACGACGCCGACCGTTGCAGAGACCGACGTCGCACCGCAGCTCACGGCTGTCTGTCCGTGCACTGGCTGGCTGGATTCGACGACGCCGCCGCCACCGCTGCTGGTGAGAGCTGAGCTGCCCGTGATCGAGGAGGCCATCGTTGATGAGGAGGACGACAGGTGCGCAGGTCGACAAGACAACCACTCGTGGCGCATTGCCTCTTCTGGGTTCATTCGTTTCTTCGCGTCCCATCTGGAATGCAATTAAGTCGTTATGACTCCTGCTTTTAAATTACATTATTGCAGGCTATAATTTTTAATTCGATATTTTTATTTCATAATAATCTTAAAAAATAAAAGTGGTATTAAGTTACTTTTACGTTCTACAAGGCTTTTAACTCAATAAAACTAATCGTGTGGTTTTAAGGAGTAAACTTAAACAAGCTTATATTTAATCCGATTAGATTTGTACCTAAGCATTTTAAAAAAAAAATCTCTTTTCTTTTACGTCAAAGTAATAATATACTATTTTTAAACAAAACAAATGACATTCTGCTACCAAGATTTTTATGCTCTACTTGCTAAGTTTTTAAGTTAATTACAGCGCAGCGTGTTCCGTCTTTGGAAAGACAATACTTACTCGAGGCATCGACTGACGAAGTCAACGAAAAGAGGGTCTCGACACCGGAGCGCCATCATGACGTTTTTGCTTCCAGGCCTTCTCTTTCTGCCCTTACTGTTGGTCACGCAACGGGGGTTTCCCTTGGAATCTGCAATGATCGAGCAGCACGTGTACATGTACGTTCTAGCTCGTAAAGTAAAAAATTTTTACGTATGCAAAGCTTACCGAAGAAGAGCCTACGACGCGAGGCGTGATTAATGAGCTGGTCCGGCGGCCTGCCGAGCACTTCCATGATGCAGGCGAGCTGCTCGACCTCGTTCTCACCCGGGAAGAGCGGGTAGCCCGTGAAGAGCTCCGCGAGAATGCAGCCGAGACTCCACATATCGATGGGCGTGCCGTAAGGCAGGCCAAGGATCACCTCCGGACTACGATAGAACCTCGACTGGATGTACGTGTACACGCGCTGATGGCTGTAGCACGACGAGCCGAAATCTATCACTTTGATCGAGCTGCTGCCGCGTTGTTTCAACAAGACGTTCTCCTGCAAATTGCAAGGAAATTTTAGTTAATCAAGATGTGTCTTTTAGAAAAAAGGCCTTTTTTCCAAAGCAACTTACGGGTTTTAAATCGCAGTGAATGATGTTCTCTCGATGGAGCAGCCTCAGACAATTGACCAGTGAGTTCGCAAACCTTCGAATCAAGCTTAAGCTAAAGCCTTGGTAACTGTTCTTTTTAATGAGCTCGTACAAGTTAAGACTGTAAGATGAACGCAATTAGATGAATAAACAAATATTAAAACAATTTACGTGATTATAGCATGCATAAGAAGTGCGTGTTTACCTCATCAACTCAAAACTAATGCACAAATGATTTCTGAAGTAGAAGTACTCCAACATATGTATCACATTGTGAGATGAATTAGCATCCATATCCTTCTTCCTGAGGTGATCTAGAATCTTGACTTCAATGAGAGCTTGATGATGGAATCTCTTTTTGTTTCTATAAAAAGAAAATAAAATTAAAATCTCGTACAAGTGTAATTTCCTTAAAAGAAGCTTTAAAATTTTTTGCAAACCTTATGATCTTGATGGCAATGTGTTGGCCAGTCTTGTGATCTAACGCCCTAATCACCTGACCGAAGCTACCCTTTCCAATGACCTCCAGGATTTCATATCTAGAAATAAATAATCGGAACAATAAATTAGCTTTCATTAAAGCTCAATCACGCTAATAGCATAGATTATTTCCGAACCGATAGAAAATTATGCAAACTGCAGAATAAAAACTTTACGATTTCCTCTTATTAACATTGCATAAGGCAATCGAGCACGTCTTCAAGATTGCAGAGATAGTTTTTTTTTTTTTTTTTTAATGACCGGCAGCTTAAACATGACTAAGCTTAAGCGTAATTTACCTGTAGGAGATATGATCGTGGAGGACCTTGTTGTAGCTGCCATTGTCGTCGTCGTATCCACCGTTTTGGGAGGCGCCCTCCTCCCCGTGGATTTTGCATGCCGACAGGCCCAGATACCAGATTTCCGAGTACTTCTCGATCTCGGCTCGCTCGAATTCCGTCAGCTTGGAGCCGTAATACTTGGTCGCCTGTTCCGGAGTCATTGGTAATCGTAGGTCTAAGAGGGCAATTCATTTTTTTAGAATTTTTATTTCACTTAATTTTCATAGTTTATTCTTTGTAAACAATAACATTGCGTCGTTTTATAAATACAGTTCGATGTAACCAATGTTTATTGCAATAATAATCTTAATCAATATAGCAAATGTTTAATTTGCCCATTATGCACACATTCTGTACACATTAGGGGAGGGTGGACTTTACAAAGTTCGAATAATATCAACTTACTATATCCGTCAGTGGGTGAGTTGGTGTTGTGTAGCTCGTGAACGGGCAGGTGAATATTGTTCGCATTCGTGTTGTTGGCGTTATTGTTATCGGATCGATCCACTCGCGATGTTTTAGAATTCCCATGGGAGGGCGGCAGCACCTGAAAAGCACAAGCATAAAACACTGTAATACCGCTCGTTCCACCGGCAGGGGAATCATCATAAGCCCCAACAATATCAGCCGGCCACCCTCGTCGGCCGTTATTATGACAACTTTTTCTTACGTAATGGAAACCGGCGCGGACGAGCTCGTTCCGCAGATAATGTGCAACGGATTCCATCGCCTCGCGTGCAGACGTAAATATTTACGGCGAGCGGGAGAGCTAAGCGCGAGGAAAGTTCAAGTTCAGCCTGCGCTTTGTTTCAAACCGAACGAACTGGCGGGCTTTGATTCGCGAAGCGGCCGCGCGCGTTTGGAATCTGGACGTTCCGGGAATGACCGCCGGCGGTCGTTGCGATTCAGTTTTCCTTTCGCGTGTCGCGGAGGCATTAAGAATTCAGAGTTCCGCCGGAGCGCGGGCAGCAGTGCTTTTTTTGTGCGTCGGAAGGACTTTTTGCCGGTGCGCCGGAGTTTTTCCGTTTCTCGATCCGGAGTCGAAGAATAAACGGATGCATAATGCGCCCGAGAACCGCTGGAGGCGGCTCGAGTAACCCAAGCTATCGATTTGCGTTAATATTTAAAGTTCTTGGAAGGAGAGTTACTTGTCGGGAATAAACTTCGGAGAACGGCTTGATAAGGAGGCAGACGCTTTTATAGCTGTTCGGGGGCCATAATTGTTTTATAAACTTTGTTATAACGCTGCTTTGGATTATCCAAGTTGGATAGTAATTTGGAAATTCGCTCTGTCTGCAGTTATATAATAATCTTCATAAATGTAGATCTCATCTTTTTCTGATTTAAAACCGAAAAATAGCTCAAGTTTCTCCTCTCCTTCGTTATTTTCAGGCGACGTGCTACGAGCAAGAAAGTGTTCGATCTCGTAAATAAGTTTATTTAAAACTATATACACTGTAAAATAATGACGATATCGAGGCGCACTAATTGAAGAAAGTCAGAGTCGAGAAAGTATCAAATATCGACTTAACGACGTCTTTTTCGTCTGGTTTTCAATTCGCGTGATGGCTCGGGCTTTTTATTTTATCAGCAGCACGAGCGCTTTAAAAGCACGCGCCGAAAGAACTCGATTACGGGCCAGACAAGCTTCTAGGTAAGACATTAAAATGGCACAAGTACACGTTTATATTTCGTTTATATACAAATTTAACCACACGTTCGAGCGCAGGATTTCACCGCGAGCGTTGACCTCGCGGGTTTCCAGACGCCGCTTAAAAAACTTTTCTTGCCTCCGCCCCCTCGATCTTATCGTCCCCCCCCCCCCGATAAGCCCCGACTAATTAGAAATTTTCAAGAGCAACCGGTCATTAGCGATGATTCGAGCCTAGGAGCGAGTGTGTATAAAAAGAGGCGCGACATAAATTCCGCCAGAAACAATAAAGAAAGGAGCTGCGCCAAAGAATAACAGAGCTCCCGTGAACATTGAACCGCCGCTGTAGCTAAGCGTGAAATACATCGCTCGGCAGTCTGCGACTTGCGGGCCAATAAATAGGCAGGCGTCGAAAAAAGAGAGCCGAGTCGTAACGGAAAGAGCGCGTTAACTCTGGCCGCGATTTTTCTTCCTTCCCGCCTCGAGCCGCAAAAAACTGGAGTATAATCGCATCCCTAATTCGCAGCTTCCGCGCGAGGCTGCACTTTCGCTCTTGTTCGCGGAACCGACTCGCGACGACTGCCGCGGCAGATGCGCAAGAACGAGCCGATCGAAGACAACGAGAAAAATAACGAGGACGAAACGCGCCGGGCGCTTTAATGGATTCCCGGAGAGCGGCGAATTCCAAATTGCTTACTCTCGTTCTGATTAGCATAGAAAGCAATACATCGACGCGCGCGTCCGCCTCTCGCGAGCGAAGGCGCGAGAGCCATCGGACTCGTTCCGCCCGCGGTCTGCAATTGCTTTTGCGGAAAAAAAATTCTGTAATTGACGGATTCGCGTTCAATTGTTTTGCGATGTAATTCGCGCTCGTTAGAGGTGAAATTAATGTAGGAGAGGCCTTTTTTTTTCTTTTCTTTCGCGGTCTCGCGGCAGAAAAATAGGGGCTGACCGAGATGCCCGGAGCTGCTTTATGCCGATTCGTGATAATTTCTGCAAAGAGAAGAGAATCGCGATGGCGGTGTAATTTTGTTATTTGAAAAAATGATAGGTAATAGAAAGGATAGCTTATGCATTGTTTCTACATACAAAGGAGTGCTATTTTTTTCAGTGCATCTCAAATACATAAACGTT
>JAWWEM010000010.1:20103238-20139930 GCA_035582935.1 Ormyrus thymus | reverse complement strand
TAATTCTGCTATAGTTCGACTCTGTTTTAATAATTATGACATTACAAATTTAAACGGTAATTCTAGCTATTTCCGTTCTTAAGTTAATATAAATTGATTTTAATTCATTGAGTCTATGAGAATTCTAGCAGTAACTGTTTATTTATATTCAACAATTATATATATATACATATTTTTGTAGATCAACATATATATATATATATTCTTGTTTTACAATATTGTATAATTTATTTATGCTAATATTATATAACTTATAATTATTGCTCAGAAAGGAAAATGTTAATAGACTGAATTTTATTCTCTGATTTACTAGTGTATCTAATATAAATATTTTAATCTAAAAAGGTGATTTTATTCATTTAAATTTTAATTATAAAGTTCATTTGGTTTTTCATTTAGAGGAAAAGAAAACGGTTGGGTTCATTGAACAGTATTTATTTTTTCGTCATCACTGTATATACTCTAAAAAATATTCGTAAATATGTTTAAGTACGCAGCTGCATAGGCGGTCATAGGTTCAGTTCCTGTTTAGATTTGTATTTCCTTTCTGGCTTTTCTTTATCGTAATGTTTTTCCTAAAAATTATTTCGTCGATCGCATTATCAGTTCATTGAAAAAATATTGAAATAATTAATTTAATACTCTATATTCAATTGCGTACATTCATTCGTAGTTCTTTTGCTTAATTTATTATTTAATTCTATTATAAAGGTTTGAATTTAATTAATCTAAACTTATTGTAAAAAAATATATATAAGTAATTAATTAAATTTCAATAACTGGTAATGTATTGGTTAGAATTTAGAGGGGCAAAGGGCAGGACGTCACACAAACATCCCGAGCCTTCTGCAGCATTAAAATGCAACGGCAGAAGGTAGAAGCGAGCTATAAACAGCCTCAGAGCGGCGGACGGACCTTAGCCGAGCTTGCATTTGTTCCAACAATGCTCTCTCTCTCTCTCTCTCTCTGTCTCTCTCTGTGTCCGCGCGCACACACGTACCCGCGTATCCCACGCCGAATCTAATTAATTCCTCGCTCTAATTGCGATTAGTCCCTGCCCAGCGAAAATTACCCGAGACCGGCGGCCACATGCGCGCGCATGCAGCCGGTCGAATGTCGAGTAACGGCCTTCGACCGGAACATTATCAACTTCCTTTTTCCGGATTCACGGCCGTTCTGTCTATTTATTTCGGAAAAAAAAAAGAAAAAAAATCGTTCGAGCGCACACGTCCTGTTTTATGAACGGTTATGGCTGTGAATTTTGAAGGATCAGGGGGCGGTGGTGGTTTACGGCCTCGCATCGGGAATTTCGAATTTTACACGGCGCGTAAAACTGCTCGAGCCTGTTTATCCGAGAGAGCACCGCGTTAAAAGCGGCTTTTTACAGGCGACGCGCGCCTTTTCTCCGTCACTCTCGCGGTCGCGCGTACAAAGTCGCAAAATTTCCCGCGCGCGCGCGGAGGCACTGTGTCAGCGATGACAAGGAGGCTCCGGGATATGCAGCTCTCAAAGATCGGAGCGAGGCACGCAGGGGACTTTCACGGCCACGGGGGCCCGGAGAGAGGCCCGACCCGGTCACACCGCTTCGTGTGCCCGAGTTGGACCCCAGGGTATATTGCCGATCGAGCTCTCCACTCTATATGCCTTTATATGGAGGCCGGCCGCCGATTGAAAAATGCCTTTCGAACAGCGCGAAAGTCGAAGGAAATTCTAGGCAATTGGGAAACTTTAGCGAAAATTAGCAGTTTACTGAGAAAGGAGCGTCGAATCCTACGATACATTTTCATTTTCCAAAGTGTCCCGTTAATAATTCTGATGGATGACAGATAAATAACTTTCTTTACTTTGGTATGCTGTAAAGCATGTTTTTTGATCGTACATATACCGGGGCGCATTGCGTTTTAAAAAGTAAATTCTCTAAAAAGGTAGGGTCGAGTGCGGGCTGCATTTTTAATCTGATCCATCGAGCTAAAGCATTCGAAAGCGATGTTTGATAGTCGGAAAAGCTCTCGAGCGCCGCATCCAAGCCTCGGCGCTCCCAAAAATATCTTGACCCTCTTTTTCCCGGCTCGGGCAGGTAAGTGCCTTCGAGATCACAAATTCAAAAGATCTCTCGCATCCCGAGCGGACGATTCCACCTTCCACGCGAGGCAGACGGCGGCGGCGGGCAGAAGCACGAGAGATATAGGGCAGCTCGAAAAAAAAAAGAAAAGCACGAGTCTACTCTCCTTAGGCAGCTCCCGCTTTCCCCCCTCCGCAAAAAGAAAACAGGTTATCGAATTAAAACGCGATGCACAGCGTGTAATTTCTATCCCTCGGGCGGCGATATTCGTATATAGCTGCAGCAGCCTGACCTCGTCGTCGCGCTCCTCTCTTTTTTGCGCGCGGATCCTTCCTTTTTTGCAGAGGCTAAACAAAGAGCAGCGCCTGCGTAGTTTTTGCGCGATCAGGAGGGAAAGAGAGAGAGAGGGGGGTGGGGGGAAGAGCTTGTCGTTTTGCTTGATGAATGGAGCCGAGAGGAGGTTACATGCGCGAGCGCTCCGAGTCAGTTTCAATTAATAAAGAGCGGAGAGCCCGGAGTCGGTGGACGACGCTTTATCGCTTGACAGGCCCGATCCCGCGATCTTGATTATCGACTTTGCGACTGATTAGATTCTCTTTTTTTTTTCTTCTCCTTCATAATTGCTCTCCCCTCCTGCAGCCGAGCCGCCGCGTCACGCATTTAAATCGTGTCATTGATTTATGTAAGGAAGACTTTGGCTGACTTTTCGTTCGTGTTCAGAGTTTTTAAAGTAGCACGTGAAATGAAAGATTTTAAATGGTTTTTACTCGTTTTCTCTCGTTACTTTAAGCGGAGCTATTTTCGGACACCCTTTCTTGCGAGTTTCAACTGGTTTCGGGCCAAATTGTCATTTTATTTATCAAGGACTCTGGTAAGAAAGCACTTAATTTTAGTGTCTACTGTAGACTAATTTTAGTCATAAAAGCGTCCACTTGTAATTAACACGCTGACCAGTGAAAATTTATGCACATATATAATATGAAAAAGTAATAGCTCGAGAGAGAGATAAGCGTGTCGCGCAAAATGGTAAAAATCAAGTTCGCTAAAACGATCGCGAGAGCGCCTTCGAATCTTATCAGCCGACAATTTAACTCCGCGCTCATCCCGAATAAAAGCCGCGGAAAAGTACTCGCTGTACCCCAGATGTATCGTAAGATGAACGCGCCGCGATAAGTCTGCTCTCTCTCTCCCCCTCTCGCATCGGCTCTCTTCTTGCGACGCCCGGCCTCTCTCGCCCAAAAGCAAAACCCTTTCTCTTCCTCTGCGACTCGCGCAGCTTCCCCCTCGTTAGCTCCATTGTGGGGGCCGCCCCGTCGATTTTCGCGAACAGATGCGGGGGCGAGGCGGCGGCAGCAGCAGCTCTTTGTGTCGTCGCGTGCGCGTTATTATAATGTCATTGTACCGAGCGATGTCGGCCGAGATATGCGCCTGCTTTTTCAGCCGCGGGTTTACTGAACTTGGCACGCTTCCCGAGATAAGCCGGGTCGCCTTTAATTGCCAGCCGGTTTTTCAGGAATAACTCACTTTTTCGACCCGCCGATCAACGCGTCGCCCGATCGCAATTAAACAATTGCGCAAAGGCGCAGGCGAGAGAAGCGGCCGACGAAGCCGTACGAAGGCTGACAAAAGGAGCGGGAAACGGAGCGGATTTAATGCGCCTTAGCATCGGCAACACATTACTGTTATTTGTCAAGTCGAAGTATCCTTGAGGCTCGCGCTCCGACTCGACTCCCGAGCTGTCAGCTGATACATAAAGACCTTTGTGCGTCCGGGGCGACTCTCCGCGCGCGTCTCGCGTTTTCTTTTTCGCCTTTGCCCGCCGCGGTTACTCAACGCACGCGCGAATCTCGTGCCCCTCTCGGCCGGTATCGAAGGAGCGGCGAGCGCGAGGCAGCGAAAGCGTCATTAATTACGCGGACGGTATCGGTATCGGTATCGCCGCGGCGCTGATTTATGCCCCCGGGGAGGACAATGACTTTTCCTTGCAAATCGCCGATTTCCGCCGATCGAAGTGCGCGGCGACTTTCTTTCTCCCCCCGCGTAGGCTTGTAATCGCGGGTACTCTCAGGCGTAACCCATGGAGGATTAGGTGTTACGGAACGCTCATTACGAGCCCGATCTGGCTGAGAGAGGAGGATTGATTTACGTGCATTGTGGTTACGCTCGGATTTTTTTTCGAGGAGCGACGCTGCGTCGTGTTATTTTATTGGAAAGTTTTTGAATGGGAAGGCTGTTTATTTTCTTAATAATTGAATACGAGTCGAAAGAGCGGTTTCATCACCCGGCTGTCAATTGATTTCCGAAAGTGAACTTTCGCGAGAGAGGCAACAATGAGCGCACGCGCAGGCGCATCTGGGGAGAGTCGCGGATCCCATCCTCGGGTGTTAAAAAGTGTCACGTCTCCTCTCGAAAACTAGAAACTCGCGCAGGAAAGCCAGCCGCTGGGAGAAAACGCCGGACTCGAGCTTGACCCTCCGGCCAAGTCGGCGATGCGTCGCGTCTTCCATAAGGCGAGACGACGATGCGTTTTCGAGGTTAACGCTAACGACGCATCGCGTCTGCGTGTACTCTCTAATGCCATTAACGAGAACGAGCCCTTGCCCGGCCGCGGCAAATTAGCCTATAAAAGCCGGGTTTATTGCGCTTTTAATTAGGAGACGCGCGACCTATCGGCGAAACTGTCGTTCGTTGTCACTGGCCAAACCCGTTAAATTCGAATTGTCCGCGTAATTGAATCTGTGGCTCGTCGGCTCGGAGACTCGGCGGGCATAAATCCTCGCCGGGATTTTTCGCCGCGAAGCAAGCTTGTATGAAAATTAGCCGCGCGGGGATGCATAAATTTGCGGAGAGTCGCCTCGTCTCCGAGCGCTGCAGTTTTGAAAGGATAAGTTACTGCTCGCGGGCGCGTTTTATTGCGCAAATAATCAATACCCCGATATCCGAAATAAAAAACCGGCGTTAATTTCCCCGGCAATTTCCATATTTCCTCTCCGGGTAAAAATGCCCCCGTGTAAAAGAAGCGGCGGCGATGCAGCTGCTTATAAATCGTGACTCATCGCCCGGCGGCGCTCTAATCCTTTTTTTAGCGAAACTTTCATGAGGCGCAATTGTCTCGCGCGCAATTTGCACTGCGCGTAGTCCTTGGCATTCGAGCTGGTTATTGGTTCTGGGAGCAAGGCAGGGCCGCTTCCGAGAAAGCGCATCTCTCTCTCTCCCGCCTTGGCGCACCTTCGAAACTTGCCCGCAGTCGTCCACCGTAGAGGCGAGGAAGGAGCGGGCGCCCCTCTACGCCTCTATTCTTTTCAAGTGCAGCCGGGCCTTGAACTCAGCTGGACGTAATCCCTTCTCCTCTCCTGCCGCCCTGCGTGTGTGTTTTTAGAAAAAATCGACGGAGAGCCGGCGAGCGAGATCGGGCCGCTAAACTTGTGCCTCTCTTCTTTGTTTGGGCGCGAGGGAACAGGTAGACCTGCTCTCCGCCAGCTGCCCCGCACCGGAGAGAAAAACAAGCCGCGCGCCGCTTTTTCTGGACCCCCGTCTCGCTGGTCCCGAGCGGTCCTCGGGCTTAATTTTCACTTTTTCTCGCTCCGCTCTGCGGACTTCGATCTGCCGCCGCTTGTGCAACGCGTTACGACACTCGAAAAATTATTATTGTCGCCGGCGATCCTCGGCGCGAGATGCGTTTGCGCGAAGGCTAAGTTCAAGCGTGTAATTTTTTTATACGGCGTATAAAATTAGAAATCATTAAGTTAATGCCGTGCACGAGGTTTGTATCTTGTTACGCGCGCTTGTCATTAGAAAATTCGCGTAAAGCTATCTAATTTTGCTTTTAAAGCGTATAAAATTACGTACATTACGGTTTTAGTGGCTCCGAGCAAACTTTAACATCCCTCCTGATAAGACGTTAAATTTTATTGCAAATTCTAGAAACGGACTAGCAATTTCCATTCAATTTTCGTTGCAGTACATATATCTAATTACTTGCGAATCAGCACTCGATAAATAAAAAACATTGAATTAATGAATAATCTGGCGGACGTTTACGTAAGCGCCAGATACGCTTTTTGTTTACATGAATTTCACCGAAACGGCTGGCACGGCTCTCTCTCTCGCATCGCGAAAAAGATTAGAGCGCTCAACAAGTCCTTCGATAGAAAAGCAACAGCGGCTACTCACAGAATCGTAGAGAGACTTGAGCCTCACGTGGTTGATCGCTGGCACGTCGACCATCGAGCACTTGAGTAAAATCGTCGTAGTCTGGCTCGGCATCTTGTCACCCCAACTACACCTCCTTTTCAATCTCTGAGAAAACAACTGTGCACCACTCGACGCTCTCCGCGGCTCCTCGGGGGTGGGAAAAAGCGACTCGAAGGCAGGCAGGCAGGCAGGCTTCGCGTGGGCCTCGGCAGTGTAATGATCGAACGGGGGGGTGGTGCAGCGCTGCAGCTGCTGGCTCCAGGCTCGCTAGCTGGGCGACATAGTAGCTGGTGCGGGAACGCGGGCCATCGACTCGCGAGTGCCGAGTGGACCGACTGACTGACAGACTGACTGACTACGAGCTCCGCGCTGCCAGTCGCGCCGTCTTGCTACGTGTGTGTGTGTGTGTATGTGTGTGTGTCGGTGCGCGCGAAAGACGGGGGGAACCGGCTGCCTCGCTTCCCCCACTACGAGCGAGCCTGCTGCTGCCGCTGCTGCCAGCTCGCCTTGCGCTCGCTCGCTCTCTCTCTCTCTCTCTCTTTCTCTCTGTTGTTATGGGGCCTGCTGCAGCACACGTGTGCGCGGCTTTCGGACATTTTTCCCACAGCCGAGCCAAGGAAAACACGCGCCGAGCGTGAATGAAAGTGCCAGCTGATTGGAGCTCTAATTTATAAAGCCGGCCCGCACCTCGACTCGGGAGGAGGCCCGCATAGCACTGCTCTCCTTTTGTCTGCCTTTCCTACGGCGACGGGAGTAGTCCTCGAGGATCCTCAAACTCCGGCGGAAGAAGCGTTAAAAAGAACTAGCAAGGCTCTAGTTTTCGTAGAAAAAAATCACGCAAAGCTTCTTGACTATTCATTTACTGAAAATTAAGCAATGTTTACGATTTCATTTTCAGCGAGCGCTTCTTCGTATTCGAGAAAAAACCGCATTACGCGAAGAAAGCAAGTGTTTTTAGCGTAATAGTGAAATAAACTGTAGCGAGAACAGTAAAGAGGTTGGTTACCTATGTACTCGTGTCAGCGAAGCGGGGGAGTAGTTCCCCCCCCTCCTACTTACCAGACACACTTCCCCACGCGACGCGAGTGTTTTTGTTTACATTTTCCCATGTATAACGTTTTCTACAGTGTCTGTCCGTCGGAATCGCCTAAAAATACACTCGTTTTCAATGGAGCTTCGGGCTTTCTATCCGGTTATTTTCGAAATGAAAATTTCCACCTCTCGCCGCATAAATTGCCGCCAAATAGTGAAAAAAAAAGAGCTATTTGCGACACGATTTATCTAATCTTAAATCAATAAATGCTCGATCGCGCTCCATAATTCTTTTGGCAAATAAGTCTCTAAAAATAATCCCGCCAGAAGCAGAGAGACGGACTATCTCTAAAAGACGAGATAAACTTCTAAGAACCTACGCATCGATATA
This sequence comes from Ormyrus thymus, assembly GCA_035582935.1. Classification (NCBI taxonomy): domain Eukaryota; kingdom Metazoa; phylum Arthropoda; class Insecta; order Hymenoptera; family Ormyridae; genus Ormyrus; species Ormyrus thymus. The sequence continues at coordinate 20,132,251 of JAWWEM010000010.1, read as the reverse complement.
CCTGCAGCAGCAGAAATACTTCCCCGAAGCCTCGGGCGGCTACACTTTTCGCGCAGAAAAAGAAAAATAATTCAAGTTTCGGGATGAATAATGACTCGGGGGCCGCGCAAAAGCAAACACGATTTTCCCGGCGGCGGCAGCGGCGCGTTCTCAGAAAACCGGCCGATAATTAATAATATCTCGCGCGCACAAGCTCCCCCCTTTCGCAAGACAATGCAGGCAGTGTGGCTCCCACACGTATGTACAATATGACGATGATGGAGGGATCGATGCGCTCGCTCGAGTATGTCGCGAGAAAGCCGCCGGTCGTAATCGAGTTATGACATGAGGGCGCACTCGACTGATCGGACATAATAAGACGCGCTGCTCCGCCGCGGTAATTGTCTCGCAGCATATTCCGCCACCCCTCCCCCGGACTCCGCCCAGAGCGCTCTTCTTATTGTCGGGCTCTCCGGTCAAATTCGCGCGTTAATTAGTTCGCGGAAATTTCTCCGGGCGGATTCGACGATTTTAATGAGGCGCCCCGACGGATAAAATTCAAGAGATATTTCGCCTTTGCTCCGTTTGCTGAAGTTAGTGAGACTGTTTACGTAATAATTCAATAAAGTTTCTTTCGGTCCTTCTACACTCGACGTAATTGAATAGTTTAGTGGTCGAGTAAAAGTTTTATCTCTAGTTAAATATAATGCATAAATGGTTGGGGATTTTTTAAAATGCGGTCGAAACGAACGCGATAAATATGAGGAAATAAAAATGCACTGTAGAATGTCGAGTCAGAATCAATGACCGCAGAGATAATTCCTTCGGTAGGCGAGCTTTGTTTTCCTGGTTTACGGAGGCTACAATTTCGAGATTAGCGGGCGTTTATTTTAGATGCTAATTGCTATCTGCGATTATCAAGCTAATAAATGCAGCGAAAACGCGAGATTTCCGAGCGAGCTTTCTAAAAAAGAGCAGCGCGAATTTTCAACAAATTTGTTCAACTCCCCCCGTACACGATAAACCGATTAGAGCCGAGTCTCCTTAGCCTTATTTCTTTGCATAAACGTCGCCGGCTTATATCTATCTCCCCGCATTCTCCGGGCGAGACTAAATTATTATTTATCCGCATTCGCCGCTTCTCGGAAGCGTATATCGCCGGGCTCGCTCTCGGGGTAAAAGTATAACTCGTGTCGCCGCGGAAAGGCGGTATAAATCGAAGAGCCTTTAACCGCAACGCTCGAGCGAGCGCCGTTTACATAAGGATTAGGCAAATCGTGCGCGGAAATGCCCGGGCAGCGGCGGCGGCAGCAGCTTTCTTCGGCCGCCGAAACTGTATTACGTTCCCCTCCCCCCCCCTCCCCTCGCGTGCCGGGAGAAATCTCGAAAAACAATCGGAGCTCCTGCATGTAAGTCCCGGCGAAATGCGGGTCACGCGTATCTTCCTCTCCTGTCCCGTCCGCAGGTTGCCGCGGGGATTAACAAAGGACGAGCCGATGATGCTGCCGCAGGCTATTTATTATGTGCGCTGCCTCGCGGCGAGGCTTCCTTTTTATTTTTCGCCGACGAGAATGTCTGCCGCGGACGCGCGGCTACGACGGACGCGAAAATGCGCCTCGCGCAAATAATGTCGGAAGATTGTTTCCGACGAAAACGTCGGGAAATCGCTATCGGGCTCGTCGGCGATGGATAATGCGGTTGATTCTTTAATCGCGCTTGTTAATAACAAAAGTACCGCCAATGAATCATTAAGATTTATAATGATGTTGGTACTGCAGCGACAAGGTGAAGTTACTCGTACCTTGGAGATCTTAACGAGGCTCTAGGGACTTCCGGATACCGAATAATGAAGTCTACAGTCCATATCTCATATAGTAATGGCTTCTGCCTTTGCAGTTAATTATCATTTAAGCTGAACCGAAGCTTCGCGAGACATTACAAGGCTTTATAAATCGACGACTAAACGCTTCTGCAAAACTACTTGAAAACGAAAACGAAAGGTGGCAAAAACGAGTTTCGGCCTGGAATTCAGCGAAATGCTAATTCGGGTGACTCGAAATTTCGGAGAACGTCTAAAACGTAAGTTGTGCAACGTTTAACAATCTAAGAAATTCGAGTGAAAACGACCTACTCTATAAAAGAGTGGAAGGGTACGCGGTATTGAATTTTCTCCGCGGGCACAGGCGCTAAACCATTCTCGCGAATGGCCTTTAAGAAAACACTTTACTAAAAGCTCTATAAAATTACCGGCGGAGCAAGGCCCACAAAGAGACTGAATCTTCGACGGCAAGATTTTCTGGTCGTTAGCTCTCGCCTGGCAATAAACGCTCGGCCGGCCGCGGCCGCCGACAAAGCGAACAAAAAGGCCTCACGGCGCAAAGGTGACACACAATACACGTCGTGATTTCACGTGTGCGGCGCTCGCGGAGGCAGGTCCGAGACCCGTTACGAGCCGTTGCCATTACGTGACCGGGAAACTATCCCTTTTGGAATTTCGCTCCCGCGAATTCGAGCACAAAGAGGCGCCAACGAAGGGAGCAAATCTGGCCCCGATCCCGACAGGATTCGCTCTTCGCGCAGGCGTAATTATCGCGCGGCGAGGCGAGTCATGCGGAATTCGCGAGACGCGGATAATCGTTTCGGGAGATTAGCCGAGTGATTGGACCGGAGTAAGCTGTTATGTAAATAATAAGCAGGAACCGGTGAAAAAAACGCTTTCTAGGAGGAGTGCTAATGAGAGGTGATTCATGCGGAGGATGATAATGAAGACGCCTGGAGAACCTTGAACTATTTTAACGAATTTTTAATTCTCGCTTTTTGAGTTTTATTAGTGTGAGAGGAATTGAGCGGCTAAATACTTAATGTCGTGTAATCAAAGGCGAGCGTTTATTGCAGCTTTTTAAACTAAATTGCGCTCTCAACGACTATACTAATATTCTGTTGACAAATTTTCCCAAGTGACTAATGAATTATCATGACTGATTTATCAATAAATGCTTTATCTGTGATGAAGCTGTTATATAAATGAGCATAAAACTTATGGATTATTTATCTTAATTAAATGACAAGTGTCTAAAAATACTGTTGATGTTATATTATAAAACACGTATGAAATTACAAAATACAAAACTTGAACCAAAACATCCCCAGCTATTTGCGAAGCAAAACATTGTCAGCAGTTTCCGCGAATTATTAATTAAATTCAACAGACGCAATAATAAAACATTATTATCACGCATAATTGCACGACATTATTATCGTAACAATGCGAAGCTATCACCCCCTAATTAACGATGTAATGCAATATACCAACACGACGATTACCCGCGGCGTCGCTCGAGCCGGCAAACAATCGCGCGTCGCCGTATAATGCCTTCGCAGAAGCAAAGATTCCCGCAAAACAAGATGAATCAGCTCGGTGAGAAATCGGCGGAAATCGAGCTCCGTAATCGTTATCAATTGGCATCGACGCCGAGGCTGCCAAGTCGCGCGCCTCCGGAGAAAGCGCGATGACGAGTCTGGCCGCGCGTCACTCGTCGCGAGCCGCGCGCGTCAGCGCCGTTTTCGCGATACGTCACGCGGAAAAATTATCGCTCCCGAGGAGGAGAGCGTCCGCCTCTTTGTCCCCGCTTTTCCCTTTCTCGGCGCGCGTGCTTTTACCGTTGCGCCGCGCGTCCCGCCTCGATAATCGCCGAATTTCGGCCCGGGCAACGGCACTGGACGCTCCCGGGAGGTTAATTTACGTCGCGGAGGTCGCGGGAGAGCTCGGGACGTGCATTCTCGGCGGAGACGCTAAGTGATGCTTATCGGGGCTTCGTTATTCGGGATCTGGTTTTCTGCGGCATAAATTGCGGGACGGGTTATATTGAGTCGCTGGCGGCTGGATGGAAGGAGCTGCTGCGTCATCGTAAACAGTCTACTGAATTGAAAGTGTTACACATTTTTTTTCGAGCCGATGTATATTTATGATATTGTAATTTATATCTGGCTGCAGAGAGCGCCTCGAAGAGCGGCTTTTATATGCTAATTAGATTAGTGCGAGGAGATGTGAAAATTATGCTCAATCTTTATAGTTTTATCGAAGCGCTTTTCTGTATGTTCGAAGCTTAACCAATGTTACTTATCTGATCTGATTGTATAAGTGTTTCTTTTGTTAGCTCTTTTACTGTAGTATATACATTTTTTTAAAACAAAATGATATTTCCATCGCCTTTTACCGTTATAATACTGTGCATTTAATACCCACAGAATAGTGCTCGGAGAGGCAGATAAGAAAAATTTCTTTTTTCCACCAGGCAAAAGCAGAATGCCGTCGTTGCGCGTCAGTTTCTCACAGCCCACCTCCCATAGAAACTGGAGAAGATCTTTCTTTGTCAATCTAAACTCTCTAGCGTATTTAAAAGACCGCACCGCTTGTCTAAAAGCTCCATCCATATTTTACTTAGCATTCATTCGAGCCGAAGGTACGGGCGACTACCACCGCAGAGAGCCTCATCCTCGCTCCTCCGAGTGCTTTGACAGATAAGACTTGCCCGCTGAACCGGACGCGCGTGTTTCCGACGACACCGTAATGCGCGTGCGCGCGCGCGGCTCGAATATATACATGTCAAAAGATAGCTCCTTTTTCCTTCTTCTTTTTTTTTTTTCCAAGGAGCCTCTCTTCTATCGCGCAGAATTCTCGCGCTATTTCAGCGCGCCAGGCGGGAGAAAGTAGCGGCGGCAGATAAGATTAAAACACATTTCGCGCGATTATTTGCGCATGCGCGCCGCCCGCTCGGATCCGAACGCTCGATAGGTTCATTTGTCGGCGCTCGCCGAGTGCTAATGTGCCGAATGATTATGAGGAACACGTTTGCGAGAGCGCTTTTTACTTGTACACCGGTTCCCGACACGTTTTCGACGTGTGCGTTTGCCGAGCCGATCGAGAGCTTTGCTTTTGTAATCGCCGTTTCCGCCCGTGGCTGATGGGAAAACTAATAGTGTTAATACGGGATGCGAGGGCAGATGTATACCTGAAGTGCAGGCTGCGGGTTCGCTTTGTAAAATTACTGGATGAATGGAAACGTTTTTGTATATTTAAAGGCGGTTTAAGAGATTAGGCTCTTGAAACATTGCCAACTGTTTGGGTTCGATGATTTTCCTACTTATAGTAATTAAAAATTAAAGGTAAACGTAGCGTTCAATTTTACAACTGCGCTAAAAAGTCTGACCGAAATGCATAAATATTTTTGCAATCGCGTTCCACTTTTTCCATACTCTGTTTACCGTTTTTAATGAAAAATAAACATCCGCAAAATAAGCGAGGCGGTAAAATAAAGGCAGCATCAGTTTTACGCTGCACGAAATGTCCCGATTGAAAAACTTTCAAAGCTTAATATCCCTCGTAAAACACAAAGAATGAATCAAGCAGAGGATCACCCGCACTCTGCATCGAGCGCTCAAAAACAGGTTGTCGTTATTACCCGGCGCACTCGATGATTCACGAAATCTCATTACCGCCAAAGCGGAAGCCTTCGAAAAAATTCGCTGGCGTGACGTGTCCTGCGAAGCTGCGCGAATCGGAAAAAAGAGTTTTCGAGGGACAGATCCGGCCGCCGAGATAAAGAATTGCCCTGCTCCGCCGCCGCCGCCGCCGCTTTTACGCTTCTCGGAAAACTCGTAAAAGCCTAACGGCTGAATTCTCGCGGCTGTAATTCTCTCCGGGCGCGCTGCACTTTTGTCGCGGGCGCACAGTGCGCAGGCGCTCTCTTCATTAAGTCGTTCGAGCGCGCCACGGCTTTTTAGGGAATTTCCGAGGAAGCCGTAATTCACAGACCCAAGACGGAGGACGAGCCCTTCCTCTTTTTTACGGCTCGCCCGGAGTCCGCCGGAAAATTTAAGTGCACTCGCGAGCGTCGCGGCCGTCCCGAGCGAGATAAAGGTGGCGCAGTCGATAGTGTTTACCCGGCGATAAGAGGTCAATGCATCCGCGACGCAAGTTTTCCCGACTACCGAGTCGTTTCGTCGAGGCCGCGTCTTCGAGAAAGCGCGCGACGGCTCGCCGATGGAAATTTCGACCGTTTAAGTGCAATTAAACGATTTAGAGGGCGATTAAAGGCGCTGTAAATTATTATTCGATTGTTTTGCGAAAAACGTTCGTCTTTTTGTCAGGCACAATGGCTCGAATCGAACGATTTATTAGCGTATTTAATCAAAGTAATTCCGAATATAAAAGTATTATTATTCACGATCCATTGAGTAAGTAAATATCTCGTACCTCCAAAAGCTATTTAATAAATAAGTCAAGTTCTTATTCGCCGACTCTAGTTTGTGAAAATGTTATCTAAGTTATTATTAACCGATTATCTGTACTTTATTTATTGCCCATTAATCATCGCCGAGGCATTAACTCTCTCTAATATCTGCATTCTTTCCCCCCGCGAGCAGACATTAAACGGATTGCGTTCGATCTCGAGCTTTTTCCTCCGAAGCGAAGAATCCAGTAATGGGCCGTTGAAGATCCTACATGCATCCGCGCGCCGCTGTGCGCTTCTTGTGCCTACGCGGAGTTACTTCCACTGACCCAGATCGGACGGTGCGGAGAGAGAAAAAACATCTCGCGCCGTACAAGCTCCAATAAATTAAATGGGACTTATCGGCACAATGCGAGTGCGCGCGCGCGGACATTATCGCCGGGAGAGCGAAGCGTTATCGGGCCCGCGGGGGCGTTTTCCAAGTAATTTCCAGCCGGAGTTTTTCGAATTGAGCGCAATAACTGTTGCCGTCGCCACAGTTAAGTTGCCGGGGAGGGATTGCCCAACGTGTGCTATCCCGTGAATATCTCTCGCCGAACGGATAATTGCGCTAAGAATGCCGAGCGCGGTTCCGCTAGTTTCAATTCAGCTCTGCAAGTGCAGCCTACTTTTCTGCATGAAACGATCCAAAATCTGCGGGTACGTCCGTTTTCCTAACGGCAGAATTTTGGAGAAATATTTTCACTGCATAAAATAGACGGGCGAAAGAGAATTTATTTTACTATTTCCCACTGCCGGTGAAATTCGGCCCTTTTCTCAGATAAAGATAAAGCAAAATACTTATTTTTCCGAAATATTTAAAAAAAAAGCGCCGCGCGGCAATTAGCCCCCCGATAAAATCCGCAGAAGTAACGGATGCTCTCAAACGATATCCTATCCGAAGACAAACTGCGCAAGACTCGCGCCATTTGTTAAGACCTCCTCCTCCGCTCTATCGGCCACTCAGCGATAAGACCTCCGGAATAACGACGAGCCTGTCATAAAGGGATTTCCTTAGGCTTTCGATTTCGCGGAAGCCGGGCGGAGGAGCGCGTCGGCGCGCGCGGATGAAAGGCTGCAGCTCTCGCGCGCGGAGGCCAATTGGGCGTGGGTCTCTCTCGGAGTGCACTCGCTCAATGGGGGGAACGAGCGTTACGCTCGCAAGTGCACACACAGGTACCGCGCCGGCATTTGAATGCGCGAGAGCGTATGTCAAGGGTATCCGCGGATATTCGAGCGACCTCCTTAACTTCTCCCTACACATCTGTCGCTCGCTTTCAAGACGAGCGCCGCAACGAGCCGTACGTGTTCCAGTGGGATGTAGATGCGATTACGGGACGGGTATTGATGGGCACGTCGCGGGAGGGATCGATGCCAATTCGATTCTAACCCGATGCTTATTTGCTGCTTTATTCAAAGCGCCGGGGGCTTTGGCTTTTTCTTTTTTCGTTTGCCCTGCTTTCGGAGCGGATTTCTGCGCGTCGCATTCGCTGACCTTGCTAATCATTCTCGAGTTTTCCGCTTTCCTTTCGCTGCGGAGCATCGATTCCATCTCTGATTTTGCTTTTAGAGCGAGATTAAAAGTTTCGTTTTCATTATTCTGGATAATGAGCTAAAGATAGTTCCAGAAGTCGAAATTAAGTTTCTGAATATATTTAAAATTATGAGTATACACAAATAGAAGAGACAACATTCTGCGAATTGAAATGCGCATATTTTAGAACTTTATAAATAACTTTTGCAGAACGTTGAACTTACCGACGCGTGGAAAATGTCAGTTTATCAATCTTGAATTCGTCTACAGAATTTGTGTAAATATTTGAGTTATCAATAAAGTTTTACAATACATCATAACAATTTCACGCTCCAATTGATTCGACAACAAATCGAAAAATCGGTAAATTAAAACAATATTGTTTTATATGCTTTCTCAATATTTGCCCGCGATGATGAGTAATCGTTTATTTACTCGATTTCAATCTGTCACTTACAGGTTATTTTGATCGAAAAAACAATTAAACGCGTCGAATGTAAAACACGCTTTGCAGAAAAATGATTCGCCAACAATCAAAAAACCACATTCACTTCGACTTGCAGCTCGTTTCCATGTAAAATAACAAGCCGCACGGCAGGAAAAGAGCATCGTCAAAGCTCTGACATAATCGTATTTCACGTCGAAGTATCCACCTTCACAACCGATGAAAATCCGACTCACGGTTGGGTAAAAGCTTTTCGACACGTCGTCCCGCGCAGTTTCGAAATTCAAATCCGATAAAGCGCCGGGCGCGCGTTACCTTTTCAATCGCGCGCGCACATACACTTTGAGGAAAGTTTAAAATCCGTCGGGGGGCCCGGCGGCGCGAGGCGCCTATTATAGCGATTGGCGAGCAAGAGCCTTTTTCCTATTATTAAGCGGGTTATGTAAACCTAGGCGCGTTTGGGTATTCTCTCGCCCACTCGGCGGATTATTCGTCCTACACTTGCGCGCGCTCGCGCCGCTCCGGCCCTTTTATACTTGCTAAATAATGCAGAGAGCTTTCCCGCGCGTCATCCCGAGAGCCGATCTCCTATGAATCACCGCCGTCGCGCGACATGTCACTTTGCCAACAACGGAAATGCTTTTATTCGAAACAAATCGCTGCGCGCAACGATCTGCCTTTCATTAATACGAAGCAAAAGAGAGAGAGAGGCCCTCTGTGCGCCGCCGCGCGACGGTTTTATTAGCTCCGATGATTAAGTGCATTTTCGAAGGGAGCAAAAACACGCGGCCCGGTGACGCAACGGGGACAACATTTCCGAGTTTAAAGGGCGAGATCCGAGTGTTTTGCTTTGACTGTAAAATATCGGGTCTAGACTGTTCGGGGCAAGAAAAACAAGAGCAGCGCGAGAAATCAAGCATTTCTAAGAGTATTTTATTTGTGTTATGGTCGCTATCTGCACGCTCCAGTTGCTTTATTAATCTTTTCGTTTCTTATATTAATCTTTTTTTTCTCTCCCGGTCTCAGCCTATTTGAATGTAGAATAAATATCTCGCTGATCCGCGCGAGTAATTAATATCAATTGCTCATTACGTCAAACTTACCACTTTCCCTAATTGCTCTCCGCGTCGAAAGTTTCGCTCGTGATTACTTACCTAGAAAGAAAAAGAAACAATCGATTAGTTCAATATCGCATAATTAACAAGCAGGAATAAACACTCGCGCACACACGTCCTCAAAGTACGCAGATTCTTTTATCGACGGTCGATAAACAGTCGCGAACCTAAAACATCCTGCAGCTCTCGCGCGTTGCCAGCTTTTAACAGAAAACTCAACGCAGCGCCGCGCGGGGGACTTATTTTTAGAAAGACGTCGTCTAAGGCGAGGGAGAGAGAGAGAGAGCGCGCGCGTGCCTTTGCAGCGTCTTGATTGACGAGGGCAGTTGCTGCGGAGAATCATTCGCAGGAAAGAGGGACGGGGAGTTACATTATACTGACAGTGCGACTCGCTGCCCTTTTGTCGAGAGCGGCGACGAGCCTCGTAAAGTTCATTGGACCAATGTGGCTGCTCTTTGTTACACCGTCATGGACTCAATAAACGCTTCGCACCGAGGCCTGCAGAAAAAGCCGGGCCGCGCGTGCCAATGAAGAGTTGAATTATGATGAAAGCGAAACAATTTACTGGGATTTCCGGGTTCGCTTTTTTTGGCTGTTTCTAATTAAATCGTTGCTCGCTCTTGCTGCGTTAAATGCGTTTGAAAACTAATCTTTCGCCTTTTTTCGTCGAAACATGCTCGGGTTATTGGAAAATTACAACGTCTGCTATTTTATGAGTAATGCACTTGGCGGGTCTTTATGTTTGTAAATTTTTCGATGTGTTTTTTTCACTTCGAATTTTCCCCAGGCTTCAAGCGCTCTTTGTCTTACTTTCAGGTCCACTTTGTTTTCACAAGCTTTTTTCTATCACTATTTTTTCCCACATCTTTACTTTACAGTTTATACTCAGATAAGCGTTCGATATCGAAAAAGTCAATGTTTACTCCTGCTTTTCCAATCTTCCATTTACAAATGAATCTTTTACAAAAAATAACCACACTCGTTCGTCCCAATATCGCTAATTCTCTCTGTTTACTCGGCAAACTTCCCGCGCAGTCCTTTCAGTCCGAAAGAAAAAACTAGAGATGCACTCGGCAGCAGCGGCCAGAGCACATCTCGCGCACATATCGCATTTAAATATTCAATCTGCGCGAGAGGCTTAAAAGGCCTCTCGAGCGACGCGAGCTCTCGGCGCGTCGATCGACGCTTCACAATATCGCCGAAGCAAACTTGCTCGCTCGCACTTCCGCATGAGGCGGCCCGCGCGCGCGAACCGGCGGCTCTAAAAGCGTGAAGAAAAACCGGAAGGGTCGCGTCTGTCGGGTCAATTGACCGATTGCCGGCCTGTGCGCGCAGAGGTCCGATAATTATTATCGGGGGCCATTATTCTCGTCGCCGTCGCTTATCGGCAGCCGGGGGAACACAAAGTGCGCAACAATGGAGAAAGCCGAGGAAACGGTGCCGCCGCCGCCGCCGGATTCTGATTTTCGCGAGCGATCGCGTTTGTGTATTCTGGCTTACGGCTGCACGAGGAGGCAACCGATGATTAGGCACTTGTTCGAGCCGTCAGCCAGGCGAGTACTTTGTGCACTCGCCCGGTGATTATTATGTAAAGCTATGGTGTTTACACAGAAGAGTGAGAAGATAAATGGGACCCGCTTCGCTCTTTGAGTTACTTGGGACATTTTAATATTGAGCGTTTTCTTGTTTACTCTGGCGGAAATGGTTTCTCAGCGGAAGAATAAAGTTGTTTGAGTGAAAAATTATTGCTGCGTTTATTCTAAAAATATAGTTTTAAGCAAATTCCTTGCATTTCGAAACTAAATAAATATTTATTCTGGTCTTAACGAAATCGTAAATTACTCGGGTGTCTATTTAGTTTTTCGCCTCGTATTTACAAAGTAGTTATGCGGAGGGCAATAAAAATCGTTCATTCAAAAACTTTTTGGCATATCATTCAACTGATATATTTTATGCATCAGAACGAGTGATTTATCGGTGTACCAAGAATAAGCTGGATGAAATATTTGCGAAATAATTCAAGGCCAGCAAAGAAATAAAGTTTTTAAGCACTCTTATCGCTCATTAAATGGAAACATCCTTAACTTTATTTTTATGCCCCCTCCGAAGATTAGATAAACGAAATATTTCGATTAAAAAAAAAATCAAAGTCTGCAGAAATGGCCGATAAACTCGGTGCGGCTGCAAACTATCTCTCCATAACCATTAAACGCGTCCATATTCCATGCACTTTGACTATAATACTCGGCGAAACGTAAAAACTCGCGCTTTAATGAGCAGATCCCGAAGTACACAACATCTTCATAGGTTTATTGCGGCGGTAAAGCGCCGTTAAATCATTCGAAATAACTGTCGCTTTACGGGCGGCCGGTCATCCATTGTTATTTTTAGTTCATTGTCGCTCTCGCCGGCGACAAAACGCCGAGAGATAATGCCGCGACTGATGCAAATACTCCTCGAGAATACTAGTTGTGCAACCTCTCCGATAGCGCGAGTAAAGTGCGATGATGCATCCGGCGCCGATGACAGATCTAATGCGCGCGGAAGTGTTCCGCGAGCGTTTCCTGATTCATCTCAGTATTTGTATCGTCAACGCCGGGGAGTGAATCAACCGCCGCGGGTTTTTCTGCCATTTCATCGCTGCACTTTGTGCTCCTTAACGGCTGCACAGCTGTGCGTAGCATTCTTTTGTTTCATTCATAACAAAGAAAAAGAAGTTATATAGCGCGCAGTTGCAGCGCCGAATTCGAGGAGCGATTAGATAAATCAATTATCATTACGCAAGCTAATTAAAGTTATCTGCCTTTTTGCGGAGAAAACGATGAGTCGACGAATATCGTTACTCGGGTTACATCTGCGCAGTAACGCACTGGCAGACTTAATTAGAGAGTATTAGAATAAATCAAACTCGCGGCAAGGTTTGCGTCGATATTACCGATCGAGCAAAGCGCGCTATCTCAATCCCGCGCATTCCCGCTGAATGTTCAATTAAAATTCCTCAAAGCGAACATATCCCCGCGCGCATGAAAAAGGCCATGTTCTTTTGTTAGTACGAAGTTGCTCGGCGAATCTTCCGGCTAGAGGAGCGAATATTACGCAAGAAGGCAGAACAGAGCGTTCGTTTAGGACTTTCGCGCTTTCCCACGGGAGAGCAGCGACGGCGGCGGCGGCAGCAGCAGCAGCAGCAGCGGCAAAGTCCAATTAGCGAGCATTGTCGCGTCAGAAGCGTTAGAGAATTGCGTCGAGGCAGATGCGATGCTCTCACCGAGAATATGAAGTTGAAGAACTCGTAGTACTTGTCCAGAAACCTCATGGCTGCCGCTGCTGCCGACGCGCCGCGGCCGAGAAAACTGTAATGCGTCCGGCGCCGCGAATCAATTTTCACTGGCACGCGCGATTCGCCTTTGTCTCCTCCTCCTCCTCGGAGCTCTGATGCATTCCAAAGAATCCGTCGCTCGGCGCCACGTGCCGGCGCTGACTCCCGATTCGCTAATTAGCCGATCCGTCTTTGCGGCGCCTCGGACGATGAGTCTGCTGATGGATAAACGTTATGATCCTATTAGGTGTCGTGGCTCGGCGCCGTGAAAAAGCGCAGCTTTTTGCAATGGATTGGACGCGGCTGGGGAGGTGAGACATCCGATGCAATTGTCGCCTCGGTGAGTCATATTGCTTGGATTAATATTCGGCGCTTGAAAAAGGTGCATTTTAATCGAAGATTTTCTTTCATTTGCATTAGAATAGGGGAAGGATGCAAAAAGTGAGTATCACGTTGGAAATTCTAATTGCTGATTATGATAAAGAGAGGCGCTGAATTTTTTCGAACGCACAAAAAGAAAATTGGCATTAATTAAATATTGAAATAAAAGCAATTTCAACTCCATTGAACTTTATTCCACAATGGCATTGTCAATGTGTGTCATCTCGTCGGATCGATAAAAACTATCTCCACTTCAATTAAAGTTTCAATCTTGGAGAAAGAAGTAATTAATCGACTGAATTAAGATCGGAATCACTCAAATGCGTTTATACGTTACGTGCTAAACCTGGCGGACGGAGACGCAAAGCGCGCGCACAGCACTGAACCTAATTGCTCCTGAAGAAGACACACATTCGCGCACGGCCAGCACAAAAGCTAACGAGACAGGCGCGCGCCGCGGCCGAGCTAACGACAGGCGACGGCTCACAATATCTCGCATCAATCAAAGTGTAAATACCCATTTGCGTGGCCGATCGGTGCTTAGCGAGATTAATCATTAGCGAGAGCTAGGCGACTCGTTAATTGCAGCTCCGAACTCAGACTAAGCACAACAGCTGATCGCCCGAGCGCAAATGCGTCCAGGGGGAAGCTCGCCGTGCCACATACTGAGAGAGCGAGAGAGGGATGCTCGATTGCGCAAGAATCGCCGGACCGCTGCATTTATTTCGGCACCGGCGATGCTACTTTGAGAGAGCCTCCTTCGCCAGACGACGCCGGGTCTGTTCTACTCTGCGAGAGAGAGATTATACGGGGTACGCTCGGCAGTGCGCTCGGCGGTTCTTTTCAGCGCCGGGATTGCGAGGGGATTATTTTTGAGATAAGGTTCGTATCTAGGTTGTGAATATTACTGCATTATTCTGCCGCGAGGCAGTTAAATAATCATTACATTTTATTTCCTATCCCGTTATCGATAACTTGAATTTTTTTGCGGATCTCGAGTTTTTCCTCCGCGGCAATTTAAATAAATAGTAATACTTCGAAAAAACTGCTCTTAAACTTTGCGAAAATCCAGTTTTTCTAATCGCATATCAATTACAGCTTCAGAAAAAAGTATTAAAAACCGCAACTTTTTGCTCGGCAGTTCGCGGAAATGATTTATGACGTTCATCACTCTAACCGACACCCGAGCCACCGTTTCAATTCCCAATGAAAAAAAGTCCATGTTTTAAACAAACAGTGCTCTAAAAACGCGGCTATGCCATATCCATTCAACACCGGCAGCGACCGCCGCGTGCGGTCGGCTCATTAAGTAACGCTCATTACATTTACGCGCGGCAGTAAATTTTTCTGCGCGCACTCCAGCGCGAAGCCAGCGGCGCGGAGCAACAATACCCTCCGCGAGTTTAGAAAGGTTGCGCAACGAGCGCAGGTCGGTGCATCTGGTTATGTAGGTCGGCGAGCTTAAGCAGAGCGGTGCCAAAAACCGAAAATACCCGGCGACGCGTGCATGGGTTCCTTGTCCCTCTCTGAGCCAGGGCCAAATGTTGAATAACCGCTGTCTCCCTGCCCCCCTCCCCCCCTCTCTCTCTCTCTCTCTCTCTCGACCATTGATTTCTCGCTCGAGCTGGAAGGCGAGCCGACTGATGCGGCGACATATTTCGCGCTCCTATCAATCGAGGCCTTCGCGAGCCGAGCGATGAATTCGCGCCGAGGAATTTGTCTAGCGAGCGCGCCTCGCGAGCGGAGATTGCCCGCACTGCGCGCGCTTCTCGTCTCTCCTTTTTTTCTCCTCGATGGACACTGCAGTGCGCTATTTGTTTACCTTGCGGCTGCGCTCAACCGGAGATGGCCGCGGACGGTTGATATTACGTTAACGGTTAAATTATGTCGTCTGTTGACTTTCGTAATGCGGTGTTTGATAAAGCTAAACACGACGTTTCAGCTCGAAAGGAATTGCAAAGATGGAGTAATATTTATTTCATTAACAGTAAGCAAATACATTGACTACAGTATTTTACTCGACTCAAATGCTATAATTTATTATTTAATGACGGCTTGTAACATTATACTTACTCGCGAGTATAAATAATGATATTTAACAAAAGTATGTAGCAATTTATTTTCATAAAGGAAAATGGTATATGCAATCGCTGTTGTAATAAAATTTTATTACTCTCTAGAGGACACTTGACCTTTTAACATAATTAGAATTAAGTAACTGATATCTACACCATTCATTTTACAAATAGAATGAGGAACAACTGTTACTCATATTATCGACTAAATTAATAATTTGCCATCGCATTCCTTGATTTTCCGCGTACCCACTCTTCTCTTCCATTTGCCAGGCGCATCCGCTCTTTGCGCAGAAGAAAAAGAGAACAAAGTTTTATTATTGCAGTTCTCCAGCGCAGCGCAGAATGGAAAACTTCAGAATTTCCCAGGTTCGCCCTCGACAAAGGATATGATTATTTGAGTGCTCTTTCCCGTCTTCCCCCGTTCTTTCCACGTGACTCAAAGCACACGCGACCCACGCCGCACTTTCAAAAGTCCAGCTTCCTTTTGAAAAATCCGAAAAACCTCGGAGAATGAGCGTCCTTAAAACTTCCCTTGGACGCAAGCTGCGGTAAACTCAAGCGAGCAATCAGCCCGACAACTTTTAATTCGACATAATCGAGTTTCCCCGGAGAGAAGCCGCCGCCGCCGCGACAAAGCACTGCGCGCGAGGAGAGGAGGGGAAATAAGCAGGAAGCGCCGCGCGTGAACGCGGCTTATCCTCTGATTTCGAGACGTCCACGCAAAAGCTCAACTGGTACGTACGCACGTGCCGGAGCTCCCCGATATAGAGCCGCGGAATGCGCGCCGAGTGTGGAAATCTATATATACGTGCGCACCGAAGGTCGAGCTGGAAGTCTTTTGCAATTAGTCGATTTCGCGGGAAAAAGCCGCCGCCGTCGAATTTCGCGGAAAGCCAGATTGAGTTTCGCGGCGCGCTCTTTGTGATTTTAGACGATATTGCGCCGCGGCTGAGAAATTTTCGCCGGCGCCGGATCGAACGTTTCACGCGGCGTTTTGCTGCCGAGGCGCATATAGCTTTATTGGAGCAAAGAGGCGAAACCGTATGATTAAACGTTTCTCAAAACGAGCAAGACGCTCGATAATTGGAACAGCTTTTTCAGCGCGCGCGCTCTTATTATACAAGGTTAATGACTCGGGCGCAAATTAGCTTTCGTTTTTATTTACGCATAAATCAAGAAAAATAACGACACCGGCTCCGTACTTTTACTATCGATAAATTCGACTGTTATGGCGCTCGAAAAAACTGGGTGGGCGACTCGATAAATCCTTCTTAAAAGCAACGTTGTTTTTAATTATTCCCGCTGAAAGCACACCGCGCCGTGTCACGGGCCTAAATAATTTTCGTTACGACTAAATAATGATCCCATTTTGATTTTTGCATGGCACAGAACAGCGCGGAGCAGCGCGCAAATAAGCCTCGAATCAAATGTCTACAATTTCGGCTAAAAATTACAGCTCCTACAGTCGGCTTCTATTGTATATATATATAGCGGGAAGTTTTTTCCCGAGCCCGCGCTAAAACTCTCTAAATTTACGAAAAGCGCTAAATATAAGCGACCGACTTTCGAAACAAGTCCCGATCGACAAACTTTTCCAATTGCTTATCCGGCGAGAGCTTTTATTAAAAGCAATAATTGATCCGCGGTATCAGCGGGGAAAAGTGGGAGCGTTTCATTGTAAAAGCATGAAACTTTTACTGACAGCTAATACACGGCGCCGGGCGAGATTAACGAGCAATTAGGACCGAGCCAATCCCCGGCTAGAAAAGCCCAAGCGGCGCGCGCCGCCGGTCAGTAGGTCAAGGGTGAGCTCTCGCATCGGGGGCGGCGACAGAAAATTACGCGCGTCGCGACGTCCTCCTTTTTTTCTTTTAATTTTAGACAAAGTGCATTTGCGCGGCTCGGTTTTCTCCCGTTCGGGCGTGTATGTGCAGGCGAGCACCGAGGAGGCAGATTTTTCACGCGCTTTCTTTCTCTCGACGGCGACGTAAACCGGTTCCAAACCGGACCCAAGAGAGAGAGAGACCTTTGCCGCGAGCGTTCGTTGCTTTTTCGGGGGATCTGCAGGCTGCGCTTAAAATTCAAGGCCCACGAGACGCGGAACTGGATGCCGGAGAGAGAAGAAGACACGCGGCGTTTTTAGCCAGAGACGAATTACCGATAAAGCTTCTGCGCCGATTTAAAAGCACGCTCGTAAAGCGAGCATAACGGATTCGGCGCGCCGCTCGTCCTCTAAAAGCGGATTAATTAGCCGTCGAGCCCACGCGCGGATGCAATAAAAGTCTTGGAATTACCAGAATATCTTGCAAAGACACAGGCATCACCGAGCACGTTGACATTTCAGTCCAGCAGCAGCAGCAGCAGGCTAAGTCCGATATCGATCACTGCGGCACAGAGGAGCTAGTCGTCCATTTTCCAGCGGGTCCGTCAAAACAAACAGAGAAACTCGTTGGCGAGCAAAGACAGAGACAGAGAGAGAGAGAGAGAGAGAGAGAGAGAGAGAAAAGAAGCCAGAGGGAGGATACTATAGAGCGGTCGCGTCGCGCTGCTTGCGGCTGCCCGGCCAGTCGGACACTGTCCGCTCCGATTCCGCGGAAGCTATGCTAGCGCAAGTCCGGCTATATTAAATTAGCCCGCTTAGCGGCCCCCAAGTGCACGCGATGCCGAGCCGAGCACCACCATAATCCAATATGTCGGCTGACGGGCGAGCCTGAGGTGGCTCTTTTTTTTTGTGGCTGTAGCGCTGATCGCGTTAATGTTGACGGGAGGCTTTTCTTTACGGCCGTCGCTAACGAGGAGAGGATCGAAACAGTTGCTGAAAATTTTTTCGAATTTTAATCAAGGAATCCGCGCTGTTTTCGCGTGAACAATTCTGCACGCGCTCTCTAGGATTTTTAATTAAAGCGGTAATAATTCGTGAACGAGAAAGTATGCACAAATTTTGAAAAAAAAAGCTGGCGCTCTCTTTGAAAGAGTTTAATTAAGAGAGCTTAGAATTTTACTTATTAGTGCCTTTATTCATCAGTTTTCTAGCGAGCGGACGAATGTCCCTAATTAATTTCCGAGATTAATGTCTCGAAAAATCCGGGGAAAAAAGTCGGGGAGACGAATGGAGACAATTGCGCTCGTCGTGTAAACGCAAGGTTAGAGAATGACGACAAAAACCGCGGCATCGAACGAATTTATTATGCGTCGCCGTAGATAAATCGCGGCCGAGTTTCCAGGTGAAACTCCGCGCGGGTGAAGAGAGCAGCTAGAGAGCGAGAGAGAGAGAGAGAGAGAAAAAAAACGGGAACGACGGAGCTTTGTGTCGCGCCAAGTACGATGTGTAGGTGGCTTACAGTTCAGCCACCGGCGCACCGGAAGAGAATCGATTTTAGGTTCGAGACTCCCTTGTCCATTGACCTCGATTCCGGCGCACACGCGACGACGTGGACTTTTTCGATGCAAATAATGCACCCTTCGCGTAAATCACGACGCCGAGCCGTTTTGTTCGAGGAGAGAGGAGAGGAGAGGAGAGAGAGAGAGAGAGAGAGAGAGAGAGAGAGAGAGAGAGAGAGAGAGAGAGAGAGACACACTCGCGGCGACTCTCCGCGCTCCGAGAGACCGAGAGGACGCCTTTCTTCCTCTTCCTTTCTTTCTTGTAGGAGGAACAATAGAGGAAGAGTGTTTTCGTGAGGAAACGTTCGAGTTTTTAATAGCGGGTAATAAGGAAATCGGAAACTGTACTGTAAATTCGACCGAGAGACACGCTCGGAATGTTTTGCCGCGTAAATTATTGTTAGCTTCGAGACGATGGCTAGTAAACTATCTATAGATCTGCAGTTTAGTGCCGGAGCAGCTTCGAGATCTTGCATTCAAAATAGCAGATAGTTATGCGGATTTTCGAAGAATGTGATAACAAAGCCGGCCGCAGCGTGGATTTCGATATTCACCTCGTTATAATTCCGCTGCAAGTCTGCAGAAGCGTCGTAATTAACGACGTTTATTACAGCTCGGAAATGTAATTATGCTATAACTTTAACAAAAAAGTTCCTCCTAACGAGAAGAATGATTTAATTTGTCGATTACGCTTTCGTGCCTACTGCGCAACTGCAAAGTTTAGCAACGCGGCAGCAGCGACGCCCCGACCGACACTTTTTCCCGGCGAGCGATTAGGCCCTCGACTCTCTTTTTTTTCTCACGGGTTTTCGATAAAAGCGGGCGGCGGCGCATATGCCCTCCCCCCCCCCCTCCCCTCCCACACTCGTGGTAATTCGATACTGGCTCTGGGCCAGCGCTCTTCGGCCCGGAAAATAACTCGCCCGTGCCAGTTCCGAACGGGAGCAGCGGCGCTCTCTGACTTTTTAATCCGGCCCGCGCGGAAGGCTAAGATCGTTGCACTTTTGGAAAACGGCGCGTGAATCACGCTCCGCGGGCTCTTTGTTCGGCGCGCGCGCGACGCCGGCAGGTGCAGCGGCTGCTTTTTGTTTGCGATATAAATCGCGAGTTTAAGTGAATAAAGGCTCGTTAATTTTATTCGCTCGCCGCGGCGAGGAACTTTACGAATGGCAAGCGGATCGTCGGCTTTGAACAAGGCAAAAATGCGGATTTCGCGCGAAATCCGGAGATTCGGCGAGGGAGAATTGAAATGTACATTGTGAGCATTTTCCGGCGTTAAGCTGTTGATTGAATTAAATCTTGTTACACACGACGCAATTTATTGGGGCGTGCAAAAAAAAATCCCCGAATATTTTGCGATTGGTTCTGTTGTTTTTAGAGTGGAAACTTTTGAAAAAGAAAGCAAGAAGCAGCGCTATTAGCGATCAAAGATTCATTTAGCTCCCAACTTGAAAAATACAAGTACGCGCAACGATTCTTGTAGCGACAGTATTTATGCAGCTCCCGTCAATCTCCTCATCTGAATCGCGATAAAAGTCCGGGCCGCAGAAAAAGGAGCCACCTCAGAGCTCACCGCGAAATTATCATAACAAAAGACACACTGGGCAACGAACACTTGGCACTCGCAGCTCGTCGCAGCTTCGCTCCGCTCGGTAAAAAGACTCGGAGGCAGGAGCGCCGCTCTCCCGGGCCGGCGAACGAAAGCGAGAGGGCGGCGTTGCGGCTAAGCGGGTAAGGAGAGCGCGGATATTATGTACACAGAGAGGCAGGTCCGTCATGAAGGCAGGCTGGACACTTACTGATCGCGATGCTCGGCTCCGCCGGCGCACTTGCCGCGCCGAGGCTCTCTTTTTACGGCGCGCTTTTCTCGGCCTCGCCAGCAGGAAGTCTCTCCTCTCCTTCTCTCTCTCTCTCTCTCTCCCTCGGCGCTGTCATTGTCCGCAAGAATCCGCGGCGGTCTTAATTGCCGATAATTGCACGGCGAGTCGTTACCTCGCGCCTACGCGCCGCCTCGTTAAAGCCCTTTGCCTCCTCTATACGTGATGATATGCCGCGTAATTGACGCCAGACGCTGCTTGCCCTTTCGATGTATAGCCTCGGCGTAATGGAGCGCTCCGTAATTGAATCGCGAATTTTTAAGCGGAGCCGCGACGCTTCTTTATGCACCGCTGCCTTTCTGGGTCGCCGTTGCAGATGAATTTAGATTTGTGTTCGGGACGACGGGCACAATGCGCATTTCTTGACAATGAACGTTTGGCTTTGCTTGTTCTCTCTTTTTTTTAGTTCGGCTGATAAAAAAATGGCACCTGCAGCGCTGGAGAGGTTTCGGGCGCGGATATTTTAAGAATGAAAGCGATAAAAACTAGGTTGAAAAATGGTTAAATTAACGATATGCGAATGGAAAGATTGGATCAAAGCTTTCATTTGAATATAAGATACAATGGGTTAATTAAAGAAAAAAGTTATACTACGAAATCAAACGATTATTGATAGGATCTATTGTGATCAAGTGATTGTTGTGCTGCCTTTTTAACTCAAACGATTCATTAGCGAGTAAGTCAGAGATTACTATAGACACAAAAAAAGAGATGCTGCATTTTTAAGGTTTAATTAATTAAAATGTTGCCGAATGCAGCCAATCGCTTATATAACATCGTTCTAACGAAAAGTTGCATTACCGCTCCGCAGTGAATCGCTCTGAAAGTTATCCTAACACGCTACAGCATCATAGAGCAATTCGAGTAACGTAATAAGGTACGTGTCATTAATAATGTTACGCACTAAACGCTTTAATGCCGTACTTATAAATATCGCGTGAAAGAGAAAGCGTTGCAAGCAGATAATACATAATAAGCTGCACTTTCCGATGACCCTCGAGTTAATATTTCCCTTTCCCATCTCACCCAGGAATAAACAACGGCTTTCCTTAATCTCTAATCGGATAAACTCGGAACAGAATCCCCGGGCTTTCCGTTTCTCTTTCCATTCCGTGTCGATGCACCGCGTAATATCACGTGGAAATCCTAGCGGCACAGTGTGCATTGTTCGCCTTATGACCGACGAATCGTCACGTGTTCGATTCCAATGCCTCTATGTTTATTGACTGCTCCGGCATGCCGCGCACAATGCATTCCCTCCGCCTCCACGTGCAGCCGCGGCGGACGGCTTCCGCGCGTCAAATCTCGTTTGGGTAAAGCCTCTTCCGATACCCCGCGCGGCTGTACAAATAACTAGTCGCGCGCCGATGTGCACTTGCTTCCTTGAATTTGACGATCAATTGAGGAATCTCGGGTATTAGCCGCGGGCTTTGTTCGCGTTTTCGCGGAATCCGCGCGGCATTTTAGTCTGCAATGCGGGGATCGGGGCCCCGGTTGCGTTTAAGGAAGTTTGTTATTAAGCGCTGGACGAAAGATTGATTGTGATTTTACTATAATTTTAGCCGACTTTCGAATTGAAAATTATTAATTGAATTAAAGTGATCGATGCGAGGAGGTTTAATTAAGGTTAAGCGCTGAAGTGATATTTTATCAAGGATGTTTTGAAACTGAAAAACAACAAGAGCAACAATAATATGGTTTTTATAAAATTACCAGAGTAAACGTTTCATTTGAAAAAGAGCTATTTTAAAGAATTTCAAGGAATTCTTAGTATTTTAAAATGAGTATTTAGTGCAATTGCAGCGTAAAAAGCAGCTGTACAACAGCTAATTTCCTTTGGTATGTCCTACATAAGTTCTCCAAATTATTACAACTCTAAAGAGACAATATGCGATAAATCCTGCACGCGATAAATCTAACCCATGGACGCTTTAATCAGATTTCCTCTTTATTAATATGAATTCAATTATTTTTCTGCAATAACCCGCGCCATTGTTTTCAGTCGAATAAGTCCGATAACGAATTCAGAGCGGTATTGCGTTACGATAACGACGAAATTCGCTCGTATAAAACATCCTGTCTCGCGCGATATTTAAACTCAAATTAAAGGATAAAGCCACATAAAGCAGAAGTCAGGGACAATGGCTGTGTACACGATGGTTCTATCTCCTATGCAGTCGATAATCGATTGCCCCACTCTGAACGACGTCTTTAATTCGCTCGCTTGCACGCGATAAAATCTAATTACCGCTTCAACGTTGTTCGTATAATTTACTAAATAAAATCAACTAAATCGTGTGTACTTGGCGTTTTAATGCTTGTATGAACAGGAAAAAATGTAAGAGCCTGTATTCAATTAAGCGCATGCAATTATTTCAGGTACATATCCTTATTAAATTGTCCAGATATAGTAGCTTGTTTTTAAAGTGTGATGTAGTAGACAATAAAATCATAATTTTTCGTCTCAATTTGATAGTCTGCTAGCAATGAACGTATATATCTCTATATTTAAAAATGTATTTTCATTTGAATAGGAAATTATTCGAGTGTTAAACAAGATCAAGTTAGTGTCACGGGCAGGCATGCGGGTAGATATTTTTGGAAGATATCATCCCTACATCCTGACAGCAAGTTTGTAAATGTCAAAACTGATACAACATTTTCCGGCTCATGAAGCTTTCACTTTGAGAAAGCCTAGGAAAACATTTCAAGCGTGCATCAATAAAAGGCACAAAAATATATCTTTGATTGGAAATAACGAAACTCAGATAGTCGCATCGAGCCCGGGCAAATAAACAAAGCTTTCAATAATAAAAAGAAACCTGTAACAAGCTCGCCGTCGTGGGTGGAAATTGCAGATAAGAGCTCCAGATCAATCTGACTGGACTTTCCAGTCGTGAATTTGTAGCTCATTTAAATCAAACTCGGGGCCAAATCTATTGGTCGCCGATTGTTTGCAAATTGAATATTTTTAAATGCATTTATTCATTAGCGGGCGCTATATTTATTTATACAAAGCTAACTGTAAATTAATAGAACCGTTTACGTTACAGGATGTGTAATAAGTCAAGTTCAATACCAGGCGGACTCGTGAAAAATGGCAAAGTATAATTTATATTAAATTCCGAGAATTACCCTCGAAATTTATGCGGACCTGTCGAGAAAGGCAATATGTGCTCGAGCGCAAAACCGTTTCGTACGACTACCCTCGGGGTCTTATTAGTAATTAGCGTATTAGTCCGTCATATTTCTGCACGAGCCAAGCCATCTGTAAATGACGTTGAAGTGGACAAGTGGTTCAGGATAGGCTCGTTATGAGTCAGGGTGCCTCTCGAACGGCACGAGTGCACGAGTACACGAGAGTTGCACATAACTGGTCTAAGGCTGCACATGCACCTATGTGGCAATAACAAATATGTAAGTTAGCTACTGCACAACACTCTGTCGCTCTTTATTTCCAGAATGCACGAATAGCTCTTTGTTACCCAACCGCTTTTCTTTTTGATTTTTTTTTTTTCGGCGGGGAGCAACTTTGCTTATACGGGGAGTCGTTATTCAAATTTTCATTTACTTATCGTTAATGAAGAGTATTTTAATTAAATCAGGTACGTATACGCCTTATCTTTATGCATGCGCTTTTTTACGACAAGGGATCATATCTGCTGCGCAATACTGGGAGGTAGCGATCTGAAGCCTTGACATGGCGAATTTGTGTGACTTCTCAGTCGACTTACTTTGATTCCATTTTATTGTGAATTATATCGAACTTGAATAAACGAAACGACTTTCTGAGAAGTCTTTATGCGCAATATCACCAACAAACTATGGTTTTATAAATATAATAGTCAAGGACTGGTTCGAGGCGACGCGTTCAGTCGCAATCAATAATCATAAAATATAATGTATTCGAATTATGCATTAGATAATGGTCATTTTCAATTAATACCAGACTTTATCTGTGAGAAAATCTAAACGTTTCTTTAACTAACGCAGAGAAAAACTTACCGCTCGATTTTTATGATGCAAAGTGTGGTGGTGATGATGATGCAGATGGTGGTATCGCTTTTCCTTAGCTAGATGCTTGCTATGATGCTTGCCAGCCCTGTGGGGCGGATACGTGTGGTAGATCATGTTGACGCCGATGCAAGGTTGACGTCACCTGACCTCCGTGATGGTGCACTTGATCGGCTGATTCGCTGGATTGGGATGGTTCTGATTGCAGGTCCCGCTACTCTTTCTGCTCGAGCTGTTGCTCGTCAGCTGCGACTGCTGCTGAACATTATGGGAGTTCTGCAGAGTCAAGTCGGTCTCGTCCACGTTCACGGTGAAATTCATCTGATGTTGCTGCACCAGATTCACGTTCGAGCCTATTGGCGTAACTGTCGTTGCTGGGTCGAGCTTCACTAACGCTGCTTGAAGCTCCAAAGCATCCATCCCTGTCGTCTGACTACTATCTTAGCCCGAATTCTCGCGGCTGCGCGAGCTTTGCACGAACTTTGCACTTAGTTTTTGATTCGTCAAATCGGACGAATTAGTCGGAGAGGCAGCACACTGTGTTCTTTAATAAGAAACTACCGTGAGAGATCCAATTTTTGATCAGTGGACATTGATCAGGAACGAGATCCTCATTATAGTAAAGTCAGGCTAGAATATTTAATAACTTTGAATAACACGAATTGTTGGAATTGTCAAAAGCATTCGTTGATGAAGCACTTTATTGAATTTCTAGACTTTGAATTTGGAGATGTGCCACGGGCGCAGTAAATTGTTTAATCCACTTGAAGGGGATTAAAAGTCTGATTTTAATTTACGATCTCTTGTTAATTAAGTAAAAGTCAATGTGTTTTCAATTAGACAGACTTTTAATAAAGAGATTTGAGGCCTTGAATGCACTGTAAATTTGCTACTTTCCCAGTTAACAAAATTCTCGGAAAATTAGATATTCTCGCCTGCCTTTAATTAAAATACGAGTTCTGCTCTAAAAAAAAGCGAAGAAATTTGCCGGGCCAGCAGGAGAGCAGTGTGTTTGTCGTGGAATTTAATTTGGCCAGCGGTAGGTCCGCGAGAAAAAGAGAGAAGCTTCAGCGCTTCCGATGAGAGCACTCGCGAATAACAAGATCTCGTCAAGCATTACCAGATTAACGAATTGCCGCGTGTGCTCTGTTGCAGGAACTCGTAATTAGAAGTTGATTGTTTAGAGCCCGAACTCTCGCGCATCGATTATTTATTTTATGGAGGATGCAGCGATACACTCGAAACTTTTCCAATTAGATGCGAGGTCACTCGCTAGTGGTGACCCCAAAAGACCTATTACTCAGCATTATTCAAAGCGAAGCGCGTTACTTTCATTTCACATAATCAGGGAGAATTTCCCTTACCAGATCCGCGGTAATAATAAAGTTTTCCGCATTATCGCGGCGAATTCTTTCGCGCAGTGCTTCTTCGTTATATTCCTCGAATGAAACAATAGGGTGAAACTTTTGTTTATCCACCGCGGCTTAGAAGCGAACGCGTCCCGCTGCGGGAAAAGTCTCTCGTTTCGCAAGTCAACGTTTCAACAAACGAAAGTTACGCTCACTTTATGAAGCAGAACGTTTGCGTTTTTGCCTCCGTGTAAACACGCCGCGGAGATTAGTAAAAGTGTTGGATTATTTTTCGCTCGGGGCAGTCTCACTTTCATTAGTCCGCCTTGCGCCGCGCACGCGTGTCCAAACGAAACGAGTTTCTCGCTGCGGAGAATAAGAGAAAATGTCGCATCGGTAATAGATCGAGTTTAAATCGAGGCTAATAACCGTCATTGCGCTCGGGCGCAACATGTGCTCGCACGCGAGAGTGCCTATCTCGTGCCGCTGATTATTAAGCGATATATATCCTTTCTTTCGATTTCCCCTCGTTAGGGACGCCCAGGCCGCTCGCTCCGCTTTCCTCCGGCCCGATATTGCGATTATAACAATCGTCCCGAAGGCTTTTACGTGCCACTAAGTAGCCCTCCTTGCATTCATGCCGCGAGGCCTTTTTCGAGCGGCGGCCCACGTTTTATTAGCGCGAGTAATGGCGCACGACTCTCTTGGCTACCGATTCTTGGACGAGGACGAGAGACTCGAGGAGCCTTAGAGTAATTAAGAAGCTCGAGAATTAGTCTATTGTTGCCAGCTGCTTTTCTGCCTTACTTCTTTATATATATGCGCGGCTGTTTACATTGTGCCTTACTGGGTCGGCTCTTGTTTTCAATCTGCACCGGGGATAATTTGCTGCAGCCACGCTAATGTAAATTTACACCGTGCAGCCAAAATTTCCAACGTTTCGTTTGAGGAATTCGCTTTAATCTTGTTTAAGGCGAGAGGGTGAAATTACTTAATTTATGATGGAGATTTATTAGATTTGGAGCTCTAGAAATAAGATGCAGCTTTTTGTCTGACTACTTTACGAGTGACTTTGCGTCCACCTACGAATATTTATGCGCCTGCATAGATTTCTCTCTAAATTATTTAGACGAAAGCAGCAGAGTTATTACTGTAGATATACTGGCACAGGTTTTTTTCTTCAAGAAAGTAAGAGAGCAACAGAAACTATTTTTGGTTTATGCAAAGAAAGAAGAGACTCCGGAGTATTCGACGACTTCTTTTTGCGCCAAAAAGCGACCTCTAAAACGCGGAGCTTCTCACAGAAGAGAGGTAGAAATATATAATAAGTAGCAAACTTGCGCGTACTTTGTTACATTCATGTGGTAAAAGCACAATGGCATACTATTTCGGGTCGATGCGTTCGCGCGAAAAAACGCAAATTAACCCAAAAATTACATATGCATACCGAGAATCGTCGGGATTACCCCCATTCGTGTGAATTTGAATTTCAGCTAAAAAGAAACTTGGAATATTAAACGAGTTTACTCGAGAGGAAGCATTTCCTGGAAAGAGTTCGCATCGATTCGAGCAGTTGGAATAAGGTGAGATCCGCGGACTTAATGGACCAAACGTACCGTAAAATTGCGCGTCGATATACTTTTTGGTAAGAAGTAGGTTTATTGACTAAGAAGACGATTTTGGACGAGGAAGCACTCTCGGGTGAAAGCTGGCGGACCAGAAAATCCAGATTTTCTGCGAAGCTGCGCCAGTTGAAAGTCGCGATCGTAAAGCATTCGGCAAGCGTTCGGTTAAAATCCGCCTAAGACAATGCGCCGATTATAATTAACGAGGTCGATCCAATTATAATCGCGCGTCTTGAGAGAGTCACGATTACAAGCCGGCTGGACCGCCGAAATTTCACCCAATTAGCATAATAAATCGCTTAAACAAAGCTCCGATTCCAAGAACGGCAAGTTATTAACGGCCGGAATTCGTCAAGTGCGAGAGAGAGAGAGAGACGGAGAGAAAGGGAGGAAATTCCAAGAATACCGGTGGATGCGCGCCTTGAAATTATTTATTCGCTCGCCCACAAGACTTTGTTTGCCCTTAACGGAAGGCTGCATTCGTTGATTCATCGGCGGGCATAAAGACCTGCCTGCCTCCACGTTTTCAATGCTGACAAACTGCCCGACCAATAAAATGATCCCTCGCGAGATAAGGCATGATGACGCCTGTTTTCGAGCTGCCTGAAAAATTGCCTGCTCGTTATCCTTTTTTGTTCCTCCCCGCGCAAAAGAGTGGCAATTTTCTTTAGCAACTCTGGCACGAAGCTCCCAAGCGACGAGATTCCGGAGCTTTAGCTTCTAATTAAAAATCGCCTCCGTCGTCCAAGACGCACTCCATTATGCAGGATCAGGAAAAGCGGGGCGCGCAGCTGCAATAACCAATTTCCTGCTCGAGAGGAAAAGGGACGAGCGCCGCGAGATGCATTTTTCAAGAGCACTTTGGCGAAACTTTAGTATCGCGCGCGAATTCAATCAATTAGCCAGTTGGATAAAAGAACGCGAACCTTTCACTCGGTCGGACTCACAAAGAGCGGCGACAGCCTCTGCTTGTTTGATCGAGAAACACAATAATCGGGCGGCGCGGGGGGAGGAAAGAGCGCAGCCCCGCGACCTTCTCCCGTATATTAAATATACACGTCGCACAAAGACCAGCCAAATGGAATTTCGAAGGCAGCTGCAGCGGCGAAAGCCTCCGGGGGGTTCGACCTTTTCATAGACCAGCGAGCTCGCCTTCATCCGGGTAATGCGCGAAAAATTCCAACTTTTTCTCCCCGAGCCCGATCTAATGTGCAGCCGTTTCGCTCTCCCTCCCCTTTGTCCAATCGGTATGCCCGCTTTGTAGACCTGTTTCCAGGTACGTTTCGATAGAGACTTTAATCGAATGCCGCCTGGTATTTTTTTTTTTTTTCAAGATAGGAATCTATTTTTGCTCCGATTGGGTCCCGGCTCTCAACGCGAGCGCGCATCATCTCCGATAACGACGAAACGACGTTGGCGAATAATCGAGTTTCACGAGAGGAAATTGAAATAAAACTTTCAATTATCCGGCTTCTCTCTCCGACGCGAGCAGCGATATGATTGGCCCGCGAAAAGCGATTCCCGCGCGAAACTCGCTTAAACAGCGCATTACTCAACAAGTTTTTACGGAAATTGCGCTCGGCGCGGAGATAATTTTCGGTCCGGATTGGTTTTCCGCGGCGGGGGGGGGGGGGGGGGGGGGGGGGG
>JAWWEM010000010.1:20062227-20078087 GCA_035582935.1 Ormyrus thymus | reverse complement strand
CTCTCTCTCTCTCTCGGCGTAAACAATATAATTGAAAATAAAAATCTATTATTTCCGCTAAAATTGCTCTCGAAAATTGCAGCGCAGCCCAGGAGAAGAATAAATAGCATAGCAGTATATCGAAAGGAGGAAAAAGAGGCAAAGCAAGCGGCAGGATGCTCCGCAGCCGCCAATCAGGTTCGATTTTCGCGATACCGATCGTTAAAGATACGTTAGGTCAGATTGTGACAATAATCCCCGGTAAATCTCAAGCGAGATCCGGGGGCCCTCCCTTCCTCCCGCCGGCCGCGTCGAAAGTAGCACCTGTTCTTTTTCGCAAAGAGGAGCTCTCTCTCTCTCTCTCGCCGTAGCATCCTGCCGCGAGCGCGGCTGCTGATTATAGCGGCCGCGTAGCCTCTCGCGTCTAATGCTGAACCCGTACGAACCGCCGCCGGCTGGAGGGCATTTTTCATCGAGCGCCGCCGCCGCCGCCGCCGGCCTCGGTTTAATTGCCCGAATATGCTAATTGATAATTCGGACGGGGGACTGGCTTTTCCGTGGCTTTCGCTCTCGGAGATGGATGCGCTGGATCGGGCGAGCGTTTTTTTTTCGAGCCGATTGATGTAACGTTCGAGTTGCGCGGTGACGTCATGCCTTTTAAATGTACTCGGCTTGGCTGTCTCTCTCTCTCTCTCTCTCGTTTTGAGAGAAAGGCTAGACGGACTTTCGAGCGAGGTCTATTCAAAAGTATGAGCTAGATTGCTTGGAAGTACGTTTTATTTATCGGGAGGAAACAATAAACAATCGGATTTTGAATTAAACTCTCAGATGAATCTCCGTGGAGATAAATGTTTGGGGAGTGTAGAAAACTACGAATGCTTCTCTTATTATACCTCTGCTATTATATCTCTGTTTAATAATTATAACCTTGTACAGGTTGAAAATCTACAATGGTACGGCGAAATTCGTGTTGTTCGTAATTATTCCAGCATATAAGCAGAGCAATTTTGGCGTTCACTCCAGAAAATAATTTTTGCGAGTATTCTTAGAAAAGGATAATTTACAGCACATGTACCGCAAGTAAAAAGAAAGGCAAAAAAAAAAACTCAAAACGATAGCTTTTTAGCATCCATACACGAGGCGCTCGCTAAATAAGCTCCGGTTCGATCTCGATGTAAAACAATCTTTCCGCGGCCCGCTCGCGCAAATAATCAAGCGTCCAATTAAAGCGCGAAAACGCGCGCAGGGAGTTTTCACTTTTCCGTCCAATTGAGCAGCGCCGCGGCGATTTTCCAGCGCTGCGAAAGTAGAGAGTCCCGGAGGTAATCGCAAAAAGTGCACGCACGCACGCGCGCGCCTTGCCCTGCGCAAAGCCGACGCCAGAGGAAAGCCGGACCGGCGCGCGCACGGCGAGGCCTTTTTAACAAATGCACGAGATGATTTACACGCAAGAGCGAGCGAGCCGCGTGCGTGCGCAGAGACGGGAGAGAGGACCCCCCCCCTGCACAATTATTCCGGATCTTCCCCTCGGTTTACGGCGCCGAGAAAAAAGAGGATTCGACCGGAAATGCCAATAATCTTTAAAATTAATGTGTACGGCGTCATTAAAGTTTTTGCGTTCGTTTTTCGGCTCGGGAGGGAGCTCGAAAGCGATGATTTGCGTGCTCTCCTGTTCCTTTTCAGACGACTTAATACGACTTTTAACCAGTTATTGGATTTTCATTCAAATCTGCTTCAAAGTGTTGAATAGATCTTTAACTGATGCATTCATTTTCAATAACAAAAATCCAACAATGGAATCTAATTGACAATAGAAAAGTTTAATTTAATTACGTTTTTGATGGCTTGTACTACTGGACGTACATTATTGATGAAGCTACATATTTTATTATACAGCCTTGTCGGCCTTACTTGCATAAGAACTTTCACCTCATTTATGCACTGTGCATATATTAATGCATCTTTGCGATAGGATCATACAGAGTTGATGGTTCATTTCGCACCGTCTATATAACAACAAATTTTTATTCGGATTATTTTATTTCTCTATTATGGGAAAATTCGCTACAAGCTTTTAGAAAGTTGGCGTTTTTCGGTGCTCGTCCCGAACGAGAAAACCTTGGACAAGGCCATCAATTTGAGCATTTACTCGGCCGGATATAAAAGCCCCCGTGAAAGCACATTTTAATGGAAAAAAGGCGAGCAGGCGGTAATCGGCCGTCATACTCAGAAGCTCACGCACCTTAAAATATGGAAGCGGAAGTAGCGCTCTCTCTCTCTCTCTCTCCCTCTGCGCTTGACGAAAAAAGCCCGCAGAAAAAGGAAGGCAGGCAGGCAAGTGGAATCCAGAGCAAAGGGGGGCGATCTGATACGGCCGCCTCGGCGACGGCAACTCGTTAGATACGGCATACGCATTGTGCGTGTCTCCTCGACATAATACCCGAGGAAGGTCCGCGAACTTCGTCGTATAACCTAGACTAACGACTCGCAATTTGTAGAGCTGCAAGTGCCCGAGAGCGAGAGAGCGAGAGAGAGAGAGAGATAATATACGCCGATACCGCGGAGTGCAGCTGTCTTTGAGCCGAGCGCAGATCCGAGGAGAGATTAGGGCTAATGGCCGTGGAGCCCCTGCCTCGTTCTTCATAAACGAGGCGATTTTTCCTGGCGACACGCGCCGGGAACTTATCGATACCGTAATATCTTTATTAATAAACTCGCGAGGAGAGAGAGAGAGAGAGAGAGAGAGCTATTGTCTGTCCCGGGTAGAGCTTTGTGCGTCGCGGGTCTTATTAGTCGGCTAATCATATTGACAAGTTTGGAAGGTTTCTATTAGGGGAGAGAGGAGTGCCCGCTTGGCGAATCGAGAAATTGATGAGTACAGCCGAAGCTTTTAGCCGGAAAAATTATAATTGCTGCTTGTTTTGCTTCTGGGTCTTTAAGGAGAGTGAAAGTTTCAATTATGTAAAGTCAAAATTTCTACAATTAGTGTAAATAATTCAAGTGAAAAAGCGCGAAGAAGTATAAAATATAAATTGAAGAGGTACTGAATTTTCAATCTTTCGTTGAGAATCTGAAAGAATGTAGTACTTAAAGTTTTTGCTAGAAAAATAAATTATTCAAGAAATTTAATATTTATCTTTTCAATCTGACTATTCCCCGTTATTTTTTCTTCCTTTCTACTTTGCTTCGAGGTTTTTGAGTGTTTCCGCAAGTGAAATTAACATAACAGATCAAAGATTTAGTGCGTACTGTTTATTTTACTAGAAGAATTCAGTCTTCAAATGTGTCCATTAGAAGATTAAGAGTTTCGCATAAATAATCATCTGCTTCAAAAACATTCTCAGCCTCATTCGAATTCAATTCTGTCAAAAAGAAAAAGTACTCCTTATCTTTTCAAAAAATCTCCGAAACTAACCCTTTTTCTCGTGAAAACCAGTCGACATGTCAAGCACGTAAAGCCGCGCGGGCCGCCTCCGAAATTTTAAACGAAAATCTCCCCTACACCTCGCGCCCACCGAGAATAGCTCCAAGTCTCGGCAAGGGTTGAAAATTCGTCAACTCGCCTCGAAGTCTCGCCGAGCGGCCGCGCAGTCACGCATGTCAATAGCCGCGCGGTGTCTCTTTTCCCTCGCTTACCCGCTCGCGGGGAGACGTGTGCGGGTCCGCGCTCGAGAGAGATTCGTATCTCAGAATTTAATGTCGACGGGCACACGTGCCGCCGGTGATTGAAACCCCCCGGGAGGGAGAGAGAGAAAGAGAGAGAGAGAGTCACCCACTCGAATCGTAAGCTCGCCGCCCGCATCGCCGAGATATAAATCACGCAAGCGATGACCCTTTTATCGCGATTACGCCTAGGTTCCCCTCCTCGGCCCCCTCGGAGAGAGATGAATTTTTCAAATTTCGCGAATGCAGACGGCTGTACTCGTGTATAAGTAATGCTGCACCGAAGGGGCCCCCCGATCGAGGGGCGCTCGATAAATGTGTCGCGCGAGAACCAAAGATATAGCGGCTGACTTTTGCTCGTTGTATTGTGCTCTCGGAGTCCCGTGTGAAAGTGGAGGTGTCAGGAAGGTTTTCGCGCGGAGGGCATTCTGTTTACGGTGAAAGACGAGTTTTTATCTGCGCAGAGAAAGATAATACTTTAAATCTGAAAAAATATCCGCGATAAAATATAAAGCAGCATTAACCTTTGTAATGTGTCTGAATGAAAAAAATTTTTTCTACTTGATATCAATCCTTTTGGAGTGTTAAATTTAACAAGAAATTGGCCAATTAATTACCGTCGTAAAACA
The DNA here is from genome assembly GCA_035582935.1 of Ormyrus thymus. Taxonomy (NCBI): domain Eukaryota; kingdom Metazoa; phylum Arthropoda; class Insecta; order Hymenoptera; family Ormyridae; genus Ormyrus; species Ormyrus thymus. The sequence goes on along the minus strand of JAWWEM010000010.1, from coordinate 20,073,816 downwards.
GTTCTTATGTAAATTTTGGCTATTCAAGCTCTCAAGTTTAATTCGGTCATTAAGCTAAAAGTCTACGTCAATGTTGACCAGTATTATTAACGAGTCCAAGTACAAGAACAACTTTAATAATTAGCCTCTCACAACTAATGACGGTCATGAAAAAATGAGCTATCAGACAGTGCCAATGAGCAGTTCATCCGACTGCTCTCACGTGTCGAGTGCAATCAGTTTAAAAAAGCCCCATTTTTTACAGCGTAAAAGCCGAAGCTCCAGTTTATAAGCTTAATTATACACTACTTTCATTCGCTAATACAAGTTTAGAAAGAATATTCTCTCACGTTTACCTCGTTCATGCCGGGGAGAAAATTGCAACGGTAATTTCCATTTTAAATATGCGCAACTATTCCTGCATTTTTAGCAAATAAACGACGAAAAGCGTCAGAGTAACACGTTCGCGCGGGCTTTTACGCGAGGATTAATTCCCGAGTTATGATAAATAAAATCATCCCCCCCCAAAGGAAGCAGCAGCACCAGGCTGGCGCAAGAATGCAATTACACGCGAAGCGAACCTCTTTTCTCTCGGTCTGAATAGAAAAAAAAAAAAACAACATTTTAAATCAAGTGTGTATCATGGTGCTGCGGAGCAGCGGGAAAGATTGCCCTTAATTGGGTGGATGCGAGGGGGAGCATCGCGTCAGCGGGAGCGGATGATAGCCCTACGGCCTCTGGTGTGTACATAATGGACAATTACGGCGCATTTATCAACACAGGCCTGGGCCTATCGGTTTCGCGCAGAAACTATGTCGCGTTTGCGTAATCGAGGAAGCGAGGGTACATAATGAACGAGCAGCGGCCTGCGCGTAAAAAAGGGAAGCCCCCGCGAGAGAGAGAGAGAGAGAGAAAGAGAGAGGGAGAGAAGGCGAGCGAGCAGAACGGAACAGCTGGGGAGCGTCGGCAAGGGCAGTAAACTGTGCTAGCCGGCGAATTCCGAGCGTTTCAGAATTAAGTCGGGCATTATTTATCGCTTCTCTGAACAGCGCCCCGCGTAATGACGCTTTTTACCCCGGGATTCACACGACTCGACAGAGGCTGCTGCTTTGTTTTATCGCACCGAGACCTATATTATATGCAGATACTCTCTCTCTCTCTCTTTCTTTCTCTCCGTACTCTCTGGGTTCGGTTTGGGTTATGTAAGGCACGATTAAGGAAGTGCACACAGATAAATGGCGAAAACAACGGCGGACTATGAGATAAGAGGTGCGCGTGCGTCTGGAGACATCTATCTTTATTGTGGCTTACATGCAACGTTTCTTATTAGAGCTCGCTGTAATTCTAGCCGGAGTAAAACGAGAAAGACGGACGGCTGTGCGCAGCTCGTGAAAGAGAGATTAATATTGAATCGAAAGGAAAAATTGATACGGCGAAACGTTAGTGAGATCATTCGTTTCACTTAGGTAACATAATGGCGCGTTTTTCGAAACCGCGAATGCAAGTCAATTTGGTCAATTATGTCAAAAGCTGATAAAGTTTTAAATAAAAAACGCGAGAGCAATCGAGCGCCGTACGCAACTGTTAATCCACTCGAAAAATTGTAGAAAGCTCAGCTAGTACATAAAGTTGTCGCGAAAGTGAAAGACCCCGGCTCGGCGAGGGAGCGAAATTCCCCGAATGCTCGAAAAAAAAGTAAAACCATGAAGCACGTCCCGCAACGAGTTTCGCGAGGCGTAGTAGGAAGAAGCGGCAGCGGCGGCGGCAGCTAGAAATAAAAGTGAAGAAGCGGCAGCGCCAACAGCAGCAGGAGCAGGAGCGCGGCAGCGGCCGAAGAACCGGGGCGAAAGTATATATATGCGCGGAAAGCCGTCGGCCACATCGAGCGCACGCCGTGCAAACTGGAAACGTAAGTCTCGGCCGCACTGTTGTATCTCCTTCGCGGACTATATTGTGATGGTAGGCTCCTTCTTTCTTTCTCTCTCTCTCTCAGCCGAGTCAAATATATATATAGAGGCGAACGCGTATAGGATATACCTGTGCCAGCGTCCGCTCTATCCAAACATTCGTGACTAGGAACTGCGGGAGATTCACTGACCCATGACTTCCACTACCTACCTAAGAAGATCGAACGGAACGGAGAATTGCTTTTCTCTCTTTCTCTCTCTCTCTCTCTCGCTCTCCGCCTCGACTCTCGGCAAGGCGCAACCTGTACACACTGTACAGTGCGGTCTTTATAGCGGTACGAGAGCCGCGAGATCACACCCAGACTCATTCGAACGCGGCTACTCCCACGTATTACTCGGGAGCCTAATTTTCGAGCCTCTGTGAAACGATTGTGCCGACTTTTTAATTAGCATGTAGAAACTTGGCGACAGCTGCTCCGGAATTTTCACCGATTTCTTTTGTTGCGTAAGCCTCCCCTTTGATTGTGTGAATTTTTTTCAAACGAAATGAATTTCTCTCCGGGAAATGTTATTAAAATTAGAGCTATTACAATGCTGGGCGCACGATCGAAATCTGGTAGCTGTTAATGTCGGCGTCATTAAAAGACAACGTAAAATTTCGTTCCAGTAATTCACGGACTTAATTGATACCGGCGCTTGTTTACCGGCGAGGATATGCAAGAAACGTATCTTTTATGACCCTGGCCATGACGTATGCAGTTTCAACCGCATTGATTCATTATATAATTTGGCCGACGTCTCGGCCAGCTCGCCTCTCTTACGAGGAGCCGAGCTCAAAAGCAGACTTTATACCTTATAAAATTGGTTCTCGCAACTCACGAGAGCCTCGCTCGCGAGAGGGTTGTATTAATGTCTCGGCTTTTTTCCGGAGACGGAAATCCCCGAGAGAGAGAGAGAGAGAGAGAGCAGCGGCAGCAGCTGAGCGTGCAGAAATTTCACGAAGCAACTGAAACGTGGCATTAATCTTGGCCTGCTATCGTCGAGAGCCCCGGAAAAGAGAAAATGATCCGCGAGCAGCTCCTTGTTTACGCGAAACGGCACGTGAAATACGAGCATCCGAATCCGGCGAGATGTGCGCTCCTCGTGACGTCTGCGCTCGGTCATCGCGAAAAATGCGGAAATTACGAAAGCGCGCGGCGGCGGCGGCGTCTCTTCCCTCGAGAAAACGGCATCGACCTAACGCAATCCATTCACGGGAGCGAGTCCTTGATGCTTTCCTCCTTTTGTGCTCGTTCTCGGCCGGGCAACAAAAAGACGACGCCGAAGATACACTTAAATGGTAATTTAACGCATTTTTTTCCCACCTCTCGCGGGGAGAGAACAATGCGCGTTTTTACGCGGCGCGCCGTGTCACCTGCGGCGCGAAAGATACGCTCGCTCTCCGCGCCGAAGGGGCCAAGAGAGAAAAAGGCATCGACGAGCTGCTCGCCCGTAATGACAAGTCGTATGCGCGCGAGTTCGTTCCTCCCTCTCGGCGAACGAGCGCGCGCCGAATTTACTGCGCCTAATGAAAATCCGGCGATTAAATTTATTGACCGAGCTCCATAAATTCCAAAGTCGGCCGAAAAAAAAGGGCCGGCGCAACCTTTCCCCGCGCGCGAGAGACAGAGAGAGAGAGAGAGAGGAGCCAAAGGGGCTGTAAAGTGCGATTCCTTACTGCGAGATTCCGGCGTGCCGCGAGAGGTCAAGGCGCATAAAGAAGCGAGCGGCGGCGGAGGAGAGCTTCCAAATACAAATAGCCTAGGCGAGCGAGCAGCCGGGCATCAATCATCGCTCTCGCGGGGAGGCTTTACGACACGCGCCCGGGCGTTAATGATAATAATGCGCGGCGAGGGCATTAATTACCGGCGGATAATGCAAGCCATTGGGGCCCGCTCCGCGAGCGCAGGTCCTGCGCCAGCTGACCCCGATCGGGACCGATCCTGCGATCGCGCCCGCGCTCGTCTCTCGTCGCTGGCCCCGGGCTTCTTTTTCTTTTGGGAGATCGCGTGCCAATTAATTTATAGCTTTGCGCAAATCCGCTTTGTTTACGAAATATATAGCGTGTCGGGGTCGATTTATTTTTAGGCGCCGCCGCTGCGGCACGAGATGCACAAATAAATCAGTTTTCTTTTCACTTTTTATAATTGAAGCGAACGTTTAAGTACCGGCCGAGGCGCTTAAATATCCTCCTTTTTCTTATTATAAACAGGTTACGGACGAATAAAACAACTGATTAAGAGTTACTAGCGCTTCGCGTTAATCGTAAAAGCTTTGATACCAGTTCGCATAATCGTAAACTCTTATTTCATAATAAGCTTTCTCGAGAGAGAGAAAAAAACAGACGCGGCGCGCGCATCGAAAAATCTTAAAAATTTAATGCAATTTCAGGTTTATGACTCGGCGCCATTAATCAAAATTTAGCTTAAACGCAATCGCCATCGATCCCATCTCTCTCTCTCTCTCTCTCTGCGGCAGGCGCGAATCCGGATTTATCTTTTTGCGCTCCGGTCGTAAAAGACGGCCCCGACGAGGGCGCATCCTCCGAAAGGAAGAAAGGCCCCCGCGATTAGTCCGCTACACACGTATCCTCGGCCACGCATTCCGCGAAAACGTTAATTGGCACGGAAAAAAAGGGGGGGCTCCCTCGTGGGATATTCGATCGGCGCTCAAGGACTGCGGACAGATAGAGGCTGTGCATTAAAATAGGAGCGCCCCGCCATCTTTCGCGAATCTTTATTGCTTCATTGTTTCGGGCCGCAGGGCGCAGCGACGCCGCCGCAGTCGCGGATCTCTCGGGCCGCGAGGAGAAATTGCGGCGCTGAATAATAAAGCGAATCTGGCTCTTAAGGATAGTCTTAATTAAGGAATTACATCGTAGGAGAGACACGAGCGCCGTGTATGCATAAAATTGTAGCTGCGGCTTTCCGAGCGGTCGGCGGAGGCGCTTAGAAGGTATACGTACGTGTAAGATACGTTTATCGCCGAGGTTTTACATTTGGCTAATTTGAAATTTAGAATTTTGCGAAAAAATCGAGAGGTGGAATTCCAGACAAAAGAATTCCTCGCCTCGTGCGAAGCGCGGAGGCAAATTTAACGGTTTGGAATTTACGCTCATTTGGAAATCTTTCATTTAGTTGAGAGTGGACTCGGCAATTGCAGAATTATTTGCTGTTAATTAGCGATGAAAAATTGCAGCTTCGACAAGCAATCGATCGGGTTGCAGCTTCATTTAAAATCTAATTCTTAAAAGCAGCTCCCGAAAAAGTAAATATTCCGCGCGAAAAGCAGCAGCTCATGCATACGCAAACTCATTAGCCCGTTTGCGACGCCCCAACGCTCGCCTCCGCCAAGAAGCTTTGAAATTAAAGGTCCGTCGCCCAGAAACGCAACGATCTGCCGGCGCATTATGAATGCACGGCGTCGCGCACCATATATATTAATAAGCCGGCGGCGCTGCGAATGAAAAGAAGCTACTCCGCGCCGCCGCGCTGCCCGGAGAGGAGCACTCGTGACTCCGAAAGTGAGAGGCGCGAGCGAGCGAGAAGCCTTTAGCGTTTGCCGGCCGCAAAAAAGAAATCTCGCCGAACACCTGCTTCCGAAATTCGAGCGCCGCCGCCGCCGCCGTCGCCGATGGCTCGGGCTTTCTATGACTCGGGGGCCTTTGTCTCTCGTCGCGTCGCCTCTACCGCGCTCAGCTCGCCCGATGCGTCGCGTGGGAAGTTTTACCTGCGCCGATCGGGTTTTTATATGGTACCCCTCGGCACCGATTGTCCGGCGGATTCGCATGAGTAGACGCCGATTTTTGGCCTTTGATTATAAGCTGGAAATTCTCAAGCGTCGGACTTTGAATATTCAGATTTATACTAGCGGGATTTTAAATTTAGATTGAGGTTCTAATACCGGCTCGATATCGGCTGTAATGATTTTTTTCGAGCTTCGTTTTCGACGATTTATATGCCGCGCGCTCGGCTTTCTATATATATAAATCATGCCTCGGTAATTTTATTTTAAATACAATGCACGAAATGCGTAATCGGTATATATTTAGATTTCGAACATTATTCAATAAATGAGACATTGTATCGTCGAAAAATAATTCACCGCCGCAACTTTGACGATCGATCGATGACGGATTCTTTCGGCTATAAAAAAAAATTGTTTTGATAGTTTGTTTTACAAGCTCGAAATTGCTCATACAAACGTAAATTTAATAATGATTCAAACATAAAATTTAAAGGCCATCATTATCAATCAATAATCGAACAACAAACCGTCAAATTATCGAGAATGAATAGTCGCGGTGTCAGCCGGTTTCCGCGAATCGGCAGCGCCGCTCGCGCGTAATTTAAACTTCGATTATCATAATTTTTGCAGCCGTACCTCCGCATTATTGCACCTGAATTATACTTGACGTTCATCGTCCGCAGAGCAGGTTTCTGCAATCCATTACAAAGGCAAAGTTCTTTCTCCGCGCTCTCGGCGAAAAATTGCCAGCGCGCGGCCATAACTTATTGTCTCGGCTGTTCTTTCTTTTCCTTCCCCTCCCCTCCCGTCGCCCCCCTCGTCCGCGACAAAGCGTATAAGGCAGCGCGTCGTAAAGAAAACGAGATGCTCTAATCTCGACCATTAAGCACAATCGCCTCGTGCGCCAAGGTCGCGAGAGCGCCGCCGTAATTATATGCAAATGCGGGGACGTTCGGCACACTCGAAAATTGGCATACATTTTATGCGCCGAGGGGTTAATGAAGCGGTGATGCTCCGAACCTTGTGCGCACCTCGCGCTGTTTATTTAGCGCATAAAATTATGCAAACGACTGATCATCACGCGATTTGCCCTCTATCTCTCCTCTCTCTCTCTCTCTCTCTCTCTCTTACTCTCTCTCGCGTGGCGGAGGTGCAGGAGGAAAGTGCCGACGAACGAAGTGGCCATTTGTAAAGGAGCGCGACGCGCTGGATGAAAATGCGACGTCTACGCAAATATAAAGCTGAAACGATCGCGTTTAATAAAATCGTAAGTGTTAACGCCTGGGAGACGTCGCGTTATTTAAATTCTTCCGTGGAAATTTGTAATTTCAAATTTTATGCACTCGGCGTGCATAACTTGACATTGCGTGTATACTTTAGCAGGTACTTTAGCTCCGCGAGACTTTTTTAAATATTTTAAGACCCCGTAAAATTTTAATAAAAAATCATTAGAATATCTAGCAGTGTAATGACTTTCATTTCTGCTCTGCTGAATTATTTTCTCAAGAAAAGAAAAAAAGCGTTCGTTTGAAAAGTCGTTTGCACGAAAATGTATTCAAAAAGAGTCGGCTTTAGCATATTGGTGCTGGTGCTGCCGCCGCTTCGGCAGATAATTAGGGAGGTCGAATTTTCGATGTGTAGCATAACGACGCTTGACATCAGAGGAGCGAGAAAGAAACGAGCTCAGGGCCGAGCGGAAATTGCGGTCAATTTGGCATATGGCTTATTGAAAATAAAAAAAGGCTAACTCGAGGAAAGTATATCCGAGCCCCGCACAGAAAACTATACTTCAAACGTGGCACTACTCGAAAACGTGTTTAAATTACGACCAGTTAGTTCTATTTTTGAGCGAAAGCTTTCACGGTCGTAATAGTAGAACCTTTAACTTTTTCTTTTTCTTTTTTTCTTTTTTCACCGAACGCTACTCTACTCGGCCTCCCTCGCGATGAAAAAATGTAACTTCTCGTTCCCGAAGACGAAAATACATCCTGCTGCGAAAATTGCGTATTCAGCTTCGTGACATTGCAATAAGGGACTGCTTTTTCTCCTCCGTTTCGTGTCACGGAATGCCGCCGCCGCTGCCGCGCGCGTAACTCGGACTCGGCTTTGAAGAAAATAAGAGAATTAGTTCCTTTTCACGCAGCGCGGCCGTTTCCTCTCGCGGCTAATCGATTGAAAATCCTTGCCCCCCCCCCCCTCCCAAAGCACTCGAGAAAACCTTTCGGTCCCGTACGGCGCGCGTCTAATCTCAAGCAACGGTATAATCGTCCTCCTTCGGCGGGCTATCTTATTTAGGAGCTTTTATTGGCCGGCGCGCGGAGCCTTCCTATGCAATTATCACGTCGTATCATTACTCGCGATAAATCCGGCGCAAAAACGCCGCATCCACCGGATGCCGCTGTCCTTGCCCGGTGCATAAAAGACGGAGCAGCAGCAGCAGCGGCAAAGGGGAGAGGAGATCGCGTGGATCGATTGTTAGCACGCGATCGACGCACACACGCGAGAGGATTAGGCGCCGCGGCGAGTCAACGACACTCCGCCGCAGCTGTGCGCGCTTTCCTCCGCTTCTTCGCCCTCTTCTGGCGACGACGACGCGCGTGCATATTTAGGGCCCGCATATACCTGACTGCCGCCGCCGCCGCCGCCGCTGCCGAGCGCGGAGAGACGAGAGCGGCGAACGTCTTCGGGGAATTCGCGCGCCGGAAGTCGGGAGGGGAAGAGATCGCCGAGCGGAGCAGTCGAAATTTCGAAATGCAAAGCGCCTTTTTTGCCCTGGGACTCGCCTTTTTTGAGGGCTCTCCGCGACTGGGAACGGAGAAAGGATGGGAATCGAGCTTGGCCTGTGTGCTTCTTTGTTTGATGAAGACCTGATTCTAATCTGACTTCAGATCGGGTTTAGGGGTTCAATTTAGAAACGTTATAATTGCTGGGGACTTTTTATGGGTTAATTAAGGAAGTGCATCGTCTTATATAGGTCACCAAGGTTTTTATGACTCTGTTATGACGAAAGTTTCATTCTTTCAGATGCATTTTCGTACAATTCTGCGCAGCTTCGCAACAAAGAATTCGCGCGAGAACTATATATCTTCTTCTGCATGAGAATTCGCCTTTTCTGATTTACATCGGCGAGATTATAAATTGGTTTTCCTATTTTGAGAGTTCTATAGACAGAATAAATTTCAGTGCCTGATTAAAAAGCTATAAAAACCCGGAAAAAAGGAGGCTCGAGATATATACAAGCGCCTAAAATTAGAGCCCGAAATTCTCTCTGAAAGCGGAATGGCTTTTCATTCCCAAGTATAAACCACACGCATCCTCCCAGTCTCCCTCCCTCTCGCAGCCGAAATAGCTCGGCCGATGACGGGCTGCATCGACTCTCTTCCACCAGGCCAGGCATCCTCTCTCTCTCTCACAAAGACAAAGGAGAGACAGATGAGTCGCGCGCGCTGCCTTTTTTCCTCTCTTCCGCGCGCGCTTACGACCGTGAATAATTTCGGCGGCGGAGCTGCAGGCTCCGCTCGGAATACAAAACCAGGCGCGAGTAGCACTCGCATGTAGATGACCCGCGCACATTCCTCCGATAACGTGCGAATGTCTCTCTCTCTCTCTCTCCTTCTCTCTCGTTGCATAACGGTCGCGCGCGCACACCTCTCTCCCTCGCCTGGGAACCGCGGCGGCGGCGGCGGCGACGCGTGCGTCAGTTTTCGACGCGGCGCTCGTTCGTCGATCAAAACAATCGTATCGCTCGAGCGACGTCACGCGCGCTCGTCAGCGATGCTCTTCTCCGGAGGAGCTTCGAATCTGATACGATGACGACGGGCTTAATCACCCTCGATAGGTCAATTGCAGCGGCGATTGTTTGTTCCGCTCGTTGAGAGATTCATCATTGTTTTTAGGAAATGCAGATGACTAGCTGATGAGTAACGCGAACAATTTCTAGAGTCAATACAGGAGCAGGAACGTTTTACGAATTTCAGACTGGCTGCGTGAATAAACAGTAATTTCAAAGTGGTGGAAAAAATCTTGGCAGTAATTGCAAAGTATATTTTCAATTAAATCTAAAGAGTAATAATTAGAAGCGAACAAAAAGAAACTAAATCTTTTTGTAGCCAAGCAGCCACTTGAATTAATATACTAAAATTTGCCTCTGACAGCCGGTAATTAATTACGACTCATTAGCCGGCGAGGAACAACGCACTCCACCGAGCTTAAAAGTTCGCCGTATAACTGCTTCTTTGAAAGCTAAAGCCCCGGCGAAGCTCGTCCTCGCGAGAGATGGCAGCAAAAGCGTGATGTATTCCTCTCCCCGTGGATTGATGATCCGCATTATTCAGCGGCGAATAAGTCATCAGAGCGGGTAATTGGAAAAGCGCGGTAAACAGCGGCGATTAATCTAAGCGAGGATCCTCACCCGGGGCCCGAAAACGAGAGGAGGAAAAAAGTGGGCTCGCGGCGCCGCGCCGCCGTCCAATTAACGCGCGGCCGCGCCAAAAGGAGCAAAGGCGCGCGAGCCACGAGAAAAATTCACTCTCTCCCCGACGGGCCTCTCGCGGCGCGCGTCGCCGCGCGGCAAAAACGATCCTCCTCGCCCGCTCGTTGCATAATTCCTGCGCGGCGCGCGAAAAAACAGGCCCCCGGGAGATATGGTTTTCGCGTTTGCGCCTGCGCGCCCCCTCGCCGCCGGCGATGACCGAGAATTCATTTAAATATAGCGGGGAAATAGATCTGTGACCCAGTGATCTCATATTCGCTCTCTTTCGGCCGCGGCGTTGCATAAGCTTTATTTCTCTTACTTTGGGGAAACCGAAAGCAGTTTATTTTCGCGGCTCTCTGCCTGTGTACGAGTGCGCCTCAAAATAAATATCTGTATAGTCTATCTTTATGGGTTGACTGACAAGGCCGGAAATTCAGGCAATTCGCGCTTATTAGTGTGGGAAAGTAAAGTGTCTCTCGCTTCTATTTGCCGTTTCTGTAACTGTTTTATGTAAGGAAAAAAGATTTTTGCGCTCGCTCTAAAATTCTTTTTTTTTTCAATTGCGCAATAGAAAATTAAGTATATAATGATCCGCAAGGAAAAAGTTCGATAAGGGATCGCGAGCTTTGAGACGAAAAAATGTTGTTACTTAATTTGCATACGTGAAACTTGATAAAAAATGCGAACTAATTTTTAATAGAAATTCCTTGGCTTTTCCATCCGAAATGAATTTAATCGCCTTATCAATTCATAATACTTGTATCAATATTCCGAAAAGTTTCCCCACATCTATTCACTTCGAAACCATAAATATTGAAGTTGAGCAATGAATCATCGAGCCGCAGCCCCAAATCCATAAAAACGACCGGTATCTAAAGAAGCCATCAGCGGCGCATAAACGCATTTCGGAGCCGCGCCGCTGCTCCCAACCGCTTCGCTCCGAGACAAAATCTAGAGCGGCGAAATTTCGCGCAAATTCGCAGCTTCCTCTCTCCGCTAACAGGCAGCAGCAGCGGCCGTCAGCAGCCTCGGAAGGGTGCGAAGCGTCGGGCAAATTGTGTGTCACGGCTCGCGGCGCGATTATAAAACGCATTATACGGCCTCGATTCGCCGAAAGCTTAGGCTCGCGCGAGACGCGGACGGTCAAGCTTGCTCCTCCGACTCCGCGCACTTGGCCGCGCGGTCTCCCGCTCCGGCTCGGCGAAAGGATGAGCGCTCGCGCGCGAGTCTCGCCGTCTATTTTTACCACGGCCGCGGAGCAGCCAGTTCGCTCGCTCGGATACTCTCTCCCGATGCCTATCTTCGTTTAACACCGCGTGCGTGTGCCTCGGGGAAAAAAAGCCCTTCGAGCCTATATAGCCGCGCCGTACGAGTCTCCTGGCGTCGCCGTGTGCGCGCGTACGTGTGTGGAAGGTGTGTGCCGCCTGCTGCTGCTGCTGCTGC
>JAWWEM010000010.1:20040778-20058190 GCA_035582935.1 Ormyrus thymus | reverse complement strand
GGCTTGAAATTTTTACAGATTATAGCTATATATATTCTTAATTACCAAAAATTTTTTCAGAGTAGTTGATAATTTAAGAATTATAATCTTTTAAAAAAAAAAGTTTTTATTAAAAACAAAAGAACGATAAAAGATAGGGTAACTTTTTTTCTCTGAAATTACAATGTTTCCTTTATTTGGAAGATATTCTTGTTTCTAACACCTTTAAATACAATTATAAACGATTTTTCGGACAACTCCAAAAATTACTATCACAATGCTTCCTTTAGGAAGAAGCAATTGTAGTCATAGATACAGAAAGACTCAAAATCGGCGGACGTTTTCGCCTTGAACTCAAATCGACCGTTGATGGCCACTTAATTCTCAAATGGTTACATGAAAAATGATATAATTATACCATCTGCTAATGTTATCTGAGATATCGATCATAGGCTTGATTTTTTTATTCAGCTATCTTCGTTCTCGCTAGAGTCTGCCGATAATCGATTGTCCTGTTTGCCGTAGCAGTGTAAATATTCATTCTTAAGATAATAACAGAGTTTGAAAGTTAGGAAAAATCCGTATAATTCTGAAATAAAAAAAAGAAATTGTGCAGTGCGAACGTGCATCTTTGTAAAGATCTTGAAAAATATGTCTTTATTTCGGAAAAACCGGAGCGTAACTTGCATATTTTTAGAAGAAACGCTCTCTCGAATTTATAATCGTGACGCAAATAGAACGGCAAGAACATGACAGAAAAAATGTGTAACAATGGCATTGTATGCATATGTACGAAATAAAAACGTATATTATTTTCGTTACGCGAAAGGCATTATCAAGTTCAAGGATTTGCGAGCTATTTTAATGCCCATTGAAGGAGTAAAAGTGTACATTAACGATCGGAAAAAGACCTAAATTACATAGAAACGAACTCGATAAGTAAATGAGAGAACAATAAAAAAAAGCAACCACTTCCCGAGCAATTCAAGTGCGTTACATAAAATCGGCATTAATGACAAGGAACAGTTATTCCACTCGTAATAATTGCCGAACGTGTATACGACCGGTCTAGAGAGCGTCTGGCTCCCAGCGTAAAATTTCCCAAGCCGAGAGCAAAATCTAATCATCTCGAGCTACAAGCAGCCTCGGATTAGCCCATTTTCGAGGCGCGCTCTAAGCAAAGCGCGTTCGGAGCGCCTATATCTGTCCTCGGCGGGCCGAAATGAAGTTGCCAAAGCTCCTCTCTCTCCCTCTCTCTCTCTCGAGAAAGGCATTGCCGGCGAATCTGTTACACGGCGGGGATCGAAAATAAAGGAACGCAATTTGGCAGTGCAGCAGGGTTCAACGGTTCCTCGGTAATTAATTGCGGGCGCGCGCGCAAGCGTCGATTGACGACAATACCTCTCGAGAGAGCCATTGTATGAGCCCGATTTTAATTGTATACGATTAAGAATGGAAAGTAGCTTGGACTTGTGCGCGAGCACTCGATCGCGCAGGAAAGTTTTTTTCTTTTTGCGCCGCCGCCGCCGCCGCCGCCGCCGACGACGACGACGACGACGACGAGCAGTGCGTTCGAATAGACCGAGACTCGTCGGAACGAAACTGCGAATAAAACAATGGTAAATCACGGCTGCGCGCCGAGCATAATGGGCCTTTTGGTAATAAACTCCTGAGAAAATGTGCGACACGCTGTATAGGTGTAAACATTACTTTGACAGATTGGCAGTTACGGGCGTTACGTGTTAAAAATTGATTGTTTGCAGTAGGGGCTTTGCAAAATTATACCTACGCGGCGAGAGATAATAATAGCAGCCTCCTTAGCACCGCGGAGCTCAAGTTCGAAAGAGTTCCGAGAAGCGCATTTTTCGCGAGACAACGGCGCGGGCTCAATCTATTAAGCGCTTTTCCACGGATATAAATCGCGCGGAGAATGAGAGAAAAATGGCCGAGCGCTCGTACGTTTACGACCTTATTTCTTATTCCCGTGCAAAATTACAGACTCGAACGCGCGCTGTCCAACCGGCGCGGGTTTCCTTTTTTCCATCGAGAGCGGCGCGCCGCGCGCAACGTTCCTGCGCGATAAACAGCCGAATCCGGCCGGGAAATCTATCCGCCTTGCAGATGCGCTTGAGTAATGAATGCTTTCCTCGTTTCGCGGCTTTCTCACGACCGCCCGATCATTTTTCCTCATAACCTCGCCGGGAGAGAGAACGACGCTTTACGAAATCGGTACATGCAACGCGAGCGCTCGGCAACATGTTCGCCGTGCCCGAGTTTTATTCCCGGCCGTAAGTACTTATCGCGGCCCCGCCGGGAGAGAGAGAGAGAGAGACTTTCGGGGAAAAAGTTTAATCGCTTTTTTGCGACTTTTAAAGGATAACTTTACACCTATTTAACACGGTCTCGGAGTGATAGTCGTTTAAGGAGGAAAAAAGAGCGCGCGCCACGCCGAGAGCTGCACTGAAATCTTTCTTAGATAATCGAGTGTTTGCCGAGCGAAAGAAATATCGGCCCGAGATACGCGTCCCGGAAAGCTGCCTTGTGTACTCGCTCTGAATTTGATTTAGTGGAAAACCACTGGCACAACTTACTATTCACGTTTAGAGAGTAGTTTCGCCGATTTTAAAGATCGGTAAGGGCAAAAAAGATGGTTTCTACTTTTACCTATGAAATTCAAGCAAAGATCGGCTGAGTTCCTTTACAATACGACGAGCATCCGGGGCGAATTCAATTGAAAAGGAAACGTTCTGAAAAATAGAACTCGTAAACACTGGCACATCAATAATTCCATCGTGATAACGAGTAAAATCGAAAGGCCGTCAGAAAGCGCAGAGCCAGCAGTTTCGAGCCTCGGCCCCGAGTCTCGTCCGCTGCTTAGTCCGCTGAATTTCCTCCTGGCGTTTCCATTTTCATAGGAAGCGGCACGCTTCCCCGAATCGTCGAATTCGGAGGACGCATCGCGCGCCCCCTCGTCAAAATCTCTGGTGATCGCGCGCACGGGGGGACCTTCCAGCTACTCGGCTAGCCGGCGGGGTACGCCTCGAGAGAAAGTAAAGTTCTAGCGGGCAGGTACTCACCATGCAGAAGGATGAATCTCGGCGATGGGCGTCGAGAGGAGCGACGAGCGCTGCCGAGCGGCCACAACACAGGGAGACTCCCGTGGCGGTGCTGGTGATGCGTCCTCTCCTCGGCGAGCGCAAAAAACACGTCGCAGAGAACGGGGCCCGCACCCGCAGCCGGATCCTCGGAAATTCGAGATGCTCCCTTCTTCAGCACTCTCCCTCTCCTCGCTCTTTCTTGCGCCTTCAGCAGCAGCAGCACTTACTTTCGCCTCCGCTGCGCGATCGCGCCGATGCATTCGGCCGATCTCTCGCTCTCTCTCTCTCTCCTGCGACTACGCTGCACTCCTCCCTTTTTCGCCGTCAATACCAAAGGGAGAAACAAACAAACGTGCAACGGCGACACAAAGAAGTAGCCGCGGAGATCGGTAAGGATAAATACCGCGACCGTACGAATTTAATTCGAAAATCGGTGCACTCGCGGACTGGTATATATATATATACACATATATGTGTGAGCACTGGGGGCGACCGCGGTGAATCGCGTGCGTCTCCAGCTGCAGCAGACAGAATCAGACGGCAGCGGCGACCGAACGGAGCGCGGGTTCAGCGCCCGACTGAACTGAGGATGCAATCGGCCGCTCCGCCATGGCCATCGTCCGCTCGCTCGCTCGCTCGCTCGCGCTCCCTCTCTCTCTCTCCCTCGCGCTCGCTCGTTCTCGTGGACCCCTGGGTTGCTGGCTGGCGGAGCCGTATAGTTGCCGCGTGCTGCTGCCGCGCCGCCGCTGCTGCTCTGCCCCTCCACCAGCAGTCCCGCTCCTTGGGAGAGCGCAGACAAAGCGGCTGCGCGCGCACCAACGCGTTCCATCACCCCCTCTAATGCCAAACTCCGCGTTCGCTCTCCCGCATATATATATACGTGTGTGCACGCCGGCTGACGGCGCCACCGCGTACGAGCGCAGGCCGTGCCTTCGCCCGAGGAGTGCAGCCCAGACGCGGAAAGACACGCTACTGCCCTCCTCTCTTCTCTCTCTCTCTCTCGTTCTTTCTGCGCTCGGGGCTCCAAAGACGGCAACGCCATGCGATATGCGAATCTCGATGGCAATCCTACGAATTCGATACCGGCTCGGCGCTCGCTCTTCGAGGAGAGAGAGAGAGAGCCGAGATTATATATACGCGCAGAGGAAAGAGAGAGAGAGAGCGTCCGTGGAGACCCTTTCGCGCGATCAAAGGCCGACGGCCGACGGCCTACGTTATACAGTTTTAAATACTGCTATATGCGCCTTCTTTCTTAGTTAGACGGGGCTGGGATTGTGCGTCCGAGACTTGTTGCCGGGGAGCCGATTTTTCGCGAGTCCTGCCGCCGCAGCCGCTGCCTTTGTAACGGTGCAGGAGCTAACGATTTTTCACGGGATCGGTATTTAAATTTTAGATGCATCGGCGGCAGTTTTCTCTAGGTAAGTAAAAAAGGCGGGGATTGCGTCTGCCGACCGCAGAGTTGGAATTCGAAAATTAAAGCGCGCTTTGTTACGAGAGTCGGAGCGAGGAGCGGCTGGCAAAAAAGGAGCGAAAAAGAAATTGGGAGAGAAACAGAGGTAATAATCTACCGTCCAGTAGCTCGGATCGAGGTATCCGTTATGCACACGGATGCTGATGCTGCTTCTGTTGCTTGCTTGATGCACTTGTACAGTGCAACTGCAGTGTGCTCAACCAATCTTCGTAAGCTATATCGGTCGAGCGAGGGAGGATCGCTCGCCGATTGATAATCCCGGCGGGTGCGATGTGGCAGGTTGCGCCGTTGTCAATTGAGAAGAGACGCGCTCGGTGGATACATAATAGTATTTCTTTTCATCATTATTAAAATAAATAATAACATGTGCATAAACTTATTAAGATTCAGACATTTTCAGTGAGAAGCATTTCCGTCAGTACATTTGAAAACTTTAAATGTGTTTTTCTCGAAATGCGATTTTTCAAAACAATACGCAGCACAACTTCAAGAATTGTCATTTTATTCATTCAGTTTTCACCGCATCTCTAAAATAACATTTTAAAGTGAAATACATACGGAATTTTTGATAAGTTAACTTAAATATTATGTTATTTATTACGTTTCAATAATTTTATCAAAAATACCTTTGAAAAAACATCAGTATATTTATTTCTTAAAAAATTAAATTTCTCAAGTAAATTATTGAATTTTAACTCACACGTTTTCTATAATAGGACTATTATATTTAGAATAGTTGATAAAAGGAGAATTTCAATTTAATCACCTTATTTCTAGTTTAAAAATGATTACTCGTCAAATTTCATAAAAAAGGAGATAAAGTTAAAAAGTTGTAAAAAAAATGATTGAAAATAAAAATAAAGAAAATTTCATAATTTATCGTCTTAAACATTATTAACATCATATCTTAAATCTCTTGAAAAATGTAACAAATTTATAAATTTTATAAGATAAGTTGAGTAAACATAAATTTGAAAAATCTAAATTATCGAATATAATTTACAAGAGAAATTGTAGCGAATGCAATACGTGATATGTAAAACAGACATCTCTAAAATTAATTAAACGAATTAACTAACTCGAAAACGATTGAAAAATAAAAGGCCGAGATTTTCCTTATTCAAACAAATTAAAATTTACTTGTTTTATTATCCATATGTTAAATAAATATTAAAAATAAAATAATTTATTATAGTTTTAAATAAAAACATTTTTTTATTATATAAAACAGATAGAATAACAATATGAAAATATATTGGTATATATAAATGGATCCTATCATGAAATTTAGAAGTAGTAACAATTATACTTTACAATTTAAGGAACTAGAAACATTTAATTATGCGATAACAATTGATAAAATATTTAAAAATTTTTTATGATTATCTTAAAATACGTCTAAAATTATTTCATAAATTTAGTGAAATTTATTAAAACAATGTAACAGAAAATTCTTTAAAGTTTACATTTAAATTTCAAACTAAGTTTGTTTGTAATTCGCAATGCATATACTATAGTATTCTGATAATTCGGCTTTATCTTAAACTTGTTTCTATTCTGGAAAATGAAACATATGATTTCTATATTACATAAACATATGGTCTTTCTATATTTATATGCATGCCATCCCTATACAAAGAATTTTGTAAAATCATTTTGGCAACAACATTCTTTTTATTGTAAAAATAGTTGAACACTTTAACTGTTCTTATAAACTTTGTACATAGGTCCTAAACTGATAACAATATTTATTTATACAAGAATAAATGACAACAATGGCAATGGTATTTAAAATTATGCGTAATTATTATTATAAACGAAAGTTAGGTTTTATAGAATTGTACCTGACAATCCTATTGTTAAAATAAGAATGTATTAAGAATGTTTCGTTTATCAAGAGCATAAAAATAAAAAATATTGAAGCGTGTTATATTGGTTTGCATTTCCTACAAATATGGTATCAATGATGATAATTAGTTTTATATGTAGTCGTCAGTTGTTCTAAGAAAATAAATGTCAAAACAGTGTGAGGCCCCAAGCGAGCATAATATGGAAGAAATCCCTTCCACAATGCAAATATACCTTCATGTCGCATAACTTTGGTCAATACATCTATGGCACCTGTGAATTCTGGTTTTCCATTTATTGTTTTCATGTTTTGTATTCTAAAAAGAAATTAATTATGCATTTACTGCTTGCATAAAATTGATTACATTAAAATACTAAAATAATCTTTACCTTGTTTTAGCAATATCAACTGGCATTGAAGCGGTAGTTGTGACTAGACCAGATATCATAGAACTGGCAAAATGCAAAGTTACATTTTCTTCAAAATATCCTAAAAAATATAAAATCAAATTTTAAATAATACGTATGACAGTTAATTATGTAACATAAAATTAGTTTTACCTGTATCTAAAAGAGCTTGTTTAGCTTGTGAATAAGATGCTAATTGAGCAGCATTAACTACCATTGCTCGACCCATTGTAGGAATGGCTCCTCTCCAAAGGGTGAAAAGTCCTTCCTCTCTTATTATGCGGAAGAGTGCATCAAATACATTCTTGTAATTCCTTCTTTCGGCTAAAAGAAAAACAAAAACGAAAATGAAGGTCATTGTTGAAGCTGTTCAAGTTGGAAAGCTGCCAAAAGCATTAGAAAGAATTTAAAAAAGAAGCTAGAAAATTCTGCTCATTTATTTTTCTAAAAACAAAATTGATGCTTTACCAGATGGTAATCTGCCATCAGCTGTCATTCTTATCAAGGCCACTTCAGCTGGGGTTCCAACAAATGCCCCAACGCATCCAGCTAGCATTCCAAGACCTGCTTTGGTAATAAAATTTGGTGGACCATCTACTCTATAAATTATATGGAACGTTCAATAAATCATTGTACTTTTATTGTATATCAAAGCTATTTTAAAACTTACGATGCCAATTCAAACATCCATGCATAAACTCCAAGTCTTGTGGTTGTGTATGTTGCTTGTCGCAAAAGACCTGCAGATAAACCAGCGTACATAGCCAATACTCCTTCATTTTTTAAGATTGATCCAATTACAGTTACAGTGGATGTTTTTTTGCCACTCAGTTGCATTCGATTTTTGATGAGATCAAGTGGCTGAACAAATAACGTGGCTGCCATTCTAATTAGGGTCAGAAATAAATTAATCATGAAATAAAATTCTTCAATACTCAAACAAGTTGAAAGAAAATGACAATATAGAGATTTTCTTTCAAAAGTAATGAATGAAACTTATTCGATAACTGTTACATCACATAATAAATAATAATTTTTAGAACAGAAGCAGCACCCAAAATATGTAACACATTCCCCTTCTTACCACTATCAATTAAGCTGCATTATCTCTTATTAAGCAATGTGCACACAAACATCATTTTCTTCGTAATAGTGTGTATGAAACCCCAGGAAACTTTGATCCCGTTTTTGCATATTCATGCTCAGAGACCTGTCTCGCGCATATCCGCTTAGAATTTACAGAATTCTAGAAATAAAACTCACCCAGCCACGCCGCCGATGGCGAATTTCACGGGGTTCGGCACCGGTCTCTCTTTTATTCCCACAGGATTCATTGCTCACTGGAATACGTCCACACACTGTACGCTGAAATATAGTATCGAGGCTGATCCGCTCTCGGCCTTCGTCGCGCCAGAATATATAGCAGCGAAGGTCGAACACGGCGTCTACGCGTGACTTTGTTTAGCAGTGGCCCGTTCGCGGGAACGTCGAACAGACGTCCGGACTCTCCGGTGGTCGCGTTGGCCGAGGTCGACAAGCAGCCGATGTTTCTCCCGCTCTACGGTCAGCCAAGTTTTATATTGTTTTATACCACAGCAGTTCCGATTGTTGACTCCTAGCGTCACCACGCGGCTATGCAGTAAGTTATTCTGAAGTTTCATCGTCTGCTCACTGACTGTTCTGCTGCTGTTTTACCGCGATCAGGTTCATAAAGTCTTGTTTTTTCAGGCTGTTTGGGGTTTTTTCAGATTCTGTGGTGATGTCAATAAGAAATTGAGAAAATAATTGTATTATTATAGCTAATACGTAAAACTATTACCTTTCTTGGTAAAGACCAGTTGTCTATTTGTGCATAAAAAAATTACTATGTTTCTTTTCAGAGGAAAAAGTATAACAAATATTAAATACCTTTTAGGTGGTTCAAAATACTTAAACGAAGTACTGTACTTATGCAATATTAGAAATATTTGTTAAAGATACTACTAAAATTCATAAAAATTTTTAAATAAATAATAATTTTAGTCAATTATAAGTCAAATTTAAAATTCTTATTCTTATATTGAACGTGGTTATTTATATACATTTAATTAATCTTATAAAAAACCATTTACACGACAGTTAAAGGGAAATCTAAAAAAACTAAAAGGTATTAACATATTTCTACTTACTCTTTAGACTTAAGCAATATTTACAGAAATTATACAAAATGGAAAAACCAAAATAGCATAAAAACTTAATCTTCTTCAGTAAAAAGCCGTGAATACAGCTTGGCAAAGTACTCGTTAAACATGAAGGTAATGACAGTATGCGGCCCAATGCGTCCGTAGGTCGGCCAAAAGCCTTTCCAGAGCGCTGCAATACCTTCTCGTTTAACAATGCTACTCATCACACATACAACTCTCGGCTCCCTCTCCTTTGACTTAAGATTCTGCAGCCGTGTTTTCGCCATGTCAAAGGGCATCGAGTTGAAGGTCGTTACGAATCCCGAGACCATGGACGAGTAAAAGTGCAAGGCGTAGCCGTCCTCCATTTTATCTGCAGGAATAGGTGCGATTACAGTAACGGTCAAGCGAAGTACGTTTTTTTTTTAGTGGAACGGGATGTTACAGAAAGTGGCTATTAAGTGTTTAGCCTGAGCATATGTGGTTATCTGAGACATGTTGACGATTGCGGCTCGGCCCACCGTCGCCATGCTTCCCCGCCACAGTTTAAACGTGCCTTCTTCTTTTATTATTCTTATGAGCGCGTCCCCGACGTTTCTGTAATTTCTTCTCTGGTCTGCGTTTTCAAGGAGCAATATAATAAGTTAAGCATCAGTTATTTTTAGATAACGGAAAGTCGAGAGCACAATTAACTTGTCAGAGCCTCAACAGATTCTGTTATTTATGGACATTTTCAATATTATTATAAAACATCCTTTAACAGGCTGCAAGCAGAAAATGATTTCTTGTCACAAAAGCAGAGACACGTTGAAAACAAATAAATAATTAGTCTTTCAAGCTGAGTTTTTAATTTAAATAACTGTAACTAGTGAAAAGTAAAAAATTGAACGAAAATATCTAACCGTAAGGTAATTTTCCATAGGAAGTCATTCTAACCAAAGCAATTTCGGCGGGCGTGCCGATAAAAGCTCCGGCCGATCCTGCAATCGCAGCCATCAGAATCAGCATGTTAAAGCTAGGTTTCTCCTCGCGAGACCGGCCCCTGAAATCAGTCTGTGCGTCAATTACATACATGCTACGTAGCGCGCAATGACGGTAAGCACCTGTAAAAATCCTTCATCTCGTTGTAAATGCCCAAGCGCGTCATCGTGTAGGTCGCTTGGCGCAGCAGACCCGCGCTCAATCCTGAGTAGAAAGTGGACAGTCCCTCTTTCCTGTATATGGACCTGACGACGTGGGCCATGGTTACGGACTTGGTACTCGTCTGCATCCGATTCTTCATCACGTCCATTGGGTGCGTGATGAGAGTTGCGCACATTCTGGAGAGTGGACAAGGGTGTTCAGAGAAAGAGGCTGACGAGTTTTGGAGGGGGAACTCACCCGGATAAGCCGGCGTTCGCGAAGTTGAGGATTGTTGGTAAGCTTTTGGATTTCTTGGGGAGTCGGTGGAATCTCGGAACGTGTAGATGCTTTTCACCTTTTTTCTCCTTTTCCTCCATTTTACCGTGGGTTTTCAAATTAATTAGAATGTCTACCGCAAATTGTAACACATTTACGTGTATCATATAGACTTTAAGAGACGAGTCAAAACAAGAATCGTGAATGCAAATTTGAGGTTCTGTCACTTGTGGAATGACGAAATTTTTGCAGGTTGCGACTAGTTTTGCTTCTTTCCTATTGGCGCAAATATCCAACAGGTGATATGAATCGAGCCTTCAATTTTTTACCTCTCTTTATTGAAATGACAGTTCACAAAACTTTGTTGTTACTTATATAATTTATTAAGGTAATATACAATAATGACAATTCGAAAAAATGAGTTATGCAAAAGAAAATGCATCTTTTTCGTTGACTGGTTTTGTACAGATAAATTTTTTCCCGCGTTTTCTTTTTGGCCTTTTTGGAGATTCGGCATTTTCTATCGAAGAAGGTGGTTTTAGTCCAATTTCCTTTTTAAATGCCTGAAACGATGTCAAAAAATTAAAAAAATGATTTAGTTTATTAAAAAAATAATTTAGTAACTCACCTCAACCGTTTTGACAATCGGATAAATAGGTCTGACACCTTCTGATTCTTTTATCACTTTTTCCCCGTAATTTAAAATCTTTTGGTTAAGTTTATCAATCACTTCTTTCATTTGCTCTTGAATTACATCTTCTTTCATTTCCTTCTTTCTGTCTGCTTCCTGGATAGCCTGAATGAGATATTTCACATTTAAAAAAATTATTTAAATGAGACATTTTACTCTAATAGAAATGCGATCTCACCATTTGTCTCCTAAGCATCTTTCCGTAAGCAAGCTTCTTCTTCCTTTCTTCTTCAAGACATTTCAGGTCCCAGTTTTTATTAAATTCATCTCGTTTATATCGTTGTTGGATTTCCCACAGTTTCATGTCCTCTTCTTCTTTTCTTTTTAATGCCATCTCTTCCTCAACTTTTTTCAAACTCTCTAGCCATTCAAGTTTGTCCTGCTCTCTTTTTCGTTTCTTTTCCTCCTCTCGTTCTAGTTCTGCCCTTTCTCGTTCTTTTGCATCATCTTCATCCGCTTTGTCCTTCCTTTTCTTCTTTCTGCCTCCATTTCCCATTTCCATTGCTTCGACAAACTTTCGGGCTAAAATTGCAATTATCATGTAAATTTTAATTTTGAAATTAAAATAAGAAATTAGAATAAAATTTCTACCTAACATATCGGTTTTCCAAATTTTCTCTTCCATCATTTTCTTCGACTTTACTTTCCCAATTTTTTCCATTTCTCGCTTCATTTCGAGATACGTTTTCAAACTTTTATCTTGGAATTCACTTTCCATCTCTAATTTCTTTTCCATTTTTTGTTTCTCTTCCATACCAGCCAAAAACATTTTTTTTAACGTTTCCCTTTTTTCTAATTCCTGCAAATAAAAATAATCTTTTATTTTCTGTTCTATAAAAGACAAACATTTGCTCTAAAAACATCTTACTCTTTTTCTCTCCTCTTCCTCTATTTCTTTTATTTCCTTTGCCATGTTTTTCAATTCTTCAATTTCGTCTTTCCTAGTAGCTTCTGCCATCTTTTCTGCATTTTTTTTCCTTTTTTGAATTCTGTGAAAAAAATAATAATAATAATATTAATTTTTCATTCATTTTTCTCCAATTTAGAATAAGAAAGTAGCTTATACAGACTGTGCGATTAATTCTGCTTGATAATTTGCATGTTCTTTTTCCAGATTTTTCTTCCTTTCGTCTTCTTCTTTTTGAAACTTTGAAGCTTCTTGTACAATCGAAGCAGCGTATTTTTCTTCTAACTGCTTTTCAACGTCTTTAAGTGACTTGTTAAATTTCACTTGCTCATCCAATTCTCTAAAACACTTAAATACGTATTTCATTTACAAGAGGTAAAAAATTAAAGTTAACATTAATTCTTTTGAACTAAAGGCTACCTCTGATATTAGCAAAGCTCGATTTATTGCTCTGCACTGTGGTTTTTGATAAAGCAGCAATTCTTTAGCTTGCTTAACAATTTCGGCGCGTTCTATTGCGTTTTTAGCTGCCATATCCTTTGTAAATTGTATTCTCGCTTCTTCGTCGCGTTTTTTACGAGAGAGCAGCTCCTGCTTTCTACGAATTTGTACATTCTGTGAAATAATTATAATCAACCGTTAGCTTAACTTCGATTAAGTACGCAGCAAATAAAATGTAAAAGCTGCACCTGAGCCGTGTCTTCCCATGCTTTCGACATTTCGTAGGTAGCTTTTTTAAAAGCTTGTAACCTTTTTCTCTCTCGCTCGGCGAGCAGAGCTGCCCTTTCCTTTTCGTGCACATAATCCTGAAATCGCTCGTATTCGCTTTGCGGAACAATTAATGCCAATGTTCTTTCCTCAGCCTTTTGAGAATCGAATAAAGATATAATGCGGGAATTAAGTATTGATTTCGATGAATGTAATTAAACGGTTATCTTACTTTTGTATTTTCCAAAGTTTGTCCAGGTTTTAAATAATAAACTGAGCGCACTTTTGGCGTAGACAAATTTTTCATTCGTACCATTGTTCTTAACTTTACTACTGAATTTACACTTTTTAAAGCTGCAATGAAAGACGCAGGTTATTTGTAAGTCGTACAAATAACCTGCGTATCCTGTATATTTACCCACAGTAGCTAGTTGCTATGGTATCCAAATTATCGGCTTGTTTTAGTCACCTGCAATTCTTAACGCTTCTGGCAACCGCCAATGTATTTTTTTTAGACTTAACACGGATATAGCTTATTTTTTAATAAAAATAATGGTTTTTAAACTATAACAATTTATAAAAACATTTCCATTGGGAGACTATAAAAACATTTATTTATATAATTAAAAAATAAACTTTCAGTCAATATAAGTTTTATTAAACAATTTTTATCAATTTCTGTTAATCAAAATGTTAATTTATATAATATTGTTAATAATAGAATGGGAACATGTGGGTTAGTATTGAAAGAAGTCGAACAATTTATATTATTATGAACATGATTTATTATACGTTGTTATTTATGAACAATCATAGTAATGAAAAGTAGTTATAAATTGAGCACGTCGACATAGAAGTGATAATCCTGGAAAACAAAGTAGGAGGCAAATCTGATATTTTACTACAGCTGCATGAATATTCATTTCTCGTATATAATATTAAAATAATTATTGCTATAATCAACGTAGAAAAATCATTTTAAATATACAGAACGTTCGAGCCAAGACGACAGACAGCACTCCTCGTACAATTTTGTGAAGCCTGCTTCATAATTTCTTAAATAGAATTTCAATCGATGAAGCGAAACAGTTTATGAAATATACAACACGCTGTGCTTATTGTGCAAAGAGCCTGTGTATCTATATCAGCTGGTAAAGGGTTCGCTTCTCTATAGAAATAACAATTATATTTTTCCAATATTCAATAAAGATTTTAAATTTCATGACAGTAACCAACTCAATATAGGTGTTGCTGTGTACAACGATAATTGATTTTCTGCTAATTTAACATCTTTTAAACACATTTCTATTCGTCAAAGATTTAATTTTTGATTAGCTAACAGCGCGTACATTTTTTTAATCAATAATAAAAGATGCGTTCTCAATGAATTGATATAATGCGGACATTAATGAAAATACACTTACAATATATATACATATACATCAGTGATATTTCTGTCGATATTACCTAATATCATTTGTTGCCGTCTAAAGACTGGCGAAAGTGCTTTTTTCTAAAAGAACTCAAGCGTTTCTTTTAGAATGCAAATGGCTGTCTGCAACTGAAATTTACTAGCTCCTCAATAACCGGCAAATGATTACTGAGGTTCGAAAAATCAACATTTCACCAATCTTCCCTAAGAGTGTCTGTTTTACACGAGTATGTAGGAGAATTATAGGAATCATATGTACTTTTCGCAGTATGTCTACCGCGTAGCACAATGTTGCACGTTTGACACTTAGGTTCGAGATACAATAAGACGAGCGCAATATCGACATATAATATAACAACAACAGCAACAATGTATACAACAGCTGTTTAAATGCAACAACGATGTGAACTGATTTCATCTGGTAAAACTCGTGAGGCGCAGTAAAGTATGCACTACATTGTGGGACATCCAAAGTTTATGACCGAAATGTGAAATATTAGATACGTTTGTAAGAGGAAGTATGACATGACACCTGGAATTTAGTAAAAGTACGCGCATGTACACTCCTGCGTACATGTTAAGGTATCGATCGCCTAGATACATACAGAAATATTTCGGGATACTGTGATATGTTTGTGTTATACTTTTTATACGTTTATTCTCTTGCTAAATTAATGTAACTCACGATACAAAAGCAACGCGCGCTCGCGGCCTCTCTGAAAAAATAGGTTCTTTTTTGAAAAATAGTTTCTTCTTCTGTGTCTTAGAAAAGTGGAGCTTGCGAGGCTCGAGCGGTCGGGTTCCTTTTGTTCTCTCATCATGCTCTCATATCTCTCGAGCTAAAAATTCAGCCGCCAACCGTTGTCTGGTTAAAGCGTGGCAGTGAGAGATACGCCATTAAGTTTGAGCTTCAGTTATCTCGAGAGAGCAACGATTACCGGGGGCTGTATTAAAAATAGATGTCTCAATTCCTAGAATATTAATGGAGTCGGCCGGTCACGCGTACAATCGTGGCTGTCAATTGTTGCGCGCGAGCCTGACCGTTTAATGTAGCGAATATTTGTGCTTAGTAAAGTCATGTATGCAAAAGGAAAGTATATCCTTCCGTTTAAAGCTGATGCACGTCTTGCAGAACAGATTCATAAGGCAGTCGTTGTAGTATCTTCGCAAGAAATGAAAAATCCTATAGTTTCGGACGAGAACAAGCAATGGCTTGTTTCATTATTTAATATGATATTTGTGATAATTGTGAAATATATATATATTTTTTTTAGAGGGAGCCCCGCTTGGGGTCCTCATCTCAGTAGCCTAAGGTAAACCGCTTTACCGTACTGTTGTCCCAGCTGGTCGATCTACTTAGATCCCTCTACGTTCTTTTTAACCTTCCTCTTATATTCCTAACCTCAATTGCTACCTCCTCCATCTACGCATTTTCCCAGGGTTATGCTTGATGAGCGGGAAAATCTGTAGGCAAACGCAACGGGATAAATCCTGATTAGGAAAACTCCCTTCGGAGATGACCAATGTATTGGCGTATTCAATTTCGGTGTCTATGTCACATTACGTAGGCTTAGTCACCGAAATCGTACATAACCACTCGTCCCGCTCACTTTGTAGGATGTTAAAACACGCCTAACCGATCGTACAAAGTTGCATAGGCAGCGGTCATCCATCCAAGTAACACACATGCCCAGCGCTGCTTAACTTTTGACGATCGGCCGAGGCGGGCTCCCGCCACCCTGCTAATGCGTCGGTGTATATATATATATATACATATACATATACATACATGAATTAATAATACATATGATGTTAGTTTAACCTTTAAAGACACAAAATCGCCGACAACAGACCAAATGCCAGGTAAGACACTTCAAGTGCCCTAGACATCGGATCTGACATCATCCTCTCAACTGCGATTAGGCACTTGACGCTTATTGTGTTACGTCCTAATCTTACCTATTTAAAGTGTGAATGTACATCCATTCAGGCTATAGCTTACAGCTTTGCTTTCTTCTTTAACTTTTAACCTGAATGCGATGCACTGTTGTTAAACCGATTAAAATAACTAAAACTTTTACGCCCAGGGATTTGAAACTTCAGATCTTCAATTCTGCAAACTGATTCGCTGAGTTCTTCAAATTCAACAGTTGTCTCGAAACACAACTCTCGACTCATTCATACCGACGCATTGGCGGGGCGACGGGAGCCCCCCCGGTCAGAAAAATCTTGGGGCTACCCTCAGTATACGTAACGGCCTTATAAGAATTTTTATAAGGGCCTAATAAGGTGGATTGCGGTGTATTACACGAGGCCCTGGTTTGCCAAGCTAAATTCAGAATTTACCTAGATGTGCCTTTAATACCCTGAAATAGCTAAAATCAAAACTCAGGTCCTTACAACGCCCGCGGAAAGCCATTATTTCTATTCTCATGTATGAACATAACCTTCATAATAAATACAAAAATGAAATAATTATAAAGTTTAGAATAAAATAAGCAATAAAATTTATATTAATATAATAAAACAGTTGTAATAGGTGATAAAAGGGACATAACCAGAAGCAACAGTGTTATGAACTGTCAATTTCTGCTTAGTTTCCCACTTAAAACGTCAGGTCTTTGCATAATGCACCGCTAAACGCCTTATAAGGGCCACAAGTTTATTTTAAGACATCGGATCATGCCTTAACAATGATTCTGATCGGGCCGCCTCGGCCGATCATCAAAGTTAAGCAGAGCTGGGTACGTATTATTTGGATGGGTGACCGCTGCCTATGCGACTTTGTACGATCAGTTAGGCGTGTTTTCACATCCTACAAATGTGAGCGGGAGGTGTGGTTATGTACGATTTCGGAGCGGGTTTTCCTAATCAAGTTTATTCCATTGGGTTTGCCTACAGGTTTTCCCCACTCATGAGGCATAACCCTGAGAAAATGCGGAGATCGATGAGGTAGGAATTGAGGTTAGGAATATAAGAGGAAGGTAGAGGGATCTTTTTTTTCAATAATTTCCCCGAAGGATTGGACTTTATGTTTATTTAACTTTAGGCCATGACCAGATAGTTTTTATTTTTATCAAATTTTATGAGGAGGCGGGCTTCTTGTGCAGGCCTATAACTGCCGACTGTGGGTACTCCTGCACTCAGTCATTATATAATCGACAGGCAGACACAGAGTAGGCGCTTCGATAGCCTCAAGCACCCTCCCCGGGCATTTGATTCGATCTCGGCCATCAAAAAATCCAGATTCTTTTTTGAGAAAAAGCCTCCGAAAAATTTGAGCTGACCGGGATTTGAATCAGCGCCCTAA
>JAWWEM010000010.1:20019011-20040678 GCA_035582935.1 Ormyrus thymus | reverse complement strand
ATGGGCCTTTTGAGGCAACCTGACAAGGGCCGCGGAGAGGCGCTATGGCCTGCCTCATTTTATTTCTAATCGGGAAGCGATGTTTGTCGTTGGAGGCAAGAGTCTTACCGCCTGAGCCAAACAACGCCCTGTAGAGGGATCTAATTAGATCGATCAGCTGGGCCAACAGTATATAGGTTGCTGGCAGAAACCCCAAGCGGGGCTCCCTCTCAAAAAAAAAAAAAAAAAAAAAACGACTCATCCGATCAGTGAATTATGTTTAGATTAAAAGTCAAAGGACAAAATAGAGCTGTAAGCTATAATCTAATCATCGTACACTGTGCCCAGGAAGACGATGATGCTCGATGCTCTGTAAATCAGCCTATAGAATGGAAAGACTCAATTTTTAAACCCCTGGGCGTAAATTTTTAGTTTTTTTAAATTTTAGGATTCGAAATCGTATGTGTGGCTAAACTTATAAAATGAATTGTAATTCTCAAAAGGTGTCATCAAAGCCCAGTTTCCGTAAGTGAGATGCTCCCTTTTCAAGTCTTCGTTTGCAACAATAAATACGATGTCGGAAAAGACAAGCTTTCGGTGTACACATTCGTCAGTTGAAAAATCATCGTCGTCGACTACCGCAAAAAACTCACTCGACGCAAGAAACGCGCAACGCAAATATAGCGAATCCTAAAAAAATGCTAAAAAAACGAACACTCGGAAGTATACAATAACGTACGCACAAAGTCGAGAGACAGACTACACGCGACAGTACGACGAGAGACACAGTAAAGTCGCAAGGACATCGAACTTAGAACTTGTGCGTCTTATAGAGCCAGACGAGGTTGGCGAGTCGGCCCTCCTGCCTCAGCACCATCCTGATGTAGAGTCCCGACTGCTCGGTGACGTGCTGCGGCGGCGGCGGCGACGGCGTGGGAGGCTCCACCACTGGACTGGGCGGCGACGCGACGACCTCCACGTCCGCCTGGACGAGGATTTTGTTGGGCTGCTGCCTCTGCTGCTGACGCCGATTCTCGTCGTCCTCGGCCAGCGGCTCCTCCTCGATGCTGAGCGACTCGGCCCCCGAGCCCGAGGAGGCGTGATGCTGCGCCAGCTGGTGCCGCTGCTGCTGCTGCTGGCTGCACTGCAGACACGACTCGTCCTGCACCGCGGCCGCGTTTTGATCCGCGACCGCGGAGGCCAGAGGTTAGTTGCTACCCGAGTGCTGCCGGTGATCGCTCCCGGAACCGGCGTCGCTGCCCAGCGAGTTCAAGGTTATATTGCTGCCGTAGGGGTCCAGCGAGGACTGGACCGACATGCTGCGCCCCTGGCGCCTCACTCGGTGGGGAGAGAGCTGCCCGGGGTCGACACTGGTTGGGTCTGCCTGCAACCAATTTCGCGGTTATTACCACGCTCCTTACGACGCACTTCGCATTACTCGACTAATAAGGAGCGTTATAAAATTGGAAAGTCTATTGCGAAAAGGTGTTTCTGAGCTAGCTGGGCATTGAAATAAGTGGACGCACCTGATAGGCCAGAGCATTGACGATGATGGAGTGGGGCACGAGCCCCAGCGGGTGGACTTCGTGCATCAAAACATTAGCCGGTATCTTGTGAAACTGTATGTACTCGATAAAGTTTCCAATTACGTCCTTGAGCTCCATGTTGGCATTGCCGTCGCAGTACTTCTTGCTCCACATGAGCGCGGCCTGTAATAAAAGGGCCAAGCCTCGCATCATCGGGCGGATATAATTTTCCCGGGAAAGTTCGCGCGCGCGTTGTGTTTAGGCGTACCTGGAACTTGGTAAACTCATCAGCCCGCAGCTCGTCCCGCGCCAGAATTAAGCGCACCACATGCTGCGGCAGCAGCGTGAAGGAGCCCAGATTTAGTACCTCGTTTCCTCGCTCATCGACGAATTCCAAAACCTGAGTACATCAAGAGGAAACTCGCTAATGACCTTTGCTTCTCTCGCCCATGAGTACGGAGAGGTTTATCGTGCAATTAGTTAAAGATGTATTTTTAATACCGAATTGCAGGCTTGTCATTTTTTATATTTAAAAAGAAGCTTTTTACATAAAGCAATTTTCCTTGTAAAAATAATAATTAGTAAAATAATAATGAAGAATAGTCGAAGAATTACCTTCTGCACGAGGGACTTGGTGCATTTGTACTGTATGTATCTCTCGGCAGAGGCCAACAGGGCGCACACAGTATCCACGGTAATGCAGCACTGGACGAATCCCGCGCAAGCCCGGCGAAGCTCGTCCAGTCCATAATAATCAGCTGCATTCATCACGCCTGCACAGAGAGCAAGTTTTCGCGCTCGGTGAAACGCTCGGCGAGGCGCGCCTAGTGCGCGTATGACTGTACGTATAATAAGCCGCAACGGAGTATAAGTGCAATCGAGCGCATACCCAGCAAAGTACGCGGCTGCAGAGTGACGCAGCCCGTGTGAATGTACTCTATCAGCTGGCGGAAAACGTCCGGCTCGAATTCCTCGATGATGTGCGTGTGATGCTGGTTCGACTGGGGCTGCGGTTCCGCAAAGCAGATAACGAGTTTGAGATAGGCGTCGACGTGGGCGCCGCTTGCTTTTCGTTTTAATATATGTGGAAAAGGCGAAGTAGCTGAATTTTAGTCGGCGCTGCTTTTGGATGAAAATTGCTTTGGATCTCGCGAATGAGCAAGTTTCGTTAATAACGCATTCAGCGCGACAAACTGTTTGATCTCGAGTCTAAAAATTCTTTTGAACCTTCCATCCATATTCAATTATTTCACCTTGACTATAAGTAAAAATGTATATCTTTCTCTACAACTTTCTTCTTGTGCCCAAGAAAAGAAATTTTCTATTTGACTACTTAAGACGAACTACAAGTGAAGTATGTACGTTAAAAAAGACAACACAATCGCTAATCTAACAATAAAAAGTACTAAAACTTCCGCTCAATATTAGCGGTTTTGCGTGGGCTCTTTTCTGTTCTATCTTAAAACTATATCCTAGGAAATGAAAAAAAAAGTGTAATTATTACGCAAATGTGCTCGCAGATACATAAAAATCTAGAGATAGGTGAACTACTTACGGAACTTCAAGTCGCTAATTAGACGTGACTTCGACTACACGTTACGCTATGCAGCAACATGCATGTATACGCATGCGTGGCGCAAAGATTCTTCTATATGCGTAATTAAATTACTTGAAAAGTTCTTAAAAAGTAAAAATGTGCAAAAATAGACTTCTAGATTGACAAAATACTAATATAATCTATAATATAAACTAAGAATCGATGATCTAGTATGTGCACCGATGGTGAAAACTGTCGCTGACGCAGTACATGTCAAAGGTACATAAAAAACGTTTAAAAAGGTGAAAAAATTGGAAATTTTAGTGTTGGATTAATACCTCTTGTATGGGAGCCAGCTGCTGCGTGAAACCTGATCGCTACATGACACAACAACACACGGTGTTTGAAAGTGAATACCCAACAGATTTGTTGAAAAATCATTCGAAACTGAGCCGGGTGAAAAAAGTGCAAGAGGAGCCGTTCCATTTCTGATGGAATATCTCAAAAAATCATAGAAGCGCTCCTGCACTAATTTCACCGCATCAATTATTGAAATATGTATAATTATATACGGTCCGTCCGAAAAGTTCCAAAGTGCATTTAATCCTCGAGCCACGTTATTTTTACAGAGTCCATTGGCAAGAATTATAAATGTATCATCTCCATGCCGCCTATCGCCTTACATCTTCTAATCTCGGCTTGTTTCGAAAGCTCCTTAGCCGTATAGCCGCGCAGAAGGCGAGAGCAAACAATGGACCGTTTAAAGTTTGCACGGCCGTGAAACTTGTCCGTACCGCAAGAATTAGAACGTTCCTAACTTAAATTGCTCTTTTCGAAGTTTCTTATTTGCCAAGGAGACGATGTTACCTTGCGTGCTTGGACAAGCCGACGCTTGTTTAAAAAACAAATACTCGAGTAAAATCCGAGATTTTTTTTTGTAAGAAAAACGTTTATGTAATAAGCATGCGGAAGAAGCAACAACATTAGCAGTTATGCAACTAATTTTATTTTCATATAATACAAAGACTTTAAGAAAAATTAATTAGCGTCCGACTTTAAATTCTAGTAATAGAAGCATTAAGAAAGCATTGTCCGTTGGAAGATAGCTAAGATGATAAATATTGACAATGCATTAAACCGTCCAAAGACCCTAAGTAAAGCTTCGTCATATTTAATTCAGAACTTTTCGCGGCAGACCGTCAATCACCCGGAGGTACTACAATTTAGCAGCGCATAATCCCTCATCCAACATTAACATGACTGTCACCGGGCTGTTTACGGCCCTACATGACTCTATAGTCCTCGCTGGAGCGGCCGGGAGTGGGAGAGGAGGAGGAGGAGGCGTCGTTCGTAACAGCTGCTCGGTTACTAGGCGGTAAGTAAGTAGGAACGGTCGTATATATCACCGCGGGAAAAGTGCCCGCGACAAAAGGCGTCGCATAATTACCTGTTGCGCGGCGTTCTGCAGGTTCAAGAGCGGCTCCGAGCTCCTCTTCAGAAAGTATCTCAGTTTGTTCTCTTTCGGCGGCTCCTTCTTGCGCTGCGGACTTGGCGCCTGGTACAGCAACTTGTGGAATACCCTGCGTGCATTTGCATTAGCTCCGTACTCTTAATCGTTCCTTTATTGCGCCGCTTTATGGGGGGAGATGCATTGCTGGGCAGATGCCGCGGCGGCGATAGGATTGTGAGGAATATAGGTGGGGCTTGGCGGAAATACTTTTTAATGAGAGTTAGCGTCGCGTTTTATTGCAGGCTTTATAATTTTGCACTTGCATTATTTAATTTTCTCGACCTTCTCGCTACCATATGGACCATTGAAATGCGATGGAATCTGCGACTTTTAGACGCGGAATCCGAATCATCTGAACTTTGATCTTATTAAATGTATATTATGAAAGTAAATTATACAGGCTTGCAAAATTAAAATTAAAATTAAAATTCACGATGTTCAGGGGATCTGTCTATTCATAGTTTTAATTATGCCATAAATACTTGCATATTCAGCAATTTACGTAATTTATAACTGTTATCAAAACAATTTCCGTTGAAATAGAAGCTCTAATAAAAGCAATTACTATTTATATGAGAAAGTTCTGATGGGATGCCGATATATGTAGAGCTATGGCGTCCCTAACAACTAGTTGCGCCGTAAGTAAACGTATATGAAGCATTCCTCTTCTAAAAATTTAAAGTTCCATTTACTGAAAATTACTTTCCACGTGAATATTTAAGCTCGGCATTTGCATACATGCCTGCAGAATTTAATGCTGAGCTTGAAATTCATTTTAGAATCTCTTTGAAACTCTTTGTTTATCGTTGCATCCTAAATGTATATTAACATGATAAATAAGTCAATGATATATTTATTGAAAGACAATAAAAGACGAAGAATTGAATCTAGGCTCCTGAAAAATTCAGAGCAGAGCTCTTCTCTGACTTTGAACAGGCGAGGGACGCCATCGGCCACGGAAGGGAAGGTACTCACTTGCTCCGGGCGGCGAGGATAGCCTTGACCGCGCAGACGGGCTCTCGCGTGTCCCCGACGAGGAAGGTGACGTCGCAGAGCTCGGGCATCCGAGCGAGGAACTTCATGTCCTCGGCGAGGCCGGTCTTGTTCTCGAAGGTCGAGTGGTCCGGGTCGTCCAGCATGCCGCCCGAGCTCGACGCCTCCGGCATCGCGCCCAGCTTGTCCCCCTCGCTCTACGCAGGGCAGGCCCTGCCCGTTAATAAGCTCCCTCTTTCTCTCTCTCTCTGCAAGGAAGCAATGAGCAAGCAAGCAAGCAAGCAGCGGTGCGTACCTGTTGCTCGGCCCTGGGAGCCCGCTCGCTCGTCGGGCTGCAGCTGCTGCTCGCGCTCCGAAAGAACACTTTGGCGTGGTGGGCGCGCAACGGGCCTCCCCAAGACTGCGGGCCTCCGGGCTACAGCAGCCTCGCCTTCTGCGCGCCGCCGCCGCCGCCGCCGCCGCCATGCATCGATCGGTCAGCCCTTCGAGCGGCGATTTGCTGCCTCTCTTTTTTCCCGATAGCGAGGCTCCGAGGGAGAGAAGGAGAGCCTCCGATGCCCGAAGCTCCCAGCCTGTTGCCCGGGCTTCTGCGCAGAAGCGCCCACCGGGGGAGAGAGAGAGCCCCCGATCGAACGCACTGCCGCATGCGCCCCGAGCTCGGGCTGCCTCCCCCGATAAAGTGCATCCTTCTTGCTCCACCCTGCCGCGGCCTGCCTCGTGAATGAATGTTTTCAAGCTCCGGGGGAGAATGAATTTTGGATCATTGGAAGGGAACGCGGGAGGAGCTTTCGCGGAAGCGGCGCGCTCCTGAGGGCCTGATCAATTATTTTCAGACTTTTTCTTTGATGAATTAGAGCCGTAAGGGGGAAGCGCATTCAGCGAAACCAGGTCAAGCTCAAAATCCTCTGGGCGCAAGCGCAGACGTCTCTTCATTCATGCCTTCAGCTTTATGTCCTGTGCCTGCTGTGTATTATGCCATTGTTTCATTAAATTCAAAAGATTCATTGTAAAATATAGTCCTTTCATGTATTCACAACTTTTTCTTCAAATACTCGCATCAGAGTAGCTTCGTCAACTAATTACATGTTTATTTTTTTAAAGCACTGGAAAAAGCGAGAAGAAAGGGGAAAAAGGGAGAAAAAGGGAGAGAAGGCGGCAAAAAGCCTCGAACGGGTAGATCAGAAAGGCGTGAATATCTCGAAGAGCCAAGTCGGCGCTTCGGCGCAAAGGGGAGCACCGCAGCAGCGACACTTCGAGGCTCGTTCATAACGCGGCTGCGCTAGAATAACGAACGATTTCATTTTCGCCGCTCGAGCAGCGAAATCCGCACTTTAATCTAACCGCGCCACCTAATTGCCGCTTTTACTGGCGAAAATACACAGGCTTTTATTTATTTACAAAGCCGCGGCGCGCGCCGCGCATTTGCGCGAATGAGCTGATTGTTTAAAAACGGGCAAATGGCACCGTGACGGCGGTGGCGTGCGTTAAACATTCAGTCGGCGCGAAATTGTTGCTCTAAGCGAAACCGTTAATTTAAAGCACATAAATCAGAGCCACTCGTTTTTTTTTTGCAGCCGCTTAGGATAACATCAATTAGGATTGTGGAAAGGGGCGGTAGGTACACACAGATAAAAATCTCGTAACATAAAACAACATCGATTTTATTCAACACAAATGTTTGCACGATATCGTAGAGTTTGTTTTCTTATTCGTGATGATGACAATAGTAGTTTTTTTTGTTTTTTTTTTTTTGTTTTAATGTTTAATTCTAATTCTCGTAATATTTATTTACATGAAATATAAGGCACGTTCGATATTACATCGATGAACGCGCGGCGCGCGAAGAGTCGCAGCCGCGCCGTCTCATATGTCACTTTCTCTTACGATATGCCACATCCTTACCAAACGTAGAAAATGTTCCGTGTGTTTATATATATGTATATATATTTATGTATAGTATGTATATGCATAACCGTCCGCGTACAAACGTTTCTCTCGTCGTTAATCTTACGTCTGACAATGCCGCGATCGCTCGGTGCAATCGAATCGAGTTCTCTCTCTCTTACAAGTAAAAACGAAGGAAACGCATTGGAATGCTTAGTCGGGCAGGTCAGATAAGAGGCCTCCGTAAAAGTCTTAATTAAAAAGGAGACAATCGCTCGAGGCTGACGAGTCTCGGAAGAAAGTTTATGCGCAACGCAGAGTAGAAAGGAAAACGAGTATAAATGCACGGTGATACCAGTATAAACCATATAGGCGTCGGTACAGTAGGAATCTGCGCCGAGTCGAACACTTAAGGGCTAACTGGAACGATCCGATTGGCCGATTAACAAGTGTATCATCGTCGAAGCGTTACATCAGATTCCGCGTGGGCGCGGAAGTCGGGGAGAATCGAAGGGCCGAACACACTTGGGCCTCTGGAATTACTTTATTGATTACGATAATTGGCAACTAGTAATGAGCTAATTTAAAGTCTCATGCGCACGTATTCTACACACTCTATTCGTAATCTATATACTTTAATCTCTTTCTCTCGCTCTCTCTCTCTCACAGCACCACTTTTATTATTTTTCCATCGTACTCAACCGAACTCTCTCTCTCTCTTTCTCTCTCTCTCCTGGCAGCTTAATCCTAAAATAAACTGGCATTGATCGTAGTTTATCTTACAGAAATGTACAAGGCCTACGAGTCTCTAGTATTTTTCGTTAACCGTTATTATAGAAAAAATATAAAAATAATATCCCTCGAGGCGTGTGCGTAGACATCAACGGAACGCGCTTATTACAAGCCCACACCTCTGCTCGACGATACATATATAATTCATCAAGGTGTCCAACAAGAACAATAATAATATAGCACTCGGCAACAAGGATTCTCTCTTTTATACAGGATGCGGGGGCGATCGTCGGCCCTACGACTGCTGCGCGAGGAAGGGCGGCCAGTGCTGATGCGACTGCAGGTACAGCTGGTGCTGCTGCTGCTGCTGCTGCAGCGCCCTCAGCGGCACGCGGTATCACAGCTTCGACGGGTCGTAGTTCTCGAAAATCCACCTCTGGCGCACCGACGATGGAGTGCACTCCTCCATCAGCAGACGCTGCTTGCTTTCCGTTATCGCCAGGCACTTGCCGCTGCTCTCGTGCCTGATCTGCTTAGTCTGCAACGACAAATTAGCCATTTAGAACGAGCCACTTGACAATCTTCCGATATATTTTTTATACGGGAGGAGTAAAATTTAGAAATTTTAAATTCCAAAACGCCAAGCTGCTTGTAACATTGTGGGAAAGCAATCTTGAATAAACTTTACTTCGCTTTGCATTTTCTCGTATTGTTTGGAAATTTGATGTATTTATGAAAGTTTATTTTTAGAAAAACTTTCTTCTGTGGTATAACGGAAAAAATTGATTAACCCAGAACCTTCGCAACTTTATTCTATAAAGCAAATTGTGGGACAATGGTGATTCAATCAGAACTTGGAAATGTGACGACCGTAGATTTAAAAAAATTCTGAGAATTTATACAATAATGCTCCCGCGCAGACACGTGTAATCGGGATATTGTAATTACGTATTGTATTTCTTACCGCACGGTAAATTATGAGGACGTTTACACATGTTATGTACGTTAATGTAGGTCAACAACTTTTTCCACGAAGGAATAAAAAATTGAAAATTATGAAAATAAAATGAAAACTTTTTCCCCATGAACATGTTTTATTTTTAAGTATTATATACGAGAGGTTAAAAAAGTTCTTTGTAAAAAGATATTTTCTCGGTTTTATTAGGTTTTAAAAATATATTCGTATACTTTAATTTTAAGAAGGTTTATTCTTTAATAAAAAATATTGGATTTATGCCCGTAAAGTAAACCAAATATTTGTATGAATTTTCAAATTTAAATACACAAAAGCAATAAAATTATTTATTCGCCATTAGTTTTTCATAAGGCTGTTCAAATGAAACATTTTATCTGAAGCTTCAATTTTCATTTAAACGCAATGAAAAATTAAAACAAAAAATTTTAATATTTCAGAAATGCAATCCTAATTTTCCTGTTCTTTTAATATAAGTTTCCAACGATATTTTTATGAATTTTCAGTTTTATCTGTTTGAAAAATATCATATTGCCTAATAAAAGAGAGCGAAAACTCGACAAATGTTTACCCAGATGCAGGCAAACGTAATAAAAATAATAAAAGTAACGAAATTTACGAGTGCAATTAGCCGATCGGCGAAAACACACGTCAAACAAAGAACCAACAACGATATCCATATCTTGGCGCGATATTAATTCATTTCCCCGCGCGGCGGCGACGCTACAGAACAATAATTCCGCTCCGCGCGCAAAAAACAAAAAATGAATTCCACGCCCGAGCTGAAAGTTATTATGCACGCATAAATAACAAGTGGCGCGCTCCATATACACGCGCGAGCGAAAAAGCGAACGGTACGCATCAATAAGTCTTTTTCGCGCGTGAAAAACGCGCTCGCTTCTCCCCCTTAACACTCCCGTTCGCTCGTGCCTTCTTTGTTCCGCCGCGTTTTTTGATATTTAATGGGCCGAGCCTCCGCTCGTTCGGACGAGATTGAATTACGGCTCCGCGCCTCCCGGTCGTAATGAAAATGTTCCCTTTTATGCATTGGCACCTGATCACAGCCGATTATCCTGGCTGCCCCCCTCGACCGATGGCAAAAAGAGGGAGAGGGCGCAGGTGGCGGCCGCTATCCAGAATTTCAAGGAATTTTCGCTCGGATGTTTTCATTAACTTCGGTTACGATGTAGCGGTAAATTTAGCGCCGCTTTAATGCGCGGAGAGAATGCTGCGAAATTTTTTTCAATGAAGGAAAGCCCGCCTGCACGGCGATGAAAAAATGTTACTCCGCACCTCGGGATAAAAAAGCCGAGTTACAGTTCATATTTATGTGTTTATGCCTTCTGCCGCAAAGCAGAAATGAAAAGCAGAGGCTGCTTCTTGAATCTGTGTAAAGGTATTCAAGGCAAAGGACATAAAAGACTCACTTGAGACACGTGAAAGGGTAAATATTCCAATTAGTTTATAGAGAATTCAAACAAGTATTTGATATGTAAAATTACAAAGGTAGAAAGGGAGCTTGCACAATTTTCATTTTAATTGCAAACCAATTAGACATTTCTTACAATATTGCGCAAAGAGCTTTTACTTCAAAATGCATTCGAAATTGAAAAGTTAGCCGAAAAAGCTAGTAATAAAACTAAAACTAAAAGGACCCACTTTTAAGTGCAAATGGAGTATAGGTTCTTTCGAATCTATTGCTGAAGTAGTTATTGTAGTTATTAAAATTTTACTACCGTAAATCAAAAGGAGTATTCGAAGGAATATTCTCCGGTTGTTTCGTAAAATAATATTACGAAACAAAGCTTCTCCAAGATTCTCCTCGTTTACGCTTTTCAATAAAACTTGTTATTTACCGCATTAAAAGTGAAACGCTCTCGCAATTGTTGCGCAATAAACAATCCCTTGAAAAATAAGAAGAAAAGAAGCGCGTTTAATTCCGAAAATCTGCTCGTTTCCATTCAGCCCGATTTCATTCTTATTCGTATACAATACTTGCCTTTATCCACGCCAAGATCATCTTGTGGATTAAAGGAAGAAAAAAAGGTAGATCCGCTGCCCTAAACGAAAAGGAAGAAAGGGCCGGAGTCTATATCTACCTGAGTATTGTAGGTCCATTGCTGGTTTCCTTTGCTTCCGTGGCACGGATACAGTATGACCTCGGTGCCGCTGTAATCCAGGCAGGACTCGTCTCTGCGTATCTCCCCGGTCTTGCTGAGCATCCAGTACTGAAGCAAAGAAAGCAGGACTCGTCATTAAAGAGATTCGAATCGCTCGTTCCGAGCGACAGAGAGGGAGAGCGGGAGTATCGAGGATCCGAGCGGCCGCGGCACGCAATTAGCGCGCGAGAAACCGCCTGGGCGGTCCTCGAAATTGACTCGGTTATCCAATTCCTGGTAATTCGCGCTCGCCGCCAGACTCCCTCTCCCTTTCTTTCGCTCGGCGTCGTGTTATGGGATTGGCTTGGCGGGTAGGTAAGCGTTATTTAGCGCAGATTGCCGCGGAGCGTCATTAGCCCAGCGTCAAAGTGTATAAAACAAACTCTCCGCGGCCGCGCGGGCAGAGAGAAAGGCAAAAAGGAAAACAAGAAGAAGCGAGTTCTCGCGCTAAAAGGCCGCGGGTAGGCTCGCGTAATTAAAAACTCGAGTAATTAGTTCGATGCACTCGGGCGCGTATATAGATTGCAAAATCTGCAACACAAAATCATCGCTCATGCGAGCGCTCCCGATTTAGGAAGAAAAAAAGCCTTTTAATTACGTGCCAGCCTCGCGCGCATTCAGGTCTTCCTCGGCCCAAAGCAAGCGCCTGCACAGCCCAGCTTTAAAGCGTCCCGAAAGCAAAAGGTCGCGCGAGAGCGCGTTCGGTCTCATTCTGCAGTCGTTATACGCCTCCGCTAAGCCCTTTATCTTTTTCCTTTTTTTTCCTCCTCCTCCTCCTCCTCCTCCTCTTTCCGAGAACTCGCACGCGCGAGAGGGAAAAGTGGGATAAAAGTTTAACGGGCCCGCGTCCAAGAGCCGAGCGTGATTGCAGAGACTGCCGTTTCGTTTCCGCGCGAACTCCGGGGGCAGAGAAAAGAAACGTCAACAAGAGCGAGTAAGCAGTTTACTCGCAGTTGGCCTCGCCCGAGCCGATCTCGTTATAAGGCCGATACGCGACGGCCAATCGGGGGGAGGAGACACGACACGTAGCCGACCCCGACGGCGACGGGCGCTGAATCAAATATATAAGTGCGAGCGCTTAATTGAAAGGAGAGGAAGAGGCTGATTTTCTCGGGCGGACGAGAATCATTTTCTGGTTTAGTGTTATTAATCAGCAGCAGTCAGGTTACGCACCGCACACCTTTTCCCTTGGGATTACGATGATTATTGTTTTATTTTCTTGGAATTACTCGTGAAGATGAAGTGAATGGTAACAGAATTCTTTCGAATCAAGACTTTTTTTTAGTTTAATGCGAAATTGGTGAAAATTTACACCTACTTGTTATATCTAAGTTTGAGTGAATCAGAATTTACAAATGAAACAGTTTTTTTTTGCCGACAAAAGTAGTCGGCCGTTTTCGTTATTTTACATTGAAAGAACAATCGATAATGTTAGCCCAGGAAGCGTACTCGGGAATTAATACAATACCAACACCAAGTAGTACTTTCTACAATTCACCAACGACGTTCCACATCGCCGCTCCGTCAAAACACCTGACAGCGTATCCTCCATCCTAGTAGTTTATGTACAAGTATCGAACAAAAGAGACAAGTAGAGAGGCAGAGAGAAAGAGTAAATATACGCTCGATACACATAATCGTATGGATCGTGTACGGGAGAAGGCGGAGGCGTCGCGTGTACCTGATTGCCGCCCTGGTTATGACATTCATAGAAGCCTACAGGCTGGT
The DNA here is from genome assembly GCA_035582935.1 of Ormyrus thymus. NCBI lineage: Eukaryota > Metazoa > Arthropoda > Insecta > Hymenoptera > Ormyridae > Ormyrus > Ormyrus thymus. The sequence goes on along the minus strand of JAWWEM010000010.1, from coordinate 20,027,657 downwards.
GCAGGTCTTCCGGGTTGCCTGGCGAGTCTATGCACATTCCGCTAAACAGATGTCGGATCTGCGCTCGAACGAACGGGAAAAAAAAGAACGATAGGGCACAGTTAAGAAAACAAACAAGAGACAGCAGCACGACGTAGGCACATGTCTTACAATGCTATGAATCGCACGACGAGTCGAGCAAAGCGGGAGATAGAAAAGGTGCCGCTGCCTTTTTCAAGCTCGCCGCGGAGGTGCGGAGCGCGGCGCGCTCGTTTCGTCCTCGTCTGGAAATCGCTCGCGGGATCGATTGCCGGCGAGCGACGAGCGCCGATCTGCTTATCGACCGATATCGCTTTTACTTTAGCGGAATTATTCAGCCGGAGATGCGCCCCGCCCGTCGAATGGGGACCTCTCATTAATTAATTAATCCGCGACTTCTGCGGAGCGTCCGAGTTAATTAAACGGACGGTATTTACGATATTCATTAGGCGATTGGTATTCGGGCGATTTTTATTTGCGGAAAATAAAAAGGGAGCTTTGAATTCTTGCGATACGGGCGTGCTATTTCCAAGCATAGACGCCGCTTGATTTGTTTTCATTAGCGAGTGCTGAACAAATATTTCAACCGCCAACAGATTTTTTAAGCTGCTAATTTTAAAAGAAAAAAAAAAACAAAACATTGAAGGCACGTTTAAAGCTTTTGGAATGGTGAAAAAAGATTTCCGATTTGTTCAACACTATTTATACAGTCATAATTATATTCAGGTTTTGTTAAAGAGAATAAAAGCTCTTGGACTTGCCATTGAGTTTCATTACATAACGTTTTATTCTACTCCGCAAATCAACGTGAGAAAAGGAATATAGAATTTAATAAAATTAAAATAACTGGTTGAAATGAGATAAAATTTTCATTTATTTTAATTATCGTCGGGAGCATTAAAATAATTTACTACGAATTAATTCATTAATATTTTTTAAGCAGACGGCGCCTGAATTTCTCGCGTAATAATCCCTTCCGACACTTCGGCAGTAATATCGATTTCCAGAAGAATAAAGAAACGAGCGCGCGAGCTCGCGTAATCCCCAAATCAAAGGGCGCGGCGTGTTTCGGGCGCCCGAGAATCGTACGCACGTCGAAGACTGTCGGCGCCTCGACGTCGCCATTAAATTGGGCGCACGATCTCGACGCAGCGCCCTGCACGCACCGCGTCAGTTAAAGACAGTAGTAACATAGAGCAGCGAGAGTTAAAGCGATGAGCGCAAAACGGGTCGGTCCATTTCTGGCTTGGCTGGGGCCGGGTGGTCTGTGGGGGTGCAAGTACATATTACGGGCGATTTCGCTGTCTGTGCGCGTGTGAGGGGGGGGCTGAATTAGTGTGTACCTGGTTGCCTCCTTGGCCATGGCATGGGTAGAGCCCGGCCGGCTTGTGCAAATCGGCCTTGCGTGCCGGCGAATCCAAACAGGTGTTGCCTCCCTCGCCCAAGTTTCGCACCTAATTGTATCAGGTTAATATCACGCTTCGTCAGACTGTTAGTACTGCTTGGTTAGTCCGAAGACAATATGTTTACTTATACTTTGCGAACTGCTACTCTTTCTCTCTCTCCCTCTCTCTCTCTCTCTCTTCCTGTCGGCGACGCTTTCAATCCGGCTTTGTATTTGCAAGTCTTTGTTTATTGCTTTCTAAAATTGACAAAGTGGCGTTCCATTCTTTTTCCATTGTTTTATTTTATTCGTCGAAATATAAAAACACGTGTCTATTTTGACAGGCTGTATTTTTTTTACATTACAGTTCTTTTAACCGGAAGCTCTTTGAGACTAAAACTATTTGGCTGCGCAGTTTATTTTTCGAAATTTTATCAGGAAATAAACATCGAGAATGAAACAGATTTAAAATTGATCTGACTACTTAAATAAATATAAATTTGTAATTTATTGCTGCCAGAAACATACATTTAAATGAAAATCCAAAATTCTGTCTGCAAACCGAGTGCAACTGCTTTGCTGTACCGTTTTGATGAACAGAAAAATTCTAAAATTACAAATCGAATATTGGCAGAGTAAAAAGTCGACAGTCCATTTATTTTCGTTCCTTAAACTAATACAGAAAACACGAGTGCAATTGGCAGCACAGTCGAAGCGAAAAGTCCGCGCCGAAACCTTTTCTTTTTGATCAGACGGCCGCGGCCAGCTTTTAGTTATCCCGGCATTAATTTTTTTCCGCGACCGCCGCCCGGCCGTCGTACTCCTCCGACTGCCGCTCGCGAATCAATAGAAAAAATATCCCAGTCCCCGGCTAGCAAGCCCGACTGCCTGCCTCCGACAACGGCACACGGATACGTACCGATAAAATGCGCCCGGACACGCATCGAAAGCGCATAACCGCGCGCGATCCGTCCCTCGCAACGTTCTCGATTTCACGGAATGCGCCGTGCAGTAGTCGCGAACGCGGAAGAGGCGGCAAAAAAAGAAGCCCGCAGAATGGAACGCCGCCGCAGCGGATATGAGCGGCGAAAAAATCGAGCGCGCGACTAAAAAATGTATATAAAATAACGGTCGAGTGAAAGCATACCGAGAGAGAGAGAGAGAGGAAGTGAGATAGAGAGTCGCTCTCGTGAATTCCTGCGTGAGCTGTGTGCGCGAAAAAGGGGACGCGAAAAGGTAAAGTTTATTAGAGCGAATGCGCCGGAGCTGTTGATTCCTGCTTCTTCTCCCTTTTTTGCTGCCTTCGTGTCAAAAGGATCCGAAAAACGATCTGAAATATTACCGGTCAAAGCCCTCCCCCCCTTCGCTGCTGCTCGGCGCTAAGCCGCTTAGCCTGCTCTAATAGCTCCCTGTGAATGCGCTAAAAACAAGTAATGCGCTTTTTGAGTTTCGCTCAAGTCCTGGAAAAAAAGTCTCCTGCGATAAATTGCCGAATTAAATATTTCGCAGTTTTTCAGAAATTGGGGATAATACTTACAGCGACCTTTAATTTTTTATAACATTCGTGTACTTTGAGGCTTAGAGAGCAATAGAGATAAATTCTCTACCTCGGCCAATATTGTTTTCAAACTTTTAAGAGCAAATCGTCGATGCTTAGTTTTCAAATAATTCCACAATATTCGCTAAAGTCTAAAAAATCGAAATGCGCACTTTCGAGCGAAATTCCGAATTTCAGACAAAATGTTTCATCACTCACTCTCGATATTTTCAATATAAAGTCGGCTGTCGAACTAATCCATTCCCGCGCCGTTTCTATCATTACGGCTCTCGCATAATTAGGCCGCGAGCTTCGGCGCGTAAATAAAAGAGCGCTCCGGCAATAACGCCTGACGAGCCTCGTCTCCCTCGTCGCCGTCGACATTGTCACGTAACGACGATACGACACCGACGGAATTATTCACGGCTCGCGCGATTACAACGTACGAACAATAAATTCCACCCCCTCCCGCCCGCCGAAGCAGAAGGGGCTGAAGTCGATCGGAGTTGTCTCCTACGTGATTTGCGCGCCATAATCGTCGAAAAAGGCGTAAGGCGACCGAGAGAGAGAGAGAGAAAGAGAGAGAGAGCATCCAATAATAAATGTACGGCCCCTGCAATCGTGCGGGCAAATCGACGTTTTACGAGCCTCTCGTACGGAGCTATTCCGGGCTTGCGCTTTTTTGTCGACCGCCGGATTTACCGCTCGCCGCCCTGTGTAAAGCGACGAAATAAACAACCGGCCGGCGGAAAAATAAACAAGCCGCCCGTTGCGCAGAAAAAAAAGCAAAGTGCGGAATCGGTAAAAACCTGCAAGAATATACCGGTAAACACGAGAAATACGCGCGCGCGAAAAAATATAAATTCCCGCGCGGCCTCTGCCTTTCTGTTTTTTTCTTTTTCGCGCCCGGCGTCGCCGCGACGAACCCCGCGTAAATTCGGCTACCTCCCGCTGTAAAACCGCGAGGCTCCGCAGGAGGCCGCCGGCCGAAGATTGATTTCGCAATCAAGCCGATCGCGAAATTAATCGGCAAGAAAAAAAGCACCCCGTCACCGCGCCGGATTCAAAACAGGGCCGCGCTTGTCTAATGCGATAAACGAGCCGCGAAATAAACGGCCCAGCTGCTATCGATGCGGAACTCGTGCCTGCCGAAGGGACGGCGAACAAAAGGAGAGCCTCCGCGTTATGACGCGCGCAAAAAAAAAAAAACACACCGGCCGCAATATCGCGCCTCGTGGAACACGGACACTTGTGCAGTCATCGCGGCACCCCGAGAAGCGACTCTCGCTTAGCTCGTGCACGGCGGGGAACCGTGTTTTCATGGGAAGTAAGAATACTTTTTATGCGGAGGACGAATTCAAAAAATTTTGACGAGACTTCGATATTTTGGCAGAATTTTTTTTGGATTTCGAACTCTTTTCCGAAACTTTAAAAGATTTTCGTTTGACTTTGGAATTCTTTTTTCGCATTGAAAATGAAAGTTTAGAATTTCTCAGTTTTGGAATTTGATTTTGACTCCCGTTCATGTCTCTCCTTCTCAACCAGGAATACTTTTTCAACGTGAATTATCGAGTGAGTGACGAATGAAAGCTTTTAATACATTGTCCTAAGCTGTGGCCTATTTTAGAAAATATATGCTTACAAATATAATAATAAATAATTTATTTTTCCAGAACTTTAGCATCAAATAATAATTATAATCAATATTCTGATAGATATTTAATTGAAAATCTTTCAAAAGATAATAATTTTTTTTGATTAAATTATAAATCTATAACATTAATAATTTTGAATAATGATATTTTTATTACATTATTTACAACAATGCTACATATTTAAATAGTAATAAATATAATTCTATAATATTAATAATATTAAATAATTCCATTAAATGTTCCATCAGAGTATCTTCCATAAAAAGCTAAGAAAGTAAAAAATAATTAATTCTATAATAAATTGTACTTTAACAATAATAAATAAATAAAACTAGAAGAATTCCTCTGTGCGCCGGAGCTCCGAGTCGTCATCGAAACGGACAAATCGCATTATGACCTGCAGGAAGTGGAAAAAGACGCGGAGCAGTCAGTGCCTTCACGATACCGCAATTCCGCACGACTGACTGCCACTGCTGGGCCGACATCTGTAAATAAGCCTGCGCTTCTCGAGCGCTGGAGGAAAAAAAAAAGTGACAAAAGTGCATTTTCGAAAACTCACCTCGCCGGAAGCAACCGCCTCGCCGGGAATGAAGAGCTCCGGATAAATATTGTCGAGATACCATTTGAAAGGCTTGCAGCCGAGCTTTTTCCTTAGTTCTTTACGATCCGACACATCTCCGTAATTTCCCTGCAAGTGGAGAACCGTAAAATGATCGTAAAGCTGCGAGCGGCAGCGACTCCACTTCAAATGTATACACAATTGCGAGTCGCTCCTTCAAATGCGGAAACGAGCAAGGGCAGACTCCGGAGTAAGGGTTATGAAAAAATATTTCATTACTATCTGCAGCTTTTTTGAAAACAAGCTTTGTAATTGATGCCTTTCAAAGAGCTCGGAATTTGGAGCTGACTGAAAGGTAAAAGCGCTGAGTGGCGCAACTGACAAATGTAGAAGCGCTGATGGATGAAGTTTAAATCGTAAAAAAAGTTTCGGTTAAAAGGGAGCGGGGGAAAACATTTTTTTAGATTTGTAAAAATGAACGCGCGAGCATTTTTATCTCTTTAGAAATATAATTTGACATTTGGCATTAACTTTGCCTGTATTTGATTAATGGCATGGCTATCCAGTTGGAATTAAAGCAGTCGTAAAAAAATTACAATTTTTTGCTCGACTTTTTTTTTGAATATTATGCACACACGAAATCTACCAGAATTTTTTAAGCTCCCCCAACAAATTAAGGAAAAATATTCGGCGTGCCGACTGAAATTCCGACAAATTAGCCCAAAACCCGCTTCGAATTTTCGGCAAAAAATATCTTACAGTAATAGTAGTCATCCAGCGAAATTGAGCTCTCCGGCCGGGCGAAATGTCTGAAAAAAAGGCCTCCCCGACTCGTGTTCACCTCGCGAAAAGGGGCAGGAATTAAAATACGCGACCGCCCGACGGGGTAAAAATAGAGAGAGCGCGAGAGGCTCGAGAGCTAACCTTGTCGTGACCTATCCTCTGGTAGTAGTACTTGGCGTACTCGTCCAGCCACACTTCGCTGAGCCTGATGCTGTTCCTCTTGAGCACGTTCACGCCGCTGCGCCATTTGTAGGGTGAGCGCTTGCGGAAGATGTGGCCCACGTGAGAGCAGGGGACGATCTCCAGCGTACCTGGGGTGTATTTTTTTTTTTTGCTTTAATCGATTGAGATTCCAGCTTTATTTCGAGGTGTATGAATCTTTCGGCGGAGAGTATCTTTGGTCGGGTCACGTATGATAGAAATAGAGACCGAGAGTAAAAGTGTGATTTGTAAATATGAGAGTATGAACAAATTTCGATGAAATATTCGTGCAAGAGGAATTATTTTCAACGTTTGAGTGAAAGGAATTCCTATTGATTGGAAAAGGATTCTGTTTGTAATAAATAAATTTCCTTTTCTGATAAAATAACGGTTTTTTCAATTAACCAGAAATTTATTTATAACAGAATACTTTTCTTACGAATAGGAATTTCTCTCACTCAAATGCTGAAAATAATTCCTCTTGCGTTATATTTACTTCTTTGTGCATACTGAGAAAAAAAAATATTATTTCATGTAATTTATTATTATTAAATATATTAATTCCTCCAAAAGCCAGTTTAAAACATCAAACTTTGAAATAAAGAATTCATTGTAATAATAACACCATAACAAGAATTTTAGGAATATTAACTCAAAAAGATGAAAAAAACGACGTACACCCGCACATTCACCACGTAAATTAACAGACGCACCGAGCGCACGAAAAATTGGAGAAACGCTGCAGCTACGTACCTCCGCACATCCAGGTCTTGAAGGAGAGCTCGAGGTTCTCCCCGCCCCAGATGTCGAATCCGCTGTCGTAGGTGCCGAGCCGCTCGAAGAAGAGCCGGTCGATGGCGAAGAGTCCGCCGGCCATCGTCGGCGACCAGACCGGCTCGGCCGGATTGCTGTGCCGCTTCTTCTCGCGCTCCGGCACCGCGTGCCAGTTGAACTTTAACAATGGCCGCGGGCGGCTTCGATTACTTCTCGAGCCTCGTTCGCGGGTAATTGGGGAAATTCAAATTGGCCCGCCCAAGTGGACGGATTATTTAACGGGGCGCAGGCTTGCGGGTAATTTACGGGCTAAAAATACGCGGCCGAGTCGCAAGTGCGCCCCGAGGTCGTTCAATTGTTTAGAGTTTTATTGGCAGAGGAGGGGTTATGTTTCTGCTTCTTGTCATTTTCATTCCGTTTAATACTTGCATGAATAGTCAAAAATAAACAGGGTGTTTGAAATTGTTGAATTCCTCGCGGAGTATTTCGATAATATTTTTTCAGAATCTATAGAATTTATAGAATATCGGAATTTATAAAATAGAAATTAGATCGAGCTGCACATAAGTATCGAATAAAATGGACTTGGTCAAAGTTAAAATTCGATTTAACGATTCTGCAATGGAATATCAAAAACTGGCGTGCACCCGGATTTATTTGACCCGCGAAAACTTCCCCCGATCGACGCTGCCAATGTCCAGCTTTCGAAATTCGATTCCGCGAGCCAGCTGCGCCGATAAATTGAAAGTACATTTGATAAACAATTCGTCCGCGCGCAAATCAAGAAGGCCCAGTATCCGCCGCGAATAATTCAGCGCGGCTCGACATTTCCAGCCGTCAGCGAGCGGCATTGTTCCCTGACGGCCGGCCGATAAAACTGGCGTAAATGAGACAGCCGACGCCGGAAAAAGGCGAGACTCACTTGCAGATTCCAGTCGAAGCCGCCGACGTTGACGCCGCCCGAGTCCCGCCAGTGGTACTCGAGGGTCGTGTCGTCGATTACGTCTATCACCGGGCAGACGACGGTCGTGTTGTTCCGCGCGATCCGGTCCAGCAGCGGCTCCAGCCAGCCCTCGGTGCACTCGCAGTGGCTGTCCAGGTAGGTCAGCACCGGGGCCTTGGCCACCGCGGCCCCGAGGAGACGGGCCCGGATCAGGCCCTCGCGCTTCGTCGCGCGCAGGATTTTCACTTTAGGGTAGTTCATCATGTAGTCCTCCAGTTGACGCTTCAAGTGGGCTGTTGGTAGGGGAGATAGTGTTAATTATGGTGTAGAAAGCTGAGCGGATACTTTCGTATTGAATTCGCTGAGATTAATATCATATTTAACGAGGATTTTAAATAATATACAAATCGCTCGAATTGAACGTTTATTGTACGTTTTTATTTTTATCTGTAAAAACGTGTTTGAGCAAAACAGCCAGAAAATATTCTATTGCACTTTAGCTTGAGTGAAAATGAATAACAATTTATTTTGTATTCGAACACAAAGGAGAAAATTTGACTTATTATTTGTGTTACAACGACAGAAATATATTTCGATTGCACATTCTTCGTGTTAATACCCTGGTAGAGATGAAAAACATTATAAGGTATTTTCAAAAAATTTACCTATAAAATAGGTATTTTTAATTCCTAGTTAACTAACTTTGATGTAACGTTTTTTTTCATGGTCGCCGAACTTTTAAACTAGTTTTACTAAATTTAAACTTATTTGTGGGTATTTACATGGTTGTTA
>JAWWEM010000010.1:19983804-20002903 GCA_035582935.1 Ormyrus thymus | reverse complement strand
TTGGAAAGTTGAGTTGTAAAATTAAAAAAAAAACCATTTATTTAAAGGAACAAACAAATATATAGACAATCATTCAATCCATTAAAAAATTGAAAAGTTTTACAACTGAACTTGTTGAACTCGTGTTTTAGTATATTTTGAATTTTTTAAATAACTAAACACCGTTTTAAAAAAAAACTTACATTACTCGTACGCGATTAAAAACATTAGTCAAGTCAATTGACAAACGAAAACTGATGCTTCAATTAATTAGGAACTGCTTAACTCGAATTAGTGAATAAATTAATGGAAGCTTATCGAGCGAAGAATAGAAAGGTTGAAAAAAAGCCTCGAGAGCGCATTGCATTTTTAAGAAAAAAACAACGAGAGAAAGGACTCTTGGAAAAGTTGTCTAAAAACTCATTACTCCCTGCCTCTCGAGCCGACTTAATTCTGAAGCGGCTTTGCACTGGAAACGCACATTCCAGCAGCACTCCATCAAAGCGCACTCGACGCGGCTCGCAGCCTAGCATTCTCGGGCGCGGGAGCCGGCGAGGCCGAGGCATCGTTTCGCAGCGGGGCAGCAGCGCTGCACTTCTTCGGCTCGGCGTGCGCACGTGCGCGCCAGCGGGAAATTACGGGGCCGAGCGAGCAGCAAGACACTGCCCCGCGCCGAATTGATCCGAGTAATGGGCGCGCATCTGTATACGTGCGTGCGCCCGGAGGGTGGGAGAGCGTGTACTCGCGCGTGTCCGGCGCATTATCGGGCCAGCGAGCGACACGTGCACGCGAGTTAATGCCCGGGCCGTTTGACCCGGCGATCAATTCGCCGCCCCCGACTGGATCGGGGCCCTGGGAAGAAGGCGCTCCTGCTCGCCTTTTTTCGCAGATGAATATCTCCGTGACTCGGCTCGATGGCGCAAGCGGTAATGTAAACATTGATGGCTGCTTTCAATGCGGATTCAGTGCCGAGGCTGGGGAGGGAAAGGGAAAGGCGAGCTCTTTGCTCTCTTTGCTTGTCTCGCTCGGATGATGTGAGAAAATTCACTTTTTTTTTTGCTAATTCTTGTTCGCTTGTCGGAGTAGAAAAATGAAGAAACGCTGCATTTCGTTTGAGGAAATATGGAGGATAAATGACGTGCTGTGATGTTGCAATTAAGTATCACATTATGCATGAAAATCCCGGGTTTAATTACACCCAAAGCTTGACAAATACAAGGATAAAAAGATCACCGCAGTTTGCGTTAAGGAAAGCAAATAAGCCTAAAGCAGGATATTGACTAAACATTACAGGATCCACTTCGATCGTTCTATTTTTTTTAAGCTTCTTTTTTTATTTTTCTCTTTAAACACTCGCAGCTTTTATGAAGAAATAAATTCCGTATTTGCTAATGGTTATTTTACTTTGAAGTCTCATATGCCAGAATGACATGCGAAAGTTATGCATTCTCAACGAGCTAAGTTGACTGGCACGAGTTAACTATTTTAAAGTAGTTGCATAATTTTCCTATATCCTTAGTTCTACAGCTCTCGTTACTATACTGTTAATGAAAATTCGGGCGCTTTGTAGTCAAACGAATTTCTTAGAAATAGTAAGTTAGACGTTTCCTAATCCACTTTGTATTCTCGCGCAAAGTTTCCCCTATCATTTCCCATTTTGCAAGCAGAAAAAGTTCGTTATTTATACTGAAGATTGAACTATTCAAGTCGAACGATGACAGAGCGCGCGTACTCTCTCCCTCGCGAAATAAATCAGTCGCACGGCGCGCGATACAAGATAAGGAAAACCCTATAATTAGAGCGCCGAAGCGCATTACCATTCCGAAGAGCTCAAAAAGCAATAATCGCGCAGTCGCGACAGGGAAAGAGCTCGCGCGCAGCAGGAATTTCAGGCCGGGCCGAGAGTACCCGCAGTCGCACTCGCTTCTAATAGTTAGACCTCGAGCTTTGGGGGATCCCTGCGGTCTCTCCTCGACGACAAGGAGAAGCGGCGTCGGCGGTCGAGTGTCGCGAAACTTTGCCCACCTGTCCTGATAATGTCGGTTAATATCGTGAAAACGGTAATTAATATTCCGAGGGGTTAATTTCTCGCTCGCGCGCTAACTTGCGGTTACCGCGAGCGAAGTTACGAGCGAGCGCGAAACGCGCCAATTTACGAGCGCGAAGTGCTGCGCGCGCCGCAACTTTTGCCGGGGCTGAAAGGGAGCCTGCGGGAAACCCTAATATTAGGGCGCACCTCCCTTGATTTCCCCCAAGGATTCTTCGCCACCGCCGCCGCCGCCGCCGCCGCCGCTGCGTCAATTACTGCTGGTTGTAGCGAGCTTCGTTATTTATACGGGGGAGCGGAGGCGCGGGGGAAGGCAAGAAGAAGTAACCGCGATAACCGAATAACGCATTGTTGTGTTGGCGCGGTAAATATTTGGGCTGCCCGACGGCGGCGGCCGCCCTCGAATTTTCCGAGGGGAATTGACTGCAAGCAGTAGCGCCGTAATAAGCATGACAGTTGCGAGCCGACTGATAGAATGTAATTACGATTGCTTATCGGCCTGGCACGTACGAGATAAAGCCAGCCTTATAGAAAAAGTTTCACTGAAATCGTATGGAATAATCTCCTCGTGTATTTTTATCTGCTGGAGTGAATAGGGAAAAAAGACACTTTAATTTAATCAGAATGATATTTTTTTTTTACCTAAATACTTTTTGCGGTAATTAATTTTTTGTCAATGTTTGGGCTTTGTAGTCGATCGTATTTCCACGTTAAAAGCGTTAAATTAATCAATAGTTTTTTACTAACCCTATAAATGTTCTCATTTGCTACGGACAATTTATTAGAATGTGTCGATTCAAACATTCATTTATTGAACGTCAGGTTAAACGTTTCTATTTTCGGATAACGACTCTTCCTGAATACTGTCGAGCACATAGCAGTTTCATCATTAAAAATAAATGATTTTAAAACGTGCACACGGGGACAAATGTTTGTTAAAATTGCTATATTTTTTATGAATCGGAAGACAAACTTGATTTATGCAGCAAATTTAATATACTTGTATGAACATTACATACACAATGTATCAATAAATGCTATATAATATGCAGATAAGATTACCAAATATTATGAATACAATGTAAGGACTACCGGGACCACTAATTAACGTGTCTAATACATGAAAGTTCATACATGTTGCATTAAAATTCAACGTACTATTCATGTAGGCGCCATGAACATTCGCGACAATTTCAATGCTTAATTTATGTAACTATATTCATTTTTAAGTAAAAGTTATAAGATGACGTATCACTGAAATCAAAATTTTTCGGTTGTAAGCGTTGCCTACCCGAGCAGAAATTAGTTAGAACACTTAGGTAAGGAAACGGGGCGCAAATCAGGACCAACTAAGAATCGTAAGGCTACGGCGGGCCCTGATATGCGCCCCGTATTTGCTTGAATTATTTTCTGATCGAGTAGCGTAATGGTTAGAGCGTTTGCCTCATAATGCGGAGGTATAGGGTTCGATTCCTCGTTGGGGAAAAAATTTTTCTGCGATAATAATTGCGTTAAACTGAGCCAATAATAATTGTTAAACATGCGTGATGCATATATAGTTGTTAAATAAATAATTAGCGCAATTTAAAAAGTGAAAAATGACTAAATAATCACTGAAGAATACACTGCATTAAATTTCCTGTACTTGTACTTAAAAATTAATGCAATAATTACAAATAAAATTTTTATAAAAATGTATATGTATAAAATTTAATGTGGCGTAGTAATATTTGATGTACCGTACAGTAAAATTTGATACACAATATAGCAAAATTTGATAATCTGAAATTGGACTATAGCAATTTTTAAACATTTTTCTTCGTGCAGGAAGTTAGAGGAAGCCGGAGAATGATTAGAAAATTTAATATTGAAATTCAATAGGGATTCACTTTGCAATTGAAACAAGATTTCTATTTATGCATTTATGTCCATCGGATTGTAATTTCGCATTGTCCGAGGCTCTGTCCTTGTTGCGCACGCTAAGCTAAACTCGAGTTCGCCGAGATTCTGCCGCTATGAAACACAATTCTAACTACGGTAACCGTAATTTTCCTATCTTTGTAATTGCAAAACTAAAGCGCGTTTAACTTAAGCGGAGAATTGTACTTGTCATCATCAGAATACGATTTCCGTCGACCGCAAAAGCCAGCAACGCCAATTCTTAATATTTATCGATAAATAACAAAAGCTAAAGAGCTCTTTCTTATCGCTTATTGGATTTAATTTTCAATAATTATAAAATATATCATTTAATTTCAGGCCGATAAATTTCATTCCAGTGTTATTGAAAGCTCATTGCTTATTGGAATGAATTCCGTTTATTTTTAAGTCGAACTTTTATATATTTTTCGCAGTATTGATAGAAAATATTACTTTTTAATAAAAAGCTGAACGTAATCTTCTTATTCGAATGGGAAATAATAACGTTAAGTGATCCACTTTGAAAAACTAATTTATTTCGCTGAAAGAGCTTTTACAAATATATATCGCCGATGTCAGTTTAACGGTCCCTTTTGTCATTTGGTCTAAATTTCATACTAAACCCCCTATAAATAAGTGAATACAATGCTGTTTTGAGGATATCGATTCCAGGATGTGCGCGCTCCTCTATTCAGGGATCTCCGAGGGGAACTGGGGGGAGGGGGGGCACAATCGCAGCCCCAAGAGTCATAAATCTGGGAAAAGGCAAATTCCAAAGTAAATTTTGCAAACTCACCAAGAATCTCGCGGATCTGGTAGAGATCGGTGCACGGAAATCAAATCGCTGGCATACTGATTGAAAGCATTGTTGATCCATCCGTCGTCCACCAGTTTCTTGATTTCCGCCGTGAGATTTGTCGGCAGGATTACCGGTCTACCCATCTCACCTGGAGCGGACGTGTCCTGATCCCTCGGCGCCACCAGTACCCCGCCGCCTTTTCGTTATTGCCCAAATTCACCGGGAAAAGAAAGGGTAAGGAAAAATTTCAAGCTTTGTCACGGATATTGGCACGGAGTTTTACGAAGCTGGCTTATTACGTGTGTGTGGGTGTAATACTGATTTAGAAGAAATAAACTTTTTTTTTTTGACGGATAAAGTGGTTCTTATTTCAAATGGATTAAAGTGGTTGCTATTTTAAAAATATCACGTAATTGAAGATTACGATAAGAGCACGTCAATTCGCTTACACGTTCGTGAAACGTTCTAAATGCGGTTTGCATGTAGGATTCCAAAATCTTACACTTTTCTGCTTCAATCTCTCAGGAAAATCCGATTATCTGATAAACGCCACATCGCATTAAGTTCGACGTGCCAAAGTTAAGTTTAAACTTGCTGCCTTTTATTACTTGTAAAATATCGACGTTTATGGAAAAGTTTGACAATCGAAAGGAGAGTAACGAACTTCCGACGGGCTTGATTAATGGCTCTCTGAATTTTTAATCTCCGGTAATTTTAAGAAATTCTACACGATCGACGAGCGCGCCATTATCATCCACGTGAATCGTAAACTAAGACTCTGTTCAAAGAAGGTTATCGCATTCTCAGACCTGATTTAACGATTCCAGTGTTTAGTGCGCAGATGGAAGATACGTATGCACAGTGAGCTCGATAAGTTTTTCGCTCGGTACAAAGTAGAGCATGAATTCATACATTCTTTGGTCACACTTATCTACACCGGGCGATTAGTTGAAAATCGCTCGAAACCGTTGCGTGCCTCACGACAATCGTCGTCTTGACATTTAACTACATCGAGCCCGCGGCGACTCTCGAGCTCGCGCGTTAATTTTTTGCAATTTTCTGCATGAAATTATCGTTAAATCGAAACAGAAGCTGCAATTTTGTAAAAGCAAATAGTTGAGTCTGCAATTGTTAACGTTTAATTTACGGCAACTCGAGCTATTTTAGCGCGGCATTTTCTGCTTTGATTCGACGATAAACGAACGAATTTAAAAAATAATCCCAGTGCTTAAATAGCCTCGAAACAATCCGCAGGATGTTTGCACTAAATAAATGTGGGCTTTTCGTACGTGAAAAATCGTCTGAAAGGCCGGATATTTTCAGCGGAAATGGAGTTTAGAAATAGAGTTACCGGCAGCCTGGAACAAATATGCAATTCCATTCCGCAAGAAAAATGGAAGGAGTGGTTTGATGCTCGGTTTGAGAAAATGGATAAATGCAGAAGGCGTGACGGGAAGTACTTTTAAGAAACAATAATATGTAAGCACTGAAAGACGAGAATCACCGAGTTACTTGCGCGTTCGGAGTAACGGAGCTCGACTGGATATTTGATCTTGAAAGCTGCTGCGAGTTTACAAAGCGGCTCTTTTTTTTGAAATTGTATAGACGTGCGTGCTCTTTATTGAATTTTAAAACTAAAAAGGGAAAGTTTCAAAGTTTCAAGAAACAATGACAATCGAATACTAAGTAACGAGTTTATTATATAGTTATTATTAGTAAATAAGTAGTATGTAAGTTCAAATGTACCAGACCTACGCTCGGGCAATTTAATTAGCCTATTGTAGGATTTGCAAATCCCAAGTAGGATTACTATGTAAATTTCTGGTCTAAATAAATAAATAAAATAAAATAATTTAGATGTCAAAGGGAAATTCTATCGAATAAGCTAGATTTGATTATACCGTCCGTTCAAAATAATTGATTAAATAGCTCGGGTTTCAATAGCAATAATGAAAATGCAAGCGTGCCTGTTAATATAGTGTAATAATTTTAAAAGATTTTTGTAGTTATGTATTAACATTGTCACATTTACATTGAATAATTGATAGCGTACGTCGATAGCCTGCGGAATCCACTTTAAGCCCACATTACGCGAACGCTAATTACAGTAAGTAAATACAATTAATGCTAAAATAGAAAGCTGTATTACCCAGACTTTTTCTGCTTTTGATGCAAGTGCATACAGTTTCGTGAGAGTCTTACAGCCGCGTTAAAATCGAAAAGAATCGAAAGTGAAGCGAATTCCCTCGATTCGCACGCACCCGTTGCCTAATAATCCGCGCCTTACCCCTCGTGAAACAGTGAAGGCCCGATCGGTAGGCGAAGAAATTTCCAGCTCGTTTACCTTGCTCGGGTCCGGCCTGGTTGATCTTGGACTTGCTCGCGCCGCTGCCCAGCTGAGTCTCCCTCTTGAGCGATTGCGCGACGGGCGGAACGAAGCCGTTGGCCATCTGCGGCTGCTGGACCTGGGCCTGCTGCAGGCCCGGGTCGACCTGGACGGCCGCGGCGCGGTCCTCCGTGTAGAGCAGGAAGCAGACCGTCAGCCAGACGGCGCCCGCCAGTATGGCCACCTTCAGCCAGAGGGAGCGTCTCCTTGGGAAGCCCATCATCGGTGCGAGTCTCGTCGTGCCTTCGTTCGCGCTGAGAAAAGTCGTCGAGGAGAGGTGGTTCAGCGGCTGCTGCTATCTCATGTTAGGCTAGTCGTCGACCAGCGCCGGTCATCGGGTCTCCATAGGTGGCAGCAGCGCAGCTTCTGAAACGGCAGACAGAGTCGCGGTTGTTTCTTTAGTTGTTTGCCGTCTAAAGGGGAATCTCGGTGTGCGGCCGAGCGGAAGGTACGCGAGAGACTATCGACGGACTTGGCTCGCCTCAAACGACAAGGCACGTCCTAACTAGAGGGGAACTCCGCTTCCCGGATGTCCGCACATCTCTCTGCCGAGCTCTATCGTGCACTTGCTATCGGCGGTTTCTTTTTTCCAGCTGGTATCTTTTCTGCTTCGCGGAGTTCGCTTTACTGTGCTTTCTGGCTGCGTGCTCGCAGCGGCCGCTCGACCGGAGGGGACGAGGACTTCTCGAATGCCCAAGTAATATTTCGTCCGACTGAATTTCTGGCGCGAACGGCGATCGATTGAAGGCGAGCAAAATCGTTTTGAGGTTAATCATTTTACGCGGGTCTATTCTCTGCTGAATTAGTGAGAAAATTAATATTTAGCGCGCGTCAGCGTGTCAACTGCAAACCCCTTCTCTCAATTTAGATATGCAGGTATGACAAGATTGTTTATGAAATATTTAACCTATATTCAGTCTCGGTACACAACCGCAACTTGACTGAATTAAGCTGTGTATTTCGAGCAGATATATAGTACATTTATGCGATCATGCTTTCGAAGATTGATTTATTATTCAAACACTACTAGATTAATCAGGCGCACGTCGCGCGCCGATGTTTCGAATTTGTTGTTTATTTTCTTACTTTTTACAGGAGACGTAGGTACAGAATTCGATAAATTCGGACGACGACGATATTCCCGACTCGAGATCGATAATATCGGGATTTTTATGTAAGAGAGATATGATGGCGCCGGGCATTCAGCTATCGCCTAATAAAAACGCTCTCAGAAATATTAAATTTTTACTCAGTACGACAGTTTATTTGACTTCTCGCTTGTCAGTAATTGAGTAGTTCAAGAGTAAATAGGAGGATGCTATAGATAACGAGCGAGATAAATGCTTTAATGGTCGATAGACTGGAATTGCAGTGCAGGAACGATCGAAACGACGACGTTTAAAAGTACTTAGGTGTCTAATCAATCATGCGATAAAAAAGCTCCGTGTATAAGTCAAGTGTAACTGCACGTCATAAAACCAATGTGCATTCGAATCGAGTGGCGTTGCTTCTTGTGCAAAAAATGATAAATACAGTGTTTGTTGCGGTGCTAAATTGCGTATTCATATCCTTGCAAAATGGATACAAAATCGATTCTGCATTTAGCGAAATTTAAAATGGACGTTATATGCACTGTAATGATAAATATATTTCCAATATTTCCAAGAGATGCGAAACTCGTGCTCGATGAATAAAGCATGAGAGATTGAATTTCCGCATTTAATATCCAAAATATTTGATGAAAAATAAAAAATATTTTATTCCGGTCATAGGCTTTCAGCCAGTCTACCTTGAGCGCCACGAGAGTCTCAGAATAATTATCTCTAATTTGCAATGTATTCGATTTAAATGCATTAATTGCATTATTTGCAATACGAAACTGAGTTAAACTGGCAATATTGTTAAGTGAACAAGATTCTGAAAATCGCAGCAGTTATTATTATTCAGGTTAAAATCTGCATTTGGCCAAGCTCGCACGATGTAAATTTAAATAATATAGATAAGCGGTAAATAAATTTCATTCTCGCCCGTCCCGCGCGCGCCGAAGCGCAGAAATAACATTCTCATTTTTTCGCGGCTCGTATCAATATATCTGAAAAAATTGTTCCTATTTATCCCGCATCCAATAAAGCATCCTTCCCCGCCCGAGCGCCGCTATCACTTCGTTTGCGCAGCGCAGTGTTTTACGGCGAGCTTTTATCAACAAACAAATAACTTGTCAAAGATTTTTGCGACACAGTCGGGGCCAATGATTTTGCCGCCGCGGCCGCCGAAAGCAGCCCTTCGTCAATCGCGGACAGCGCCGAATTCTTTTCCCCCTCCGATCGTTCGCCCAATCGATCGCGGCGGCTCGTTTCGTCCGATTGCAGCCGGCCGCAAAGGTTCTCGCATTAGCCGCGGGCATATAAAAGCGGCCAGATTGGTGTAATAGAGTCGAGAGGTGCGAGCGAAGTGTGGTCGAGGTCGTCAGCGCGCTTGGCGCTCTCGACGTGCAGCGGCAGCGACAATGTCGGAGCTGGCTGTTAAAAGCCTTGACAATGAAAAGCACTGCTTGGACAGTAAAGAGTTAACGCGCCGACCGCTAATGGAGTAATGGACATTCCCCGACTCGCTGGACGAGGGCCAAATAAGTACCCGAGCGTGTACGGAGCCTCCCCCTAATTGCCTCCACCCCCAACCCTCCTCCTCCCTGTATCAAGATCGGCCCCGTGCCTTTTTGATCGAGGGGAAAATCGCGAGCGCCGGCCCGGAAAAGCTGTTTCTGGCCCGAGGAATCGTGGCTGGAAAATAAAGCAGCTCGCGGCCAGAAATATTTATAAGCCGGGGAGGAGAGCGGAGAGCTGCTCGCGAGAGAGCTAAAAAGAATAGCAACGAAATTTAGGGGCGCGCGGCTGAAAAATTTAGAAGCGCTGCGAGCGCAATAATAAGGGACCTGCGAGAACTTTTTAGATTTATGACCGAGTCGATAAGTGGGGCTTAGGCGATGGAGAAAAATTCAATTTTTCGAAAATTTCAAGGGCCGACGGCTGCTTTTCTTACGAGAGTGCATTACTTTATCAAGTTACGTTCTTAAACTTTTTCTGTAAAATAAGGATTTTGCGAATATTGCTTAAGCTCGCTGTAAGGCCGTAAATTTCGTCAATGTAAACAAAAAAAGCACAGGGGAAATTTTCATTTTTAGCTTAAACGTATGATTATTTTTCTACTGTAAATTTCGGGCGGCTTGCGTAGCGCCGGATTTTTCAACGAGCCAACAACGTTTTCAATTTCTGGAACGCGATCCTAAAGAGCTTGCGCAAAATGTATAAATAGCATTTTAAAAATAAATGTTTAACGGGTAGCGCTCGTTTTTTTTTTCTCCAGCGCGTAGTTTTGCAAACAGTTTTATTTCAACAAGATCGAAATACGCGCCCGCTCGCGAGAGCTTTAATAATGCGCACAATGGCGCAGCGCCGCGTAACGCCGGAAACGCTCGATACGATACAGGGAAAATGCATATTTCATGTCAGTTATCCAATCCCAGAGGCAACGCGCGCCCTCGTACGTCTGCAGATTAGCGAAATTAGATAGGTGCCTTTGTCCTAGAGGCGGGCGTCGAAAAAAAAGAATGCCCAATAATTCTAAATAACGAGGCGCCCACATTCCCCGGGGTGCGCAAAGCGGGGAGAGCCGGAAAATTCGGCGGAAAATTCGAGGCCGCGGCGGCGAGCACTAATCAAATTCGGGCCCGCGGGACGATTCACGCCGCTCGGTTTTCCGCTCCCGGGCCGTTAATTAATTTCGGCCGAATTAGCGCCCGACAGCCCATGTAAATTCACGGATTCGAATCGGCTTTCCCTTTCCGGCGTGACGCCTTCTTTCCCGACGAGCTCTCGAGTTGCCTCCTTGTACACGTACAAGCAAGCCCCGACGCCTTCCACTCCTCCGGGGAGGGAGGAGGAGAGGGGGGTGGGGCGAGAATAATTTACCGGCGAGGATGAGCCCGTCTCTACATTTTTTTTCTCCCAGCCCCGAGCTTGTTTTAATTGGAAATTTAATTTTAAATTCCCTGCTCCCCGCGACGCCCGAGCTTCTTTTTATTGCGTTATTTAAACATGTCTTTCGGAGCTTTTTACGAAGGCGACGAATAATTGTCGTCCGTCGTGGAGATTTCCTCGTTTGTGCTTTAGGTCAAAGGAGCTTCTAGATTTTACGGGATTGGCAAAGAGAAGGCCGCGAAGTAACGTGCTTCATTATTATTTTTTTTTTAAATTGCAAGGCGATTATATTGCTTTAATTAAGAATTAAAAAAATGCTTTACATAATAAATTTATAAATTTATTTTTTTATATTATATATATTATAAATTTATGTATTTAAATGGAACTTCATAACGCAATTATTTAAAAAGTAACTAAAAATATTATTTTCAAAAGGAAACCATTTTCTACATATTAAATCTTAATTAAATGAAAATAAAATTAAAAATTACGATTTGAAACTTTGAGATTTGAATATTCGCATAAATTATATGTAAATTAAAATACATTAAAACAAAAACCCCAGAAATACACATGATTCAATTTTTACTCATCCGTAAATTATTCATCAAAACTGCTATTTAAAATTTTGGGATTTAATACTTAAAATACATTTTAAGCGAACACGTAAATGCTTGTGCTTAAATTTTTGTTCATCCGTAAAGTTAATTAGTTAAAACTTCATATATATACAATATGAAAAATTCCATAATTTAATATAGCTATTAAATATTTCGACACACGAACATCCCCGCTTTAAATTAAATGTCCCTCTACGCAATCAAAACCTCTTTGATGCGACGTTAATGCAAATTCAAATTTATTTAGAATCCAGGCTTTAAGATCCACTACTATAAAAAACGCCCGCCAATAATACCTACCGCATTCGCACGTAATAAACTGCAACTAAATTAAAAAAGCGCATCGTCGCAGCTCGGCGAAAAATCACTCACAATAGTCGGCTTGAAAGCGCGTTTCAGTGCTCGTTACTCCTGACGTCGAGATCCACTAAAAGCACTCAGGCTCGCGCCGAATTTTTTAATCGGCAAAAAATAAAGGGAAAAATTGCTGCGTGCTCGGCGGTCGCCCGGATCTTCTAAGCGCTTAGAATCGAAACAAACGTCGCATCCCTCGATCCGCATAAATATCCAACGAGAGTTTAATGCAGGTCGGCTTAGGGAGGAATTAAATATTCCGGTCGGGCGGCTGAACATGTATCCGGTAAATGCACGTGTGTATGCGTTACACATCGAGTTCGTCAAAGGGATGAATTAATTATCCCATGACGAAACTCTGCCGGCGCGTTTCTCTCTCCCTCTCTCTCTCGCTCTGCAGGCTCGTACAATATATCCATCGAAACGGCAGGCGCAGAGGGCAGCAGCAGTTGCCCAAAATGCATTAACGTCGTGTATAATTTAGTGCGTTGCGCGCGGCGTCATTTTTAATCATGTCTGGTGTCACTCGCTCTAATCAAGTGAGGAATACGTCGCACGTGAATCGGATCGCTGAACGTTTTGTATTATGCATGGTATGGAAAGCGCCGGAAAAATGGCTGTAATCAAATCTGAACCGAGAGCCGAGAGGATAATGAGCTTTTAAAATTTTGCATGACTGCATGCTGCTGCTGCTGCTGCTGCTGCCGCCGAAATCGTGTTACGGCTCTTGGCATATGCAAACGAGCAGCGATTTTAAAACTATTAGTTTCTCATCTCTGCGGAATGATTGCTTTGTGACAAGATACCGAATGGATTCTTTAACTTTTTTTTTAACGATTTTTAATAGTTTTCTTTGAAAAGATATTAATTTTTCATTGTATCTAATTCAATGTATCGCAAGAAGGATGCCAGTTTTGATATTATTCTATAAAATATAAATGTATTAAAGGAGGATGCCCGTGGATTTGTAAAAAAAAAAGAGAATGCAGAAGAACGTATAAAAGTAACGCTCTCTTTTAGAGATGGTCAAAATATCAACAGTAGAATAAAATTTAGTCTGGGAAAATGCAGGGAAATATGTAAAAAACTAAAGCCAATTTCATTAAAATAAGTAAAAAAAATTAAGATTCATCCGATATTCAGTAGTAAATATTAAAGAAAAATTTTTTTCGTATTTCTTACTTAATATAAAATGCTATTTTTATTTACATACTCAAGATTTTAAAAATTCTTCATGCTGAAACCGGTTATGTGCATTCCTTGTAAAATTTGACCATGAATTGTCGTGGGCATTCTCCTTTAAAAACCGATATTATTGAAAGGAAACAATCGCGCGGTTTCTGCGAGCGGAACTTAATAACTATTTTAATCTTTAATAACAAAAGCCTGATGCTTTTTCATTAATGAAAAATTGATGAAATCGTCTTTCAATTTCGGTAAGTAAATTGTGTTTTCACTTTATAGAGTATTAAATTTCAATAATGAAAGTTTACGGCACAAGTAAATATATAACTTTTTATACTTTGGAACGTAAAAAAATACCTATATAAATTCTTTTGGCTATTCGCGGGAAGAAAATTTCCACCCAATTGTTTGAAACAAATATGCAGTCCTCTTTTGTTTTTAGAAAATAGAGACATAGCTGTAGAAATAGTTTAGCAAAAGGTGCAGCTTCCCTATAAAAGCACCCTCCTGGATCAATACGGCCGCAAAAACTTACGAGCAGCGATACCACTTTTATCTAGACTAGCATCGCGATCAACGAAATCTACTTTCTCGAACGCCGATAAACAGCAACCCAGAAAAAGAGTCAATGCCCCGGCAATATCCGCCAGGCCGGTGTGATATCCCACTCAATTATGTCCATTCGGCTACGTCGAGCCCTTTCACTCCGAAACCGCCCTTAATCCGCGGCGGTAGCTTCAGCAGCAGCCGTCATCAGGGCTCTTTTTATCTCGCGGAAATCAATGCCCCCTCCCGCCGCGAGAGATAAAACATGCAGCCCCGCGATCCGCTCTCCGCGAGAGAAAGTAGGTTATGAAGGGCGAATAATGAGGCCTCCGTCCCTTTTGAAGCCTCTTACGAGGCAATTAAGCCGACGGTGTACACACACGTAAGAAAGCGCCTCGTGTGAATGGCTTTCATTACCGCCGCGCGACTTATTAAAGGCAGCTGGCCGGTCTTTTGTCGCGCGCGCCGTATCCTCGGGAAATTACGGTCCCCTCAGCTTTTTCGGAGGATTCGCCGGGGAAATTTTAACGCGCCGCCGCCGCCGCCGCCGCCGCTGTATATACGTATACACGTGTATTTTTATCGGGCTCCTTATATCCCCGGCAAGGGCCTCTTTCGCGCCGGCAGCGGCAATTTTCCGCCTCGAGTTATTGCGAGGCCGCCCCTTTTCACGTCGGATACAAAAATCTTTTCGATAACTTTGCCGCCCTCCCCGGAGTGGGGGGAGGGGGGCGAAATCTGCGACGCTGAAACTGCAAAACTTCGCCCCCGGGACGCTGCTGCTGCTGCGGCTGCTTTATTGCCACGGGAAATAAGGTGGCCCAAGTTTCGGCGATGTGCGTCAAGATCGGAATCTAAGCGAGCATCGTTCATCGCCCGCGCTTGTCGCTACACGCGGCCGTTCTTATAAATCGGGGCCGGAGGCTTTGGGATTAAGCGTCCTGGACAATGGGATTGTTCGCCGTGCCGAAAATTCCTAACTTTTCAGCAATTTGCAGTAAATCTGATTTTTTTTACGCATTTTTACGCATTCTTAAACAATTAGGCGTAATTTTGTGAGTGAGCGTGTGCAACACAAGCACATTGTAAAAATACAAGTTCTATGTTGTTTTATTAAGGCGGCAAACATTGTTAAGTAATTATTTATAGAAGGTTTTTTGCACAACGAGCTTGAAAATAACTTTGTTTTTCATAAGCCGAAACTTATTTTACTGTTATTACTTTGCGTATATAAAAGCTTTTTTCTAGAAGATGGTGCAAGAAACTGTGAAGAAAATTGACCAAGTAAAATTGTACTTCAGCGTTCCTCGACTCATTTATTTTTCTGTATAAAAAAAACTATATACAAACCATTTCTGACGTAATTTAATAGTAAGATAACTGTCCCAGTTTTCAATTCTAATCTAGCCATATTTTATAAACTTTCCTAACAGCCAATACCTATTTTCTCCAGAAAGCATAGCGTGTTTGTAAAAAAATTACACTAAAAAATAGATAAAAATAATTTCTATAAAGATTATAATTAGCGCAGCCGGTAATTAAGCCGAGCCGATAAACTCAGAGATTTGAATAATTCCGACGTGGATATTTTTTTTTTTTTCGTTAGCGAAAAAAGCGAAAAAAGGAATTCGCCGAGTCGGCGAATTATCCAGGCTAAATTAGCCCATTATTATCGGGGCAAACACGACGGGAAATGAATAATATCGTTAATAAAGGTATAATCTTTCTCGCCGCGGCGTCCCATTACTATGTAATCCGCTTTGGGGAAAATACGAGTTCGTATTACGGGGCGGCGCCGATTCGAATTCGATCGCAAATCACCGCGACTAGAATTTCATTTGCAGTAAAGAAAAATTTTCGAAGAGCACGGAAAACGGCTACACTGCCGCCCGGGTATGCAAAGTCCATCCCGTCGCCGCTATACGACTTTCGATGCTTCGCGGGAAAAGTGTCCGAGGGGGCGGCTTTTAGATTGCGCGTAAAGAGGATTGTTTGCCGGGGGCAATAAAAAATAAACGGACCGTAACGGAATAATGTAAGCGAGGCTGTTTTAATTCCATTTTCCATTTATTGGCCAGTATTTGCGCATTATTAAATATTTCGGAGGGATTATCTTGGTGTGCGTTTTTATTATGCACATGACGTAGAGTACAAACAGACGGCTGCGTTTAAATTTTAAGGACATTCCACTTGGAATGTCGAATGCGTCGAAATCATCCATTTGTATCAAGTACACGGCAATTCTTTATTGATTCCATTGATGGTATTGGCGCTTGATTTAATAAATATAATTTGTACAATCCAAAATTATTATTTTGAATAATTAAATACATCATTTTTAATGATTCTGTTATTAATGTCATGATGTAATTTCATAAATATTTAATTTGTAAATGTAGAGAAAATTATGAACGGATACAACAACTGCTAATTTAATTTTAACACGAAGCTCTTGAATTAATTTCTAGAAATGTGTATTTTGAATACAAAAAATACTTGAACATAACTTCCAATTATTTAAAACTTTTTATACGATAATTAATCTCGATGTATTCTGTTTTTTTAAACTTTGAGATCTTATTATTTATATATAAATATCAACTATTATTGTAGAGTAAGCTAATTATCGTGAAGAATTCGGATGGATTTTTCCCGTCCGGGACCTTTTAACCTCTCGGTTTGCTCTTTCCCGCCCCTTTCTCTCCGTCTGTGCGGCATGTCGACAGGGCCCAAGCTTGGGACAGTCGGCGGGGATTTCCCGATCAAAATGGTTCTCCGTGCATCCTTAACCTTGGAGGTTTTTCCCAAAGTCATTGGAATTTTCTTGCCACAATCGGACCGCTCGGCTACGCCCCTTGTACGCGATCGACTGGAGCACATAGCTCCCACATTATTAGTTAATTATATTTTCCGTTACGCGCTAAAATATTTTTCAGGAGAAAAAATTTTAAAGCTATTGACGTTTCAGTTGACATAATTGCGTTTTGCTCGCATTGATTCCGTTTTAATGCCGTAGCAGGAAATCACGTCCGACTACTTTTCATTAAAAAAACGAAGCAGCAGAGCATTAAAGACACCGAACCCCAATCGTTTTCAATCAGAACTCTCGAAACAATGATCCCGCCGACTCGCCTAGCCGCAATAATTTTTTACAGCCGCCGCAGAGAGAGAGAGAGAGAGAGAGAGAGAGAGAGAGAGAGAGAGAGAGAGAGCGAGGGCACCAGCCATCGCGCCATAAAAAGCCATCGCCGTCCAGCGGCTCCGGTAGTAGCTGCAGGCGGCACTGCAATAAGCGTCGCCTTCCCACATCGGCACTTAGCCCGCGAGCGGGACAATAAGAGCCAGATGGCGCCTACTGCAGCACGTGCTAATTCGATCGGCGCACCGGTATATATACACGCCGGAGCGACTAATTGAGAGCGCTCGCGCGCCTTGAAAAGCTCGAGGGAGCGCGCCTGTAAATCCCCCCCCCCCCCGACTTGCCTTGCTTCTTATCCGGTCTCGGAGCGAAATATCGTGTGCGCGGCGCGCAAGCTGAGGCAGCAGCGCCGAACTCCTGGACCGTGAGATTGCAGGCGAGAGCGACTTTGTAACGAGCGGCCCGTCCTCTCCTCCTCCGAATCGTGACTCCGCGAGAAAATGAGACTCCGAGATTGCGTGCACTACCCGAGTGGCTGCTCCTTCCTCCTCCTCCTCCTCAGCCTCCTCCTCCGGCGAACTTATCGATCTATCGAGTAATTATTGTACGCCCCGGAGAGTTTTTTGATCGGCCGGCATTGAATTTATAAGCAGGAGGCCAAATATTTAAAAAGGCCAAGAGTATACCTTTCTTACACATTAAGAGGGGACCACTGATTAATTTCGAATATGGGCGAACTTCATTGTGGCCGAGCTGCTTTTTATACCGTTATTAACGATAAATTTGGCCGTGTTTTAAAGAAACTTTGTTGAAGGCAATTTTAATGTGTTATAATAAAGATTTATTTGCGCCAAGAACTCTTTTCTGCGTTAACGGTTCCTTGAGAGCTGCGAAACAAACGGCGAGCCCACGTCGATAAAGGCTCATAAACAAATGGATATCGAGAACAGAAACGCAGTTCCCGGCGCACCGAGCCAGCAATTACCGACTTTCACCATTGTAGCAAAGGCAAAAAACGCTCGGGTCCTAAAGCCCCCGCAGCTCGATCCCGGCGACGCCTCTGGAAAAGAAGCGTCGGCGATTAATCGCCGGGGAAAGACGAGCGAGTGCACATAAAACCCCGGACAATATCGACGTGACGGATGAAATCGTCTTCACGGGCGTTGCAGCACATGTAGCACGCAGCCGAGTATACACGAGGAGCGCGCGCGCGCGCGCAAGAGAGAGAGAGAGAGAGGGACCGGAGGTCAATAGCCTGCGCCGCCGGCGGAACTGGTTTAGCAAAGGCCGCGTATCTGGAGCTCTCGGGCAGCACCGGCTCCCCTGCGGAGCCTCCGCGTGTAGCAGCGAAATCGGACCGTAAAAATAGCTCCAGACGCCCGAGACAGGTAGTGCGCCCGTGTTTTTCTTTTTCCAGGAGGGGAGTGCGTTTAGCCGGAGCTTGCGTGCCGCGCAAAGTGCTGGACGGGGCTCTTTATCGAGGGCGCTTTAAAAATCTGAAAAATTAATGACGAATAGCCGCCGCCGAAGTAAGAGAACGAGCTCGAAAATTGGAGCGCTCTTGTCGAGAAACTTGTATGGACACAAGAGCGAAGAGATTAGGGGACTTTTTTCGCCTCGTCGACGCTTCGACGTAAATGTGAGCAAGCTTCCTTTTTCGAGCGAGGATAAGTCCGTCTAAAGACAAGTAAGCCATTAACAAGTAGGATGCGAGAGGCATTTAGATAAAAGCAAGGTCACCGCGTCTTAGCGGCGATTAAATCAGTATAAAAAAAAGTGCCGCCTCCCGCGCGAAGATAAAGCGCGCCGATCCCTCAAGTTTTAAAATCGTCGAAACCGGAAGAAGCTCGCTCGCTCGGAAAAAAAAGAGTCTTCGGGCAAAGATTTGTCTTCCGGATATCGCGCAGCCGTTAGTTACAGCCTCCCGTATCATCCATCTCTCCATCAAGTGCTCGGATTTTTATTATCGAGCAGCTCTCCGCCCGAGCTACACCACTCGATTTATCCATCAAAACCGACGAGGGATCCCCTCACCCCCCCCACCTCTGAACTTTGACGGTGGAAAAAAAATTTTTATTCCCGACCATAAAACGCGGCTGCGCGCGGCTCGATTGAGCGTGTGTATCGTTAATCCCGGAGTGCGC
>JAWWEM010000010.1:19952280-19978069 GCA_035582935.1 Ormyrus thymus | reverse complement strand
GCGGCGGCGGCGGCAGTGGGGCGCGTCTAATTAAGTTCTTACACGCGTTTAAAAGTACATTTCGCGCGATAGCACGTTTTCTCGCAAACTCTCGGCGCGCCCCGTGCAGCCCCCGGCAAAGGAACGGCGGGCGGGGAGGCAGCTGCGAGGGGGAGGCAGTCGCTAAAGGGAAGAAAAGGAGGAGATTTTCCGCGCCGGGAAATTCGGGGACGCATTTCCGAGGCTTTCTTCTTCTTTGTCGATACACCTAACGCTCGCGAGGGGGAGCAGCAAAGGCCAAGCAAAGCGAGGAGGAGGGAATGAAAACTTCCTTCCTGCACGAGCGGCGCGCGCGCGACAGCGAATTCGCGCTCGAGAACTCGGCCCCTTTGTCCAGGACGCACAAAGGGAACAGACGTGTGAGTGTTCGCTCTCTGCTCCCCGTGTGTGCGCGCGCGCGCGCGTCTGCGTGTGGGTGCGGTGGCGCACTCAGGGCCGCGCTATAAAGTCGCGGCCGCCCGACGATGTTACCCCGAGTATATAGAGGGAGACGCTCTCCCCCGACTCCCTCCCCGGCTTACGAAAAGCGCCGAGTTGTGTTTTAAGGATATGAAAAACCTCTTTATATATCGAGAGCGAGCGCGGAAAGCATTTTACTTCTAACTTCGCTTTGTTTTCCCCTTTTTAGTCGCGCGAGCGAGTTATATTTTTTAAGATTTTTTTCCCCGACGGGGGCGGATATAAAAAGCGCGATATGTAAGAGAGTCTTTCTCTGTGCGGGGCATTAAAGTATTTTTGCGGCGCTGGTGTGAGTCTGAGCTATAGCGGGGGCCGCTCCGCCAGATGAGAAATGGTTCCCGGAAGAAAAATTGCCCGAAGAAAAGAATCCGGAGGGAGGAGGGGGCGGAGGAGGTGGGACGGGCCGCCGGCGACGTTTTATTGAAAACTTTATATGTACGACAATATTTACAAAAGCGGCTTTCCGTTGTTAAAACGCAGCCTCCGCCCGCGAGAAGTCGTCGGATTTGGGACGCACCGAGATCAAAATTCCGGCCCGCTTTCGGCTCGGATGCAAATCAGGATCGCGAGCGAAAATAACTTGTTTTTAGTCGGAGAAACCGAGGCGATGCTTCCGGGTGCTTGCGCGAATGATCGGTAGCAGCAAGCTCGAACAGCTGATTGGTAATGCCAGTTTCTTTACTCGATAAATGAGAGGTCAGCCTGCGTCGATGTATATTTTTAATTTTCAATTTACTCGAATGCACGCTTTAACTCGCAGCACCTTGATTTTAATTAACAGGAAGTACTAATCTTGACATCGCAATCTTATCAGGCGCGATTAAATGCTAGGCTTGCACTTACGCGGTGATGGTGATTGACATTAGGAATAATTTCCGTGACTCACCTGTAACAGAGAAAATAAGTCTCGATTAGATGCGTGTTCAAGAGGCACTCTTGTTTAAAAAATAACGCGTTGGGAATTTACGTTAGAGATTAATTGGTGATAATTACGACTTTTTCGTAGAAATTGCGGTATGGTTACAAGTACTATAGAATAAAGGAAAAATATGAGAATGTACAGGTTAAAGTTTTAATTAAAAATTCGTTTTAAAACTATTTCTATACCCAAGTAAATATATAGTAAAATGTTAAAATAACGCAACTAGTATGAAACGCAAAGCAAACCCAACTTTACGCTTTCACTACGAAAGTCCACAAAAGAGCCACTGGATCCAAAAAAAAAGACTCCAACCAGTAATTAAATTTCGATTCCGCACAAACCAGAAAGGTAGCTCGAATCACTCAACTCCGTCGGTCGAAGCGAATGAAGGAATTGTGCATGAAACAGCTGGCAGAGTGTATAAATAACGAGGCTCCAGCCCGGGGTTTTAAAAACGGCGTTCGCGCCTCAGACTCTCAGGCATTGTAAGCTCGCAGCGTCGTCGTCGTCGTCGTCGTCGTCGTCGCGACGTCGACTCAAGGGGATAAATTCTTGCGGGTTGGGTTCTTTGACGCACCGAACAATGACGACAAAAGGAGTTACGGTCGAACCGCCGTCACCTGCAGTGTTACCCTCCACCTCCCCCGTCCGCCGTCGATCGACTGCCTGGCGGCGTTTTCCCCCGCGAAGGGAACCCCCTCTGGAATGCGCTAATAACTCGAGGCCTCCGCAAGCTCCCAGCCACATAAACTGGCGACGCCGCGCACCGACGACCCGAGTCTTTTTGCGAAAAGCCGCTCGCTCGCCGCTTTCGAGAAAAGTGCTCTCCCGGACTCGACTCCGCCGAGCGCTTCGAGTGGTTATGGATTTTTTAATTATAGCCTGCCGCCGCGGTTTTCTTATGGCTTCGAACTCTTTATTTTTTAAATCGGGCTGTTTGTTTTAAGACGAGAGTAAGTCCTGAAAAAAGGCTTTCATCTATGCGTTCAAGAAAAGGATCGATACTTTCTAATTACGAGAAGTAGGTGCGAGGTACTGAATTTTTAATCTTATGCGTATTAAATATTAAAATTGTAACAAAAGTTACTCCTATACGCTCTATTTCGGAATCCAAAAAATTCTTGAAATTTCGTAAAAATTTTTGATATACAAGATAGTTGCTCTCATGACATTAAAAGTATGTCCCGCATGTTTTCATTTTACCAAAGTGCTTTTCTGCGCATTCACAAGCATGGAGAGAAATGTCGCGTTAAAAAAGTGGATTCCTTGTACTGGTCGAATGTTAAAATTATATAAAATATTCGATTAAACATTTTAAAAGGTCAAATTGTTGCTTAAACAAAATAAAAGAATTAATCCGCAAAAAGGTTCGCAGAATAAGCTTCACCTACAGTATAGTAAAGGTTTGTGCAGCGTCTAAGTAAGTACTCAACCATCAGACGCGCAAACACTTTCGTGTAATAAAATAAGATTTTCGCAATGGAGGGTCTAAGTGCTGTATTTTTAAAATATAGAAATCGGCTCGCATCTCCGGCGCACTCGTACAATCACTTACCCAAACCGAGATATTTCTCGGAAGGCAAACACCGCTCTCTACTCCCTCCCTGTATGCGTTGAGCAAATAAAAGTCGCTTTTCGCCCTCCGTCTTCCGGTTATAAGGAAAAACTATATATAAGAGTACAATTTTCCCGCTCCTGACTCGTTAACTCTAATATCATTAGGTCGATCGGTGCAATTGAAACTTTCCTATCATTTCAATCTCCCGAGCTACTTTGCTCGAGAAATTTTCAAATTTTACGTTACATTAAAACAATTCAGAAGGCATTAGCGCAAAGTGATGAAATTTCTGCGTTAGCCGGAATCGCGAAACAACGGTTTGCTAACCCTCACTTCTGCGCGGTCGAAAACTTTAAGTAAAATTTGCTTAACGCTTAAATAACTGCTCGTTAGTTTCGACGGTGTAACACACACCGAAGACCGGAATTTGCCCGGGCTCATTAATATACCTTGCCTCGAGTAAATATTTGATCGGCATAAGACTCCAATTAAATATTTATTTACGTGTTTTATAACGCTACGACCAAAAGGCTCGAAGGAAAGTAGAAAGCAGCCGAGTAAATTTCAGCGAAATGCAGAAAACTCCCCATTCAGTAAACTCCCGCCGCGCTTGGCGAAGCTAATTTCTCCAAGACTGATTTTCATTGGAGTTCTTTCCCCGGCTGAGCATTCATCTCGGGGCGTGATTAATCCGGCGGCCGTCCATCAGCGCGCGCCTTTTCTCAAATATTAACACAATGCCCCGGCTCGCCGGAATTCCCCGAGCGCGCGGTCAATTTTTCAAGAATTCGCTCTTTTCACCGTCGCCGCCGCCGCTGCCGCCTCTCGGCGCTGCGGATCGCGTGCGCCGCCTATAGATTCCGCGGCGCGATTGGCGCACTTGTAAAACAAGCGCCAGATCTGCCCGGCTCGGAGCTGTAAAGAGGAAAATTGCGCCCCGACAATTGTCGACGCACGCTTCCGCGGATGGATTTTGCTTGCCTCGAGATTACGAGCTGTTTTTTCCACCGCTTTTAGGCGCTCCTGGTGTTTTTTTTTTTTTTTCTTTTAAATTATCACCTTGTGGTAGAAGCTTTGTTTTTCTTTTTAACTTACAGTTTTTGTCGCAAGTGCGAGAATTCAAAAATCGCGATAAGCTCGATTTATTTGCGTAATTTATAAAGCTCCATTTTAATAATATATAATAACAATCTTTTAGTAATTTACTAAGAATCCAAACTTGTTTACTGAATGTTTTTTTAAGTGCCAGCAAGGAATCAAGCCGCAAAGACTATCGCGTCAATATATTGACCGACGAAAAGAAATTTTTCAATTTTTAAATCCCGGTAACGTTAAATAATTTATTTTAATCTTTATTTTAATAACAGCGAGAAGCTAAACATAAAGAAAATATTTAAATTTTAGAAATATGTTTTTAACTGTCCTGTAGTTTACTGAAGCGTCAAAAGTTCTAAAAATAGTTTTATGAAAGGATGTTTAAATTAGAAAAATATCTGCAATTAAGAAATCGATTTTTCTTCCCCGTCAAAGTCACGTTTGTCGTTAATAAGATAAGGTACACTGTATTTTTACAAGGCAATTTGCATAAGAAAAGCCAGCTCAAAGCCCCGAAACAAGTGACACCGTCCCAGTCAGTTCCTCTTTTAATCTGCCTAAGCTCGCCGGCAGATTTAAATTAGTTGCGGCGCGCGAAATATGTTTTGCCCCGGCAGTTTAAAATTGAATTTCCATTAAGGCCCCATTGTTCGGGAGGGCGCTATTTTCCCGCCGGGGCTGAAGCCGCGTTGAAGGAAGTACCGTTTCCCCGTTTAAAATAAAACTCTCATCGTCTTACGCGCGACTACACACTCGGGCGCTTAATTCGTTTCATTTGCGCGATTCAAAGCGAAATTAATGGCCGGCAAAAAAGCTCCGCGGCAAAAAGAGCCGCGTGCATTACCTCGCGCGCGCATTGTAAAACGCGCCGTCGGAGGGAGAAAAAGGGTAATGTTTTCAAATTTATTCAATGTGAAAATAACAGCGCCGCGGCTGCACCTCGGATTTGCCGAGAAACACTGCGGCTTTTAAGCCGCGCTTTATCTAGAAACTTGAGGAATTCAGTTATTTTTTTCTTTTAAGGCATATATCATCAGTAAAGCACCTGTCGAGCGGAGAAGGAAAGGTTCATTTAATTTTCGCATTCTAATTACAGGGGGATGGCTTTACAGCCGAAAAGAGTTTACTCCGCCAGTTAAGGCGGAATTTTTTGGTTCGCCATCGAGGATGATTTCCACTTGGCTCGAGAAGTTTCTTGCGGCGTGAAATGGGTCTTTCTCGCCCGAGCGGAAGAAAACAGCCCCTCTCCTCTTGATTTACTCGTCGCGGGCAAACGGGGAAAGCAACTGGTAACGCGCCTCGGAGAGGAGGGCGGGCGGGACATCGATCTCTCGGAATGCAATCCCGCGGCAAAAATAAAGCCGACGCGTCTGTCTCCGTTATCTTAGGTGCGACTACACAATAGCGGCGCTAAGACCAAGGGCTGCGAAATTTGATAGGGAGCAGCGAGCGCGAGCCAACGGAACGGCTAATGGGTTTAAGGTTCGAGACGGCAATTGTTGCGGGGGAGGGAGAGAGAGAGAGAGAGGAAAAGACGAAGGGCTCGCGCGAGGAAGAAAGCCGCAGAAGACGCCCGGGATTTAAGGGGGATTTACAGGCGAAAGCCAGGCAGGCGCGGATAAAGCCGCCGCCGCCGCTGCCGCTGTACGGCGGCGTCGGCCTCTGCTGCGGAGCTGTTCACCGCGAGCACGCCGAGTTAATTAAGACTGGCGGCACGGACCCGCGTACTTAATTCCCTGATACTGGACAGAGGCTGCCTCCCTCTCCCGCTCGGCCCCGGACCTTCGCGTAAGAGCGCAAGCCCGCAAAAATCGAGTAATAATTTAGGAAAATTATTATGAGACCCGGAAAATTGCGCGTTTTATGCGCCCGGCCTTTCTGCCACCCTCCCCGCGGAGGTGAATTTGCGGCGCTGGAAATATCGAAAATTAAAGCGGCCTTTTCCTACGGGTCATTACGGAATATTATCTATTTTCTTATTTTAGAGAGTGAAATTTATTAGGAATTTTTAACTAAAAATTATTGTAATCAAGTAATGATGCAATTTTATTACAAAATACATCATTCTATAATTAGAATAAAACACCAAAGAAGAGGGATGCATTAATGGATTCTTTTATAATTCCTGCTATTTTCCAATGTTTAGTCTCAATTTAATCTTAAATACAACGATATTGGTGCTAGCAAGGGTTGAAGCCGCAGGGCAAAAGACTGCATGTCCTATCAATATATCGATCGACGGAGAGAAGGAGGAATAAAGTTTGCTTATGATATAAAATAAAATTTGTTGATCCGACAGCAGCCTGGATTGACTTACGCACAAAGATAAACAACTTTTTATAAATTCCTGTAACGTTAATCGAAAATGGCTGCTTTTTTCAATTTTATTACCGTGCCATCCCTTCGCAAGAACTCCGGATAGGTTCGACGCGTACATAAAAAAAGAGGGAATTTCAGTTTTAGCCAGTTTCGCGACTAAACGATTAAAGCTTAGTGTTTAGGTGGAAGCGGTATAATTTTCTTTCTCAATAGGCGCGCGCAGCTGGACTATTAAAGGACAGAGAAGCGGCGGACGAGGAGAAAGAGAATAGAAGTCCGCATTGCGCGATTCGCTACTTAAATCTCTTGCTTCGTCTCGTAATTCCACTTAAAGTTTGCGACCGCTAACGCTCTCGTCTAATTGCATCGGCACGCCGTGTGGCTGTACAATGTTTTCTCGAAAAGTGCGCTGAACATGAAACAGTTCGCAGCTTCTCATTGAAAAACTCCTTTGTTTCCCATTTAAAACTTTATCGTTTCTTTTTTTTTCATTCTTTTTCGGCACTCCGAGATTTAACTATATTGGATGTATTAATTTATAATAAGTTATTAGTATCTTGATAAACAAAAGCTCTATTGTTCTCTGCTGTCATCAATCAAAATTCTTTTATTAATTTCAATGTTTCGGCTATATCCGTATCATAATTACGTAGCTCACTTCAGGAATATCATTTCGAGAAACGAGGAGAGTGTCTTAATTTTGGATCAAGGATTTTATTTTAACTTTAGGATATGTTTTCTCACATAAAAATATGAAAGAAGCCATTTCTCAAAAGTTATGAGCTCTTTATGCTAAAATTTTTTCTACTATCACGTATAAATGTTCCAACTGTTAACTGCGTAGTATTTTAACTGTTGACATTAGAAATATGAGATTATATCTTATCGCTTAAAAAAAAATTCTGTGCAAAAATCTTTATTTCTTCAAAAGTTATACTCAAACAAAGATTTACAAAAAATATAAGCGAAAACGAGGTCGATGATATTTTCTAGATTTTTTTATGCTAGGTAAGTGGTTATTCTTCATTTGGTTAATAACATTTGAACAAATGCAAATTTTGGATGATATTTTTCACTCGATAGGATTTGATCTCATCTTTCAATCGCAGACAATTAAGTAGTGGCTTAGTTAACTGTTAAAAATGTATACGGCTTGACCGAGAAATCTTTTGTTACGTTGAAGATGCCGCCACTCACGGGTCGAGGCGCGAAAAATAAAGGCCAATAAAAGCCCAGAAGCGACGTTGACTATGAGGTGTGCACGAGCGAGCTGGCTTTATCGGCAAAAAATCCCGGAAAAAGAGTCTACTCTGTATTGAATTGCTTCTGCGTTTCTTGCTCTTGGGAGGAGCTCTGGATTTACGAGTAATCATGCCCTCGTGCTTTTTAAACTGATTTCTCTTTTCTTGCCACTACTTCTATTTCTCGTCGCGTTACGGATTATTTTTATAATGTCCAAATTACTATTGGAGTTCTTAACCTTCAGAGGACGGGGGCTTAGGATCTAAAACTATCGTGGCTGGAGTGTCAATTATGCGTCACCGCTGTATACTGGTTTTCCCGCCCTGTAAAGGTTAAGGGCTGTAAATCAAAATGAATGCCTGGAATGGACGCTTTTCTGTAAATGCTTTTTAATTTGAAATAAACGATCTCGGAAACTCTTACCTGACTCAAAACATTTACAAAATAGATGGATAATTTAGTTTTATCTGCAGGTTTGATCAATATTAAGATCTTAGTTTTATGTTTAGCCTCTGACTGTCATTAAAATAAAGATTAAAATAAATAATTTAACGTTATCGGGATTTAAAAATTTTAACATTTTTTTTCGGCGGTCAATATATTGACACGATAGTCTTTGTGACTTGATTCCTTGTCAATAGTACTATCAATGTGTTTAAAGTTAAATTGAGACTAAAGTTTGGAAAATAGTATAAATATTAAAAGTGTGCATTAAAATTATGAATTAAAAAATAAAATAAAAGCAGCGTGTATGTAAAATTGAATATTTCTTACTTTTGCACAATACTTGCTCAAGTTAAATTTTACTAAAAATTTATATTAAATTTTATGCTTTAAAATAAAAAAGTAGACAATTTCTAGTCATTATTTATAGGAAAAAAATCGCTCTAATTTTCAATTAATCGAATTTATAACGGGGAGAGTGGAACTGTTAGTAAGGTTGAAAAAATTATTCAAGTTTTGTATAAAACTTATTGTTATTTTTTATTTATTCATTTAACCACAAAAACTAGTTGACAATGATAAACCCTACCGAGGCAAAATTGCCTGTGTGTAGGTCCGATATACATAATTAGCTTACATAACTAAACTTACATACTTATTTATTTGAAATTTTTCATTTCTTTACATTCTATATACAAATATATACATTCTATATACAGATAGACAGAACCGATTTTACACATTCAACTACATTCAACAAACAGTACAACAAACTTTCCTGTGACATACATTGGAGGTAAAATGTTTGAGGTAAAACACCGGTATTCCTGCTTAACTGCTACGCTCTCTGGGATTTCATTTTTCCATGCGATCGGCTGGAGCTGATCCTCCACCACTGAGCGGTCCTGGCTTTTTATTAAAGCGCTGAATTCATTAACTGGCTGAGTACGTCGTTCGTGTAGCATTCATTCTCTGCCGCGATCTCCTTCAGGAATTTGTGGCCATGCCCTCTATGTAGCTGCAGTTGGCAATCCTTACACGTTAAGTGACTGCACGTTACGCAGTAAATGATCAGCTTCTCCATCGGATGATAAGAGCAGCATCCATTGTCAGACAGCTTCGTTTCTCCTTGCTTCATGTGGTCCTTCACTTGTTCATACTTGGGAACAATTCTGTGAGATCTCGTGCACGGTAGCTGTTCGTGAAGCTTGACGCAAGAATTGCAAATTACCAGTTGGCATTCAAAACACCAACTTGTGGTAATTACGTTCAACTCACAATTTCCGCAGAACTGATCCATTTTTCTTGAAATTTGAGTGAATTCACAAATTGGCAAACTAAAAGGTTGTAAGTTCACTACCTTTCTCGATAGAGCTCCGTTGCTGTCTGAGCACAAAGTAAATTTTCGGGCTGTTTTTCAGGTCTAATATATAGACAGAAAGGGTGGAAGGGATAGAATTTTCCCTTGGACGCTAAGAGGGAGAACTTTTGGGCTGGTCCAGGTAAAGATTTTTCAAACACCGAATTTAAAACTCAACATGTTATTTATATTATAAAATAAATGTATTTCAAAAAGTAGCACACGTTTATTTTAATTTAAAAAGAGTTATCTACAAATTAATAACAATTATAACGAATTGTTTTTTGTTGAAAAATCAGTTTTTTTTATTAACAAATGAGTGTTTTTTATTTATCAAATTACTCTTATAAATGAATAGAAACATCATTGTTTTTAATAAAAAAACAATGTTTTGATTAACTTCTATCACATAAATAATGACTATCTGGTCCTAAAATATCAAAAAAGGCTAAAATTTCAAAATCAATTATCTCCATAAAAAATTACACAATTTTAATATAATTTTGTACAATTATTCTTCGTGTAATAAACTAGATATACTGTAAGCTTCGTCGAATCGTTTTCGAGACAATGCAATTTGAAAAATTAAGAATAAAAATTTTAACTCAAATACCCTGTGGGAAATTTCATCATTATTTTTGGCCTGTTCGCCAATATTTGCCCAATTCCATTGGTGAAACATTTTTAATAAGAATTTAAATTAAAATTTATATGTTACATAAGAATGTAATTAAAATTATGTAGGATTAATAAGTAAATGTAGAATGTAAATGTAAAATGTAAATGTAGATTAAAATTTAATATTTAAAAAGTGAGGATTTTGTAGCGAGCAAATGTATATATTTTTAACACTTTTCGGCACGGGTGTGGAAGTTGATTATTCTCGCTTCGCTCAGGCGTAAAATGTCTCGCAAGGTAAACAATCAACTTAAACACTCTAGTATCGAACATAATTTTACGAGCACCGAAAAATAAGTCAAAGTCGTGACTTTGAAGTTAGAGTGGTATAAATATTTTTAAACTAGGCCAATTTTTAAAAAATTGGTCAAATACTGACGAAATAATGGTGAAAACTTCCACCAGGGTATCAACGAAATTTATGAACAATTGTTTTGAAAAAAATAACAAGACCTAAAGCTATAAAAGTAACACCTCTGTGTAAAATTTCAAAACGATTAATTAATTTTTCAAATAAATAAATTTAAAAATTTCAAATAAATAAATTTTATACAAAACTTAATGTCTTTTTAATTTCAGTAACGGTAATTAAATATTGCAGTTTTGTTGTATTTTAGTCTCTATTTTAATGACAGTGAGAAGATAAACATAAAGATAAAATCTTAATATTGATTAAACGGACAATTCAAAGTAAATTACCCATCTGCTTGTGAGTGTTTTGAGCAAAAGCGTCCATTCCAGGGATTCATTTTGATTTACAACCCTGAACCTGAAGTGAACGGGAAAAACCCGTATACGGGACCGACGCATAACGACACTTTACCCATGATAGTTTTAGCCTTCTGAAGGAAACCAAGAATTCCAAATTCCCGCTTTCACCGTCATTAAGCTTCCTCTTTGAGAAACCAACATGAAAAAAAGTAATTCTATTCAATCTCACTATAAAAAAAAAATAAAAATAAAAATTTTTGCTCTAATATTTTGATTTGACCTACACAAAGATAAACAAGCTTCAAAGATAAACAAATTTCTGTAATGTTAACTGAAAAATATTGTTTTGTTTCATTTTATTAATTTTATGTTATCTTTTGTTAAAGAAAAAAAAAGGATTTTTTATATAAACCTAAAAATGAGGAAAATAATTTAGTTTGAACTGGAAAACATTTATAATTCCAATATAATATTTTAATGACTCAGAAGCTAAACAAAGCTAAGATCTTAATATTGATCAAACGTTTTGGAACTTAAAAGTTAAAAATGATTAGCCGTAAATTTTGAATTCCTCCTAAGAAGAAGAATCGCAGAAGCAACTCAATATAGAGTAGACTCTTTTTTCAGGACTTTTTGTCGATAAAGCCTCGTTCGTGCACACCCCACAGTCAGCGTCGCTCTGGGGATTTTATTGGCCTTTATTTTTCGCACCTCGACCCGTAAGTGGCGGCATTGTCGCCGTAATAAAGGATCTCTCAGTCAAGTCATTCTCCGCTCCGCACGAGACAGAGAGCGGCTGCTGCTTTCCTTTTTCTAATCTCGATCGGGAGGGTGGGTGCGAAGTCGCTCGGTCAAGAGGGATTCGTTTGGCGCGAGACATGTTTTACGAGCCTTATCGGGCCTGCACTGAACGACGAGTCGAGGCGAGCGCCATCATTTTTCCGGAGGGCTTTATACACGCCCCCACCTTATCTGCGTACGGTCATGCCCCGTATATGTATACTTTTTTTCTTATGTTAGCACGGGCCACTGGTTTTCTGCCTGGCCAAGGGATTCCCGGGAATCGCACGCGATGCAAACACATAGACGCTTACCGCCTGGTTTAGCAAGTTTATGCGTAGGCTTTTCCTATTTTAGAACTGTTCTGCGGACTCTTGAATAAAGCTTTTTTCGAAAAGCCTGATGGAAGTCGATTATATTCGAAGATGTTTGAGTTTCAATTTTCTTTGTTCATTTTTTAATTGATAAAAGTACAATTTTCAAAATTGAATATTTAATAAATTTTAAAGATATTTTTCTAACTTGATAGTTTTAGCATTCTGAAGGAAACCAAGTAACCAAAATCCCCGTTCTCTAAAGGTTAAAAAGCACAAGGACACGATTGCTCGTAAATCTAAAGTTCCTCCAAAGAATCAAAAAAACCCAAAAGCATACAATATTTTTCTGCGTATTTATTTAAAAGTACCTGTTGAATCAGAAATTGTCAAAGAATATTGATTCATTGAATTTTTAAATTATTTTTTAAACTACGAATATTGTGAAAAATGAAATTTGGTAATTAGTTGTAAAACGACGATCAAACCTTTAGTATCCAAATAATAATTATAGTTCATTTTCTTTCAACAGTGAAAAAATGTATGAAAACAGTGTTTACTGAAATTTTACTGTAATAATACTCGTAATACTTTCTGCTCTAATAGTCGTCTACTTTCTAGTCTTTTTTCATTTCCCTTTTTGCCAACTTTTTGGATATTTTAGCGTGATTTATTTTGAAGTAAATAATTTACGTAACTGACCAACTTACATCATATTTTTGGCTGGCACAATTATATAAATTATCGTCCATAGAAAAGAGCATAAAGTTTCGTAGTCATAACAAAAGAGATATTACTTCTCTAAGAGCGAGAAACATTTTTTCAAAATTGAAATGTTTATCGCAGCACGAGAGCAGTCTATTTATTTTTGCGCTCAAGTAAGAATTTTGATGTAGACTCGTATCGTAACGCAACCATTTGTTCCCCTAAGCTCGGATTATCCAGCTAAAAAGTAAGGGTCGCAAAATAAATTTACTTTTCTTTTTAGCACAACGATTTGTCACGAAAGTAAAAGTCCGACCCGCGTCATACATTCCCATTACAATCCTTAAACATCAATTTGCGAGATGACAAATTTTTCCAACTCAATTACCGGGTGGAGAGCTTATAAAAAATTTTACAATCCGGCAACTCCTTTCCCCTGCATGCATAAACAGCTCGCGCGAAACTCTGTTAAACCCCGGCTTATGACAAACTTAAACATTTTGAAAATCTTATAGCTAGACTTTTTTTACGGCGCCACTTAAAAAAAAAAAAAACTCGCCCTGAATTTAAAAAGTTCAATTGCGAACTTTTGATGCGTTCGACGGGCATAAAAAAATGAGTTTCAGCTTTAACCAGTTTCGCGAATAAATAATTAAAGCTTGGTGTTTAGAGGCGAGCGATAATTTTCTTTCTCAATAGGCGCGCGTAGCTGGACTATTGAAGGACAGAGAAGCGGCGGACAAAGAGAAAGAGAGTCAAAGGAGATAATTTGCATTGCGCGATTCGGTTCTTAAATCTCCTGCTTCGTCTTGTAAAATGTAAATAAATGTCATATTACGTATTTCTAGATCAACGTTTGCGTCGTAAAATATTTGCAAACGTAACGTTGCAAATAAAAGTTCAGTATGCGAGCTATCTTTGCATAATATTTCTTCTACGTACAGATTCGTTAAAAAAATGATGTAAAAAGGATTTTCGCTATTTCAATCCAGCTTCAACTTCTAAGAAGCACTTCAATTTTTATCATTTCGAAAAAGTCCGAAGTAACTTTCTGAAATCTAAGAAAAGCGCCCCTCCTTCAACCGAGCCGAAGCCAATAAATTAATAGAAATGCCCCTTGGCGAAGGCCCTCGCCTTTCATTCCGCGCAAAAAGCCCCGGCTCCCAGATTTTTTATTCACCCGCACTTGATAATTCAAGGAAACAGCTTTGAAATTCCAGCGCCGCGGACTCCTCTCGCGCCTCGATTCCGCGGCGAAGCTGCGCGACGGACGGAGGCGGGCAGGATCTCGCGCGGCAGTTCGTTTTTGCGGCCGGCCCTCTCGAGCGGCGGAGGAACCGAACGGGAGAGGTTACGAGCGCGGCGAAAATAAAACGAGATATTTATTTTCGCGCTCCTCGGGCCGCCGCCGTCCAGCCTTCGAGGAAGAAAGGGGCGCGTTAATTGAGTGCGCCGCGAAGCTCCGGAGCGCTGTAAAATTTAATATTCGAACTCGGAAAGCAAGTCTTTTTACGAGTAATTCACCTGCTCTTCCTAGGGCATTTAGATATACATATATATCGGCGAAAAAGGCCGCTCCCGCGCCCCTTTGTTTCTTTTGTGCACGGAGCCGCTAATTAGATTAATTATCCTCCGGAGCAGGAGAGACAAACCGAGAGGCAAGCGAAACTCTGCGGCTCAACATCGTCGCGGGGAGACTTTGATACAGATCAGGAAGACGAAACTGCTGCTGCTGGCGCTGCTGATTCTAGATCTGTCTGGCTGTTTGAATGTCTCTCCGCGCCAGCCGGGGATAATAAGCATAACTTGAGGATCGAGAGCTGCGAGATGTCAAAGCGAAACTTGCTTCATTAAATTGGGTTTATCGGTCGATGAGAGCGGCGCTAAAGGGATTTGCTCGAGCTTCGCTCAGGCAGCTACGTAGCCTTTTCCATCCGAGACTTTTACTCTCGACGGCAGCTAATTACGTTTCGGCTACTTTTCATTTCGACAAACTGCTGTTGTCCGCTTGTTCCTCTACAAATTGTCGTCGATAAATTCAGGAATCTTATATTCGTGCCTCGGGAAAGAAAGATTAATGCGCCTCCTCTCGGCGAGCACTCGGGGATTAGAAAGTGCGGATGATCGGGGAAAAAAACTTAATTTATGTAAATGATTAATGCGAATGTATCATCGTCGAAAGGCAGCCGGGAATGGTTAACGGGCACAATGCATCTCCATCTCCCGGGATAAAAGAGACGGAGGCGGCGACTGCACCTTGAATTTACATGAAAATACTTAGCGGGTAAGAGGGCCCGAGCCACAATCGACGTCAATCTCGTCTTAAAGTGTCGCGGCCCGTGAGAGGTGAATCATCTGCTCGAGGTATTTTCGCGATCCTACGGATTACATCGAGCGGAGGCGGCTGCAGCAGCGGCGACGGCGGCAGCGGTTGACCTTTCGGCGGCACACTTTCGAAAGGCTTTGTGCGAGTGGTTCTCGCGCGTGCGCCGACGGGAGAGAAAACTGCGAGCGGGAGAGAGAGAGAGAGAGGGAGAGATGCACGCCGAGCCACGTCGAGTCGTCCTAGTCGTCATCCCATCAAAGAAGGAATTTTTTTTTTTATCGTGGCCTCTTTTGAAGCCCGCCGCCGTCGCCGCGAGTCATGTGGCTTTTGCACAATTTTCGAGGAAAATCTAGGCCGAAGCTCGATTTTATTGCGGAGAAGCGCGAAAGAATGCGATAATGGGCGACGACCTCGAGTGCGACTGCACCGAGATTGCTGCGGTGCAGGACGAATTGGATCTCTGGCCGGCGAATTAAAGTGCCTCGAGATCTAGTTGTCCGTCGATTAGGGGAATTGTTTTGATACATTGCGGATAGCTGAAGGATGCCGGGCTTAACGGAGTCGGAGCTTTAATTACTCGGGCAAATATTTGCCCGGGAGTTATTTAAACAATGTTTATTTGTTTTTGATGCGCTCTGGGATGAACATCGCAGCCGATGTAAATAGAAATTCTTTCTATAAATGACTGTGCATTTTTATTATCAGTTTCGCCGGTGAAAGTATCCTTTATTTAAACTCTCTAACGTGTATCTAAATTTAGATAACGGACATTTATATAACAAGCTGTGAATTTCATGCACGCGCGTTTCCCGATGCAGCAAAACGTTTCTAATCCCGAAGTGGTCCAGAAACTCGTTAGCCTTCCCGGCGGAAAGTTATATTAGTAAAATTAACATGATTTTCTCCTAATGGCCTCCCGATAAAAAAGCAATATAATTCTGGGAAGCTCGCCGCGGCGAAAAGAAAAGCGTAGCCGCCAACGGATGATCCAGCGCGCGATACCGCCGCGCGAGAGGCATCCGCGCTCTCGTGCGCTCGTTCGCCAAAGGCCGCAAGATGTGCTTTATCGATTGTGAAAGTCGCGCGCGCGGCGACGTCCGTGTGCACGAGAAGGCGGCTTTACGATGATGAGTCGCACACAGCCGCTGATGAAGCAACTCGCGGGAGGGGGGGAGGTGCAGAGAGCACCGCCACGACTCGCGCGGCGAGAGGTGACGATCTTCGGTGGCCGTAAAAATCGAAAGGTCGTGAAGCCAAAATCGAACTTTCTAATCGCGCGCGCCTCCTTTTTTTCCCGG
Source organism: Ormyrus thymus (assembly GCA_035582935.1). Lineage (NCBI taxonomy): Eukaryota > Metazoa > Arthropoda > Insecta > Hymenoptera > Ormyridae > Ormyrus > Ormyrus thymus. Next base: position 19,961,819 of record JAWWEM010000010.1, on the reverse strand, counting down.
ATTTCTCTCCACTTTCGTTGCTCCCGAGCAGATCCTCCTTTTTACGGCTCCGCTCTTTTTTCCTCGGTTAATTGCACGGCCGAAAATTGAAGACGCGCCGCGGAGCAGTCTTAAAAAGTTGTTGCGGAAGGTAATGAACGTAACCAGAGGGGGGGGGGAGGGCGCCGCTGCTGTTTTCTCCGCTCGGCCGAAGCCGCGGGCGCGGAGATTATGCGCGGAGGGACCCCGGGGATTAAAGCGCAATACCTCGTGACGACGCGGACGTTAATTAAATAAGCGGAGGAAGGGAAAACGCGCGGTTGCGATTGGCGTCAGGCCGCAACTGCGATTACGCAAAGTCTGCCGCGCCGCGCGGAGAGAGAGCCGCTGTAATTATATCGATGGACCAGCGGTACGTTTCATTAGCGCGCCTTATGAAAACGACTCGCGAATTTCGACAGAGCTTTGCCGCTTTTGCGGAAAGTGCAGCCGGGCTTTCGCAGGCCGGGACGGACGTTTTCGGTTTTTTTGCCCGAGGATGATTGGAGGGATATAAATGGGTTTGGATCTAGTTGCTGCTCTGTTAATTATTTTGAGAACGAGTTGAAATTACGGGAATTTTGATGATTGGAGTAGTGAATGCTGCCGAGCGCATCGGGAATTTTCGGTTCATTTTCGGTAACTTGATAGGCATTTTGAATGCCTGTTTTGCGAAAAGGCTATTGCGAAACTTTTGACAAATTATTTTAAAAAAGCCATTAGTTAGGAAAGTTTTTAATGCTGAAGGCGAACTTTTGCAGTTTGTGCACGATATTTTAAAGTTTATTTTTCGGGAAAACTTGAATAAAAATTTTTTCATTTACTTTATGAAAATTTTGAAGAATAATGGAAATTTTATGCGCATCTTTAGTTACAGTTCTGAAATAATGGAAATTTTTCGTGCAATCAAGAAATAGTTTAACTTTTACATTTTTCTTGTAGTTTCAAACTGAAATAAAAAGTAAAAAAAAAAACAAAGTCTTCAATAGTAAGGCAAGATTTTTCTGACTGAATTCTTCTTGTATTATATCACATATTTAGAACCTCGTCGCCTCTAAAGTTAAATTCTCAACAAATATTATTCAAAAACTAAATTCCCCAGTTCAAAACAAAAAGCAGTCTCAATGTTTTTTCATATTTTTAAAAACGTCTCCGTGTTCCATTCCCAAATCCCCGAAAAATAAAACGTAATCTTATTAAAAAAAAAAAAGTCGACTTTCAACTCCTCGGCCGAGAGCTCCAGCAGCAATATAAGACGACATTGAAACAGACTGCTCGCGGCAGCAATAACATCAATGAAGCTCGCAGTGGCTTCATTACCCGCGGCGTCTTGGGGCAAAAAAGAGGCCAGGACGCGGAATCCGGGCCCCGAGAAGCAGTGCCTCCCCTCGGCAAAGGGAGAGCGACAAAAAGGCGGCTCTCCCGTCGGGCGGGGAAATTTTTGGATTAACGCCAGGCCGGTCGGCGCGCATAATGGAAAAGCTGCTGCGTGGCGGTTTTTCAGCCGGCCTGCGTGCTGCACGGAAAAGTGCGGGCGCGGCCCCGCGGATACATATGTATTCATGAAGCACTCGAGAGCGTTTCTGCCGCGCGCCTCCTCGCGACGTGAGTCGCGATGAGAAGCGCCCAGAGCCCTCTGTCAACATCCCGATGTCGGGAGTTTTAAATATGTTTTCTTCCCTCCCCTCCCCCCCCGCCCCGCGAGGGGGCGGCGGGAAGAAGGGAGGGCCGCCGCTGCGCTCTCGTAATCGATGGAAATTTTTTCAGCTAACAATGTAAATTGCACCGACGCGGGCGTTCGCGGCACTCTGTTAAAATTCAAATGGGCGCGCGGACGTATGCTAATCAGATGGCGAATACATTGTTTTAATGTTGAATCCGATTACATTGATTATTGGCCCGCCTTGCCGAGGATGGCGGGAATTGAAAAACGATGAATTTCACCAAGAGCTGTTTTCTCGCTCTCTGATATACCGTTTTTTATGAGCGACATTTCTCGATTCTTTCTTTATCATTCGACTGCTCGTGTTTTACATAATTGAGCACAGCACTTTAAAGAAAAAAAAAAATGTTGCACGCACCTGAAAATACAATTTTAGCATTTTTTTTCCTTGTTTTATCAGCTATTTTTAGTATTAATTATTTAGATACTTACGAAGAACTGCATTTGCAATTTAACCTTAGATGATAAGCATATTTTATGCAAAGCGATAGACTTGCAGAGCTTAAAAACAGGAATATTATCGTACACCGTACGACTGTTGTTTGTCTGTATACATTAATGCAATTTGTAGCAAAATCAATAACTGTCAAACTCTACCGGTGTATTAAAGCGTAATAGCTGAGTAGCTCGAGGCTTTTTAACCGTTAATCATGCGTTTAATAAAATGGTTATATTTTAATTATCGACCATAAACAAGCAACCCTAAAAAACTCATGAAAATGCAAGGGAAAACGCTATAAGTTTTGTAAATTTACTTTCACGAGATTATAATAAGTCCGCATATATACCCAAAGGCAATTTATTGTCGCATAATTTTAATTTTCAAACTCAAACGTATCCGCGCAAGTTTGTCTTTAAGAGTTAAAAATAGAATCTTTAAAATAAAGTACGGAAAGCCTTTTACAAACTTCTATAAAAACAAAAACGGAATTTTCAATAATTCATTAGAAGAGGCCGGAAGTCCTATAAAAAAAAAACTTCATAAATATGCCATTAAACGGCAAAACGTATACGTCTCTATTAATAAAAAGCCCGACAGCTGACAACAGTCCGGCTGAAAAAATTTTGCGAACGCGATTCCAAAAAGAAACTCAACGCCGCGCCGAGCAGTTTATTCAACGGCGACGCAACGAGGCCGCAGCTGCAACAAAGACGCGTGCGAATTCCCGCTGCCGAAAAAAGCCTCTCTCATATATATATACATATATATATATATATATATGAATATGCAAACGATCAAATCGCCTTCACTCGAACGCGGACTTTCACGTCCGAAGGCACTCGGGTCGGTTTGAAAAAGAAAGCCTCTCGGCGAAGAGGCGGAACTAATGACCGGCGACCTCCGGCTCGCGCGGGGCTTCACGACGCAGATAATCCGCGGTGGCGGCGGCGGCGGCGAAGTACTGCGGGGGCGGGGAGCCGCTAATTTCCGAGCGGGTCTTTGGAGAGTTGTGAACTGTTGCGATCCGCAGGAATAATGGCGATCGATTAGCGCCGGGGCTGGAAGTGATATCGATTGCCAGCGGCAAAGTGATGTATGTGTGCCGAGCTAATTGTAGGTTGTCGCTTGTCAAAAATGCCCAGGGCATTGTACGAAATGCTTGATGGATGGCTGGGCATTGTATCGCGTTAGCAGGTGGACTTGTAGTTTATTCAATAGAGATTAGGCCGGCGACTGTTACTGCAAATGGAAAAGCGATCAAAGAAATGGCAGAGTCGTTAGTTTCCAGCTAGGGCTCCGCTTCGATTATTTATCGGATTGCCACTCTGGATTTTAAGCAGTTTTTCTTGTCTGGAAGAAAGCAGCTTTAAAACGAATAGTTCCAGTTACGAATATCCCCTAATATTGTGCTCTGTATTATTTGTCGATTATATTGAAACTGTATGTTCTGCATTGAATATGTAGAATATAGAATAACAAATTGTTTGGTAATTTATATTTATAGAATATTTATAGATTGAGATTAATTAATGAAAAATCTATCTAATATGCAAAATTGATGTTCAGATAAGGATCAAAAATTCATTTTGTTTATCCTATTTCGAATAACATTTGCTTCATGAATAAATGATATATTTAAAGTCCTATACTAAACGATCTTAAATAAATATTTAAGAGCTAAAAATATTTCTTAGAAATTTATATAATAGTACTTAAGGTATCCGGATGTAATTATAAGGTACGACAATGTTTTATCTTTGCATTATTTTGTTAATATATTAGGTAGAAAGAGATAAAGGATGATTTATACCATATTTTAATGAAAGAACCGTCTAACCGTATACATTACGACCATAATTTTAACTAATGACTAATAACTCTGCTTGTAGTAAATTATGCCGTAAAACTTTTTCTGAATAATTAATTATAATATTGCAAACAATAAATACCAGGAACACATTTTTGGCCTGCATTAATAACGGCTGCCTAAACTTTTTCTCGCATTTTTCGAAATATTATCCAGGAGAGCACCCGACTATTACCTTAATGGAGCATCAATCGTATCTAAAAATGACGACTTTCGTTGAATGATGGTGCAAAAAGTGGCACAAAAAACAAAATGTTTTTTCTACTTTCTCGGGAAGTCGTTCATCAGGAAGAAAAATCATTTCATAAACGCATTCATTCGCGCGCATTTCAATTGAAAATCAAAAACGCAACGTAAAAGTGAAAGTATCGGAACGAAATGATAAAGCAAGCCAATTATGCGTCATACAAATCGCACTTGGATCACAATCCGACAAATCTCCTTCGCTCTTACATTGAATCGATTATAACTTCCCCGGACTTTCTCAAAACATTACCTCTCGCCAATGTCCCCGGGAAAAGCGCCGAATTCCAGTCGAGCACACACAGAAAGCACTTTGAGAATTCGGCACTCAATCACGAGGACGCGGAGCGGGCCGGAGGAGCACTCAGAGCGCGACATTTAATATTCCAGGCGGAGTGTATACACGGGGGACTGTAGGTGTCGGTAATTTTCGAGGGCTCGCTCGCGGTTAATCCTTCCTCGCGGCCGGCGCCCGGCGAACTAATGGCTCTCGGGGCCACTTTGATTAGGATTGGCCGCCGCCGCCGCCGCCGCCGCCGCCGAGAGAAAGCAGCCGCGCGCGGCAGGGTCGCCGCTCCGGTTCGCAGAGAGGAGGAAATCTCGGACGCGTCTTTCGAGTCTTCTCTCCGAGGATGGATGACTGAATCGGCTCGGGAGACGTCGATATTAAACGCGAGCTGCTTCTGCCAAAGGTCATGACTAGATGCGCCTCTCTCTCTCTCTCTGCTTGCGGATGTCTTTCTCAATTGTCTTTCTGGAAAATTTATGTTTATTGGTCTGGATACTTAGACTTGCAGATTCGACGGCAAATAGCGCCATGAATAAAATGTGTTGGGGAATCGACAGATCGTGTCAGCTGATAATAGGACTATATTTTATGCAGACGTATAAATCTAAAAGTATTTCATTCGGCGGAGTCATTTTTTTTATATATTGCACGTACAAATTCAAACTAAATTTCTCCGATCGAAGTACCGGCTTGCGTGCACGAGGGAGGCTAAAATTATAGCGCTTGTATACTTTTATATAAAACCCCGAGCCTCCCGCGGAAATAAAAGCAGCTCGTATACGCGAATTGTTATACAAAAAGTGCGGCTAATACTTTTGCGAAAGTCAGCGGAGCAATATTCAGGAGAGGAGATTTTGAAGCAAAGTGCACGCCGGCCGTAAACGGTTATACGAGCGGGCAAAAAGTGCCTGTGACCTTTGCGCGAAAGGTGCACGCGGGCGCCTCGCCGATTGTGCAGCTCGCGCACGTAGATATTTACCGAGAGCCGGGCCTTCTCCGCCGGTGAATGCTCGCGGTTTATACGGCCCGGGGAACAATTCATCGCTCGGCCGCCGCTCGCCGGAGAGAAAGATCTTGCGGGCAGGCGCGCTCTTCAGACATATGTGCGCGCGCGGCGCCGCGTTGCGCAATGCAATCCGTTCCTGAATTCCAGCCGTTTCGCGAGCTGTCGCTAACGAGCGTGTCCCCCCACCCCCGTGGGCTTCCCGGGCCTAATTGCTTTCTTCAGCGATTTCGTAATTGGCCATCTCTCAAAGCGCGCGGTTGCGCAACGGGCGAATAATCGATGGAAAGCCGAAGAGGATCGTAATAGCTGCCAGTTCCCTTTGTCGGGGAGAGCTTTTATGAATTCTCGCCGCTGCATTAGCATAAAAATGCGCCGTTTCGTCATACGACGCTCGTGGAATTTCCAACTTTATGCATTCTTTCGCATTAGTACATCAAAGGTCGCTGCGCGGAGCTCGTTGCGGGGCGCGCGCTGAATTTAACGTCGGCGCGCGCGCATTTTTCGCGCAAGTTCCCGCCCGAGTACTCTTGTACAGTTTTACTTGTTCTAATAGTTAGGTTAAGGACGTTCGCGCGATAATTCAATTTCTTCGAATTTACTTGGGATTTGTGCTATGTCAATTTAAGTATACTTTGTAAGTGGTGACAATAATTTCAACCCACCTTCCGCTGTTAAAATTTGAGAAAGTCAGTGTTAAACTTGAGCTTATTAACACGGAGTTCCTGTGGTAAGCCTCTCTAGGCAGCGCATTTTCACGGATAGCAAAAGCAGCTGTCTTCGAATTGTTGTGAAAAACTGCTTTATGATTCTATGAAATATGTAAAATAATATGATACCAATTTTACAGTAGCTTCCGCTACTAATTCTGAAGATGTAGCTGTTTGAAAGAAAACTCCTACGTTATTTGTATATCTGCATAGTCTTAGCGCGCGAGCACGTTTATTTTAAAATATTGTTTTAATACTGTTGCTTTTACAATAACATTTTTTAACTGTTTTATTCGTATTACATACTAATTATACAAGGCTGTCATTATAAATTATCGTAATAAATGACAATTTTCAAAATTCCGATAAAGTTGACCACCGCTACTGGGCGTGAACGTCCTTAAGGTGGCGCGCTGTTTACTCTCGCATCACAACTGGGATATCGAAGTTTCGACTCGGATAGTTTGAGCTCGGGGCCGCTAAAAAAGCGGAGTCGCTGCAGGAGCGGCCGCGACATAAAGAGACGCGGAATTTAATTAATTGAAATATCGATGGCCGGCGCGCGTAAGGAGAAGTCGTCGGGAAAGTCGCCGCGCCCTCGTCGAAAAGTTAAATGACAAGTTTCCTCAAACAGCCTTCACTCGAGGGCTTGGATATTCATGCACGCAAATTCGCAGACGAGAGAGAGGAAGCACGCCGAAGACACGAAACTTTTATACTTGACATTATTCAATATCCCCGCGCAGAGTAAACTTTCTGTCGCATCCCGACAAAAGATTAAAAAGATATCAGCCACCCTGTCGCATGAAAATTCAAAGGAGAGAGGAGAGAGAGAGAGAGAGAGAGAACAGCTTTTCCTCCGCAAACATTCCCCGCTCGTATATAAAGCTCGCGGAGGAAGGAATAATTCCGCCAATCGAATCCCTGGGCAAACGAGCGCCCGACGAATCCGATATTTCGATGCTCGGTTTTACGAGAGGCCGGACCATCCATCCAGGCATTGTCGGATGTAGCGCTCGGCCGAACAAAAGTTAGAGGATCGCGTCCGAGCGAAATCAGATCTGCGTTATTGATGTACGGTTATGCGCGCCGCAAAAAAAAGAAAAAAAAAAAACACAGCGCCGCCCGAGCCGTCCTTCCTCGCGAGCTTTCCTTTGGCCGCGCGGAGGGAGCGGATCGATGCCGGACAACGTTCCAGTCGCCGTGCAGGACAACTTTTTGAATTTCCTGCAGCGCGTTTTCCAAAGTTTTTTACGCCCGGACGAGCGGCTAACTCGATTACCAGGGCGGGCTTTGTTGCGTTTCTGGGATTGCTGCTGCTGCTATTGGACAGCGGATTTTCCGGGCGAGGCTATTTGTCATAATTGATGACGCTGTGATTGTAATGATGTAACGCGGACGCGTTTTGTACATTAGGGGCGATGGAAAATGCAGGCTGATTGACGGGTCGATGTTTGTCCGCGGTCGCATTTGTAGTGCTGCGAGAAAATTAGCGGGTTTTGCTCGTCAGCTCATTAATTTGATGATGCTTGTCAAGCTCAAGTTATATCTAAATGTAACGGAGGCTATTCTGGATCACGAGCCGGATCATCCTCGCCTATGGCTATTAATTTTTAACACGACGGCTAAAACGGTTCGCGTCCTGAAGCTCTGTCAAATTACTAATTTACTTATTAATTTTCAGATCACACCTAAATGTAGACCATTCCTTTAATCGTAGAAATAACTCAAAATCGCGAAACGTCAATGAAAACCATAATAATACGTAATAATTTTTCTGCGGCAAGCGCTCTTATTAGTCCATTGGATAAAGCTTGCTTGCCCGCTCGACTCCCGGCGGGATTTATCGTCGCTCCTCGAAATCCCCGCGTATAATTTCTTCCCGCAGAAATAACGTCGCGACAGGATCAAAATTATCTTATCTCCCCGCGCGCGCTTAAGCAAACTTTCCGCCCGAAAGAGATAGTTATGCAATTAAAATTGCCCCGCCGCGCCGCGCTCGTCGCCGCGGTGATTTAATGACAAAAAAGCCACTATCCTGGAGATACAAAAATGAGCTGACGTTAAATTAAAACGAATAAATATTCGCGGGCCGCGCTCTCTCGGCTGTGCGCCGCCGGGCTTGTAAATTAAAATGGCTCGCGTATTAGCCGACTCAATTTTGGGAAGATTCGCCGGCCTTTTCCTTCGCCGAAATTTAATATGAATAGTTCATTACCGACAGTATTACTTTCCTGCGCTCTCGGCTTTACAGTTTGAGCTGATTGTTGAGGAAACGAGTCAGTTATTTTAAAGCGTTGAACACTCACGGCGGGAACGAATTTTCTTTAAACATTTTGTTTCTAAGAATTTCAAGCTTATATAAAATGTCAGTTATCAAAAGATTATAGAGTTAACCATTAAGTCACTTCTAAACATGACTTTGACTCTGGCGCTATAAAAATAATTGCGATTTTTTCGCAACCGGTTTCATACGAGTCAACATTTCGTTTGCGAAAGCAAAGTAATGAATCCCCGCAAAAGGCCACTATTTTTCGCACCTCGCGAAAGAGCTCTTGTTTCAAAAAAACTGTTCAAAATTTCTCTTATAACACTGGCCGCGCGCCTCGCCAAAATCCTTTTAATCCTTCCCCAGTCCGACGCACAAAACCGCCCCCCGAATGAACTGAAAAAAGAAAGAAAAAAAAACTTTTATACGACTCCATAAACTCTCGTAATAAACAGTCCTCAACGCGGCGAGGCGTCGCGAAATTTTTCCGAGCCTAGCCGCCGACGCCGCGGCAAAAACGCAAAGCCGCGCGCCGCGCGCAAAAACAATGCTAATGAGAGAGAAATGAACCGGCCCGGGCTTTGGCTTCGGGGCGGCGGTGGCTCGTTATTTTTTAATCTTCCTGCATTAGCCGCACGTGAGGCCCCCTCCCCGCCCCCCTGGATAAAACAGCGGGCGGCGACTCACGCACCTGCACGGCGCGATGTATCATGCCTAGAGCGGAGATTGATGAGGAGGAGCCGCCGTGAAAAATTGAAACGTATCCAGCCGCGCGTCGCGTTATTTACGAGAGAGAAGCGCGAGCCAAGATGAAAACTTGAACCGTGTCGAATGGAGACATTAATCTCGTTCCTTCCTTCCGCTTTTTCGCGAACGAGGGTAGACCCTTTGAGTGCTCCCGCCGCCGCCGCTGCTGCTGTTACTGCCGCTGGACCGGAGATGCTTTATTTCTTTATGTGACGCGTGCCTTTTATT
>JAWWEM010000010.1:19921550-19936746 GCA_035582935.1 Ormyrus thymus | reverse complement strand
AGGATAGTGCGAGTTTGTCCTTCGATTACGATAGACTATACTAATTTTTAATCAGGTATTTCTCTCCGTGTATATTCACGTTTGAAAATTTTCTGAAAAGCAAATGTATTGGTCTTACTTTTTTCTAATCCAAGAGTAGTTCAATAAAGCAAGAGAAGTAAAATCGTTTCATAAATTTTTAATTCGAGAAAAAGGAAATTTCTTAATAAAAGCCAGTTCTCCCGTGCACTCGAGACGGCAGTTTTGCAAGTACGAGCGCTTGTAAAATTGCACCTCTAGTGAAGAGAACTCGCGCCGAGATTTCGATAAGGAAGCCTTTCGCGCAGCACTTTCATCCTTTACAACTCAATCGCGAAAAAGGGAGTTTACGGGGTATAAAAAAATTAATCATGCCAAACGCGAGTCTCGCCATAAATACGACACAATGTTTGCCCCTTTACGAGGCGCATAAAAATCATCGAAAAGCGATTCCCAGGGCGTAAATCTGCCGATATCAGCGATACGGCGTCGAGGACGAGTTTTCAGCTCCCCCTTTCTCGCCTCAGTACCAAACAATTTGCAAAATTCAAGCCGCGGCGAGGGTCGCCTACTACACACCTCTGCATTATCGAGCGCAGCCTTCTATCACCCGAGCAGAAGGCACGAAATGGGAAAACGAAGCGGCAGCATCAGTAGACGGCAAGACACGAGTCCGCAAGTCCCCGGGCTGCATAAAGAGAAGCGCGCGACGTCCTGAATAAATTGCGCTTCTTTTCTCTCCGCTTTTCGATGCAAAGTTCGCAGGTTCCCGCTGGCCAATCGACTGGCCGGCATTAACGAATCCCGATCGCCTTGAGACGCGGCGATCATCCTCCGTAACGAGTTTCCGACTTCGATTCCCTTTCGCGACCGTGTCCCCGTTGGATTAATTAATGCGGAGACTTCTTTTCCCTCGGTCTCCTAAGGAAATCGGGTTCTTTTGAATCTCTACCGGGAAATTGGGCGTGACCGTCTTTCCCGAGCGCGCCGTCATTCGGGAGCAGCGGCGTCGCGGCCTCGGAGCGAGCTGGAAAAAGAGACCGCTGCTTCGGGAACTGGGCGATTACAAGTTGCCTTTTACAAAAAGCGCCTCTGTTACTGCGCCGTCGACGATCGAGTAGCAATTCTGAAGTACGGAGGCGAGCGGAGCTGTTATTTCGAATTACCAACTTTTTAATGCTCGATTTTTTTCACTCGGAGAGTGCTCTCTCGATTTAATCTGCCTTCGAGCGGCTCGTTCGCTGACGTTTCCGGGCGCTAGTAAATGTTAGCGAGCACCGGAGGTCAAGTTTCGCGATATAAATTAACGCAGCAACAGTGAACGTACAGCGCGCAAATAAAGCGTGTAATTAATGGGAATAATACGCCGATTAAAACAATTAGTTACGGTATAGACGTGCATTAATTTAGGCTAACTAGACGTCATTGTTTGCATACTTACTTAAAAAGTGCGGTTTAGCAAAGTTGCTGTTTTGGAAACTTACCTATAACAAAAAGAAAAGTTTGCGTAAGAAATGAGTTTATTATTTGACGTTTGTGTTATAAACTAAATATTATTTGATAGCTTTATGCGAAACGAGGAGCTTGAAACTTTATTACTGTTATACAGATTACGTAATTTATATTGACATAGAACTTTAATAAAACTTTAGCTCGAACTACTTTGAAGAAGGAGAACATTGTCATTTTAATGGCGTGGAAAAGGAACATCCGAAAAAGCCTGATTATTTTTTGAAATTTTCAATTCCGCGAAGATCGTTCAGAAGCAAGACCTCCGCGTTCGCAAAAAATTAGTATATTCGTTGAAAAAGCCGGGGCGACATCGTAACCCCGAGGCGAAACCTCGGCAAATATTTTCCATCAAGAAAATAAAATTTTATGACCAAACAGAGCATTAGCTCTGGGGGGCTTTCATCCTCGCAAGGACGCACAAGAGCCCATTCGCGTTTCTTCCTGCTCGTTTTTCTCCCGAGATCGGCTCGGGGGCGGCGGGCGGAGGGAGCCGCGGGATATCGCTTTGTAAGAGAGCTCCTCGCAGCTCGCTCGAGCCGCCATAAACAGGCTGTCTCCTCGCGGCGAAGTGGCGCTGCGGCACTTGAGGTCGCCGACGAAAATTCCCTCGCAGCGGCAGGGCTCTTCCTTAGCGACGCTTTACGGCGAGCGATTTATTGGCCGCGGAGAGCCCCATAAATCGCAGCCGCCGCGCGAATTCTCCGATCCCCCTTTTAATTTCTCGAGCGGCGAGTCGGCTAATCGCGCGATTCGAATTCCGAGCCGACGACTTGACGCTGCGATGGACGAAAGGACGGTGCTGAGGGAGAAGGCGGCTCTTTCGATGGGCTCGCGTTAAACAGCTATTTCTTAAAGGTATTTGTAAAGAAATTGGTACATGCCAGATGCACGTTAAGAATCTGAGTAAAAGCTCAATTTCAAGCCTCCTTTCAGCGGCGCCAAAAAGAGTGTATTCCCCGCGAATAAGAATCCAGAAACACACTCCAGCCGGGAGCCTGTAATATCACCGCTATCGGCTGGTTAACATTTCCACAAAGGAGGCACTTAGGAATTTACGCATGACCTTGCACGCGGGGCCGCCTAATGGATTACGACAAAACGAGCGGAGCCATTGTCATGGAAAGTCTCTCTCTCTCTCCCCGAGATTTTTCCAGCGGCGACCGTTAATGGCTTCCGCTTTCGGGCTCTCCCGCGTATATAACGCCGGGACTTTCTTTTCTCCGCCGCGGAGCATCTTCATCATCCCGCGAGTTTTTCTCTCCCCCCTCCCCCCTCCCCCGCTCCCGAGCCTGAAATGAGAATTCTCATCGTGGTTAATGAATTTTTTCCGCCGGGGCGAGACCGCCGGTTGGCCCGGCAATTGACGGTGAAGCCGCCGCGAGAATCTGCCCGGATTATCTAATGAAAGTTTCTCGCCTTTTTTATGCGAATTTTTCGGCTGGGAGATTTTTGGATGAAGGATATTAGTTTCCGCGGCACGTGGAATTTGTTTTTAGCCCTTCCGCTGGGGATCAAGGGCCATTTAGTAAGGCAGGATTATTTTGCCCGGAGATTAAGCAAAGTTTGTCCAGATTTTTCAATTAGCCTTTTGATGGGAAAATCGTACTCGCAGAATCGTAAAACAGTTAGAACACTCACACAGTAAAGGAGATAGAAATGAAAAAAAACAGTAAGTGCATTCTAAAATTTAAACAATTTATAAATAAATTATTGATTTGCTTGTGAAAAATTAAATGTTCCCAAGGAAAAAAAGTCTTGCATTTTTTAATCCGCTTCAGTATTGTAACAATTGAGTGTCTCAACCTATTTATTGCGCAATGTAAAAAGAACTCGACGCTTAAAAAAAATTTTACACAACACCCAGCGCCGAACCCTAGTTAATCTCAAAAGTCTCCTTCAAAGTTCACAAATCCAATTAAACAACCTGCTACACTTGATCAGCGCCGGTCCGAACAAATCCGAAATTCCAGGTCAGCGCGCTTCGACCCTTCCCTCCCGCATTACATAATTGAAGAAACTAAATGCAGGCCCCCCAAGCCGACTCAATACGCCGCTCGCCGCGTACTTAGCAGGCGCACTTAAAGCGTTGCGCTGCTGTAATTCGCAAATTGATTAAGGGAGCCGGGAGAGTCGCGGGGCTGGAAATAGGCCTGTGAAAAATGTCCCGATGCCGTGCCCGGCCGCGCGATCGTATCTTTGGCACCTCGCGATTTTCATCGATCAAACGCGCCGCCGCCGCCGCAGCCGCCGCTTATAAACTAACGGCGAGCACGTCAGCCCCGGTTCTTTTTCTTCCCGGCGGCCGGCCTTTATCTGGCGGAAGCCCATTGTGCGACCGCCAGTCGCGAGGTGTCGAGCGGGCTCTCGACGATCGAGTTCGAAAAATCAAGTTCCAGTTTTGTCCGCTTCGAGCGGCCTTTCTGCTGGTCGCTTGTGGATTTTAAACTGCAAAGAGGCTTTTCATGCTTTGTGCCCTCGTGCTTTCTTCGTAAAGTTTAATTAAAGCTTTTTATCGCGCGAGGGAATTTTTTTTCAAGTTCTGACGGATGTGTGTTGCTGCGCTTGAATGGAATGTTTTCTTCCTGCTGTGCAATTCGATGGTGGTATTGAGCGTTTCGAAAGCTAAAGTTACATCTATTTGTAAAATGTGATAAACGGAAGAAATAGCAGTTTATTGTTTCAATTACAATATCGAATTCAATGTATTAAAATACTAACACTGACTGGATTTAGACTAATGCATGCATAAAGCTGTGAAACTCAGTTCAAAATATTACGTTAAAACTGTAAAGAACAATAGACACGTAACAATAACAATATTTTTTTTTAAGAATACGCTTTTCATTATTTTAATAATTAATTTAACATGCCTGAATAAAGGTACTATTGTTAAAAAACTCCACATTAATTTACAAAATTATATCTCTGCGGTTTACGACACTTTAATTCGTAATTATGGTAGGAAAATAACCGCTTTCTAAATCTTTTTTTCAGCTTATTACGTTATTTTATATAATTAAAAGCATTGCTTTAATTACTTCATATAGACGTAAAGTTTACGTTCTGCGCAACCATAAAGCTCGCCCTCCCCGGTAATTTAATTAAAAATGCCGGCATGTTCTTACCCGACGCAATCCGCACAATAACCTAAAAACAAGTCAGAAAATCCAGGCGCTCCAATAACATTATGACACCCTCGGTAATTAAGCTCCGTGTCATTTTCTTGAAAAGGGCCCGGAATCAAGGAAATTCGCATCCAGCAATAATAAAGCGGCCGCGACTCGCGCACCGACGGCGTCCGCGCTTTTATCCGCCGGTAATTTAACTTTTGACGCGGCGGGCGGCCATTGTTCAGGCGATTAATTAATGTGAAATGTGTAGCGGCCAAAAGAACAGATGGTAATGGCTGGAGAGCAAGGAGAGGGAGGCACTCCAGCTACAGGCTGCATATATATATATATATATATATACACACAACGAGAGAGGGCCATAGAATATACGAGTAGATCGAATTTACGCACACTTCAGCGCAATTTGCAGAGCGCGGCCCATAACAGTGTATAATTGTCTCGAGGAGAATTAATGCTGCTTAGCCGCAGTAACCCGCTTATCCCGACGGGACAAGATATGTATACGGAAGACGACTTCTAATCTTCGAGTCATTATCTCGATGAATGGAGTCGACGGTCCATTGTGCTGCTCTGCGGTCCGGCCAATTTTTCCATCGTTCGCTATTAGTCTGTCGGCGAGTTTTTGAAATACGGGCGGCCCGATAAGATGATTGTTTCTTGGGTAGGATGATGGATTGGTCGCCTCAGTGGCGATGGGCGTTCTACAAATTTCTGATAAGCGGAATACACGCTGCTTGTGGCTGTACAGCAGTACTGCACACGAATTAATACGATGAATTAATTAAAACTGTTCTTGCGGAAATAATTTCCCTGTAATAACGGTGTGCATAAGTTGCGAGTATTGTAGTCGCAGCGACATGCGGGATAAAGAAAAGCAGAAAAAAAGCTCTTTTGCTGAATATATGAATGCACAATACGGCCACAAGTAAAGTTTGAATAGAATTGAGAAATCCACCATAATTCTGCGCTGAATCCCACTCCATTGTAGCCGCAGTAAAAAAGTTAACTTTTTTCCAGTGCTCACAATAACCCGCCACCGGGCAAAAGTGCTCAAAATCAGAGCGCAGCCCCCAAGATAATTGCCTCTCGCGAGAACTCAAAACATCCTCCTCCGCGCGCGGCGCAATAAATCTCCCAGCGAAACGACAAGCCGCCCGCCGTCCGTCCGCGTCGCAAACAAGCCAGGCAGCCTCTCGAAACCCTCGGCCGTGCAATATTCACCGGACTCGCTGAGCGTCGGGCGACTGACGCGGCGCCGCATTCCCTTTAACGAGTGAGGCATCGGAGAAGCTCGATACAGGGAATGTCCCATAAAGAGCATCGGCCCGCGAGCATCTTCCCCTTTGATTAGCTCATTGACGCGGCAACTCTCTCTCTCTCTCTGGGCCATCGCGTCGGGCCGCTGTTCGGACTGCGGATAGTCCCGAGTCAGCGCGTTCTCGGCTGTTCCGGCAATTGACGCTGCGACGCGTGACTGAGGATCCGGTGAAAGACGGGCCGTCGTCTGCGGCGCTGTAATAAACAGGGATGCCCGCGCCGCTGCGATGCTAATTTTCTGGCCCGAGTTAGAGTCACGGCACGGATTAGCATATCGGCTGTTGTGGCTTCGGGGGCTCGGAATCGAGTGCCGCTGTTTTATGCGGCCGGAGTCTTCGGTGCTCGGTGATATATATCAGGTTTACTGGGCTGAGTACGTAGTTTATTTCGCGTGGAACGGCTGATGGTTCGACGCTTAGTTTAGAATGGTTTCAGTTTCTAAAAAGCATTCGAGGAAAATAAATATGAGATTATTTTAAGCAATGATTATATCTATAGTTTCAAATTTCAAATCCAGTAGATTGGAGTTTCTAGAAAACTGAATTCGTATTTTTGCCAATTTCGCAAGATTAGTTTCAAGTGCTCACTTGTATTAAACATCCATTAGTATTCATTAGAAAAGACTCCCCAGCACTTATAAGCGCGGCTCATAATCTTCCATAACGAATATAATCTTCCGTAACGAAGTTGTCAGCTTATGTTCTCAATAATAAATCTTTACCTTCCGCTCTTCTATGATGAAATGCAGACAACTTTATCCGCTAATATAGCTTCATTTTATGAAAAAGTACCGAGCAGATTATACACGTTTGCTGAGCCGTTGGCCGTAACATAATCTGCAAAATAAAGTTCTGCCCGGTAATGGGTAGTTTCGGAAACCGTTACAATGTATAATCGACCGGCTGATTACTTCGCGTCACAATGACTATGTAATGACGGCGTGCAGAGTCCTGATGACTATCGACGTTTTAACGGTTGATAATTGACGGTGCTTAACCCGGGAAAACAAAGGAATCGTGCGAAATAGATATATTTGATAACATCGGCAATAAGCTTTCTGGAACATTTTAAACTGCTTATTGGATAAAGCGAACAAAGTTATTGGAATAATAGTCCACGAAATAATTCATCCAGGAGGGAATTCCGAAGACCATCAGGATCTTAAATTGCTTCTCGAAAAATATAGGTCAATGAAAGTTTAACATATAATTGTTGGACTTTCGACGTCGGAATAATTATTGGGAACAGTTCAATATTTTAAAATTCCTTAAATCCCCGACATATTCAAACGTCCCTTCCGAAAAGTAAAGTATTTATCCAACCTGAATTATTCAGTCCAAAATGAAAATCTGACAAAAGCGCGGATAGAACTCGACGAAAGAAGTAGCAATTAAGCCGCGGCTCATTGAAACGTCCATCGCCCCCTTTTCACAATACATTAGTCATTCGCTCTCGAATCGAGCTCCCGACGACAGTGGTTTCCTATTAGACAGCGGCAGAAGTGGCCCCCCGACAAAGGGAATAATATTTGTTTTTGTGCCAGTTGGAGGACCTGGCCAGCGGCGTCGGCGGCGGCCGCCGAGGAGAGCAGAAAAGGAAAAACGGCGAGAGGAAGGAAGGAAAGCGCCGGAAAGTTTCCGCAGCGGCGGCGGCGGCGGCGGCGACAGCAGCTGCGGACTGGAAGAAAAGCAGTTTTAATTGAGTCCGCCACTGCTGCTGCTCTTTCCCTCCGCACTTCCGAGCTTCCCGGCCACGGACGAGCTAACTCTCGGCGACGGGGGCCATTTCGCGTAATTCGCCCCCCCCGCGAAGGGCTAAACGATATAGATCGTAAATCACGGCTAATGAGGGGCTCGAAGGAAGCGAGCGATGTTTTGCGCCATTGTGCGTCGCGCTGACAAAAATCCCAACGACTTCATTAGGCGGGCTCGTCGGGGCTTTTTGCATCGCCTCGACGCGGCGGGCTCGTCGATAATGCGATTTTATGTACAAACTTTCGCGGGCCCGAGCCGTTCGCATCGATTTTTACCGAAATTCACCCCGGCCGTATAATGAGTTTCCCGAGCAATTTCCACGCGAAGTTTCGTTTTTGAAATAGGAGTTTGTTATAACGGCCGTAATTTAATTTTAGCTCGTAAGCGAAATAATTACATTAAAATAATCCCCGCTCGAAATTCGGACGTAATAAATGCTCGGGGTAACTTAGTTTATGGACATATAATATATTCGACTGAAGTGCTACTGGGGAATACTCTTTAAATACCGTCGGGCATATTTTTTAAAGCAAGAAATTCTAATTAAAATCTTACGTAAATCTTTGTTCGGCGATTGACTTCTCAGACTGAAAACGTCGAAATTCATAAAAATAATAGACGTGAACTTTTGCACTACTACCCTGCTTTCCCGTTACGCAAAGAAGCGCGAGCCCGAGCAATTAGCCGAGCATAAGAAAAGCCATACTTTTGCGAGCGTAAAGCAGGCGTCAGGGCAAAGATAACAAGTACATCCTAATCCAGGCGCAGAGAGCTCGAGCTCGCGTAAAGCTCGACGTCTGACATTAGCCCGTTCTCCCTCTCTCTCGTCTTGTACGACGCTGTCATTAATTGCCGCTCGGGTTATGCGGCTCTCTTTCGCTCTGCAAATAATCGAGCGCCGTTAAGGTTATATAGAGGCGATAGCCCGCCGCGGGCTCTAAAGCAGAAATGACATCGTAAAAGCGGCGGTGCGCGGCCGAGTGTGTGCTCCTCTGTCGAGGGCCAGGCGACGGGCGCGAGCTATGCTAAGGGCGCGCCGGCAGCCTAAATCCGCGAAAATTTCCTCTCCGACCGCACGCCGCCGGGGCCCGCTCATCTGTCTTACAAATTGGCTGCCGCCTCTGCGTTATTGTGCGAGATATGAGCGCGCTGCTTGGCTGTAGGGGCGCGCGGAGTGCTCGGCCATTTTTGCGACGTTTTACGGGAAATGCTTTGGTGGGTCAGCGGGCTTGGCATTGTCACTCTTTGTTTTCGCGATACTTCTGCCTTGATTATGGGAGTCGGGGTTATAATTAGAATCGTTTATGCGAGCTATGCATCGTTAGAGCGTTTAATCGAGAGCGCGTGCGTTTGTTTTGCACTTATTTGAAGAATAGCGACAAGGCTCGAACACCCTGCGGCAGCTCAACTTGTAGCCCCCAGCAATGCCAGATTACAAAACTGTTTTAAGAGCACTCAATGACGTATTTCTCGCGCGGTTCTCAAGGAAATGCTTCCGACAAAAGTACACCGCAATCCGCGTCTATTAAAAAGTCGTACTCCCAAAATCCCAAATCTCGCGGCATTAGAAAAATCCCTATTCCTTCTCATTGAGCAGATCCTCGACGCGCGGCTCCGGCGAATCGCAGTAGGAATAAACTCGGCAGCTTAGCGACAAGCGAGACTTGCCGCGCGGCTTTACGGGGGTAGATTTAGCCGGGGCGGCAATAGCTACTGGTACTGCGAAAGCGACACCCTTAAGACTCGGCTCGATGAGCCGTCGTCGCGACATCACCTGCAAACTCTCTCCCCCCCCTTCACTCCCCGCTTGTCAATTGCTTTTCACCAAGTCGAGCGGGATTTCTAGCGGTTGTTCGCCTCGACCAGAATGCTGAATTAGAACGCTTGCGAAACGCTCGAGATCGCGATACTTTATATATATATATATATATATATATATATACACGTGTATATACGGTCGGAGGCCTCTGCCCTGCTTTTCTCCTTCTCTCGTATTTCGCAAAAATCGCACTCTCGAGTATTATTGAAAGCCTCCCGGTAAAAGCACTTTCCTTCACCGAGAGCGAGTATGAATCGCGCGAAATTCTTAACAGTCACTCGAGGCCGAGCGCGCCGACGAGCCCAGAATGAGGAACTGCTTTTCGATGCAGATTTCTCGCGCGGGGCCTCGCTAAATCTCGCCTCTCTCTCTCTCTCTCTCTGCCTCCCGGAATCGCTCAAAATTCGAGACGCTGAATTTTGTATGGATGTGGCGGAGTGGGTTTGAGTTTTTGCGTTTTCACTCGTGTCTCTTTTACGTCTTCTTTGCGGAGATGCTTTGAGCTGATGCAGACTGGAAGGGAAATCGATTGGAAGCCACTTTATGCAATATGATTAATTAATCAAACGACAAGAAATTCAGATTTACTGCAACGATTGCAGCAATTTTGCATAGTGTTTTATTGCTATTTCGTATCGGAAACTTGAAATGGACATCAAATTTCATTTGCATAAATTGATTCATATAAATTTTATTTCTAAAGTGGCCGCATCAAATTTTAATTTAATTCTTTATTTGCAATCTTTTGAAGCGGAAAATAGGGGAATATCAAACCAGCGGAACATCTGAATATTCAGATTTACCTACATATGTACATTATTTTTATTGATATTATTAGATATTGAAATATTGAATTATTATTTTAACCGACTAATTTATAAGATATCAACAGAGTATTTATAATTAATTAAAAAACTGCTAAAATCTGAATTTAATAATGCTCATTCTTCATTGCAGATAAAATTCATCGGAGCAGCAACAGAAAATAATAAAAAGGCAAACTCCATTCCACCCTGCACAATAAATCCCTTTTATGACGTATAAATTTCTAAAACAGCGCACGAAATTTATTGAATATTTTGCATACCTCATTTTTTCGCGCAACAAAAAGTCTCTCTCTCAGTCGGCGAAACACCCGGAATTTCGTGTCGAACTACAAAAGTATACAGTTCAAAAAGCCAAGCTGCACTTTC
This sequence comes from Ormyrus thymus, assembly GCA_035582935.1. Taxonomy (NCBI): domain Eukaryota; kingdom Metazoa; phylum Arthropoda; class Insecta; order Hymenoptera; family Ormyridae; genus Ormyrus; species Ormyrus thymus. Next base: position 19,926,002 of record JAWWEM010000010.1, on the reverse strand, counting down.
CATAAATCACTGGAGGAATGGGGGGAAAAAAAAAGAAGCGCCTCCGCCATTAATCCTTCCCCCGTAGCTCATCACTATTTCGCTCGTCAGATAAAGATAAAATAGTTGGCTCTCTCTGCAGCGCACAAATACGAGCGATTATCTGGCCGGAGTAATAAAATCCGGAGGCTGCGCCACAAAGCCTGGAGCAAAGGAGGGAATCCGAAACTCGAGGACGAACTCATGCGTGACGCTGCAAGATCGAGAGAGAGAGAGAGAGAGAGAGGAGAGAGAAGCCTCGAATATATACAAGACTCTCCGACTCGGATTATCGGAATCTGGCTCTCTCTCTCTCTCTCTCTCTCCGGCAGTCCTAGCGGCGAGAGGCTTCCTTTGCCGCCGCAACTCAAACACACACCTGTGTGCCCGAGCGCGCGCGTCGCCAAATAAGTCGATGCGCCTTATTTACCGTGCATCGACTATTCGACGACTGCGGGCGAAAGGAATGCCCCCCTCTCCCGCGGACGCAGGAAGATGAAAAAGAGAGAAGGGGGCCCCCGTGAGTCAACCTCGGCGACCGGTCTAACCGCATGCTTGCGATGTGTGCGCGCGCGCGCGCGCCAGGCACGACCGGATGAGCCCGGGGCTCGAAACCGTAAGCGCGAGCCGCGAGCGCGAGCCGTTAGGCCGCGTTCACACCATCGGGCTTAATCGAGAGATTATCGAGCCCGATCATCGAGCTCTTCGGGACGAGCGCTTCGGCTGTACCCTTGCCCGCGCGTCCGTGTGTGTGTGTCTGCGTGTGCTCGAGGGGCCTTTGTACTTCGGGCCGGCCAGTCATGCGGAAGCATCTAGATACCGCGAGTATCGTTTTCTGCAAAGCAGCTGCAGCAAAATTGCAGCGCGCGGCTTTACGGCGCACAAAGGGGGACCGCCGCCGCTGTATTGCCACTGCTCGGTGGGGAAGCGGCAGGTCGGGATTTTGGAAGTAGGTCGATTCTTTGACAGAATTTGTTGCCGGTATTTTTGCGGATTTTCGCGGGCGCGCTTGAAATTTTGCTTCGAGCTTGAAATGTTGCTGCGCGTCTTTTCCGGGGAATAAAGGCTTGTAAATATTCCGGAGCAAGCGGGGCAAAAGCGATACGGCGTTTTTTTCGGATTTCGCGGATGGGAGAGTTTTCCCGGGGTACAAAGACGCGTGCGTTTTCAATAAAAGGCGAAAAATCTGACAATTTTCAATTATATCTTCAGATTTCGTTGAGAAATTCTCTTCTTCGAGAATTCCGGCGGCTAATGTATAAATGCCACGAGAATTTATTTTTATTCCAAAAACTAGATATTCTAATAATTTATGCAAAGGATGAAAAAGTGCTTAATTTGGAAACTATTGCAATGACTGACAGTATTGAGTAACCGAATCATTAATTAATTATCGACTTTAGATAATTATAGAATAATGTATAATTAATAAATGAGATCCGTCATCCATTTACACTGTAATTCATCGATTATTGCGGATTTTATCTAAAATTATTCCAAGCGGAATTATACGTTAAAACAAAAAGACGTTCATACAATTATTATTGAGAAAAGGGGTTTGGGCCTTGCGGAACTCCGAACGCATGGGTACTCACTCCCTTGGCGTCCCCATTATTTCGCGGCCTGGCGCCTCTCTGCTGTATAGTTTTTCAAAAGGTCAGCAGAGTCGGGGCGTCCTTGGCAGTGAAGTCTAGCTCCACAAAGCAGGTGCTATCTAAGCGTGCTGTCCTGCTGTTTGTAAGAGCCAGCCAGTGACAGAGTACACGTCCATGCAATTACAATTAAATCACGTATTTCCGACGTTAACGCATTAATCGCATTCTTGGTATTGCATGAAAAAGCAGTCAATATTCCTCCGCTGATAACGCGACTTATCGCAGATTAGTTTTAAAAGTCTCTTAATCTTGAGAGCGATAAGACCGTTCAATCTACATTAAGTACAAAATAAAATAACCGCTCTGTATGCAAATCGAGTATGAAACTTTAATTAAACCATCTCCCTCAAAACAAACGTCCAATTCGAACACTTATATCCTTCCTCCAAACGATCCATTCGAAAAGTACCCCGCGCGCCTCGGGCGAAGAGACAAGGCTCGCCGGGCGCGTTTATTCGTCCAAATAATCGGTCAGCTGGCCGTAACTCGCTCGGCGGAGGTCGCGAGAAACGACGCCTCGCCTCGAAGAGTGCTGCGGCGATCGGGCCGCGCGTAAATGTCCGCGCGAATCGCGCTCGACGCCGGCTATCTCTGCGGTCTGTTTACATTCGGCGTCGTCGGCGTCGTCGTCGTCGTCGTCGTCGCCGACAACTGCTGCGCTGGGAAAAAGGGTCGAGAGCAGTAACGCCACGAGGGTGCCGAGAGATATCCGGCGAAAGAGAGAGAGAGAGAGAGAGAGAGAGAGAGGAAACAGCGAATTACAGCTATCTGACCCGATGTGCAGCGGAGAAGGAGAAGGAGCCTCCGCCGCAACGGTTCGCCGCCGCGAGCTACGGCTGCTGCTGCTGCTGCCGCTCGGCCATTTAAATTTTAAATGGCTACCCATTACGCGCTGTATGTGTATACATTATGTGTACTCGCGGGCTGGCAAGTGTGGGTGTCCCCGCGTCTAAGCCACCAGGTGACTTCTTCATTGGATAATCTTCCGCTCGTTCGCTTCTACTTTTCCGCGGCGAGCTTTTTCCTCGGGAGAGGGTGGATGGCTTTTATTTCGGCGGGGCCTTTTTGCTGCGTCTCCGCGGGGTTTCTGAATTTTCCGGCGGACCTTTTTATCGGGGCGACGATTGTGTGCGGAAACAGGCAGCGATGTGCTTTTGTCCGCTGGAACATTTTGCGCCGCTCCGCGCGTTTTTACTTTGAAAACTTTCAGCAGATAGCTGATAATGATTTTTGACCGGAAAATATCAAGGCTGCTAATTGTCAAGCCGCGATAAGAACGACACCTCGTCACTTTTTGTTGCACGCCAATTACGATAAGAAGCGCGATTAAATATTTCGATTTATCTAATCTATGATAAGTAATAATATTTATAGATAATTGACTACATATTTTTTGCAAACAACATTTTTAGATAGCACGTCAGTCTTACTTTATTCTTTTAAAATTGTCACTCTAAACTGTGCAATAAAAATTTAGTACCTACTCACGCAACTTCGTTTATTCTGAAATTTTTAGTCTTTTTCTTTTAATATTTCAAATATTCATACGTTAAAAGTAGCAATATTACATATTTCAAATAGAGAAATCAAAATCATAGCATTATATATATATAAATTGCGTATTAAAATTATAATTTAATTTTCACGCTGTACTATTAAACCTTATCGATCGTTACTTTGTCGGCAAATATTACTCTTCCTCTTTATTAAAAAAGAGTGCTTTGCCAGTACCAAAATAAAAAAAATACTCCTTTCCAAAGGCAAAGCTCGCAATGAAAATTGCGGCAATTTGGCCGAAAAGCGTTCAAATATTGTCTTGCTCCGTATCCGGAAGCAAACATCGAGCGCCGGCGTAATTCAAACGCAGAAAAGTCCCGGTAAACTCTTTGAAAACAGCACCGGCTACATAACCTCTTAGGCCGGCGGGAGCAGCGACTGCGCCGCGAACGAGTCGGGAGCGAAAAGGGAAAGGCAGCTCTCTCAGGTGTCGCGTGTCATCGAGCTGTAGCGGCGGCAGCAGCGAGAGACAAATATTTACACTGGGGCTTTATCCCCGAGCGCGCAGACTTTCGAACGGAGATTTGAAAGTAAAATTGGCGCGCAAAAATCCTCTCGCGGAAAAAGCGGCGGCAGCGGCGGCGTGCCGCGCTCCCGTACGTATGCGAGAAGTCGCGTGTGCTTTCGCTTCATTCGTGCTCGCACGTAATCTTCTACACTTTCGAGAGAGCGCGCCGCGGCGGGGAGTATAGAGCGCGTAGTCCGGAATATGCATGAGGCTGCTGCGCGCGAGCTCGGCAATCCCCCAGAATTCCGGCATAATAATTAATCAGCCGACGCGCGGCCTATCAATATGCAAGGAACTCGATAGCTCGAGCACCCTCTCCCCCCCCCCTTCGAGCGCTAAGCGAGAGTGGCTGCCGAAAGGCGCGAGCCCCGGGAGCTTCTTCGTCTTCTTCGCGGCGGAGCGGACGTGAGATGGCTTTATGTTTCGGGAAATGCGAAGCAGCCGGGCTCGTGTTTGAGGCGCCTTATTGGATCTGTCGTGTATTCTCAGGACGGCTGCAATATACTTTCTTATTGCGCGTTACTCAGCTCTTTTCGGACACTTGCTTTAAACGCTTTGAAAATGTGCAAACGTTTTACTGATCGGAAGTGGGATTGTTGATTAAAGTCCAAGTGCTTCGGTTTAAATTTATTGTTTATAACCCTGGTAGAATTTTTAATCTACAAAATGGCCATAAAACATGGCCAGTTTTCCGGTCATAATGAAACGTTTTTT
>JAWWEM010000010.1:19890734-19909820 GCA_035582935.1 Ormyrus thymus | reverse complement strand
AAAAAAAACCCCCCCCCCCCCCCCCCCCCGACGATATTTCGGAGCTTTAATTTTCTTTAGGTATCGATAACTCGACGGCGCGGCCGTAAGCCCCGGCGAGATATCCGTAGGCTAATTAAAGGAGCGCAGGTGCGCTCTTTTTCTTCTTAATTGCCATTTTACTCCGCGTCCCTCTGTTTTATAATGTATAAAAAGCTAACGAGTTGTTTTACAGGCAAATCTCGTCGAGGCCCGATCGATTTCCGAACAATGTCTGCTCCTCTTTTTCCTCCGACTTCCTCCTCCCTCTCTCGGATTCTAATCAAGTCGTTCGGCTCCGCACGACAGAAAGAGAGAGAGAAAAAGAGAGAGGGACAAACTTTGATAAGGAAATCGATCGGGCTCTCTTCCCCGCGCCTTTTTTTCCTCCTCCTTCCGCTCGAGAGGATCCCGCTAAGGAGCCGCTTAATTATCCAGCGATTCGCGAATAATGCAGTCGAGTCGTTATATCGGAAAAGCCTCGGTGTCAAAAGCCTCGGGGTTAACTGTAACGAGCATTTGAAATTTATAACTGGACCGACTGAGTGGCCCTCCTCTCATCCCGGCGCGGAGTCTGCTCTTCGAGCGGTGCAAATAGATGATTGAAAAGGCCACTTTATCATACATGCAGCCGGGAGAGCTCGTCATATACGAGGCAGCTGGACTTAATTTGATGAAAATTTCAAAAAAACCCGCTCGATCGCGCTTCCTTCGAGCTCGAAATTTCTCCGCGCGCTTCGAGTGTGGCCTTTTTCGACGCCGGGCTGCTAATGCCTGTTTCGGTCGTAACGCGCGATTAATAACGCAGAATATTAATTCGCGAAATTGAAACTTTATAGCCCGAGCTAATGGTGTGGAAGAATCATTACGAGCAGTGCTAATGCTTGAAGCAAAAGTAGGGACGTAGTTTTCTAGGTCAAAGACCGCTAATTATAGTGTTTAAAAATGAAAGTATGAGCCGCTGATTCACATTGGAAACAATAAAAAAAAAAGAAAAAAAATGAATCACTACAATGAGAATCGAAAGCCGGAATTAAAATAATATTTATACTTTCCGACTACTTTCCGGTAATATAAACTTGGGATTTTGCAATTCTCGCTTCTAATCAATACTTAATTGGCTAGATCTTTTTAAAAGCAGAAGAGCAAGAGCAAGTTGCGTCACTCGCTGATCGCAAATTAGCTTAATGATCCGATTGCAATGAAACTGCTTTTTGAATTCTTTCGAATAATTAAAGAGTATATACAGCTGAATGCACTGGAAGGTCTGTAAATAAAGCAGAAAGTTTATCCTTTAATTTGAGACTTTCGAGAAGTCAAAAACTTGATTCACTTTCAACTTTGCGCGACTGAAGTGCGCCAATAGTGAAAAAAAAAAAGCTAAAGGAACAAAACTTCGGTTATGCAATATACATATTTCGGAACTCGACTCGCTGATTTAAAATTGAAATTCCCAGCTTATTTTGGAAACCGGCTCGTTAAAACGTGAAATACACAGCTAATAAAACTTTATATCAACTCGCGTTTAAAAGAAGGCGAAAAAAAAAAGCGCGCGCCGTTGATTTAATTACAAAACACGGCCGCAAGTGCGCGGCTCTTTATAAAAGCGAGCTTCCTATTGTGGCGCATTATGATAAAACGCGGCACAATAGAAATTTATTTCTTAACTACTTCCCGCATAAATTATCTCGTTACGGCAAAAAGCGCGCGCCGGCGCGGGGACGCTAACTCGAAAAGTTTCCGAGGAGACGTACGACGCGCGTATACCTTCTCGTTTGGGAAAAATCTGAAAACGCTCCTAATGGGTTTACGATCGGACGAACGGCCGGGGATACAAGCTCGGGGGAAAAGGGGGGGGGGCATCCCACGGCGCGGCGGACAAAGCCGAGCGGCAAGAAAACAATCGCACCCGCAGCACCTAAGCGTTTCATGCCTGATCGAGCGAAGATAGCGGCGGCGGCGGCGCAAGAAGAAGAGCCCCCGAAAAACCGGCGTTAATTACCGGCTGCCGAACGTGCCCCGGCTAATTATTCATGCCCCGGATTGATTACCCTGTAATTCTGTTGTCGGATACTGTAATGGGAAACGGATTGTCGCGGATTTTTTTGCCACTTCGCTGGTGGACGGCTTTATACACGACTATTGTTTCTTTACTTTTTTACGTCGATTTTGTAAATCGAAAACGTACCTCCCGCAGATGGCCCACTCGACCGTGGCTTTATCAACTCTCACGCCCCCAGACCCAAAGCGAGGCGCGCAGTCGATTCGGTCGATCATTAAATCCCCCACCGACCCCCTAATCGACACGTGTGCTGCGTGCAAGCCTCTACGTGGAATTTCAATAAACTCTCTCCCTCACGCACGAAGCTCGGCTCTGCCATCTCCCTCTCCTCCGGCACACATCACGCAAGCCAGAGGCGAGCGCGAGAGACCGGCGCGCGGACGCTCGGACTCGAAAGTAGCTCTCTCGCGCGCGCTCCCGGGGTTACTGTCCGGCCGCTCCTGCCAATTCCGGCGGCCCCTCGACAATCGGGAAGGGATTCGGTAAGCAGACTCACGTGTTGCTCCGCTCGGCTCTGCAGGTCTGCCCGCTGGCTCCTGGTGCACTGCACGCGTCGGCTCTGCCTGGGGACGGAGAGGAGGAGGAGAGAGATCCGGTTCGCCGCGGGCGCACTTAACGGAACAGGTGAGAGAGGCGACTCGGCGCGCGGCGGACGCGCGCGGTACGACAGCAGCGAGGAGAAAACCGCCCGGCCGCGTACGGATCCTCAAGCTGACTGCCGCCGCCGCCGCGGCTAAGGAGCGCGAGCGCAACGCGGGCCGGCCCTCTGCCGGCGCAGCCTCGCACCACCGCCCGCCGTCGACACCCACACGCAGAGCGGCCGGCCCGGAGCTGCCCGAGCGGCGCCGAGCGCGCGATCATTGCCGCGGAGCTTCGACCTTCCCCGCGCCGCGCCGCCGAGCGTTATCTTCCTGCAGGAGAGAGCGGCGCTGCTGCTGCTGCTGCCGCCGCTGCTCGACCGCTCGCTCCCGGCTCCTGCGGGAGCGCAGGCTAATGCCGCCTGAGATGGCTTATTAAAAAGCCGGCGCCTGCACCTTCCCGAGCCGAGGAAGGAAAGGTAGGCAACTTCTCCGTTGCCTGGATACCCGCGCTTCGAGCGCCTCGTTTTCTCGGCGTGGAAATCGAATTTCGAGGTGACGACGCCCGATTTCGAACAGGGCGACTGCCGGGTCTTGACAAGGGTTTCCGCTTCAGGCGGAAACCATTTTAGGACTTTTTTTAATTCTCTTTGATTAAAAATATCACTGCAAAGTATTTACGCGCATTGTCTTGATAATACCACGGCGAGGTGAGAAATTTTTAAACATTTAAATTTTTTCACTCGTACAGCTTTATTCTTGTTTATCTATTTCCGGGAAATATCTCGCAGCCTCTCTCCTGACGTTGCCCTCTTTTTTCAGCGCAGTATGAACACTTGTCACAAGCTGCGAGCATGATTGCATTGGAGTAATCCGGGATGAAAAATGATTTCATTCCAACTGGAGAACAAGCTACTTTACACTCGTTGTCAAGTTCCCCACGTCTATTTTTAACGCATTTTAACAGAGTGTATGAAATAGTTGCTTTTCAGCTTGAAGGAGCTGCTGGAAATTTCAAATTGGGTGCTCTTTTCCAGCGCACTAAAATCGATCATTAACGTGCAATTGAATAGCTGTACAATGACGCACGTAATGACGCTTTCGCAATAAATTTCGAAAAAATTAAGTTATCTATTCGTAACTTGTTTAATTTATGGCACAGTTAGTTCTTTATGTTTAGCTGTTTTTGGGGAAATCGTGCATATCACTAAAATTTTACTAAGCCAAAAAGTGGTAATAGGAACGATTTATTGCTGTGTTATTTCAAAAATATTTCTACAATTTTTATGCGAAAACCTTTATTTACACATAAAAATTTTTTCCGAATTTCATATTTAAGCCAAATTGGGCTTTTATTTTATTCGGAATAAGGATAAACTTGAATTATTTATTTGTTTGAAATTCTCCCACTTGTATGTTTCAAATAAATATACTGCCATTTGCTGGTTTATTTTGAATGGACTCAATCGGTAAAAAAATAAATAATTATAATTTAAATTATTTGTCACTTTCGCGATGAGAATGAAAAAATGGAATTGTGAACTTTCCGGTGTACAAAACCTTTAATAAACAGGTAATAGCGTGCAACTTGTTGCTCAATTCTGAATTAGGAATAATCACTGTAATTACACTAACTTTCGGTACTAATCGCGCATATTAATTTACACTCGACAAAAATACATCATTTGCTTTGATTTTTAAGAAAACGCGTGAAGAACTTTGTTCAAGAACCGGAAAAACGAGAACCGCTTAGCCGCTTTGATTGACGGCAAAGACCTGAACTCAATCGGCAAATCAGATTAAAAACTAGAAAGCGCGCCGAAATCCAGTTGAAACTCCGTAGTAAAAGCTGCACTTGGACTTGGAAAGAAAATTTGGAATATTCAACGTTCGCTCCATCCCCCGGCGCCGCTCCCGACGTCGTTTCCCCGGAGCAGATAAAACTTGTCAAGCTAACAAGCTCATACATAAGATCCGCGCTGCTCGATTAAAGCTCGCGTCGAGGGGTAAAAACTCGCGCCCCGCGCGAATCCGAATTCGGGTAAACGGCCACTTCCTGCAGCGCCCCGAGGAATTTGTAAATTCGACGCGCGCCGGAAGTTTTAATCGTCCATCAGGGAAGAAACGAGGAGCGGCGCCAGTAGCAGAGAGAACTTTTCGCATAATAATCCCCGACAAAGCGACTCGCGTTCTCTCTCCCTCTCTTTCTCCCCCTACCTTTCTCTCTCTCTCTCTCTCGCTCTCTCTCCCCCCTGGCCGGGAATGCGAACGGAGCCAACGCCCGGGTCAGTCGCCGCGCCGATATTTCACACTCTCTACTTATGCCAGACCCTTCGAACTTCAACTTCGCTGGAGGTGCGCGACTGTATTGAGCCTCGTCTTTGATACCGAGTGGACGCCGCGCTGCATTGATTTATATCAACTCGCTGCCGCAGTGCCCGCTTTAATCCGGCCGCTGAAAACGCTCTTATCGCCGGCTTTTTATTAAACCTGCGCGCATACATTTTTAATTACTGCGGCACATTAATTTTGAATTCGGCGTTAAAAAATGTATTCTACGTTAGCTCTCAATTAATTACAAAACATTCCGCACAAACGCTCTCGCAGGTGCGCCTTATTTCCCGGTAAACCGTCCGCCGGAGCACTCGCAAGAAAATACAAATTTGCGGGTTTTTTGCAGCGCGCCGAAAACAAACGCCCCTCGCAGCTCGAGCAAATGAAGCGAAGGCGCGAGAGTGCGCGAGCGTGCGTGTGTATACACCGCGGCTGGCGCCTCTGCAGCTTTACAGATATAAGCCCGGCGCGCGCGCGCGCGCTCGTACGCGGGTGCACAGAGAGACGAAGATAGAGCGGCGCGCAGTCACCGGGACAATCAGGTGCGCATATGCGTTTAGTCGCGAGCACACTCGACAAACGCGTCGAGCTGCGCGCGGGAAAGGGCCTCGATGGGATTCCGATTGCTCGTCGTTGCGCTTGCTGTGCCAACAGCCCGGGGAGAGGGAGCGCGAGCTTCTTATTTAGATTTTAATCTGTAATGAAGGCCGCTAAAATCGCTGAGGGGACGGGGGTGAAATGTTGGCGCTGCCGCGTTAGATTCAAAGCATTAAATTCCGGATTTTGTTCGCTCTTGATGTGGGTAAATCTTTTACTTTTTGTTTTTTTTTTTAATGCCGCGCAATGCATCCTCGCAAAGGAAGCTTTTTCACAGTGGCTAACACGTTTTTGGAAACAACATGGCTTGAAATTTTTGCAAATTTTTTTAGCTGTCCAAAAAAAGTCGACGGACATTTTTTGCGGGACAATCCCATTTTTATTTTTTGACAGCTATGTAGAATGAAAATTATAAAAGTTATCGAACATCATAAAATTACAATGAAAATTAATCCTGCGAATTATGAAACTTCTTGGAGTTCCGGTCTATATTAGTAACTAACGTCAAACTTTGGTAATTACGCTAAAATTGTTCCAATTGTCAATATAGTTGAAAATGTTTTAAACTTGCCGAAATGATTCAGTTATTGATATGAAGTAAAGTTTCGCGTAACTTTTGACAAAAATGGGACTTGTAAGCGCACTGTTAATAAATTAAACCTGACAATACACAGCTCATTATTTTGTCAAAAAATAAAATATCTGCGAAGTTTATAACATTCAAATTTACAATAAAATTCTTTACCAAATGTCAAATTCCTAAGAATTTTTATATATGGGTGAAAATTGTAAATATAACGTACAAGCCTGCTCCACCTTGGCGAGGAAAGTTAACAAAAAAAGCTGATTACTCTTAGAAAGGAAGTCGTCCTTTTTTCAGGACACGTATATAGGGCGAGAAAGTGTCAGCGCGGAACACGGAAGTAAGCCTCCCTCCCCCCCTCTCGGCAAAGTCGAGCAAACGCATCCCAACGAGCGGGGAGAGAAAACGAAGGCAAGTTTCCAATCCGAGCTTTACTGCTGCCGAAAATGTGCTGCACCTGCGCGCGCCTGTCTCTACCTCCGACTCGCCCCCGCGCGCTTTTTTACCGCGGGAGAGGCCGGCCGAAGTTTCACGAGCATTTTACAACGCCGCGGAACCTAATCGCCTGCTTGCGGCCGGCGATATTTTCCTGCTTTTACGCTTTCTCGCGCTGCAGTTCTTTTTTTTTTTTTACCTTCGCGCACTGCACCTGAAAAGAGCCCGGATAGCAGGCCGCGCTTCCCTCGAGCTACGAATTTACATTAGGCTCGGAAAAACTTTTGGCCCATCAAACTTTTCTCGCTGATTAGCTGAATAATTAGCCGAAACTGCCCTCGAGCGACGTCGATTCGTCGCTTATTTTCGGTAAAGTCGTAAAATCAGGCCACCACTCGGCGCAGCGAATTCACAGCACGCCGCACGAAGAAGCCCCGAGCGCGGCCGGACAAAATCTATGCAGCGAGATGGGCAAGGGAGCACGACAGAGCGGCTCGCTCGCTAATTATTTGGTCGTTGAGTATCTAACGAAGCATGACTATTCGTTGTCCGCTTCGTTAACATTTGCCCGTTTGTTCCCGACGAGATAATTAGCGCTCGCGGTGCCTCGCGCCGCGCGAATAATCCAAAACTGCTGGACGTTTTACTCCGGCTATTGGCGCCCGGCAATTGGCCCTGGCTCGTTACACATCGCCTGGCAAACTGATCCATCATACATCGTTTGCGCCGCCTTCCGTTCTGCGCGCGATCGCACGATTACAAGAGCGAAATTGTCATTTTTCGCCGCAAAGAAGCCGCTCGCCGCGCGCGTAAACAAATGCACGCGAACGGGCCAGCGCGCGCTTACACGTCGGGTAATCGAATTACGCGATAAAGCCAGCGCGCGCGTCAGAGCCGAGGAGAAGAAAAGCCCTCGTCTCTTTGAGCCAGACGACGCGGCGTCGCGAAGCCCGGCAAACCGCATTATTGTACTCCTCGGACCCTTCGAAATCTAATTTAAGTGTCAGTCTAGCTTTGCATTCGCCCGTCGATTCCTTCTCGGGCGCGGAAAAGAAGCCAGTCACAGAAAGGGATCGCGAAAATAGAGCGCAGAGGGGCCAAATAATTATTGTCATTGGAATTTATGGGTTACGTGGGGATTACCCTGACCCCCCCCCCCTCTTTTTCTCTCTCTCTCTCTCTCGTGTCCAGCGGGAAACTACAAGAAACTATTATTACTCCGGTCGCGCTGGCGTTGTTGTTGTTTTGCGTGGTGCAGTTTGTCTCCTCCCGGGAGAACATCGCACCGGCCATAAATCAGGAACACCGAGCCCGGCAGTTCCTCTCTCCCTCTCGAGAAAAACTCGGAAAAACGAGGGCCGCTCCCCGGCAAAATCATACGACCCAAGAATTGCGCTGTACCTTCTTTTCTTCCTCGTCCTTCCTGTTTTTTTTTTTTTTTTTCGTTTTTTTTTTTCGTCCGACTCTCGCTGCTCGTTTTAGCTTTGCCATCTCGACAAATTACTAGCCAATTTGGCTACGCGCTACTGCTGCTCTGGATTTCGAGTTTTGGCTAGTCTCGCGCCGCTCGTAAATCCACCGAGGAGAGCGTTCATTAAAGGGAGGGAGAGTGTGCCTTTTTCATCTCTACTTTCGCCGATAACTTGTAGCTTTTGCATGACCGTTTAGGTCGCGAGCTTTTTGTGCAGCCGATGCGTACAAACTTATTTCTTGCTGCGTTCCCAAAGGGCTGAAAATTAAGCGAAGTATTATAAGCAAGAAATATTTATAAATATTATGGATAGAAAAAAAGTGATGATTTTATCGTCCGATTGCATATTTCAAGTTTGACTTGTAAAGCTCATAAAATAGAACACAGCCGAGCAGCAATGTTCGTGCTATTAATTTCTATATTAACGATTGCGATGGTAGCGCGTGCAATTTACATCATAAACGCCGAAAAAAAAATCACTGCGATACTCTGAGCAAATAAAACCAGTTATGTTATACCATCGCAGCGTATATATGATTAGGTGACTCGATGTGACTGCGGATAGACGCAAAGAATGGCTGCAGGCGTTTCGAAATGCGATCAATTATTTGAGATGAAAAGTGTTGTGACGTGGCGTTTTTCCGCGCACAAACAATTCTTAAATTTGAAATCAAAACTCTCTAAGTCGGCAAGACGAAAGGTATAGCCGAGGCTCGCACACTAGGGAATAAGAATATGTATGCGTACGAGCGCGACTATTAACACGCGCGACACTGACAACAATTAGTCTTGGAAGGGCAGAGCGCGAAGCGAACGACAAGAGAGGGGAGAGCTAGAAATATGTAGAATTCGGGAGAGACTATCTCTCTGATAAAAGCCGCGGAAGAGGTCGGACCGCCCAGCCAGGGGACAGTACAATTACCCCGAGGACGAGCACCAGCGCCCCAAGCTTCGAGGAAGGCGAGCGGTGTCCCGGATCGACTGCAGCAGCCAACGCATCAACTGCGAGTCGGAGATCGACCACAGCAGCGAAGGTGCATATCCCGCACGACGGCTAGAAAGCGTATATATTCGTAAAGTGCGTAATGTCGAGCGAGACGAAGAGTTAATCAAATTTGAGAGCGCGAGAAATGCGTTAGTGATCACTATAACTATTTGATTGCGATTGGATCCGACCTACGCGTAAAAGATTATTTGAAGAATGAAGCGCGATTGAAGTGCGAATTCGAGGTGAGATTCAAGTGGGCGTTACGAAAAAGCATTTTTAGTTTTGAATTGTTTGAATAAAGTTAGAATCGAGCGAAACTAGCTCGACGATCCTGATGTTGATTTTAAATTTACGAATCATTATCTGCATGCATCTAATTCCCTCTCCAATAAACGAATTAAGAACTCGGCGTAAGCTTGTGCGTGGCGTCGAGAAGGATCCACCGAGGTATGCGTGCACGACACGGGCATAGCACACAGAGGTAAGAGTTAGCCGGACACACACACACACACGCACAATAAACGACACGACGTCGCGAGTTGTGTCGGTGCGACGAAGGAGCCTTTATTATTTAACTAAGATATTACACGTTAAATATCCAGGTCGCAGTGTATTTACCTTTTGGTTATGCACTAACTTTTGCTTTGAGTGTCTTAGCTCTCAACTAAACTTGATATTTTAGCAAACGTTCAAACGTTTACAAATTAAAAGTTGGAGCATTAATAATGATTTCACTGGAAAAGCCTTGCTGCATACCCATCGCGTAAAAAGAAAGGTGTCAAAGGTTGGGATGCGCCATCAAACGAAATCAATTACAATTTTTACGATTGATGCTTGCAACGTAATTCTCTCACCTCTTATAATCATGTTTTGGCCTGCTGAATTCGAATTTCGAGGGCTGTCGGACTAAAAAGTTATAAACAAATATATTACTTAAAAGACCATGTGATAATATTGTATTTTCTCATTAAGAATTTTCTTTGCTATTATACCTATGTAGCTACACTGCAGTTATTGAGATATGACCGATCAAACCTTTTTGCGCGCGGCAGTCGAGCAGAATGTAGCGCAAGTCAGTAAAAAAAACTGCGTCGAAAAACTAATACAATCTCGCTTGCAGTCGCAGCTTGCATGTTAGTATTTAAAATTAATGTTAAGTCAATGAAGCCAAAATCTACATCGTAAGAATTTCAAGTTTTCAAAACTTTTCAACTGCATTGTAAATTTTTGCTCTTATTTGGTAAGTTCAATCCAAAAACTTAAAACTAAAGGAGACCGATAAAAGTTGAAACATTTTCAGATACTTTTTTTTTCGAAACTTTTCGGCTCCGCCAAGATTTAAACTAATCCTTGTAACTGCAGCCAAAACTTAGAAAAAATCAAGCTAAATGAACTTCTTGCTTTTTCTGCGAAAATTCATAAACTTTTAATTAGGTTCCAACAACTGCAACAAAGCAAACAGAAGCATGATATATATAATAAGACTGAAAAAGTACAGAAAGGACAGGAGGGCGAAGTTAAGCGTGCGCAAAATTATAACTTTCTCAATCGTTGTGTCATTGAAAAATATTGTACTGCATTATCAAGAAGTACTTTTCGAGAAACTTTTAGAACGACGAAAAATCTTTAAACATTCGTAATAATTCTTAGGATCAAGCAATAAAAAATTGACGTGATCCTGAAAAAGCGACCTTACGACTGCAATGAGTTTCATGTATAAGCCAAGCTTTAAATATGAAATAATTATACTAATGGATAAACGTACAAATGGGTGTACTGTCCAAAGTAAATCTTTCTTTCTACTTTTGTATTCATATTCAATTATTTCCAAAACACCTAAAACATGATAAAAATGACACTTTAATCGATTAAAACATCCTCTGCACGAGCAAAGAATGTCTTCTCGAAATTGAAGAAAAGAACGCTACTACAAGCGCAGATAAATTATCAACGGCAAGAAGCCGACGTAAATCTCTTGTTTACCCCCGCGGAGGAGAAAAACAAAATTGCCAGTCGTCCCGCCATGCCCTCGGATACAGAGCCTCGCGTCAAAGGTCGCTCTCGCCCTCCCTCCGCCGAGAACTGGTACATCCTGACATGAGCTCAAAGCGAGACGGCGACGGCACGACTACAGCCGCGAGGGAGTCGATCTCCCGGCGACTCCGCGTCGCCACGGGATATTGGCGAACGCGCGCCCCACGCACACATCGCGCTTGCGCCCTGCCTTTTTTGGATCTCTGTCAACAAACTCGAGCTCCCATCTGATCTTCGTGCCCCGAGCTGTGCGTAGGCAAAAAGCTCTGGACGAGCCGTCGTTCTCCGCGCGAGGTGTCAAAGGGAAAGGAAGGCGAGAGGCATGAAAAACGAGGAGGAGACCATTGTCGCGCCGGATTTTTCCAAGTGCGCACTCGAGTGGGGGCCGGGGAGTGAAAAGTTTTTAACCGCGCGTTGCTTTCTTGCAGATACGGCCTTGAGCGGATTAATATTAATCTGGACAATGCGGAGGCCGTCTTTATGGGAGGACAGACGGTCACGGGGAATGTCGTTTTGGAACTTGCCGCACCGATCGAAGCCCTGGGTAATTAAGCAATTTCTTTCTCCTTTTATTCTAATATTTACGTTTGCGAATATAAGAAGATATTAAATTGCTGTGAAAAAGATATCCGTGTAGCCTCGACGCGCAACGTTCTCTTTCATTATAATACTTCTCCTTTAAAACTGTTGTAAATAATCATTCTCCACATCTCGTCCATTACTACAAGATTGACCTTCGTCACTGTACTCTCGTACATAAAATCGAAATTTCACCAGTCAGTACGGGCCGTCCTTTCATGCGGGCTAATCCGTCCGGCAAAAGGGGTCGAAAAAATCCACGTATTACGTCGAGGCGTTAACGGGAGCTGATGGCATCGGGTATGCAGGTATGCGGCTAGCGTGCAATTCGGGCTCCCCCGCGGCGGGGACGGCGCGCAGACATCGCGCCTCGTTAGGAATTTTCCGCCGCTTATGAGGCATTAATACGTCAAAGGCTCCTGGCTAATTGTGCCGTGGCGTTAAGTATTTGCGATCCGGTGAATTGGCGCCAAGCTGCTTTGCGCTCGAGTGTAATAATTGGAGTACGTTTCGCGGCTGGCCTCGGAGGAAGGGGGAAAAATTTCGGGAGGGCCGGTGGTATCCTCGGCGCGGGAAAGACATTTTATAATATGCCGAAGGCTCGAATACGAAGTAATATGAAATGAAATTGAATGAATTCAATTAAACTGAATTAAAACATTTAATGTTAAAAGCACCGTCAAGTCCCGGAGCAATTCAGTAGAATAGCTCATCTTAGATCAGACGATTTCGTGATGATACCTGAAAGGATAACGAAGCCCTCCGACTATTCAAGTACCATAAAGCATCATGAAACTGTCGTGGATTTCTGTTACGCTTGGTGATATATATGCGAGGGCTGCATAAGGTTTTAAAGTGTTTTATAATACAATAAAAAGACCCATAAATTATTCTAATGCAATGTATCAAAAAAATGAAGTTGAAAAAATCGTAATCGTGAAAGAACTAAAAAAAAACAATGTTAGATCGTAAACGCGGTTATTTAATACAGCACGAGCAAAGTTCTTTTTCACGCTGAAAGAAGTCCGATAATACCGTGATGAGAGTTGCTTTGTTGACGTCCCCGACAGGTCTGCGGATCAAGTGCAAGGGGGAGGCGCGGGTGCACTTCACGGATCGATCGGTGGGCATCCGACGGAAATTCGCGGCCGAGGAGTGCTACCTGCTCCTCGAGCCTTATCTCGCCGGCGGTAAGTACAGGAGTGTGCGCCCATACATCAGGGCGACGATGTCGTCATGCATCATTGTCTCTCTCCCTCTCTCTGATGTCGCTTCCTAGACGGCGAATCGCCGAGCGAAATCACCGGCGGCCGATACCCCTTCAGCCTGCAGCTGCCCGACAAGCTGCCCTGCAGCTTCGAGGGCTTCTACGGCCGGATTCGGTACTCGCTCAGGGCCAGCCTCGTCGCCGAGCAGAACGTCCTGCTGTCGTCGGGGGTGCTGCCCTTCACCCTGGCCGGACTTTGCGATCTCAATCGGGACTCGCTCGCCCCGGTTAGTATGCGGTCAGATTTCTTTTTTTTCTGCTCGCTACGACACTTTGGTATATTTGAAACGTTTTCGAGCGCGTAGTTTTGTGTTAATGCAACAATTACTTTTAAGGATCGAGTTTAATAGTCGTAACGCAGACCCGAGAGAAATAAATTGGGAAATATTTTAGTAAAATTTTTGTTATCAAGCTCCGCGAAGAGTACGCCCATATTTTTTCTCGAACAAAGGGAAATGCTCGCGGGGACAGAAAACTTTTCGGTCCAAGATAAATGCATATGCATCACACCGTTTAAAGTTTAGAAAAATTAAAATTTTCGAATTCGCGTCTCTTCTCACGACGCGAACATCTCGGCTTTAAAGTTCAAAACGCCTTCTCGCAATATAATTATTCAAATTCCCTAGCAGCCGCTGTAAATACTTTTGCATATTACTAGTAGCTCTTTTCCACACGTACATCGTCTCGAATTACTTCTCAAATTCAGAAGGCACATGCACACCGCCTTCGGCTTTACGTGCGAATTCATAATACGAGGCGCAGCGCTCGCGCATACCCTCGTGCATGCAGAGGCGTATTAGAAAATGGTATAGCCGCCTAAATGAAAACATAAATTCGCAGCGCGCAGACGGGGAGCTAAAACTTCCTCGGCGCTGTGCGTCCGGGCGGAATGCTCAGGCATTTTTCGAGCGTATTTTTTACTGCCGCTTATCGCGAACGATCTTAGTTGCCCATTAGCGAGAGTCAGTCGAAGACGTTCATCGGGCAGAAGGAGACTCTGAGGATGGAGCTCTCGCTGCCGGTTCGCGGCTTCGTGCCCGGCCAGACCGTACCCCTGAAAATAATTCTCAAGAACGAGTCCAACGTCCGCGTCGCCAAGATAAGGATCGTCCTCAAAAAGGTATAATTATTTTGAGGTTACTTTATGCTCGGCTCGGGAAAAACCTTTCGAGGGTGCTTGAGTTATGATGATGAAAGCGCGGGTGCAATTTAGTAAAAAGTCTTTCACTCGTTTTTTCGTATAATTTATACATTAGCTTAATTCGGAAGAGCAGTGTAAAAAATTTCTGTGCCAATTCGCCGTGATTTAATTTTCTTTTTTTGTTGATTTATGCTTCCGAAATTCAAATAGAAACTTGAAAAGACAATAAGAAAGGGAAGAGAGAAACGCCGAGACTTGGCATCGTCGCCTAATCTTCTGCGGGTTATTCTGTGCGAAGGCAAATCGTAAAACTGAATTTATTGTTGCGCCAATTTACTGGTTCAATTGATTTTAACCAAATATAAATAATTTATTTATACCATTATATTACTCGTAATTGTAAATGACAAAAAATATGTGTTTTTATGCAGCCAACAACAGTCTTTTACATTTTTGAGGCGCGTTTTATTTATTTTGCCACTTCCTTCCGCTCTATAACTTGACTACTGCAACGGAAATTTACTCCCGCGCAAGCGTCCGCATTGAGAGACACTTCGCGGCGTTGCCAAAGCTCCCATTCGCGCAGCCTACCGTCAATGTGATGAATTTTTTCCCCACATTATAATTGTCTTTCACCACCTGTTCAAGGCCTAAAATAAGCCTGAATTTTCCAGAAAAGCTTAACCTTTGCCCCCCTGGCTCCGTAGGTGGTCGCGTACCACGCGAAGGAGAAGTCGCGCCGGCACAAGGAGATCGTCGTGGAGATCGAGCTGCCGGTGACGGGCGCGGAGTCCACTTTCCGGGAGAATTTCGACGTGCCGTCGATACCGCCCAGCGGGATGGATTTTTGCAGCATTATCGACGTGCGCTACGCCCTCAAAGCCGAGGCGTGCGTCGACCTCGGCGAGTGGTACTATCGCCTGCTGCAGAAGAATCTCAAGATCAGGACGAGCATCATCGTCGGCACGGTGCCGCTCGACAACTATGAGGACGTCGTCAACGAGGCCGTCGGCGAGGAATGTGAGAGAGTCCCTTTGTGCCCCGAGCTTTTCGCTTTATCGACGTTTATTCGCGAGGCGCGCTGTTTTTTTTTATTTTTTTTTTTTTTTTATTTTTGTAAAATAGCACGGCGAACTTGCGAGTCGAATTTCGAAAATGCCCTCTTCCCGTCGCCTTTGCTCGAAATTCATTTGCGCCGTTCGGGCTGGCTAATGCGCTTTCATAAATTCTCTGTAACCAACTCAATGATCGATTAACCTGTGATTCATTTAATTAGCCAATGAAGAGCAGTACGAGAAAAGCCAGATTTATCGATCCTCAAAGCCTGATAAAGACGATCCAACTGGAGACGAAGGGGACAGCGACGGGGAAAGCAAGCCGTATTCTCCGATGTACCGCGTTTACACGTTCAAAAAGAAAAGAAACGGACAGCAGAACAAGGATTAATAATCGCACTATTTGCGTGCGAAGGAACTTTGGCCGAAAAAAGCATACGTGTCGCGTCGCTAGGAAATTTGTCGAACTATTAAAAAAAAGTAGCAGCATCCCATTGTATTTTATATGTGCAGAAAAGTAAGCAAGTTCACTTTCGCATTTAAGACAGTCGAAAATCGGACGGTCAAAGTTTCAAAGGCGCGCTAACTCCGCGAAGGAAGAATAAGAGCGCATAAAGCGCGAAATACGAGTCTGCGATACTTGTTGGACAAACTGTTAGGAAAAAAAAAAGGAAAAAAGAAAGCCGGGGAGAGCAGCGCGATTTACTCGGCGCGTTCAAGGACTTAGCTGCTACGGCCGCGGCAAATCGTGAATTACAATTACCGCCTTAGCCGCTAAAGTTTAGAGGCGCAATTCTCGCGCGGGGAGAAAATAAGTAATTTACGCGTGCCCGCGGAGGGCAAAGTGCAGAGGGCGAAGCGCCCGCGGCTATAATTTTTAACTATGATATAAGTGAATAAATAACGATCGGAGCGGCCCGCGCAATAACCCGCCTCTAATGCACGCCGCGGCCCATTAGGGAAAAAGCGAGGGAGCGAGGGAGGGCGAAGGAACGATAGCGATGCTTATGGCGACTTTGCGTGATACGCCTGTATACGTGGCGTGCTCCGCTGGGCCGCGAGCGAGACCTGCCCTCCGCGTATAAAGAACGCCGAGCGCCCCGCAAGGAGCTTCGGCCAAACAAATTCTTGTCCAACGACGTAATTGCACCGCAAACAGACCGAGACGGCGGACGCGCCCGAGCTCTCGCTTCCGATGAATAAAGTTCGACTGGATTCCTCCGCTTAATGACGCGCTTCTCCCCTTTTCGAAATCACTTTGCGGCTCGTTTCTAAGTTTCGAGACTGAATTTCAGGTTTTTCCGAGCTAATTCGAAAGCAAAGGAGAAACGCGCGTAGAGTTTGAGGGAATGCTATTAAGATTTCAGTTCAATTTTCGAAATAACGAATTTTTTCCTACAGCTTGTCAACAAGGAATTATAGAGAGAGTAAAATGTCGCGGATGATCAAGTGTAATTTTTATTTAATTAATGAAATGTTACTTCGATGTTAAATAAAACGCTTTTAATAATGCAAACTGTCTTTATCGAAAATTTTTGACAAATTTCCAAAACTAATTCTTCACTTTTATTATTTCAACCATCAGATAATGATTTACAGAAAGATTACCTCGTTCTCATCATTGATAATTAGAGATTCACCAGCAACATGAAAATTCAGCGAGGTTTTCAAAATTTTTCAACTCCATTGTAAATGTTTGCTTTTATTTGGTAACTTCAGTCTAAAAACTTGAAACTAAAAGAGATCAAAATGAAAGTGGAGAAATTTTCAGATACTTTTTTCAGAACTTCTCGGCTCTGTCAAGATTTAAACTAATATCCTCAACTGCAGCAAAAACTTTTGGAACATATCGAGCTGGCTCCTGCTTTTTCTGCGCGAAAATTCGAAAATTCATAAACTTTTAATTAGGTACCAGCAGCTGCAGCCCAGCAACGGCAGAATCACGACGTACAATAAGATGCAAAAAGTACAGAGAGGCCGCGGCAAGGTGGAATCGGGTTCCAGCGACGTAATTAGCGCTCGGCCGCGGCCGTTTAACAATAGGGCGGGCAGCGGGGAAAAAAAGTTTATGCAGCGGCAGTCTGGTTATACTGCGCGGCGCGGCTCCGACTTCCGCTCGCGGAGCCTCACCTGTATCGATGATAAAACCGGGAACGATAAAACTTTTCCATAGAGATGCGGCTGCGGCGAAAAGTTTACCCTCCGCGGGGGCTGTTCTCCGTCTCGCGAGTTTATCTCGGCGCGAGCGCCGTTCGCGTGTACGTGTGTGTGCAAGGCCTGCGCGCGCGTGTACGTGCGCGACGGCCGCCATTCTTTCATGTGCGAGTCTACCTGCGACTGGACGTATGCCATATAGTTCCATGCGGCTTTTCGAGCTCGCTCGCAGCGAGCGCAGCTTCCGCTCGGATGACCTGAAAAAGCGCGGCTTGACATTTACCTCGTTAAGAAACTACTTGACGATCTGCACGAGGTCAAATTTTCCCGGGGCAAATATTCCCACTGCGACATGTCTACTTTAGGCTCCAAAGTCCTGGATTCGGAGGTCCAATTGCTTTTTATCGCTTTCTTCGTTCTTCCTTCGGGATTAGCTAAAAGTAATCAAAACGTTTTACGTGAAAGTGCGAAGAATACCCAATAGTTGTGAGTTAAAAATGTGCACGAAAATGATAAAATAATAGAATCTGGCATGTTTTTTAAAAAATAAATAAAATATTACTTAAATATGTGGAAAATAGGGCAGTGGAAATTACGAGATTAAAAATAAGATATTATGAATAAATAAAGATATCCTTTTTCAACATTTTTCGGTGCTTGATTTGCAAAAGTCTATGTTTACGGGTGGATTAACAGACACTAAAATTTTCAAAGTAAGGAGAACTTTTAAACTGGGTATTTTCAGTTGTAAATACAAAAATAAGTTAGAGCTTCGATACTGCACACTCATTATACATATATAACTGCTCGAATTCTCGCCTTTTCTGTAAGTAACTCAACATTTCGATAGCTTTGGGTGATTAAAAATTAATAACTCGTCCGAAGCCATTAAAGAGTGAGGGTAAATGCTTGTTCGATTTTCCCAAAAAGTGACATTTCTACTGAACTGAGCACGCTCTAGAGGCAAGGCGCATGCGCAGAGTCACTTGCGTCTGATGTAAAAGTGCTTTGACCACTTCTCTATAAAAGATGCTTTTTAACATCATATTTACTTAAATTCAGTTTTCCGAATAATTATTACACAAATACTATACAGGAATATATTAATTAAGATATTTAGCATCGTTGCCCTAAATATATACTAGTAAATTAATAATAATCAATTTCATCTTCTTCCCAGCAAAGCTTCACTGCCTAAAAAAATTGCCCGAGTGAAATTAGTAGCAGCGATGAATCCAGGGGTGTTGGCTCAGGCCCTTCCCAGAAAAGGGCCGTAATTTATTGGCGCCCACTATTATACACCTACCGGATGGGGGAGCGTGCGAATGAAATACAACGATTAGACGGGAGGACGCGTCGCTGAACAAACGAGGATCGATGTGCTCTCTCCCTCGCTCTCCCGCTCTCGCGCGAGATTTCTATATATCGCAGGTATATACGCCTGCCCTTTTCCCCGCTCTAATTACGCGAACGTAATACCGGCTCGTATACGCGCGCACTTACACGAGCCGCCGCCGCTGCTAACAGTGCGCCTATCGTGCCCGAAGAATCTCATATTCCAGAACGAATGTATGGCGAGAGCGTTGTCGAGCCGGCGAGAATAAATTTAGATTAAAATTCCCTTTTCTTGTAAACAATTGCACGCGAGCTTTTAGGCGACCCTGCCCTTCTTGGGGAAGGATTTGGGGTAGAATTATTAACAATTTCGTTTCTTCGAAGGGGTGTAAGCGAGAAGCCTTACACTTCGACGCAGAAATCGCCTTGTTTTCGTAAATTTCAGAAGTACTATA
>JAWWEM010000010.1:19870890-19889160 GCA_035582935.1 Ormyrus thymus | reverse complement strand
TTATTGTTCGCCGCGCTGCGAATCAAGTGGCGCGCGGGCTCTCCCCCCCCCCCCCCCCGCGCCGCTTTGTAGTACTCGCCGAGCGCGAATTTCCAGGGAGATTACGGCGGCGGCTCGGCGATGACGGCCGATATGTGCGGGCTTGCGGATTTTGCCTTAGCTGCCTTTGGGAGATTTCGGGGGAGATTACTTCGGTACTAATAATGTTGATAGCAATCGTATAAGCATTTTTCAATAATTCACTAAGTAATTTATTTTTTACCTACCGCTTCACCCGCTAAAAAGGAAAGCCACAAGTCGTAGTCCGCGAAAATTAAAAACGATAATTTTTTAACTTAACGCTGCTCCGCAAAAAATGAAAGTGCGAAATAATGCCTACGGTCCCCCGGTGCGGAGTTACGAAACAAATTGTCCGTTAACATTGTAAGAATTTTGCGGCTTGCGGACCTCGGTATAGGTCTGAACTTTCTTTGCACGTGCGTGCACTCGCGCCGGCGATCTAATTACACGTATATGGTACCATTAGATTAAATTTTTAATTTATGTTAATTGCCGCTTGTAAATATATGTTCACTCTGCTGTTTTATACACGTAATTATTTTTAAATTCTTTTACAAGTTTTAAGGCTATTGAATTTTAGCCTTTAAAATTGAAAGTATTCAATTAAACCGTCGTTCGTTAGTTTCATTAATTTATAATCTCGTAAATTAACTTCAATCGGCTCCAATCGATATTTATTTATGTCTTTTAAAATTGAATTTTCGATGAAGAGATCTTTCGTTTATTAAATCATAAAAAGTTGAAACTTTGTGCTCACCCATCAGAACACATCAGAGGTAAAGCCTAATGTAAACATTAAATTATTAAACGTAAACAAAAGATTTAATTAATCATGATAAATTTTGCAGAAATAAATTAGAAATAAAACAAATGAATATTATGAAGATAAAATCGAGTCGCTGTGTAGTATTTGTTTGTCAATCCCGTTAAAGTTCTTGCCGCGGCCGTTGTAAAATTTCAAATCATAAAGGGAAGTACGCATTTTATTACGTACACACATCTGCTGAGTGCAATGCACTGCGGAATAACGATGTATCTGGTAGAGATTGCAAAGAGCCGAAGTGACATATCCCGAGTGTATAAACCGGGAAAGGACGGTACTGCTCTAGCCGGGCTAGTTTTATAACAACTTCACATATACTGCAATACGGCTCTACGCCGATTTGTGTCCGGCGCAGATACTTTATCCATACGTTTACGATTATTTACGGCAATGGTATTTGATATTGCGGTCACTTCGACATACGTTCTATAGAATATTGGCCGAACGGCCTGTGGGGTTCACTATACGGAAGTTATTATTCCTGCCGAAGCTGTTCAGAGAAGGCGTAAACGCTTTTTATGAGATTTATGTAATTTTCTGCCTTATTGTTTCAAACAAAAGCATATTTAAATTTTTGTAAGATTACTCAAAAACAAAAAAAAAAATTAAAAAAAACCAAAGCAATTCGAAAATTACATTTTGCAAACTTTTATATCAACCGATCTCTGTATAATAATACGATTAATTTTATCGCAAAATAAATTCACATTTCCATTAAAACTTCATTTTCATAGAGTGGAGCTTAACAATCTATGGTAATTAGCAATTCTTCAGAATTTACATTTGAGAATAATTCTGAAATCGTTACCGTAACAACACTATCGTATTTCAGCTCTGTTGAAAACCCTCGCCGCATAGAAAAATACAACGAAGCCGTAACATTGAACCCTCGGATCGGTCTTCGACACCCATTGGCTCGATGCGGCAAGATCCATTTAATATTCATGCCCACCTGGCAAGCGAAAAGGAAAACCGACTATACACATTCGAAAGAACTTGCCGTCTCTCTCCCTCTCTCTCTCTCTCTCGGGAGGCTTAGCCGGCGAAATATATACGTATACATCGTGCGTTTACGAGTCATCGTTTCGCCTGATGTTCC
Source organism: Ormyrus thymus (assembly GCA_035582935.1). Taxonomy (NCBI): domain Eukaryota; kingdom Metazoa; phylum Arthropoda; class Insecta; order Hymenoptera; family Ormyridae; genus Ormyrus; species Ormyrus thymus. The sequence goes on along the minus strand of JAWWEM010000010.1, from coordinate 19,887,178 downwards.
TCGTAAAGCCCCATTCATAATTCAAAAACACTGGATTCGTCCATTTGCCCGCGCGGTTCTTAGCCGCCCCTTTCTCTCTCTTTGCTTTTACTACCCCTCTGATCCTCGCGTATCCTCTCCCGCCGAGCAAAAAAGCTCTTTCTCGCACTCGCGCGCGAGCTTTATACGCATCCGGCCGCGCCGGATTTTTCATGCCGCGAAGATCTTCTCCGTGTAAGCGAGGCGCAAAAAAGAACTCGGGCGCTGCAAGATTCACGAGAATTTTAATATTGCCCTTTATTCCGCAGCGAGGCGGGGGATTCAGCGAGCCCGCCGGGAAAAGAACGTGACTGGCTTACTCTCCTCGAGCTGCGTATAAAACTTTCGATAGAATTAATCTTGCGGCTCGATATCGCCGTAAGCACCCACACACGGAACAGTCGGGGAGAACTTTACGTTCCTTTGGTAAGTTTCAAAGCTGCTGCCTCGCGGTGCAGTTGCGCAGCTCGATACTAACTATACTTGCCTCTTGCGTGGTTGTAATATCAACGCAAACTTGCATGCCTTTGTGATGAGTTTGTAAGGCTTGGACACTGATTTTGATAATGTCATTAGATTTTATTGACTTTTTTTATTTTAAACAATATCAAAGTTCTCCTTTTCTATTTAAAAGTAATATAACAGTTACGAATTTAAAAATAATATAAGTGTGCACGCTTCGCAAGATATCGAACTTCTCTCAAACTTCTCGCAGTTTCAAAGAAGTCATTATTAATCAATCAATAAGTCATTATTCGAAGACCGTAACAGATGATCATAATAACAGAACACTTTTATTTTAAAGGCGTTAAAGAATGTTCAAAGTCAATAAATTGAACTAGTGAAATCTTTTTATCGACAGCTATTTTTTTCAATGAGGATTGGAATAAAAAGACTCTGTTGGTTCTGTTGTCTATGTACTCCTTTGTTATGAAAAAAAAACAACGTTTCGGCTAGCTGGTAGCCGATTTACATAATGTATTACGTGTATTGTTCAAGCTGAGAACACACAAGCGCAGCGTACACACTTTCAACGCGAGAGTTATCACCTCTACTCGCCGTGTACCTTGCTCTCTCATGCAGCACTTTCTTATATTTTTGTATATTTTTTTTTTCTTATATTTTTATGTTTTTTACTATTAAAAAGAAATACACGTACAGGACCAATAGTGTGTTTTTATTCCAATCCTCACTCAATAAATTGAACTTTTTTAATTAAAGTTTGTTATAATAAGAAATGTTTATAATATACATACTTATATTTAAATAACTAAATATTTAAGACGGACGTGATTGCATACATCGTATAACGTAAAAACTTCAAGATTCTTTCTTTGCCAATTTCTTTGATTTGAACTCTGCAATGGTCATTTCTGAACCTTTCAACGTAACACTGGCTGGTTCTTTGCCAAGATTTGTAATACTTAAGAGTGCCATGGCTTCTTCGTAAGGTGGACTTATGGGACTTTGGGTTGGCTCATGGAATTGGAATTTTTTTCCTTCAAACTGAAATCAGAGTTTTCCCATTAAATACTTTTTAATAGGTTTAAGATAAAATTTTAATATTTTAAGATAAAAACTCACATCTAACGGATAAGTAGTGTCAGAATCAGGTTGACTAAGATCTCCACAAATTACAAATGGAGCTATGTATCTGTCAATTCCATTTAGATTATCAAAATTAGTTAAAAGAGGATTCAGAGTTCTTGAATCAAAACCTTCTGGTGGAGAAAAATTCCTACAAACTACAAATGCTTCGAAACTTGAATTTCTAGAACTACGAGGCTTTGCACATAAGACAGATGTGAAGAATATTTTAAGTTGTGAATATAATAATGAAGCATCTTTGGCTCTAAAAATTTTGGCTACAAAGGTACCTTTTGGCTTTAATATCTGTGTCGTAATTTTTAATGCTGCTAGTAATAACTGTGATTGTATGTAAATATCCATATCATGCAAGCCAGTAACTGCAAAAAATTGTTTCAGTTTTATATTTTAATTTATAGATTCTTTTTTTAATTTATAGTTTTATAGAGAAAATAGTGTTTACCATCTGGTGCTCCATCACAGACAACAAGATCTGCATGCTCATTTCCAAAATGAGCTATTATTTGTTCTGCTGTTTTAATATTTGTAATATCTCCTTGAATTTGTATTACTCCTTCGATTGGAGCCATTGCTTGGAGATCAACAGCAATAATTTTTGGTGCAACAACATCATTGGAGATTGCTTTAAGTTTTTCATGATTTTGACTGAAAAGGGTAAGATTTATTGAAGTATTGAAGCTATAGTTAAAAAAAAAAGAATAAGAATAAGAATTTTACTTTAATCTACGCGACAATACTTGACTCCAACTTCCTGGAGCAGCACATAAATCCACAGCTTTTGTGACACCTATAAAATAAACAAAAATCAATAAGGATAAAAGATTCTAAGATATATTACAAAATTATTATTAAAAATATTACTCTGCTTACCATTAAAAATATTAAATTCGTCATCTATTTGAAGTAATTTAAATGCACTTCTAGCTCTCCAACCTTCTTCTTTTGCTCTTCGATAATAAATGTCGCGTTTATCTTTCGAAGTTTTTCCCATTTTCCCATGTATTTAAATTTTTATAAATTATAAATTATAAGTTATAAATCTCGATCAAAAATTAAAAACCTTTGCAGTTTGCACACTGACACCAGCTGACACATGTGGCACATGCACATGCCACTCTTCTTTTTCGTGTTAGTGGCTTCAGGGGCCGTATTTGTTACTATCTCACCGAGTGAAATAGTGAGAAAAGACGATCTTGACCAATCAGAGAAGTCCTTTAAAGAGAAAATCACGGTTTCATTCGGTAAGATAGTAGAGAATACGGGCAGAGCTGCCACCCACTACTTGTTCACGAAATGCGTATGCGTATTGAAATCAACCAATTTCTGTTCACTTTTTAAAAAAATGCGCGAAAATAAAAAAATGTTTAGAAGTAGTTGGGGTATTAGTCGCTTACTTCAGGGTGAACAGCTGGGTGGTAGTGGGGGGGGGGGGCGGTGGCAGAAGCGGAGTTAGTCGAAGTGTTTCGAGTTTCGACCAACCCTGACGTTAGTGCATTAGTGCGTTTGGTCTGATCGACATCCTTGCCGAAAATTCAGACATGGCCGCAGCGTGAAAATAACTCTATATATCCTTATTACTAGTTAATTCGGGTGCGCATTGCGCGCCGACATTTGATATTCGTGATTCAAATTTTTTTTTTAAAATTCAATATCCTGGGTTCGAGATCGATAAATGCTCGAAAAGTGAACGAATCTCGCTTGAGATAAGGAAGGATAAGGATAAGGAAAGATAAGGATTAAGGAACGGAAAAAAAGTGCGTTTAGTCTAACGTCACGCAAAATCGTATTTGAAATTTAAAGAAAAATATTAAATTTGAAAGAAATATGAAATATTAGTAAATATTTCTTCTAGATTGAGTGTTTATATTTTTTTTTTAAATTAAAACAATACAGATGGCTTGCACAACAGAATTTGGTCCGGATTCTGGCGGAAGAATGAAGGTTAGGAATTTGTGTTTTGATTTCTTTACTTATTCATAACTTAAATAATTAGTTTCAGTTTACACATTATATTCTCATTTACGTATTGTATTAAACTTCTTTAATAATATAGTACTAATAAAGTTAAAATTTATGTTTAGGGGATAACTATTGTAAAGCCTATTGTATATGGAAATGTAGCTCGTTACTTTGGTAAAAAAAGAGAAGAAGATGGACATACGCATCAATGGACAGTTTATGTTAAGCCTTATCAAAATGAAGATATGTCAGCGTATGTAAAAAAAGTACATTTCAAACTTCATGAAAGTTATAACAATCCAAACAGAATAGTGACAAAACCACCATATGAATTAACAGAAACTGGTTGGGGCGAATTTGAAATTGTTATCAAAATATATTTTCACGATCCCAATGAGAGACCAGTAAGTTATTGAAATAAAAAAATATGTAATTTTTTAAATTTTATTTATTGAAAATATACAGACTTAAAGTCCTTTTACAAAAGAAATTACATCAAAGTATAAGAATATATATATTAAAAACTCTGAATCTTATTCCTTTAAATTGTATTACTTATAATTTTTTAGGTCACTATATATCATATTTTAAAATTATTTCAAACTTCTCCTGAATTACAAGTAGGGAAGAAAAGTTTAGTTTCAGAATTTTATGATGAAATAATATTTCAAGATCCTACAGCTTTGATGCAACATTTATTAAATTCAGCAAAGCCATTGACAGCAGGTGTTTGGCGGCATGATACTGATTGTAAATATTTTTAGAAATAAATTAATATATCATGAAAATATTTTTTAATTAATTTTTAATGAAATTCTTTCTTAGTTGAAGTTAAAAAGGAACAAACATTAAAGGCCATCATGGATGCAAGGACTAAGATTAGGAATGAAGTGTCAGAATATAAAGAAAAACTCACTTTAGCAAAAGAAACAATTGCTAAATTTAAAGAAGAAATAGCAAATATTTCTAAAAGTGGAGGAGGATTATCAGTGACGTGATAAAAATGATGTAAATACATTGTGATAAATTCTAATCATTCTCATTCATTCTCACTATGTAAATACACAAATTTATGTAATGTAATAAATTTTTCTATTTAAAAGTAAGCAATACGCTAACAGTCTTTATTATGTTCCATATTTTCGTTCTGCTCTTCACACCGATATACATATTTTTTTTATATAAATAAAAATAACAATTTAATTCGCAATATGTTATAATACAATTTGTCGTGTATGGCAAAGTGTAACATTAGGTACACATAGTGCATGTATGCTTCAATCAGAAAATTTGTACAACTGGACGTCACACTGACGCTTTACATGAAAAAAGTTGCAACAGTCAAGGACAGAGAAATCTCCGCGTCTGTTTATTTACAAAAACGGAAACATCGCCATCAAATGTGTATAACTGGTGCATCACTTATAAATGTCAATCATACTTCACAGAACTGTAAATTGTACGTAAAACTTTTATATAATATCATAACAAACCGGAAAAGAAATTTAAAAATATGAATAATAACGTGCGCATAAAATAATTAGCTTAGTTTAACACGTAGGCATTCTGCTAATGCAATAGATTGCGCTTCATCGTTGCGCGGAAGGATTAAAAAATTTCAAAAGAGTAGTAGTAACCTTTAGAATGCAATCGGTTTATCTTTACATTGTTCGATACAAAAATTAGTAAAGCGCTTCAAAAACTTCGGGTACTCCCTCTTATAGACAGCCCGAAGAACCGATGCCGGAGCCCAACCACCGGGATTTACTGAAAAATTGTTAATATTTATAAATTCAATTCTATTCATAACAGTATAAATATTACTGGAATACAATTACATACCAACTGAACAGTAAGTTATTTTGCATGTAATGTCTTCTCTTTTAATTACTTCATTCTCCTTTGGCGGATCAATGAAAGTTTGACACACAAGACAAACGGTTAAATATACTCGAACGCATTTTCCAGCGTTAGGCTAAAATAAATACAATATATCATCATATATCATTATTTAAAAAGACTAAAATTATCATAATTTAAATTTTTTATATTATTAAAGAATTAAATAACTAAAAAAAATTGATAGCTTACTGGGTAATCTGGATGTTCGGTACTATGATTACAAACAATCCATAAATCTTGTGCATCTGGATCTTGGTCATCTGGCACTTTACGCATGTGCGACCAAAATAATGCATCTCTTTGACTGGCAGGCCAAATTCTTTTATGAGTTTGTAAGAAAACTAAAGTATCTTTAGATATATTTTCTATCACCGTCATGTCTTCTAAAGTAGCCTCCCACCCAGTTCGATACTCAGGACTAAAGAATATTTTACAAACTTCTTGACCAGTAACACCCTTTACAACATGACATGCCTTCAAAGGATCGACAACTAGACCGTCGGCCTCTTCCTCTCGCCTATACATTCGCATGTCTCCATCCTCAGCAAATAATTGCCAGCCTCCAGCTCCAACTCCTAATCGAGCATAATGCAACTGTTCCAAAGTTATCCTGTTGATCTAAAAAAACGGGGAGATTTTATTACGAATTGAAAACAAATATTTTTAGAATTAAAGGTACATTTTAAAATAATAATTTAAGAATACAAATATTTTATTTCTTACCTCGGGCCAAAGTCTATGTTTCACAGCTGGTGTTGTAGGAGTGTTTGGAATTGCAACTGATTTTTGTTTTAATCGATCTTTAATTTGATTTTCTTCATCAATCTTATCAAGACCAGTTTCCATAGCATCATAAAATTCTTCATCGCACAATGCACTGTGTGGTCCCTCCTTAGAATAATAAAAGAAATTGTGTTTTTTTAGAACCATACACATTTTTTATGAAAAAGGTATTAATTTTTATATATCAATATTCTCAGAGAACCAAATCCAATGACTAGTTCTTATAGACTGATGGCTTGGTATTGCATACATTTTTTGAAAGTGAGCCCAGACATTATTAAGTCAGGTCACGCCATTAAAATTCTAGTCACACACTTTTAGCAGACAAAAACTGCATACAAAAAGATTTTGAAATAGCACATAAGTTTTATAAAGTGTAATACTTAGTTCACGTTACTATTCAGTTATTGACTTATTGCAAGATAGATGTGCAAATATACTGTGTGCTTAATGTGATAAGTGACTTACTTCATAATCAGGTCCACCATGAATAACTACCCGGGGTCTTCCAGAAACACCGCCATTTGTGGATACTTGATCCCTTAAAGATCTGCACATCTCTTGTAATTTCCTTCTTTTTTCCATGTCTTTTTCCCAACGCTTTCGCCAAGCTTCTTCACGTTGTGTCATTAAATCAACACAATGTTGCAATGTAGCTATCACTCCTTCACTTGTTGCTTTGAATGTGATAGCCTCACCTTTAAAGTCGATAGCCTGTTCAGCTGGATCAAATGAAACGTCATCAATTTTATCATCTGTTGATTGACCTTTACCCTGTAAGTTTTTTGCATTTTCTGCACATTCATCAAAATACTTTTGCAGTGTATCCACTTGCTGTATTAATATATCTTTAAATGTTTCTATTTCTGCCAACTTTTCTTTTAACCCTCTAACTCCTCTTTTACTAAAACTACCAGCACTTGCTGTTGATTGTGTATTTGAAACTAAAGATATGGCACTGCCATGACGTTTTAAACTGTTCTCACTGCCATATCCAGATTCAGCCTGCACAAACAAGAATATTCAGTTGCATTAATTAAATTAATTTTAATATAATTTGAATAAAATTACCTTATATGACTTTAAAACATCAACCCAGCGCTGTCTTTCTTCTGGAAGATTAGCTCTTAAATACCAAACTAAACAATCATTTACAGAAACATCAAATCTGCACTCGTCAAATTCATGTGCCTAAAGTAGATCAAATTATTCAATAGCTCATTGAATGGTATTAAAGAACTTTATTATGGTTCAAAGTGTCTTTGAATAATTACCTTAATGTCTGCTTTGTACAGACTAATTGAACCTCGACAGCCAAACCCGCTATCCTGCTCTGATTTGTAATAAGATAGTGTGCCGTCTTTCAAAACAATGAATCTCGTTTGCCATCCATGTATATAATTGGTCCACTTTGACAAAGTTCCCTGGAGTTCGGGGACAATTACTCCATCTGAACCTTCATCGTCATCTGCTCCAGTGTCACCATAATCTAGTACTTCATTATTCAGTTGCGGATTCTCTAATGCGTCAGTCATTTCGATTTATACGTTTTTTCTTCTGAAACTTGAAGTCGATCTGTAACGGTATCGTTTAATAATATTTCAGGTGGTTAATCATTTTTCCGTCAAAACAGATGTCACGGGACAAAAACTGTGCGACTCCATCAATTTCGTACATGTGGAAATGAAAGAATTTGGAAATAGCATAGGCTAGCGCCATTATTTACAAAGATCCGAAAAGTGCAAAACTGATATGAAAAATATAGATGTAAACTAACCTCAAAAAGTGACGTTGCGAAAATCAAACTCCTATTCTTAAAACGATTTTCCATGTGAGCCATTTACGGTGTTGTACATTTTAACGTGAAAACAAGGATTTCCGAAAGCGATTTGCAAATTGGCTCGACATCCAGGGTTTTTGACGAATTCCCTGTTAACCCACTGGCTGAGCGTGTAATACAAAGCTCCACCCACTTGCCACTTGTTACAGACTACCTCAACTTCCCTTATCATCCCTCGTTCACTGATACACAATCACTCGATCCCATTTTTTAAGCAATAATTTTAATACAAACACGTATCTGCGCAACTGTTCCAGACGGTCAATTTAAACCTACCCTATTAATATTTAATAATAGTGCGTGCACACGTATATGTATGTCACGCGTGTATAGTTTGTACACAGTCTCCTGCTGTTGTGTTGCACTGTATGCGTTCGTGTATATACTGCGATAAATGCATATGTATAAAGCCCGTATTCTGTCGCTGTCGGTAATGCGACTGATTCAACATTATATGCGGCTTGTGAATCGATGCCTGACCAATGCATAAAATTATTTCCTTGTAATTATAGACCTTATAATCTATTGCTTGTTAGTCATCACTTATGATGTCAAAATACATAATCTCATTATTCATGGACAACTCGTTCAATTTTCAGAAATTCATCTTACTGCAGATAATTTGAAACGTATATATTTATTTAATATGATACATTAAGAATTAAATTATAAAAAAAATGCTTTATCAAAAATTTTATATTTCCTTTTTTTAAGTTAAATGCATTTAAAATGAAAATTTCTTAAAAGATTTCAATTCTTCCGTTTCTTTTCTTTTACAATAAATAAATAATAAAATAATAATAATGTTATAAAAAACAATCGATATTGCTCTACATAATAGCTTTAATCATTCATGATTGCGTAATAATTTAATAATTTAATTACTTTTAAGATCTATATGTCCTTGTCAATGACTTTAATTCCGTTTAACTTTACTTTTAGATTTGTGGATTGTATGCGCCATACCATTCTTCCAACAAAAAAATTGCCCCAACGGAATCTGATTGCATTTTCTTAGAATTTAGAATCATTGATGGGCTTGCATTTTAGAACTAAGAGAAGTTACTATAAAACAAAATGTCCCTAGTACCATCTGAGTGGCCATAGTGGTAAATGTCAAGTAGTTTAGAGGCATTTATCTTTGTAAAGCAGTTTTAAAGAATAATTTTTTCTTTATTTTATTTATAATATAGAAAAGTATACATTAATTCTTACGTTATATAAAGTGGAATAGACAGTGAAAAATGTAAAAATCATGGAGATATCTAGGATCCTAAAATGAATAGGATAAAAATGAAAAAAATGTTGACAAAAGGATGATATTATTATGCCTCGAAAAGAAAATACGTAAGGCACTTTTGTATAAAAAAATATATTGTAGTGGTTAGTTATTTTATGAAATCCTTTTGTTTTATAATTTTTAGAAAAGCAAAAACATGGGAAAGAGACAGACGAAAGCGTATGAATGGATATTTCAAAAATTTATCAGATCTTTTGCCACCCCAATTAGAAGGTCGTAAAAGAAATAAAATTGATATCCTTATTCAGGCTTCAAAGCATATTAAAGATTTACATAATCGTACTGATGAACTATTTCAAGCTAGGGCATCTGAAGCTCATAGTAAGTATAATCATATTTTCGAAATAAGTTTGAATTATTTTGATCAATTGTTTTGTTCGTAGAAGAGGAACTGGCTCGACTAAAAAAGCTTGTTACTCAGCTAATATCCAGAACCCAGTTACTTTCTAAGCTCTTAAAAGATGCAGGAATTACTGTGCCAGCAGAACCTGCACTGGAAAAAATTTCTCCTCTTAAATGGTCTAATAAAATCAATGTGGTGCCTGGATCTGCAACTGTTGAGAAAACTGAAAAGAGTAAGAATAAATATAGGTTACAAAAGCACCTTTAAACTTACTTTAAGAATTCACACTTTAAACTTAAATTTTAGATAAAAAGGGGGAGAAGAAAAATGAAAGGACTATTATTCTTAGCAGAAATTTAAAGAAAAAGGCAGTTAAATTAAAGAGGACTGAAAAAATACCCGTCCAAATAAAGTGCTTCCCTGCAAAACCTCAGTGTACTTTTGAGAATCAAGAAAATCATGTTAATAGTGATTCTAGTAAGAAAACTGATAAAAATGATACGTCATCTCCATCAAATGTTGAAACTACAGTAAGTAATACAACAGTAGAATCCTCTCCACCTAAAGAAGATATAAGTAAGTTTAAATAATGTCAAATTTATAAAAATATACACTTTATTTTAAACGTGTTTTACATATTTTTAACATTTACATTTTAGAAAACCCTAAAAAAGTAAAAAGGAAAAAGAAACCAGTTTCTAAAAAACAGGTATCTAAAGAAACTGCAGATATCAATAGCCTTCCAACAGGTACACTAGTATTTTCAGGTGGTAAAATAATGCCAGTTGTAACACCAATGCAATCTTTAACATCAAACATTATTGTAAATGCTCAATCTCATCCAACAAATCCTATCATTTTTAACAACCCTCAACAAGGACAGATGATTGTAGTTCAACCTTTGCAAACAAATCATTTCCAAGCAAGTAATGCTGTTCAAACAATGACTTTGAATACCGTGCCAAATCTAAAAACTAAAATGTTTGTTAATTCACAAGATTGGGCAAAAAATGTAAAAACAATTATAAATTCAAGCAAAATAGGAGGCATGAAAGGAATTCTTCCAAAAATTCGGGAAGTTACTGAAACTACAATGGCATACAAAGTTCCCATACCTGCAATACACAAAGAAAAATCTGATGGTAAAAATGAGAATAAACCAAATTCAGCAATTGAAAAACCAGTAAAAGTGAAAGTTAATTCAAAAACTATAAAAAGTAATTCAGAATCCAAAAATGATTCTGTAAATTCAGGAGATGTAAAATGTATCAATAGTGCCAAAAAGAGATCTACCTCTTGTAAACGAAAAATGAATCCTATTTCTATTTGTGACACTAAAAAGAAAAAAATTCAGCTAGACGAAAATGAAAAAGCAGAAAAAGTAGATGCAGTTACATCTGTTAACACAACAATTTTGGATACTGCTGCGACTTGTAAGTCAATTGAGAATTTAAAACAAGTCATAGAGAAAATTGGTGAAGATACATCTTATGCAAAAGTGCAGACCACTACTCCAACAAGCATCATTTCTAGTGGAACATCTGAACAGTCAAAGGAAGACAATAATTTGTTAAAAGAATCAAATAATGAGTCGCTAAATATTGATCAATGTCAAAAAGAAAAATCAAACGTTTTAAGCGAATTTTCTGACAATGAAAAATCATTAAATTTAAATAACACTAACGAATCAAAAGTTTCATCAGAAAAAGAGGTTTGTAGCATGCCAAATACGTTAGAACAACAATCTGACATTAATTTTTCAGAAAAATTATCAGATAATACAATAGAAGGTAAAGAAAATGGTTCTTTGCAATTAACTGAGCTTACATTAGAAGTACAAAACACTGAGAAAGCTCAAGCTATTGAAAAAACTAATATTCCATTATCTAATGATTGTACTATAGATGAGAATATGATTCTTTCAAGTGAAACCAATCAGAATTGTAATATTGAAGCAAGACTTGATAATATGTTACAATCAAATATTCAAGATGAAATTGATGAACCAGTTCCACCAGATAATAATAAAATATTCTTAAATTTGGATACAAATACTACAACTACAATGAAATTAGAAAGCTCTCAAAACAAAATTGATTCCGTTCCTCCAACCTCATCACCTATCAAAGTTTTATCTGAAGAAGAATCTATGAAACTAAAAAATAATGTCAAAGAAGATCAGACGTTATTAAAACCGATTTCATATAGTCCAAGCAATAGTTTCGTTCCCATAAATCATAAAAGTGATTCATTACATTCAGATCTATCAAATGATATTTTTGCTTCACTGCAGGTACCATCAAGTTCAAATAATTCTGAGTCAATATCACCTACTGCTGCCTTTTTAATGGCATTCCCTATTGTATCTTCCCTAAGTGGTAAAACAGAAGTGCTTGATGATGAAATGAAAGATGATTTTAAATATAGTAGTCAAACTCCACCAATGTTGTTACAAATTGGAGCTATTGAGCCAAATAATTTTAAACTCAACTCCAGAGCAATAGGAAATGATACTTTAGAGACAGTAGATTCATCTGAAATTACTGAACAGACACAAGTAAAATCATCTGTTGAACCAATGAACTCTGCAAGTACAACTCCTGCTGCAACTTCATCAAAAGCTCTACCAAGAGTTATCAGTAGTCAAACAATTTCTGAACCTTTCAAGATTATTCCAGTTACATCAAATGATCAGATAAATAGGCAAATACATATCGAAACAAACAATTCTTTGCAAATGCAAACTAATCCCACAAATGAAGCTGAAAATTCAACGATCAACACTATTAATAGGGCCGAGCCATCTATAATTACTGATCCAATAGATAAATCTATAAATAACAATGTTCAAATTTATACTGAAGACAATAAATCACAGTCTAATTTCAATTACACAAAAGACATGTCTTTGACGTCGATATCAAGTTCTATGGCCAATGATATTTTAAATAAATATATTTCAACAACTTCATTACCATCAAATAATTTGCCTACTGAAACAAGCAAGTACAACCAAAGTCTGAATTATGTTTCGCAAGAATGTCAAACTTCCGTATCTAATTGCGTAAAGGATAATGTTCAAAGTAATAGCAGTCAGTACAATTTCCCTTGTCCGTCGTCTAGTGAAATTCCTACTGAAAGAGATCTTTGTAAACTTCAAATTTGTCCAATAGATGCTTTTACGGAACGATCTAGCAACGAATATTCAACTCGAAACAAAGACGGTACGTTTTCAAATACCTCTGCTGAAGCAACAAACCTTGAATCTTCAAATAAAAATATTCAAATATCTTTAGATCAAGAGAAGAGGGTAAAGACATCTATTCAAAATAATCAGAATGTAAGTTCCAGTAATTTCCACTCGATAAAGAAACTCGAAAATAAGGATCCTCCACCCGAAAGTTCGGACACAAATCTGCAGTATCATAAAAAAATTAATGAAATTTCAAATCCAAATCCGTATGTTAGTCATTGTGATAACAAAATGAACAAAAAAGTAATGACATCCACGCACTCCAACACTGCGCCTCAGAAAATGGTTTCTTCGTCAAGGTCTAGCACATTTCCTCAACAGTCAGAATCATACATTGTCACAACAAATTACGAAGAAACTAATGTTTCAAGAACCACGACCGCCGTTGCAAATAATACTTCGAATTTCAGTATTCTCTCTTGGACAACCTTCTCACCACTTAGTAGCAATAATGGCAATTTTCCTCAGTATGAACAAACTCCAATAACTACCGAAGTTCCGAAAGCAATTTGCGAAAATTACAACTATCTTTCTTTGCCTAAAGATAGCACATCTATATCTAACGCATTGCCTCAACCACCGTATGCCACTGTAGAAACCCAAGTACCTACTTTCGATAAATCAAAAAATAAATTATCTGTAGATAATCAGAAAAGATCGTATGATATGAATAAATCTAGAAATATGCGAATTTCACAGAATGTTTCAATGCAGAAATCATCTCGTGCCCATAACTTGCCATCTACATCAAATTCAGAGTATAAGTATACGACAGATAATAAAAATAAGTTTAAATATCCTATGGATATGGACTACGTGCAAAATAACTATTCAGGTGGTTTAGAACCAACTCCTCATCTTCAGCATCATCAACAACAACCCCAACAATCTCAACAGTCTCAAAATCACCAAGCATCAAACGCTAAAACCTCTTCTAACCAAGCACTTCAACACAAACCCGATAAGTCGAATTATATGGTTCCTGAATTTGACGCTCATTCAAATTTCAACTCAGATTCAAGCAATATGCAGCCCAGATACTCGAACAACCACGACGCTTACTCGGGAATGAGCTTCAAGTACGGAGAAAAGAACCAGCAAATCCATTCAAAGTATCAAACTTCTCAAGCGCCAACTTCAACTTTACATCAAGACAATTCACTGTACAACAGTAAGCACGTTCATCAGCATCAATCTCAGCCTCAGTCTCAGTCAAATCAGAGTAAGACAAAAACGGATCAAACTAATCAGATTCAGTCGACGCAACAGCAACAGCAAGTACACCAGCAGAATACAATGAGGCCACCCGTCAATTGGATGATGACTCCTGAGATCAAACATAATTCAAACATCTCTGATATTATTTTGCCGCCGATAGGAAAGGAGCTCGACTTCTGTCAAAACAACTTGTTCTCGCAGAGTTCAACTTACAACCAAAGCAGTACGAACCATCAGTTCTATAATAATTACGAGATGTCAACGCACACTTTTCCTAATATACCGGTCTTACAAAGCGAACCTAAAAGGAATGTGGATTCGACGTATTATCCAGAAGAGCAGACATTCTCTTGGTCGCCGACAAAGAATTTATCTCAGGCCTCATCGGAGCAGAATCAGAACTTAAAGAGTATAGAAACGCCAACGATGTCAACGATAGTAAGTGATTTAGCTTTAGGAAGCAACATATCAGATAAGCAGAACTTCCTCTTTGGACAAATGCCAATTCGAACTAGTACGAATGATGTCAGTAAAGACGCATTAAAAGAGAAGGAGAGTAATGTATCTAACAGAAACTACGAAGGAATCGTAAATCCTCAAAATCCACAGCAGCACTCCTCGCACGGAATGCCATTCTTATCGGTAAGCCAACTGGTTGATCACGAAAAGGCAGAGAAAAACCAGCATCAGCAGAGTCACAATACTGTCAGTCATCATCACGGCGCAAATCATCATCATCATCATCAGCAACAAACTCATCAACCCCAGCAGCAACCACAGCCACCGTCCCGTAAGCAGCGAAAGAGTACCGGCAGTCCGCGGGCCAGTGGCAAGAGACAGATGGAGATGAGACAAAAGCAGTCTGCCAATAGCAGTAGCGATTCGATTCATCGGCAACACGAGGATCCAAAAAGTACATCTGCCGGTTCAAATTTTGCCGATAACAATTATCAACAGCAGCATCAGCAGCAGCAACAGCAGCAACAACAGCAACAGCAACAAAAATATAATCAGCAAAGCAACGACGTCCAGTGGAGGAGCAGAAACTGCAAGAGCAATTATACTGCAGAAGCCCTCATCGGATCCAATAACAGCCACACAGACAATAATCACCCAGAGAAGAATCTACCAAAATATTCTTCAAACTATACGCAAAACAAGTTCTCCGGTACTCTAAGCTCCGACCCAATGTCCATAAATTACTTCCCGAATGTTGACGACACAAGCTCGGGCTACAGCCAAGTGATGAACCAGAACTTTAATCACTCCTATGCTTATTCCTCCAACACCAATATATACCCAACCAGCAACTTCATCACCAACATCTCCAACAGCTCAACAAACTATATGATGTCTCTCCACGAAAACGCTCCGGACTATTTGGAAAGCAACAACTTCTTACTACCCCCTAACGTCTCAACCACATCTATAACCACGCCTCTGTTAAGTAACATGACGGACGGCGTAAAGAACCACCATCATCACCCACACCACCCACACCACCAGCCTTATACCAACAAGCATCAGAACTGCGACAAACGACTGTACTTCTCTCAACAAAAGAAAAGCAAACGAAAAGCCGATACCACCAGTAGCAGCAGCGTTTCTGTTCAAAACTTTGACTTCCCGATCTCGGGCATTACATCCCCTCTGGACGACTACCATCACGCGTCTACTTTTCTGCCACCGCCGAATCCTCTGTACCAGAACCAGCCCAACGTGTACTCCAAGAGTGCAATGCCGCCCCCACCCCCACCACCTCCACCGCCGGTTTCGGCCCCGCCGCCTCCTACGTCGGCTGCCAGCAATCAGGGCATCGCAACATCGAGTAATCCAATGGGCATGACGCAGCACCATCCGTCTGGCACAAGTCTCACTAACTTTAATCTCAGCACGATTTTCCCGGAAATCAACGATAAGGTACGTGTTTTTTTGCTTGTAATACAAAACGTGGATGGGCTTGTGAGTGAAGTATGATATTGATTCATGTACACTGAGAAAAATATCTCATTAAAAATTAGTATACTCTATCGTAATCGAAGGACAAACTTGCACTATCCTGAA
>JAWWEM010000010.1:19823818-19839980 GCA_035582935.1 Ormyrus thymus | reverse complement strand
GAGAGAGAGAGAGAGAGAGAGAGAGAGAGGACCGAATTTCAGCGCGCTCGATCGAGATCTGGGTTACGGGCTCGTTCCAGCCCTTTATTGGCGGGGTTTAACGGCGAGGAGGCGACGACGGCCCGGCCCCCCGTTGGGCAACTGGGCCTCTTCGCGGAGAGTCGGATTTTCGAGGAGGACTCGCCCGCGGCTGACAATGGAGATGTTAGAGGCACTAAAGTGTAATTGAAATTTTCCACCGGGGCCTCGAAAATGTAAGTTTCAATAATGGAGATATAAAAAGCCGATTGGCGGCGGGACGTTGCGAGAGGAACGAATTTTATTTAGGCTGATATTGATCTTTGCTTGCTTCTTAAATTGAGCCCTTTATTCTTGGAAATTTAACTTATAAATGTCGATGTAAAGATTAATTTCTATTATGTAATAAAGAGGCAGAAGTTGTGTGCTTATAAAAAAAACATAATTGTTGTATATAAGTGAATAGAGATACTAAACAAGTTAAAACGTAATTCAAAAATTTATTTTATTTTTTTCTTATATAGAAGATTTTTTTTTACTTCATGCCTGCAAGTTATACAGAACCAAAGCTTCGTATTATTTAAACAATGGATGATTAGAAATGGCTTCGAGAATGTAGATTTGAAAAAAAGGCGTAGGTGAAAAGTAACTTTTTCCACATTTTATGTCTATATTAATAGATAATTAGTATTCAATTATTTACTGCGTTTACTAACTTGATATTCTTATTTATCGACATCCCCTTAAGGAGGATACTCCTTTCGTAACTCTCCATTCAAAGTAACAATGCTTATAATTTTATTATTTAAATATGCAAATCTAGTAGTTATCTCGTAAAGTAACTCCTTTTCTTCTGGTATTTCAATGTCCTATTGTGACTCAAAAAATATCCGCGCGCAACCCTAATTAATCTAAAATTTTCGTTAACCCGAGAACTTTCTCATGCACTTAGACCTTCGGTGGTACGTAATTTAAAAATTTTAATTTCTTATTGTGTTTTAATATGTAGCTCAAACAAGTAGGCGATTTGCCGCGAGATTTGTTTATCAAAATTCAATTGTTTCAGATGAACTTTGCTTGCTTTGTACTTTGATAATCTATTGTTTTCGGCGTTGCGTCGATTTGGGTATTTCGATTAGTAACCGTTCGAAGCAAATGTAGAAATTTAGTACTTCAATTCCCGACAGCCATTATTACTTCAAGATTCACGGTGATTAATTAAAAAGCAATTTGTGATACCATTATGAAATATTACAAAGGCGTTACAATGACTCATAATTCTATCGATTGAACTCCCCTACATTACATTTTAACTTGGGTCGTTAAATGTGAATCAATGGTGATAAATAAAAAAGTAATAAAATGAAGTTTCTTTTAATAGCTGAACTTCTTTTAAATGTTTATTGAAGCTTGTCAGGATTTACGTAAACATCGCGAATAGTTTGAAGTTAAAACAAAGCAAATAAAATTGAAGAATCAGTGGATATTAACAATAAGCAAGAAGAAAAAGACGCAGATATTAAATTCCACTGTAATTATAATATTATAGTAAGAAAGGAAACGCGAAATAATAATATTACATGATCATTTATCATTGACATCTCATAAAAATATAGCCAAGAAACTCTGCAGCTTATTTGCTTCTAGATTCAAATAGGATGTGTACATCAATTAAAGATTCTCAAAGTAAACGTCTGAACGATTCTAAAGGAACATTACAATAATCTATTGCAGTAAGCTACTCTCCCTCTTATTTTGCAAAATAGTAGTACAAGCGTCTCGCGAAGCCTATTATACGCATTATCCGGCACGCGGAATTGTGAAAAAAGTCTCTCTCTCTCTCTCTCTCCCGGCTCGTATATAATACAAGCATAATGCGAAAGCAGTGAAAGGAACACGCCCTACGATCAACATCGTCTGCTTCGTCCTCATCATCGGCGCGTTGCGCGTTCCTACTTCGCTTTGATGAATTCGCTTGTATCTCTCTCTCTCTCTCTCTCGCCGCGCGCGCGCGCGCTCTGCCTGGTGTGCGTCTGCGTACGCAATATGTGGTGCAGCTGAAAAGCCGAAGCGCCAGGCGAAAAATTCAGAGAAACGCCCGCCGGCATTCCGCGCTTACTTAGCACTTGTGCGCCACTTGAAATCGCGATTTACGAACTGCCGTCGCCGCCGCCGCCGCTGGGTGATGCTTCTTCTTGATCGCATTGTTTGAGCTGATTTGTTTGGGCTTGATTTTTTTTTCTCAGAGGAGAGGGACTTACGGCTGCTCTCGGAGAATTTCTGGTACGCCGAGCATTTTGCTTTAATCATCGGAGAGGAGAGAGACGCGATTTCATTGTGTTGTAAAAGTTTCAATTTAGCGCTGAAGGTTGATATTACGAATTGCTCATTTCGAAATTGTGCCATTTCAGCGGGGATTTTTTAATTCGATTTCGGAGTACGTCTTACTGTAGACTAATTAGTTTTCAAGTATTTTTAATTAGCAAATTAAGGTCACTCTTAACTTTTCAAATTGATTAACGGATTCTGAATTTAGAATTTAAGTAAAACAGCTTCAATTTCAAAATTACGCAATCTTACATTTTATTGCTGTTTTCCTAGTCAGATAAAAGAAATCAAGAATACTAAAATATGAATTAAATTTTTGATCAACAATAATTAACAAATTTGAAATTCAAATTATTTTTTATAGTTTATGAAACTAGATAAGCAAATAATTAAGTTATTTTTTGTAACTGCTTCAAAAGAAACTGCAAATTAAGGTGTGTTTTCGGGGCAAATCTACAATGATTAACAGATAGACACTTTTTCATTAAGTGTTTATTGTAAATTCGGAAACCCAATGACTTATTTGTATATATATATATATATATATATTTTACTTATATTGTAAAATAGATCTATTAATGGTTGTATAGGATAATACTGAGATACTATTAAAAATAAATGGATGTGTATCAATATTTATATATGTATATATATGCGACAATATATGTTTATTGTATTTAGAACTATGTAGCATTTGTATAACACGAACAAACTTGTATGTATAAACCTATACACATTATATTGGTGCATGTGCTTCTTTATCGGATTCACACGTCCACACAAAACATTCTCATCACCGTTTCAGATACACTATTTGAAATATACACAAAGATTTCTTAAAGTAAATTATCTATTAGTCTGTATTTTTATTTTTTGTTCACAAAAATCATGTACTTATACAATAGGATTCAGTAATTGTCATAGTTTTTTTATGGTCCACAAGGCACTGACACTATACATGTTTATTCTTTGTAAAATAAGAAGAATTAAAGTCAATGCTTACGTATGCAAAAAATACAAAATATAAAGGAATTTGAAAGTACATTAAACTTACAGAAATTAGCCTATTGTTTATATTAAAAAATAGCAATTCCCATAAACATTTTTTCCTTACACTAAGAAAACAAATATGATTTAACTATCGTTTAAGTAGCGCGTTGATTGTTAAGAGAAAGTAATAAAATTTTTGTGAGATCTAAAAGTCATGTATGCAATAGCTTTAAAACAATCGCTCTTCTGATAATTACGTTAAAAAACCGTACATCTTTCTCCAATAAAGTACACATTTAAAACTTTAAAGTGTGCTTTGATTAACAAAAGTTGTTATGAAAATAGAAATAATGATTGTATTTGTCGTTTAGAAAATTGACCTTTGTAATGCAAAAAAGTACAGTAAAAGTAATCATGCCGAGAAAAACTAAAAAACGCTGCAGCTACATCTTGTTTGTCATGCGTTCGCTTAATTCGCGACGAACTATCGAATGTTAAGTATCACACTGTTGCTTCATCTCAAAAATTCTCTGAGAATTCGTACTTCAACCTTATTTTGATTAAAACAATTCTTGCACATCGACAATCAAACATTTACGACCTCGCTGTAAAATTCGCGCCGCATCTGGTTTGAGAGAATGCACTAACATATTTTTATATAGACATTTGAAACTCTTATTTAAATACTTAAGAATCTTTTAGTCAAGATTTGCTCTGCCATCTTCGTTAATTACTTAGCAGTACATTTATGCATGTACCTAAAAACCGTTATAGATTTAAATTTTAGGTAATTGGTAGTTAAAAGAAGTTATACTGGGTCGGTAGTAGTGATGGAGGGGACATGGAAGAACAGAAGGCGCAAGCACTAGCATATTAACAGTACGAGAGGACCGTACTTAGGCCAGTTTATGGTTTTTAGTGGTAAAAATACTATACTCCAGCGGAATGATTGCTCGACTGTTTGATAACAATCTTTGCTTTGTGGACAGGAGAATCGTTTAGAGGCTGAGAATCTTCTGCTGTGGATCGAGGATACTTTTGATCTGGATAGTTCCAAGACTGAATATCAGCTGTACCGAATATTTGGTAGATGACGTAAGTGCCGCAGGAAACGCAAGTTGTCACACCAAATACTTTTCTCCAAGCGTCCAGCGTTTGCTGTAAATTAGTTATCAATTGCAGTGATTTGAAAAAAAATTGAACGATTTGTTTAACTTTTTAGTATTGAAACTACCAATAAAAATTGATTAAGAAAATGCACGACTTATTAATTTTAAATGACTGGCAAAATAACATGTGGAAAATTTTTTATATTTGATTGCTTAAGAATTTTTCATTAAATTGATTCGATAAGAGCTGCTCATACATGTCAGAAAATTGCATTGTTATTCGCGTTGTTTTTATCGGTGTAACTGCTATTTTTATTTCTGATTTCATTTCCGATTTTTAACATTTTTTAACCGCTCGAATTTATGGCAATATTTATATTTATGTAAATAAAAAGAAATAACTTATATAACATAACACTATCACTTACGCTTTCTTGAGTAAGCAGTCCAGCCGCTATTGGAGACAGAAAACTAGCTGTCATGTGAATTGTTTGTGCGAAGGCTAATACGGGGCCTATAAAAATTAATTTCTTTAAATAAAGTGCGACGCATCAAGAATAATATCGAGTAATTTAGTTATAAATACCGGCATAATTAGGGGCAATATCAACGATGTTAGCCATTGCACCAGCGTATGCAGCGGTAATCAAGGTTACGGCTATAAACCATACGATTAATGCAAGCACTATACTACAACCCAAATATCCAATCAACAAGACTAAAATTCCAGGAACAACTTGAGCTACGAAAAAAGATGAAGAATTGCAATTAATTTTCTTTTTTTATTGAGTGTCGATGTCGTAAAAATTATATGAATCATATTCATAAATAATTGTAAGCTTAATGCAATTTTAAAATGAATTATGGACTAGTAAAGCTAATAAACTTGATATGAAAAGTAGAATAATTTATTCATGTATGCAAAAAAGTGACTAAGTTTAACTTTTATCGCCTTTCAGGACGTATAAAACACTATCAACGCTGTAATAAAAAAAACAAGACATAATAAAAACGTATTACCAATACAAAATATCTGGAATAAACTTTTGTTATAAAATAAAATTTCCTTATTTTAAATAAATACATTTTCGACTGATTATTTCTAAGCATAAATATAATTTCAAATCAACTTACACAATGCAGTAAATATTTTCCTAACATTCTTCAGTGAAAGAACTTGCTTCCTTACGAGTAAATCTGCTATATAACAGAAGACTACTGAACTGAAGTAACTGCAGATAAAAGGTGCTCCAGATAAAATCCCATTCTACGTCAACAAAAAAAAATACGACTGTTTACAAAACTATAACAACGAAATTTAAATAAATAAAAGGTAATTTACTTACAGCTTGAATGCTAAGACCAAGGACGGTTTTTATATACATAGGTCCAGCTATGATGAAGACGTAGTGAACCCAAATTCTGCCAAAAGTGGTAATGCCTATCGACCACGCTGGCCATGACGTTAAAATAGACTTCCACGGGACCGGTGCTCCCTAAAAATACATTTTCAAGATCTTTTTTTCGCCTAAGAATTACACGAAGCCTAGATTAAACACATGTGACGATTAGATCGAACGTCGGCGTAACAAATGATGCGCTGTGCAAGCATGGTTGGCAGTAAGATTACTGTTGGCACTAAAAACGTTTCCCGCTCTCTAAAATTAATTTTTGCTTATATACAATTCATTGAATTTTAATGTAAATAAATAAATACTTTGTAGCGAGAATTTTAATAAAATTTACTCAGCCATTTAATGAAGGACGAGGCTGAAAATAGGCCAGAAACTTTTAAGTTTAAAGGTGATACGAGTAAGTATTATTGGTATATCAAACACGACTGTTAATTACAAATTGAGGAAACTTTTAATATATGTGATTTTTAATTCTAGTCAATTATACTGTTGATCCAATAATTATCTGGTACTTTTTTTAGTAGTAAAATTAATAACGTACTGGGAAATGAAAAATGTTCGATCGAATTACTTGAAGAGAAACTAGTGATATAAAATACTTATCAACAAAAATGATTTCTTAAAATCTCAGGTTGCCCAATAAAATAAGTAAGCCGCATAAGTTTTACAAACAATAATCTTTCAAGTATATATTATTCACAAAAACTTCGTAAAAAGTCGCTTCCTCGCGACCGAGGACTTATTTACTGAAGAAATCGATCCTTCATAGATAAGACGCAATCTCTCACCTCGGAGAGATTGGCAACAGTGCCGACGCTGCCCTGAATGTACTGAAACTCCTGCGTCGAGATCCTCGGATGGGAGGCGGGCGAGTCGAAGGCGTAGAAGTACCAGAAGACGCACCAAATGACGCCGATACTGCCGGTCGTGTAGAACACGACCCTCCAGCCGAAGTGGGCGATGAGAAAGCCTGCCAGCGGGTAGGTGATGCCGATCCCAAAGCTGAACCCTGCGCAAGCACAGAAGCATATCTAGGCGTTAAGAGACGAGATGGCTGCTCACCCAAATTTAGGATCGATTCGCATTTTCGCATTTGGGTGTGTTAACCGCGTTTATCTCGGCTTTGCTTAACTCTCCAATCTCTCCGTGCGGGGCGCCGCATACACGTTCGTATAAGCGATGATGATTGTGGATTGTGGTTTGTGGGTGAGCGATCAGATCAGGGGGCGGAGTGAATGACTCCCCGAGACACACACGTTCAAGTCAATTCTGCAATGCCATTTGAAAAAAAAAATGATACAGGGATTTTTAACATTAGTCTGTTTTTTTTTATTAGTGCCTCCGCTCGCTTTGTTTCCCATGCCCTGACTTATTATTTTTTTTTTTTTTTCACTTATTTACTAAAGAGATGTCGCCTGTTCGGCCCTGCGGCGGCTTAAGTCTTTGCGGCACTCTGACCTTCTGCGGTTTGTAATTGATTTGGTTTGGAATTTGAATGTCTTATAAGCTTTGATTCAGAAGAGTATAGTGTGCCGCGAAGAAATAAACGAATAAACAATTGTTAAAACTTATCTGTAGGTTATGCAGTATACTAATTAAATTTTAATTTTCGAAAATCGATTAAATTAAAATTACAATAATTGAAATTTTTAATCCGAAATGATAATTGAACATTCGATTACACGTCGACTTTCCCTTTAATTAATTAAATTTTTTATTTCACAACTTATGTAACTGCTTTCAAGTTTTAAGACAATAGAAATGTATGAACTAAAAATTATTTGATAAAAAATTTTCTTTTTATAAATAATGATCCAATTTTATTAATTGTAAAAAGTATGAAGACATCAACAAAGTAGTTATTTTATTGCGTGCTTAATCTTTTATGACAGTTAATTGTTTGTACACGTCCGTTGGTTTAAAATTAAAATACCAAGTTTACATTTCAGTTTTCTAACTCTCGTTAGCGTGACAATTAAAGCATATAAAGTATAAAAATGATGCTATTTTTAATATCTTATGTTTTTATACAATATTTTATACAACTATACGTATAATAAAAAATGTAAGTGGGACAATGAAACTTCTATACCTGTAAACAAAGATTTATATTTTAGTACAAAACTTAGGAAAAAAATGTTGTCATTTTCATTTGATTTTATAGAAAAAAAAAAACAATTCTAACCACAGCAAAAATAGAATTTGTGTAAATGTATTTTCATTTATAGGGTAAATGTTTTACGAACGCTTCGTAAAAATTAGCCTAAACTTTTTAAAAACAACTTGAAAAAATAACAAGATGAATGACTCTATTCTTATCCAAGGCTGCATTTCCATTCAATTAGCATTTTTCCATTCATTTCAACACTTAATCCTAGGAAACAATAGACACAATAAGCACGAAAAATTCCATCCCGCAAAATATTAGCTTACTCAAAAAAATGAACATTTTTCATCCGGTCGATAAAAACAAGGTCATTCACCTTCTCACGCCTTAGTGTTTAAAAAAAACCAACGTTTCAAAGTGAGTGTCTCGAAAAATCGGCCCACGCGATTTTAAATTCGTAAGCTTATGCCTATAACGTATAAAACCCGGTCTATAATAGCCGACAGAAGAATTCAGAAAATAGTATTACGTCACACATTTCAATTGTCCGCGTGTCGTGATAGCTATAAAAATGACAAAGTATACTCGGCCTTTCTCATGCTGTTGAGCGGTCACTGATGAGTATACCTTCATCGCTTTTTAGTCGTGTGCGACATGTATATGCGAGACCGCATATACAAATTTTGGTCGAGCTTGAATGTTGCCTGTCAGTAGTGCTGCTACGGCTACTCGTACTGGGGGGGCTAACAATCAAATAAAAGTCAGCGAAATATACAAATGAAACATTGCAATTTTTCGTCCGAAATCGTTTTTCTAACGGAGCCTTGGAAGTATTTGTTGAGGAAAAATATGAAACAATAAAATTTTTATCTGTTATCGGAATAGCTTTAAGTATTTGCCACTCGATAAAAAGAGAAAATCGAGGAAAAAACGATCCTCTTCTTTTTTTTTTCACGAGGCAATTTATTGCTTCCTCGATTGATTTAAGTGCGGCCCCTCTTTATCGAGCAATACTTAAATTTATTCGTAAGTGAGATTTTCAATATATTTTAAATAACCCTTTGTATATAAGCAGCTGAAAAACTTAAACATCAAATTTAGAGGCCCGGAAAAAGACATCTGAAAATTATGTGTATACGTTTGGGATGGATTGTGATAAATGATATATAAAACTATATGAGATATTGTAAAAATCTGTTTGTATTATATATAAATATAGTAGCAAAAAGCTCTAGAAAGAAAAATCATGTTAATAAAGTATTGAAGTTTCACTGTAACACACGAAATTCAATTTAGCATTACCAATAAAAATTGAGGGTAAAAATTAAAGCTAAAAAAAATCAGATATATTCGAAAGAATGCTTTTTAATTACCTTGAAAGGAAGACATAAAGCGCGATCGCTCAACCAGAGGTATCCAGTGTCCGACGATAGCGTACATAGCAGGCCACGTGAGTCCCTACAGTTGAGTCAAATTTCAGTATCTTATTTGTCTGGGTTTTATCAATTTTAAAGGGAATGCTGCAGATGGCATTTTTTATATATTTACAAACATATCATATATGTGCATTTCAATAAAGTACTCGTGGTATTTAAACTTTGTAAATGATATAAATTTGAAATATTTTTAATTAACAATTTTATAATCTTAATGTACTTTTCTATTACACCTTATAACTTTCAATAAACAGTAATGAATTACTTAAAATTATTCAACTGTAACGATACTTTAAATTTAGTACTTTGCTTATTTTGACATTTGCGCAGAAACGATGCATCTTTCAGAAAACGTGCGCATTTTTTTTAAGAAGAGAGAAAACTAAATTGAGATTGGTAAGTAAGGTAAGCTGTATAAGATAGTTACACTGGCGACTCCTTGAATGCTGCGAAGAGCTATTATGGCGCCATAATGAAATTCAGCAGCCTTTGGTATCAACAGGCTACAAATGGCTGTTAGCAATTGAGATCCACCAAAGACAGTCTTTGTACCAAAACATTGAGTAAGCACTCCGCCGACTACTTGGGAAAGAATATAACACCAGTAAAATGATCCAATTATTGTCGATTGAATGGCGGGACTCCAATCAAATTCTCCTTTCTCCGCCTAGAACAATGCATTCCGTGAGTTAATACAAACTTGTTGGGCTTATAATTTGACTCTTAATTGTTACAAAAGGCGAGGTTTTTTTTTTATTTTTTTTTTTAAGAGAATACTGCATTTTTTTAAGTTATAAATCTAACGTGCAATTAATCTCTTGGATAATATATAAATCATTTTTGTTAGAACAAAAACTTCAATTTTAATGCTCCTCTTATTTAACCAAATGACTGTCTGATGAAATACTTAACATCGTAACGAAGTCATATACATATTTGTTTTTCAAAGAAGGTATTGAATTCTGTCGTCTGCGTAAGTAAAGTGTTGCAGGTATTAACATTTTTTCGAGAAAAAAAACTCGTTCGCTTGTTCAACGCGTCATTTTTTTTTTTTTTTTTAACAAAAAAAAGCCCGATATATCAGAAGCATTGAATACCTCGGTTTTATTAGAATCTTCAGTCGCTTGCAATGTAGAATTTGGTGTGGCGTAACAAGTTGTAGTCATTGAAACATTAACATTTGAGTTATTATCTGATTGATACTTCACCATTGACACCATTGCTATATTTATATCCATCCTCATCATAAAGGACACAACGAAACCAGAAAAAGAAAGCATGTACAAGACTACCCGAGCTGGTACCATGTCTGCATTCCGACATGAAAAAGAAAAGTGAATTTTGTCTTTTGTAACGAAAGTCTCTGGTAAGATTAATAAAAATATAATTCAAGATACGAAAGATGCGATAAATTCAGTTGGCCCATTACTTGTTCCACTTATGTTAATGGATAACCTTTTAAATTGTACTTTTCATGCGTACCTGCAAATTTGCGCAAATTATACGTAGTCGTTGGCTTATATACAGATGACTCCTCGTACCTGAAAATTGAAAATTTCAAATCCTCATTACATTGTTATGTAATTATTGATTATAAGTCATTTGTTGAAAATTAAATCTGAAAATTGAGGAAATCTTGCTAGAAAACAAATGAAGCGAGAAGTAATTAAGACATAGTGCAAAATTAGCGATTTCATTCTTTGCATTATTTAAATAAAAGGCGCTCAATTATGCGAATATTGAAAATTACGTAAATTTACCAGAATAACTTGAAATTTACAAATATTAAAGTTTGCTCTCAAGCCAATAACTAATTAACAATTTGTTTAAAATTTACTTCCATTTCTCATTGACAACTTTAAATCATTTTTCACCAATAGTCATATTTTACGAAGAATTCAAAGAGGTTCCAATTTGCTCGTTCAAGTCATAATTTCATACTTTACAATAATACTCCTTGTCAAAGTTTTAAAAGTTTTTCGAACAACATCATTCGCGCAATAAATCAGCGAGTTAAATTACATAATGTCAAAGTACAACTTATATTTAATTGTTTCAGCTAATAATTGTGACGGCTACTTAACAAAAACTCTTCTTTTAATCATAAGACACATCTTGATTTAATAGAACGTGTTTCAGTTGCGTCGCAGACACATTGCATAATGATGGTGTATCAAGTGATCGATCGCGGTTTTATATTAGATCAAAAAGGAGATTAAGTAAGAAGGCGATTACATATTAAATGCAAAAGTTCATAACATGATGCAACTAGTGCGCAAGGAAGTGCGTCTATTTCGGATTAATAATTAGTTCGGTCATTTCCAGGCGGAGGTAAAAATCGGCGCACAAAGATGATGCACCAAGGCGTGCTTGCCAGAGATTTGTGCCAACGACTGATCTACATATACATATATATATATTGCCTCGGCCCAAAAGTCGCCGCGTTAACTTCGGCTAGTTTCGATTCGTCCAAAATGAATGCGTATTCGTTTGATCTTACCTCTCGGAGCTCTCCATCTTGCTTGACGGGGGATGGTTCGACGGGGATTTTAAGGGTGCGGCTTCGCCTTGAACTTCCTGCGCCCAAAATCACCTCAAATTCTGAAACAGAAAAGTTTCGGGAGCGCTCCTTTAGTCGCCGTTTGCTTCTCGATTCGCTCCGCGACGATTTTGCGGGGACGTTGTTAATTCTAGGCTGGCGGCGGGTTTTTCCGGCTCAATGATTGGGAGCGCAAGATTTACAGCTTTTCGGGAAATCGAGCTCTGTGCAGGTTTGTATCCCAGTAAAGCTTGAACGCAGGGATTTTAAATTTTCAAAATTGTAAACAATAATTAACAATTGCTTTTTTCGCGAAATTTTTGTCTCGTCTTTTTTACAATTCAAGGAACAGTAAGTGTTTTATTGAACAACTTTGAAAATTATTATTTTTTATAATATACGTTCTTTTTTTTTCGGGAAATTCTTTTGATCGCCATAAGAGATTTATGCCCCTTGATTCTAATAACAAATGAAACAAGTACTTTGTATTACAACGAATTTGACATAATTTTATATAACATTATAGTTACAAAACGAATTATAAAATTAAACTTGTAAAGTGATAAGCGCCAAATTGTTCAGACTATTATATATAAAGCAGATTTAAGAAACGGTGACGATTGGTTTTTAATTATTTTAATAATGCCAAGTATACCTGTGCTTCTTAATAAAGCATATAAATTTATGGTACTTGAAATAAATCTTGCTTGATCAAAAGTTTATTGATTAATGAATAAATTAGAATGAATATATATAATAAAATAACTTTATGCGTACAAAGACTTGACAATAAAGAAACTAGTTTTTATGATTTTAAAATCAAAGCTTTTTTAAGATTTTTGAAAAAGGAGATGAGAATAAATAAAAAAGAAGAAGCGACTCCTCCAAAAACTGGTTCCGAGAAACAAAAGAATTCAAATCTATTCGCATTACAAAGATGTTCAAAGTTACTGGCAGAAAATCAACAAAAGAAGCTCTTTTTTTTTTTAATTTATTTTTACGCAATAAATCGAATGAGATATTTTTCTGCGAATTTTATAGCGCACAATCCAAGATTTATTTGATCGAAAAAGAAACCTTACAAACACGTTTAGACATTTGTCATGTAACTTATTTTTCGAAATATTAATTGATGCCCGCATAATTGCAAAGTGCGTAGGCACATTAAAAGCGGAAAAGCATGCTCCTCCGACAATAGCCTGTTTTCGTGAAAATGTTTCTCGCAGTCTAAAATATACAATGGAATATTAATTAGTTGACAAGTGCACAGTTCTGGGTAATTATACCGTCAATACGGGCATAATTAAAACTCGTATAGAGGGAAATTAGCTCAAAGTATGGCGTATTTAGGTGGGGTATTACGTAATCTACGGATTGTGATCAAGACATCACGAAACCCCAAGCGGCCGTCAAAAATAGTTTCGTGGCTCTAATTGGTTTTGTTATTGATTGGACATTTCGAATTCAATCGGTGATGTAATAAGTTGGACGAGAGGAGAGTTATCGGTGCATGTGAATAAAGCATTCGGTGTGAATTATCGATAAAATATGAAATTTCCATTCTAATCGTTATATTTGAATGTTCAAATTTAATTATTTAGTGAGCGTAAAATGATTTTGAATACTTCGAATGTCGTTAAGCTTCTGATTCAGTATTTAAAAGATATCAAATCACGCTCTTATGACTGCTTTATGCGAGTACCTGCTCTAATTCTGCGTAACAGTATAAAATGTCTTTTGATAAACAATACATTTTCTTTTCTATACGCGAAGAGAGAAGTTGGAACGAAATTTACAAGGAAAGATTGAAGATGACATTGTAATTTAGTGTAAAACTTAAAAAAATACATTAAAATTTAGGTTCTCGAATTTTACAATGTTTGGACAGCAAATTTGCTAACTATCACAGTTTGCGAGCAGTAAATCATTTCTCGCGGCAAGGAAAATAAATCTATTTTCCCTGTTCTCTGAATTAAAAACAAAGAACGAACTTTTGCAGTTGCTGCGTAATGTCGAACACCCATTCGTCAATTTCATTACAATTTAACCCCAAAAAAATCTATCCCACCTATTTACATATTGCTAATCGCTAAATGCAGCACGAACGCGAATAATTGCATACAAAATTTCAAATCGAAACGGCTCGCACAATGCTGACAGAAAGGTTGCGCCGGCGGCAGGTTTCGATATTTTAAAAATTCGGTAAGCATTACTACTATTTCAAAGCTTCTACGGTAGCAATATATGCGAAGAACGCAGTGTTCTTTTATCTTCGCGTTGTTATTCTTATCGTCGTTAAAGTAAACATTGTTTCTAAATGATAAATTTACGGCCCATTCGGCAAACTTTATCGAAAACTGAAAATCGAAAGGCGTAAATTTTTCAAACCTATCGGCAGACTGCCCCGTCATTTTGTCGAGCGCTCCCGCGCTCTTCTCGCAGGCATCAATAAAACAATCAGTCCAAAAGCCAGAGACTCCTCCCTCAACAAAAGTGCCCCAAAACAGCGCGAAAAAAATACACGCCCGCCCCCGAGCCTCCGCGTCCGAAGTTCATGCAATTCCCACGCCGGGACGGCGACCCAAATGTCCCGGATTCTCGAGCTTAATAAAGAGACTTATGAAAGATTCCGGAGGGACGCGAAATTCCGCCGGGCTCCCCGCGCGCCGAGAGACAGGATCGCGCGGCGCTCGAGAGAGAGAGAGAGCGCGCCGTTGAAATGAAATTTATCGCGACGTCCGTAACGATCGGGCCCGCGCGCGATTAAGATTCCCAATCGCGTCCCTCGCGGAGAAAAGCGAGAACCGTTCCTCGAGATCCCCCGCGCGCGCGCCTAACAATGGACGCAGAGTGACGCGGGCGAATTTATTCTCCGCGGGCGAAGCGCGCGCGGCGAAATGAGTCGACGAAAATTGGCCAAGTGTCGCGCCGAAGAACGCCCCTCGCGCCCTCGGGGATCAACTGTCCTCCGTGATAATTGAGCTGGCGTTGTAACAATGGAAGAAAGAACGGCAGGCTGCACGCTCGGCCCCGATGCGATTACGCGCGCCGCGCTGTTGTGTACACGGTCAAGTTCGTATCGATCTCTTGAGCGTTATACACAATCGAAACGCGAAACGGAGCTGGGGGGTTTAGTACTCACCGGGCTCAAGTCCGGGCAGCGACGAAGAAACGAGGCAGGACTCGAGAAGGAAGGGAGGCCGCGGAGCTTCCTCGCGGTCACAGCATGTCCGAGCTCGGAACACGGGGATCAACTAAACAGAGGCGGAGAGGAGGTCTTGAAAGACACACGCGGCGGCCGGCGACTACATCGCCGCGGACTCTCTGCACACGCTCTCTCTCTCTCTCTCTCTCTCTCTCTCTCTCTCTCTCTCTCTCTCTCGCTATCGTATCGGACGCTCGTGAATACACCCCACCTAAGCGCAAGACCTCCTCCGTTATTACAATAGTTAATGACTAGTCGCCAGTTGCAAAACGCGGCGCAACTTCTTCTGCCGCATTTTTCCGGCGCGCGCTCTTTCCTCGCGCGATGCGTGCCCTTTTTTTTTTTTGTCGTCTCTTCTCCTTCTCGCCGATCCCCGAAGGCGGCGGCCCCGAACAAACGGGACCGTCTCGAGCGTTCGCGCGGCCTTTCCCCGGGTGGACGATGAAATTTGTATAGCATCGATCCGCGGGCAATTAAGCGGCTTTACACAGGCGGACTTGCCCTCCGCTGCGAGGAATGCGAGCGGTGACGTGCGCTTTCTAAAGTTTCGCTGAAATTTTCGGAAGGGGTGAATAAAAGATGCGGGATCGGCGTGGGGCAGGTGGGGCTTGCGGCTTACTTTGTTACGCAACGTTTTAATTGAGTGTCTGGCTTCGTTAAAGTCGTTTTGACCAAGTGCAACGATTGACTTAATCGAAGCGGCAAATTAAAATCAGTATCGGCGTCGAATTTGCTTTAGAACGTCTGCTTGCTCGTTCGACTGACCGAGCGTATTTCGTTAATTAAACTTGCACGTATTCACATTCTCGGCTTGCATGTAAAACGTAGCTGATTAATTATGAACAATTAAAATCTTCAAGTGCCCGAAGAAGAAGGCACTAAAAACCCGATAGCTTTAAATTAAACGCTAAATTGGACAATACAAAGCCGATAACCAAATCCCAGGCAGCGATCAGACCGCGTATCTAGCTCGTTCAATTCGAAACCGAGGCGCCCCAGCCCGGGGGGGGGGGGG
>JAWWEM010000010.1:19809741-19823808 GCA_035582935.1 Ormyrus thymus | reverse complement strand
AAAAAAAAAAACCCCCCCCCCCCCCCCCCCCCGTCTCCGATCAATCTCTCAGCCCTCTCGAAGCCGGGAGAGCCTCACTCGACCTATCAATTACACTCCGCGCAAGAGACGAGTCACATGCTCCCTACGGACCTCGCGCGGAAGCCTCTCCCCCGACCGCGCCGTTTATCTCCTTTTGTTTACCAGCCGGTGCGCGCTCCTTTTGTTTTTTGCCGCATCACGCGCCCCGCTATGCTCGTGACGCGAGGCCGCCTTTCGCGAACGTGTAACGCGCGTTACGATGACTTCGTCGTGCTCTTTTTCGCAGAGCGCGATTCTCGCTGGACGGCCGCGGGGAGAAGGAGAAGCGACTGCTGGCGAGGGAGCTTGACGGGCGGAGGGAGCGGTTTAATATATTTTTCATTTATCGTCGAGCCGGGGCGAAGTCCGCTTTGGATTCGCACGCCTCTCGGGGCGGATTTGGAAAATTGACGCTTCCGGCGCGAAAAGCCGCGGTGATAAATATTTGAGGGAGTTGAACGATGATTTTGAAGCGTTAGTGAAGGAAGCCCGTTAGTTTTGAAGTTACTTTTTAAATGCACAATTTTGTAAAATGATAAAACTAAATTAGTTTTAGAAACACGCTGAGAAAAATAGCTTATTAAAAATTAGTATAGTCTATCGTAATCGACAGACAAGCTAGCACTATCCTGAAAAATTACTACAATATTTACTAAAATTTAATAGAACTGTGGTAAAAATTAATATAGTTCTATTAAATTTTAGTACAAATTATAGTAATTTTTCAGGATAGTGCAAGTTTGTCCTTCGATTACGATAGACTGCACTAACTTTTAATAAGGTATTTTTCTCCGTGACGTGTCGGTAGAATTTAAATAGGACTTAATACACTAAAATAATCTCAAAAACTGGAACTGGCTTAAGATTCATTTTAGTAGGATTGAAATTCGGGTCAAGTGAACAATTTCTGATTACATTGAAATAACTGATAAAACGACGGCACTGAACGAGTATTAACTTTTTTTCCGAAAGTTCACCTTCACTTCGTGAACCCCTGATTATAGATATTCGTGCGGGAGCTTATCACAGATATGAAAGTGCAGTAAGCGTAAGAAAGTGGCAATTAGAATAGACAAATAAAAATAGATCGAACCAAGAAGTTGTTAATTGAAGACGACTTTTCTTATTCTAAATCAAGAGGAACGAAAATCCGTTTAAAACTTTCTATTATTGTGCGTAATAACTTTTACCATTTTTCTACTAAACTAATGTCTTTTCGAAATGAGCCGTAGGAGCTGGCTTTTAAAATTTTATAATCTTCGAGTTAAACGCAGTTAATTTAACAGCTCTAAAAGTGACGTTTAAAATACTAATACGTAAAAATGTTCTTTTGTGCAGATTTGAATATTTATAGCGTAAAATACGTAACTGCATAAATTACGCTCATTTCAGCGCGTGACAGAAAGTTTCGATTCTAAATAGGAAAGTAAAAAAACGTAAGTCATTTCAAGCTGACTTTGAAGCAGTAATGCGATTCAAGTCGCCAGCTGCCTTGTACTTTTATTTCAAAATGTTTCAAGAATCGCCTGCATAGCAGCGTAGCGTCGGAAGAAGTCCACGACTAAGAGAAATTTAATTATCCAATACTTTCTGCAAGTTAGCAAAATACAACACCGCCGCTCAGTCACAACAGCACCGACACTTCATATCTCTCGCCGTTTCTTGCAAATCATCCTGCTTAAAGCGTCGATTCGACAACTTTCCAGCGATTTCAAATGAATTTGAAATCTTGCTGAAACTCACGTAACCTCGCAAAAGATCTCGCCATCGATCCGCACGCGTGACGTATCGCGCACATCCTTCTGGGCATAATTGTAAAATCGATCGGCTTACATAATTTTCGCATGGCGATTCCCTTTTCCCATCCCCCGATAATCGCTATCAGGAGTACATTGCATCACTGCCGGGCCTCCAAGAGCAAAGAGAACCGGCCCTCCCCCCGTCGCGCGTGCGCTCAAAATGCGAGATTCACTCTCGAAGCCTTTCGAGCGATGCTTTTTTCAAAATTGATTGACAGTTTCAATCCACGCGAGGGAACGGTCGATCGCGGCTGCTATATACCCTTTATCCATATGCATGCACGAAGTCTCGAGGTAACGATCGAAAAGCACGCTAACGCGTTCGGCATCGCGGCGTTCCGCACGCAGAGCGACGATATGCACATGCAGATACGACTATATTCCGTTGGCCAGTGCGCAAGCGCTGGCCCTCCGAGGTATGTGCGCCAGGCGAACTTGCGAATTTTCCAATTGAAATAGCGAATTAAACGACTCGCGGGCTGCCTACCTGATAGGGGCGGGAGATGAGTCCGGTGAGCTTTCCGAGCGGTCGCCTCCGCGCTGCTTCTGACATAATGCCTCGGCTCTTCGCTGGGGCTGCCTTCCGATGTCAAGTCCCTTTTCCTCCGCTCGCTCGGCGCCTCCTGCTTTTCAAATGCCTTCCATCTCTCTGGCCTTCCACCGCCCCGGATAGCTGCCTTACGTCCCCGCCGCTTAGCCGCGAATCGACAGGCTTTTCTCGGCGGTATACTGACTGACACCACCCGAGTTTCCGCCTGAAATACACTCGGGAATCTCCCTTGCCTCGAACTGGAGAGTACAATTCTCGGAGCGAATTCGCGGAGCGACTCGAGCTGGTAGTCAATAAGTGGGTCCGGTGCAGCTTTTTTGTTTCAGTGGGAATCGTCGGGCACGGACTGACTAGTGGTCAAGTCTCGCGAGTTTGCGCCCCTCGCGGTGTTACCGCCGCCTATCGTTTGGCGCTGACGTTGCCACGCAGAGCGGCGGCACCGCGCCGCGCCGCCGCCGTGCCGTACGCGAACCCACGTGATTGTCCGCCTGGCCGCTGCGCGCATCTTCGCGCCGGACGAGTTGACGCCAAGCCCAACTTTCGACTTGCGCTACATCCGCATCCGCATTTCCAATCTCTTGCTCGTGATTTATTGCTACTTGCGTCTCGTGGCTTTTCCTGTTTCGGGCAAAAAGCAGTGGTTGACCTGATTTTTAGATACTTTTATTTACGGGGTAATTTTAATCGATTTATTTACTTTAACTTGACTTGGGAATTGAAAATGTTTTAAAAATTGTGATTAGTGGATGACTAATACATTGTTTAAGGCAATGACTAAGCAATATTTGCTTAAAAAGGACTCCGTCTCGATAAAGAGTACGAACGCTTCAATAAAAGAATTCTCTGAATACAAAGCTTTTTCAAAAGATTATGCAGATAAAACCTTTTTTTAAAGTTTTCTTTTATAAATATTATGGAGTCTTTATCATGATCCTTTTTTAAAGTATAAAAATTACTTTTACGACAAGATCTTGTGTAAAGAGCACTTACTATTAGTACATTGAATAATTTAATAATTGATCGATACAAACGTGTAAAGTACATACAATCATTTTAAAATAAATGTACAAACAACAAACACTTTCAATAATAAGTCAGTCGATTAGACTAAAGGCGTTCACGAATAATAGATTTATACTTTCAAGTAAATGAACGATCTTTTGCTCCTAAAGAAAAAAAGAAATTCAATTTTTGATAACAATTATGTTGCAAAAAATTGAATAATTTTAAAAGTGATTCGAATTTTATAATAAAACTGGTGACCTATGAGTAAATTCATTAAAAATGAATAAAGAAAGATAAACGAACAATCAAAAAATATATAAGTGTACAAAATATGCGAGATTAAAAATTTATAATTAAGTCAAAATTATTAGTTTTGTAAATTTTTGGTTCATTTTATTCCATATAGAATTTATTTTAAATGAACATAATTTTATAAAAGAAAAGAATGAAACGAAAGAATGTTGTAGTATGATATATAAAACATTTGAATATTTTTTCGATATGTATAATTAAAAAAATCTATTCCTGAAAAAAATAGGATTTTATAGAAGTCGATAGTTTCTAAAATGAGTCATTGTACACTATATATAAATTTTTGTAAATGCAATAAAAAAAAACACAATCCGTAAAAGATCTGAAGAATTAAAATTTCATATTAAGGAACAATATAATTTAAGATACGTTCATTTAAAAATTTGATTTGTTTTTTATTGTATATCGATTATTATATATATATTTATATATATCATAAGAAAACATTTCTGTTTTTTCTTGCAAGTTGAGAAAATTAGATTTTCTTCAATCATATGTTCTTCATTATACAAAGTAAACCGAACATTTGTCTCGCCACTTGGCGCAGTGCGTCGTCAAATATACAAGTTGCGTCCAACATAAGACTTGCACAGAAAGACACTACGGCACATTCAAGTCTGTTGCGTACACTCGATCTGGAATATGTCAACGCTGACTACCTTTACGATGGTATCATATAGCTCTGATGACGAATCAAATATGTAACAAGTGTTGCGACCAAGTACCGTTTATGATTTCTATACATTATATTACTTGATAAATAAATTTTTTACAATTTGCTTAAATAAACGATGACAAAAGTGGATGTATAACATATTTACAATAAGCAATGTTGACATGTTTGACTGTTTTCTATCTCTCACTCTCATGCACACACTCTTTCTTATCTTTTTTTTTTCTTTTTTGTCATAATATTCGTTCTTTCTCTTTCGGAATTTGTCCTTTGTTTTGCTTCACTTTTATTCATTATACATTTCTTTAATTCCACTTTTACCTCTGTAGCTTTCACTGTTTCATTCATTCATGCATTTAAGCTCCCCTCTTTGACGCAATGTTGCGAAAAATCGTAAATAGAGTAAATTTGTCTGCTCTGATATAACAAAAACTTGGAGCTAGGTTTTCACCATGCTTGAATGTAAACAGATCATGTTTATAATGAACAGGATGCAAATCTCAGTTTTGACTTTGTTTCTGCAACTAGTATGCATGCGTATCTCATACATATATACGTCCTGAGCATGCCTTGCACTAATATGTGCAGTCACAAACGTCCGCACATATATATATACAATGTAAAAGCATGTACCGAATAATTTTCTTAGAAATAGCTCGCGTTCGTATTAGGTAACAATCGAGCATGGCTAGTTCTTGCACAACCTCTTGCACTCGGCTTTGTCTAATTACAAACGCTTGTTGCACAATAATTATTTAACGCTATGTGTTGTTTGACCACAGTAGCTCCACTACTCGATGTCATTCAAGTCGTCAATTATTTTTATCATTTGGCGATATTTAATTACAAATTTGCTCATTTCTGAATCTCGCGCGCACGCGCACGTAGTTTAAAAAAGAAAAACAGAAAAAAATGATGTGAGAAGTAACTTATATATTCACTACTCCCACTCGGTCGTGCCTGGTGGTTTGGACGTGAGGTCGTATAAAACGCGTGAAATTCCTGGTACCGATGAGACTTCGCTAACCATTTTCTTAATTACCTAAAAAATCAAAAATAATGAGATTTAATACCTCGTTCCTAACGAAAATTATCTTTAACTTTAAAACATTGGTCAAGTTAATCTACTTACGTGCATGGGCAATTCGTTTCCGGGAATCGCCGGTGTACCAGTCATAAAATCTCGAGAGATGAATGGCCTTAAGACTACAGATCGTTGACACGGCGGTGCTCGAGAAGCATAATCTCGGTCAAAGTGAATAGGAATGAGTACCACTGGCATTTGACTAATTGCTTCCATACTACCATTAGCTGATAAAACCTAAAATATTAAAAGAAAAAATGTGAATAGTAATTAAATAGATAATTCCTTAAATTCTACTTTTGATAAAACGAAATAATTTTGTTTGAGACAATACCTGGTTAGCTAAATGGTCGGCTTGCCTAAGCGTTGCTATAACATTAGAAGTAAGATGTGTTGGAGTAATGTCCATTACTGGATGTTGAACCTTATTTCCAAAAATGTAACAAATTCTATTAACATTGTGACAAATACGAGGTATGAGCCTAGAAAGGAATAGCAAGTCTTGCCATTCAGCTGGCTCTGAAATGTTGTCGTCACTTGAGAGGCCTACTACGTAACTGTAACTACGTTGATCACCCTGAAACAACACATTTTTTATTAAATATGAGATCTATACGATTCCTCAAAAAGAAGGTGAGACTGTTCTTCTATGTTTTCAAAAAAAACTTATAAAGAGAATTATAATTATTTTTATACAATCATTTGATTTTAATGATATCTAATCGTAAAGTTAAAATGTAATTTTATTCGTTTTACGCAATTAAGTTTTTTAATCTAATATTTGATGTAATTTGAAAGAAAACTTGGTTCTGAAAATAATTTGAAGTATGTTAATACTTTCATTTTCGTTAGTTTATTTTTAGATTCTTACGCGTTTGAGGTATTTTTAAGTTTTGTACGAATTCTTACGACCGACAACCGGTCAGAATACTTATGTTAATGAAATGAAAAAATTCTTTGAGAATTAAAGTTAAGTGAGAATTAAAATTAAAATTAAGTCACCTATCAGCTATTTAGTTTTAATTAACATAACGTTGAAGACTAAACTTGACTTTTCGTTGACTTTTCTAAACTTTGAGTAGGAATATTTCCTTTCCGAAACGAATAAAAGGCTTTTTATTATAAATTTGTGTATTAACTGAATTTATTGAACATTAGAAACTTTTATGCATTAATTTTGAAGTATCTGCACCACATAAAAAAAAAGTTCATTCTATAAACTTCATCAGAATTTATAGAAAGACATTTTTTGCTATTTTTCTTTATTAACAACAAAATAATTTATTTACCTGAACACCAACGCTGCGAATTGGTAAAAGTGTAGCAGTGAGGTGACGTTGACTCGATATTCTTCGTAAATGCTGACGTTCTGTTTCACTGGTTGCTCCTTCTACACGATTTAAAAGAGCATGTTTCTTTTGTAACATTTGTTCATACTCTGCTATTATTTTAACAAGTACCTGCATAAAAGGAAAAATGAAATTAATTTTTCTGCATAGCACTTAAAAATGCAATGAATAAATATGCGATTTTGTTGTAAAAATATTTATTTATAAAGAGTTTAAAAATTTTGCGCAGCAGATGGATTTTTATATATATATATA
Source organism: Ormyrus thymus (assembly GCA_035582935.1). NCBI lineage: Eukaryota > Metazoa > Arthropoda > Insecta > Hymenoptera > Ormyridae > Ormyrus > Ormyrus thymus. The sequence continues at coordinate 19,816,721 of JAWWEM010000010.1, read as the reverse complement.
TATATATATATATATATATAAGCTTAAAGAAATTTTAATTTTGAATTGTTATTAGTTTTTCTATGAAGTGTTATGCAATATGTAACATACACGAACACTTATCAAAAGAAGTACTAGAATAAATTTCTATGAAAATTATAGGTAGGAATATCAGTTTTGAGGGCATATTTTAATACTTAAAGTTTTTTTCCATAAATTAGACTAGAAGAAAAAAATAAATAGTTTATAATTTATTATCGTTTTAATCTAAAGGCGATTTAATGATTATAAATTGTACTTTTTCTAGTGGCATTTACAAACTCGTCAAATATTATTCAGATCAGTTTCTAATTTTATTAAACTATGAATAACTCTCGGAAGACATTAATATAATCGAAATACATACCCGTGTTTCTGAAAAATCTTTATCCATATAGGGTTCTTCGGCACAGATTATTCGAATAGCTAAACCAGGACCTGGAAAAGGATGTCTTGCAACAAGGTGTGTTGGAAGCCCAAGATCGCAACCCAACTGCCTAACTTCGTCTTTATGAAAATCTTTAAGAGGTTCAACCACTCGGCCCTTAGCACGCAGTTCTCTAACTAATTCACTGTCGTTATGGTGTGTCTTAATAGCGTCCGCTTTACCGCTAGCTAAGCTGCTTGCACTTTCAATAAGATCAGGCCTCAAGGTTCCCTGACCAAGAAAAACTTCCTCGGGTTTCAGGCCCATTTCCGTCATCGTCTCGTTGGCTACTTCGACGAAGACATCACCAATAATTTTGCGTTTTTCCTCTGGATTCGTCGTTGTGCAGAGCATTTTTGTGAGTTTCGGTTTCGGAAAGATGTTGACTTCCCGATTAGTTTTATTCAATACTACACAGTACACAGGATTTTGTTGATTTTCACCGGCGGCTGCGTTTTCCGGAGGACTGCTGGCGTTAGCTGGTATTGTTGTTGTTCCATGGAGGAAGTCGTGAGAGGCATTAATGACTTTTAATTTTATTCCGATTTGCGCAAGACTTTCTTCGACTAATGGAGTTTCACCTAATAAAAGTGAAATTAAAAAATTAAGTATCATCAAATTTCAATTTATATTTAAAAAAGTGTTCATTTTCATGCGAAAACTAAAAGTTTGGCGATTCTAATTTTTTAGTGTTAGATATTGGTTTAACTTTCGTACTTGTTTAAATTATAAGGGAGAAAAAAATTTTTTCAATGGTAACCAGATGAACCACAAAACAATATATTTATTTATCTGCCGATGTTTTGAAAATATATTCTAACACTTCCGAAACGTCGGCAGTTAAAGAAATATACTGTTTTGTAGTTCGTCTGGTGTCCATTAATCTTTGAAAATTTTCTTGATTTTTTTTATTGATTAATGCTATCAAAGTGCAAAAAGAAATAATCAACGCAAGTACAGTGCTAAAAAAATGATCAATGTTTAGTATAATTTTCGGTAGATTTATCAAACATTTTTTTTCCTTGATGATAAAGAATTTCGTTGAAATCGAGACAGAATTATTTAGAGGTCACGACAGATAAGAAGGTCACGCGTTTTGATAAGTTTCACGCAGTACTATTAAGGCAAATAATTAGAGCAGATTAGAATCTGTTATCTTCATTCTGCAATTCTTTAATAAAAAAAGTCTACTAGGATAATACAATTGGCTCTTTTGACTAAAATGAGTACAAATTTATTTTACGTGATAAAAGAAGAACGTTTAAAAGAAGGCCGATTGAAATTTGAAAATTTTGCATGTCGTTCAGGATGTAATTTAGTTTTCTATTATTTTCCTAATTATTTTCCTAGTTTTCTTACGTCTTTTTTAAGATCGAAATGGACTTTTAATCTCTTCATTACATCTAATTTGAACTTTACTTAATGCTTCATAGAATAACTTAAAATGATTAAAAATAATTTACTTGTTGATAAAACTTAAAATATTTGATAAAACTTAACATTGAAATTCGATTTATAATTTTATAAATCGAATGTGTATGAAGAAATTAATAGGCAAAATATTAATATTCTATCATAGTTAGTCCTTACATAATGTAATATCATTTATGTAACGTAATTACGCGACATTATTTCTATTTTTTAAAGGACCTTCAATCACACGGTATGTATATCAAACACTAATGAAATACATGTCAACTAAGCAACTTACAATATCCTGTGAATCATTGGAATGCAAAAATAAAATATTTTCATGCAAAAACCTAAACATAAGAATTTTATTTATAAATTTTGCAGAAACAAACTCGTGATACGATTATCATAATTTTAAACAAGATTTATCACTTCTAATTGTAAATTACTTTTTATCTATTAGCATATCATAAATTCTGATTGAAATTTAAAGCCACTATATTCTATGAACTAAAATGAATTGCCAAGTCATGGAAGCATATTTTCTGTAATTTAAATCTATTTGCATAAGAAAATATAACTTATATAAACTATAAAACACGTTCTTTACCTTTTCGCATAAATCCGTTATTAATGTGAACAGCTATAACTTGCTCCTTGTTCAAGGCTTTATGAAGTAATGCTGCACAAACTGTTGAGTCCACACCACCACTGACCAGCAACAAAACTTTATTTTTTCCAACAGTGTCTCTGATATATTGAATACACTGTGCTTCTCGATCTTTGAGAGTATAGTTTCCAGTCAGACCAGCCACACCATACAGGAAATTGTGCAACATAGTTTTACCATTTGGCGTGAGATCTACTTCTGGATGAAACTGTACCCCGTACAAGTTAAGTTTATCACTTCCAATGGCAGCAATGAAATTTGGAGATCTTGCTGTTGTGCGAAAACACTCAGCCACTCTATCTATACTATCACCATGAGTGAGCAGCACCATTTGATCTTTCTCCAAGCCCCTGGATTAATATAAGAGAAAACCATAATTTAGATGTTATCCATAATTTTGTTAAAATTTCATGAAAATGATTAATTCTATTGAAACTAACTTGAATAGAAGGCACTTTGAATCCACTTCAATGGGGAACTGACCATCTTCGCGGCCTTCCTTTCTGATGACTGTTCCCCCAAATTCCTTATTCATCATCTGCATTCCATAGCAGATGCCCAGAACAGGTATTCCTATTCGAAAAATGTCTGCATCATACCTTGGAGCATCTTCTGCGTATACTGAACTTGGCCCTCCAGAAATAATTATAGCCCTAAAGTAAAAAAGAATGATATTAAAAAATAACTCATTATCATATTAGTATTGAAGAAATAGAAAGTAAATATCAAATTACTTGTAGCCTTTTTCCTTTAAAGTGAAAGCTGGTGTATCAAGTGGCAAGATTTCACTATGAACATTGAGTTCACGTACTTTGCGATCGATAACCTTCCCATATTGAGCACCAGCATCCAGAATTGCTACCCTTTCATCTGCACCCACCAAACTCATGATAGCATCATCAGCACCATTATTCCTCTCTGGATAATTGTATGAACCATCGGCTGATTGTTCCATGTTCTGCGGCGATTGACCAGTACTGGCAGCCCTGCGTGTATCTCGTAGTTTCAACCTGTGAAGGTAATGCACGACTAAGCATTAATGAAATAAGAGACACCAGAGAATATGCAAAGCTTATATATCTATTTATCCAAGCTCTTTGCAGGGGGTATTATTGTGTCGCAAGTAGAGGTTATCGTATAATTTCAGCTGATACTTTGCGTAATAATATTCAATTTCATATTTTTCTTGGGCTTATCAAATATTGTGCACAAACACTAAATCGAAATCTATTGAGAAACCTTTAAATAGATTAGCAAACCGAAATCAAATGCAAAAACAAATAGTTACTCTTAAACAGCTACTTCTTAATTATAGCACGAATAACATGTGTTGAGTCAATACCACTGGAAAAAAACTCGGAAAAAAGTGCTCCGTCCACGTAACACAACTAACACGATATGAAAATTTATCTCTGCCCCGTTTCGCGTCTCGTGGACGACAATCTCAGTTTCATCGACAGGCGTGTTTGAAAAGAAGCAAACACCTAGTAAGTTACAGGTTATGTAAATTAAGGAGAGATTCTAGCGAATGACTTTGTAATTAAAACGTACGCTTATGGGACCTTGATAGAAAACACCAGCTTTATTCAGGACAGTCGCGAGCGAGTCCAATTCCTCCGAACTTTGCTGCTCACCACCGGCTTGGCGATTTTTTGCCAATTTTGACGACGAAAACTCTTTCAGAAGCACGCAGTGCGCCCCCTACCCCTTCAGGTTCTTACCTCCCACCTTGTTATAAAGCATGCATGCAGCAGAGGGGCGAAAAAAAGAGAAAAGTACGCGTGGTATTTAAAATTTCCGGCCGGATCCTCATAAATCGGACCTTTCGCGAAAAGTCGCCCGAGTCGTATTAATTTTAGACGTAAACTCTCGGCTCGCCGATTCGGAACAGTAAGCACATGCGGGGGTGGTTGGCCTAAAGGCGATACAGAGCGAGAGAGAGAGGGAGAGAGAGAGAGCGAGAGAGAAAGCAGTGGATATTCTGGCGATGGAGAAAGAAGAGAGAGAGAAAGAGAGGGCGAGAGAAGGGGAGCAACCGAAAACAGAGCCGTGTATATACGTATACGCGGACTCTCGGGCGAAATAAAAGACAATTTATGTGACGAGCACCGGACGTCAATACGGAGGAAAAATCGCTGAGCGAAAAAAGTCAGCAGAACTGCATCGCACCTCCAAACCATGTGTCGGATGGGCTGCTGAGTGCTGCTGCTGCTACTCTCTCTCTCTCTCTTTCTCTCTCAGTTTCTCTATCTCTTCCTCTCTCTCTCTATCTCTGGTGCACTCACGGCACTTTAAAGAGGTTGACCTCTGATAGTATACGAGGCGAGTCGCCGCGATACCTACCAGATTTAAAGAGAAGGCCCTACCGCTCGAGTTGCAACCTCAGAGCCGGTTATCGAACACTCTTAAATTAACGATTGAAAAAACAAAAGGCGCTGCGCGCACTAAACACCTCTCGTATCAAGACTTAACTCCTGAGGGAATAGAGGTAGCCATTCGTTCGCAAAATTGCCACACATAGTGATAGCGCGCTCATCATAACCACAAAGTATAAGCGAATATCAAGTATATAGAGTGTAAACTCTATTGTTCGATGCCGATGGCTTCTAAAAAAATATAAAGAACGAGCTATTTTACATTGTTGAGATATTCGCTAGATTTTAGCACTTTGCTGCTTTGCAGGAGAAAATTATCCGACGGAATAAGCCAAAGAAGTTTTGAAATCACGAACTGCACGAGCATATTTCAGTAGATTAGAAACTATCGGAGCACTTACGTAGATAGAAGTTTATGCGAACGAATAGCTGGACAATATTTATTGAAAAGTTTACCAGCCCTTTAAAAATGGGGTGTATTATTTACTTCATTACTTTACTTGTCGATGATCTAATGTGACGCCGGAAAAACGTAAAAACTAGTATTATGACGTCAAGTTTAAATCTTGATTTTTAACTTATGACGTATCCATAAGAAGTACACTAAAATCAAAAAAAATTTATATTGTTGATGTAAATATAAAATAAATTATTTATATAAAGCGTATGAGAATTAACGTCAACAGAAGATTTTTACCTAATCTTAAAGTATAAATAATAAGTTTATCAAAATTGATAACACTTTTTAAATGAAATAAACACATTAAAAACGCTTTAAAAATAAAGAAGCACGCATTTTTGACAGAAAAATTTTTGTTTTTGTTTTGTAAGACGAATAATATTCAATCAATTAAGAAAAAGAATTTTGGATAAGTACTCTCTTTGCATTAATTGTTACTTTATTTTGTTACGTTAAAACTTATGTTACGTTAATTCATAGCTAACAGGTATTTTTGCGAATCTACTGTATATTGCATATACTTACAACCTTTCAAACTTCGACAAAAAAACACGGAACATAACTTTTATTTTTACAACTACAATTCCTTATTTAAATTTAATTTTATAAAAAAAACCGATAATTTAAAACATTAATAATATTTAATATTGAAATTCCGCAATTGAAATAATACTTTTACTTTGTATCGATTTTCAAAATACTTCGTTTATTTTAATCAATTTGAACTAAAAATTAACAAGTTTCCTTTACACTTCTAAAAGTTTCTTCGTCACCCGCACACCAAATCGCACTAATCACATTACAAAACAGTTTTAAAACACTTCTGCAAAGCAGATTTCCGTTATAAAAATTTTGAATAAACTTAATATTGTTATCAGCGAGCCTGCGACCCTTCTCCGGTGGTCTGTTCGTCGTCACTCGTTTAGCGACCGTTTTTCGCTTTCTAAGGTCAAGCAGCGCCGCGAACGCAAAATTTTGCACGCGCTCCTACTCTCATGACAATATTTACCAATTAAGTTCAACTTTATTTTCCTAATTTTTTACCGAAAGTTTTAATATTTGAATGTTAAATTTTTAAAACTATTTAATTATTATTTTATTAAAAATGCATGCAAATTATTGCGTAAATAAATTTGATTCAACGTTTGCTCATCGACGGCAGGACTTTTAATTTTTAAAAAAAGTCTTTTTATGTCAAATGCGACGGGTTCTTGGTTCTTGTAGTAGATTTTTACAAGCATGGTCTCGTACTACAATGGAGATGCGATAATTATAAATTTTTAACTTCGACATTCATTTTTATCAAAAAGTATAAACTCTTTTAGCAAATGCACAATTAAACGTTTTACGTACATGATTATTTTCCAAAAGTTTAAGTAAATTATTTGATTTTCACATTTGAATTTCTTAGGGACAAGAAAATTCATGCAAAAGTGAGCATATAAATTTTAAATCAACATTCAGTAATTTTAATTTAAGAAACAATGTTTCTCTTTGAAAAAACGTTTAAGTTACGTTTCAACTTTTAAGTTAAGTTTTTTGGGTGAGCTTTTTGAGCTTTAAAATTATTAAAAATAACAGAAGCAATAAGAAATCGTTATTGATACATGAAATTGA
>JAWWEM010000010.1:19774690-19805091 GCA_035582935.1 Ormyrus thymus | reverse complement strand
TTTCAGGATAGTGCAAGTTTGTCCTTCGATTACGATAGAGTATACTAATTTTTAATGAGATATTTTTCTCAGTGTACTTTTGCGTTCCACTTATTAAACTTCCAAAGCTGTAACGACATTTCTTCTTCCCGTGTGCTCATGATTTATTTATCATTCAAGATTCAATCACTGAGGGAGCAGCTTAACCAGGAAATCAAGCGCCGACAACTTTATGTTCTCAGGTATTAAGCGCTCTACAATTAAATTGTTTTTATCTTTAATTAGACGAGATCTTTCATCTTGGCTAATAACTCATTGAACGCTGGATCAGACCATCTTAATTCATGCCAGTGCCAAAGACGGATAAAAAGATCATTAGCATAAATCTGTATACTCTTTGCTACAAGGTAATCTGGCGATGTTTCAGGACCTCTCGCGCTGGTCGCGAAATGCAGCAGATCCGCCAGGCCCTGGGCGACTCGCTGCGCACGGTGTCGCAGGAGCCATCCCTGGACGCGGTGCTTCTCGAGCACGAGGCGCGCAAGCTCGACTGCACGGTGAACAGCTCGAGCCTGCCGGCCTCCCTGGCGCTGCCGCCGCCCCCCTCCCTGCTCATGGACAGGCGCTCGCCCATCCCGTCGATGTCCATCAAGTGAACAGCCGTTTACCGACCCCTCCCCCGACTCCACCGCCCACTCACTGCCAGCTGAACCTTTCCGAAATTCATGCCAAATAGTCGTATTGGCTTCCATCGGACGCATTGCTTAATCGAACCTTCGTCGTTGTATGAGTTCTTTTCAATTTACTGCTTTATTCTAATGGATTGCTTGTTTTTTTACTTTCTCGAGGAAAACGAAGGAGAGGATGTGTCAGAGCACGGGACAAATGGCTCATTAGAGAAAGACTTTCAGATTAAATAATCATAACGCTATTCAACTTTTTATAGGGTTTAAGAATTTATATTATAAAACGTTTTTCTAACTTATTCAGCCAAAATTAGCTTCCTCTTTAAACTCTCCTTTGTTTCTTTCCTTTCGATACAGCGAACTGAAAAAATCTCGACAAGACTTTCATTTGTAAAAGTAAATCATAAGATTTATGGAAACTGTTGAAAATAGGAGAGTTTTTTTTACAAAATGAGTAGTGAAAGAACGAAAAAGTTTCGCACAAGTTTTAAACCAATATGTAACATTTTAATCTAGTTAGTCGTTTCGAAAAAGTGATCCAGTTTTAAACGGCAAGCACCGTAAGGTAGATGATCGTCGCAATCAAAAACTAATAATGCTTTCTTTAGTCTCGACTCGAGACCAAAGTGAATCAGACGCGAGCATTTGCAGAGGAGAAATAGATAATAAAGTTAAACCAGAGAAAAAGAACGAGCAAAAATCTTCAAGAGTAGATTCGAGTAATGGCTCTAGATAGTATAAAGTCTATGCAAATATTGTACGCATATCTTACTTGTATGAATTTTAAATTGAATTTTATTTATTAACATCATTTAAAAAGCAATTCAATTAAAAGTTTCTTGAACTTGGAATGTTTGTTACAGCAAATGTTTTACCACGAAATCTTTCTAAAAAAATTTAAAGTAATTTTTTTACATCTATTTACTAATGCGTGCAATATGGCATAGACTTTGGCAGTGCATAAATTCCTAAATAAGAAAAAAATGATAGCAAAAAAGTCTCTTTCCGGCTAGTCGTACGATACGTAAACGAGAGAATGGATTGTGTCAATTCTCTTTCCATAGAGAATATCTAGACATCCAGTCCAGACGACTGACGAACCAGAATAAAACAGTCTGCGCCATCCGTCTTACGGATCATAAATTAATCTAAGCTAACGATGATCTCATTTTCCTTTCGTTCAGTATTATTTCTGGTCGATACATCGACCCGTTCGTTAATTACCCTTAATAACTGTGTTATTAGATATTCAAACTACGTAACGTTGTGTTTATAAATATGTATATGTAACGTATGTGTGTCAACGAGTCTGCAATTTCACTTAATTTATTTCGTTCCTCAAGTTCAGGAGGGTAATGTCTCGATTCCCCGAAGCAATTCCGCAGCGTATCCCTATACGCGCTCACCCCGATTAATCTTACAATTTAAGAGAAGAGCGCCGCAGACCCACACTGATCTCATCCGTAAAAATACCGGCTTCGGAAAAAAAATAAATATAGCGCATTACCCTTGTAAACGGCGGTGACTCGCACGACAATTATAGAACCCGCTGCGTTTGTGTTTACGTTATAGATGTACATGTCTTTATGTGTTCCTAAGAGGTTTCGTTAAGAGAAAAATCAATAAAAGCAAGAGAGATAAACGCCTTTTCATTTCATTTAGCACCTCTCCCGACCTTTTTTCGTCACTGCGCGCAGGGAGCGAATGAATCAAGCGGCGGCGGCGGCCTTGACCGGGATCCCGAATGAAAATAAAGCAAGCGCGGAGAGGAAGAAGCATGAGAGGAGGAAGACCGAGAAGGGAGCCGTAAAGTCGCGATATTTCGCGGACGCAAGAGCGAGCGAGGCGGTTTCGCGCCCGCGACGCCCAAATTTGGTTCGGCCAATGACGAGTCTCTCGAATTCTCAACAAGACTGACTCGAAAACCGACCCTGACACTGCGCCGGCAATAAAAAAGCCTCGGCGATCGCCTATTGAATGCACAATCACTGGAGCCAGGCTCGCATACTGAGCGTTGCCTTATTGAGAAGTTCATCTCGATCGTTACCAAACTTTGCCCGCTGCGCCGCTCGTCGTGAATCGCTAAGTGTCACGGTTACTGAACTTGCCTCTCTTGTAGATCAATATATTTGTTTCGCCGCCTTTTTATTCGATGGTGTGATAGGCAAGATGCGAAAACATATTTCCGTACACTAATCTATATACAGTGGCAGTTCGGCTAAAATTAACCGATTGTTTTCATCAACGCTTCTGGGAAACGTTGACTTTTCATAGTTTTTCGATAGATTAGTGAATAATTTATATTACGATACTTGTTTCTGACTAAGCATCCGAAACAATAAGCCTAAAAGCGGCAATGAAGTAATTTTGAAAACAAAGCTGACATTTATCAAAATATTATTCAATAGATTTTTTAACTGATGGGCTATAACGTCCATATATATTTGCATACGCTTAAAAAAACGTATTGTCTAACACAAAACCTTTTTTCATTTGAATTCGAAGAAAAGCCACAAAATGCTAATTTTTGACGTGATTAATATTGCCCTGTAATACAAAGACTTATTTGAGAAGAAATAAAATTGGTAGCGACTCCCAGAATTGGTCAGAAGCCCCAGGCCCTTCGGCCGCTTGCCGTCGACTAAAAATGTGAAAAAAAAGGAAGGGTCGCTCGGCGCGGCCGTCGGCCATTTTCCGGACATAAAATACGGCTCGGGCGCCTCACCTTGGCCGCAGCGCCGAAAATCTCGGAGGTGCGTGGGTGCTGGCAGGCGCTCGAGAAGGAGCGAAAGAGAGAGGAGGGCCGCGGGTGCTGGCTGGCGCTCGGCTTCGCGCGCGACTTTAGTCTCTCGGGCGAGAGTACACTGGCCGCCGTCGCCGCCGTCGCCGCCGCCGCCACCGCTCTCACTCGCCGCCGGACCGGCTCGCGCCGATGCGCAACCTCCTTTAGCACGCAGACACAGCGAGTCTCCCGCCCACGCAGCAAGCCGGAGCCGTGCAGCTCGAGGGAACGGCCGATTGGGAGTGAGTTTTCTTCGATGGGGAATCGGTGAAGCTGTGCGACGAGAGTGCGGCCCGAGCCGAGTTGTTGGCGAAGCGCTCAGCGGCCGAAAATAGCCGGCGGGACGTGGGGCTCGGTTTCGCGGCGCGAGGAACTCGGCCAACTCGGTTCCGAGTAGCCGAGTTAAGCGGGCGGACTCCGAGATCGACCTTGTAACATTTCGCTGGCGCAGCTTCGCTTCCATGTGCGCTTCGTGGAAGCACGAGGGAGCTTGCGCAACTTGCGGATCTGTGCGCGTTCGCGGAAATTCGACCAGTGCCTCGAGTTGAGCCCGATTTTGTACTCTTGTTTATTTCCCCGGCGGCGAAGGTACGTACTTTCATTCACAAAGAGAGCCGCCTTCGCTCGCGCGCGTCGTTTTGGCAGAATGTCTAAGCTGTCGGGCATTGTGAAAATCTATTTGGATTTTTGTGGCGAGCAAAAGTTGCTGTACTTTTTAGTTATGGAGAGGCTCACTTTCAACATGACACGGAATTACCGCACTTACGCCAATATTTGGTAGAGTTCTTATGAAGGCTGCTCTCAAGCCATTATTTTCAATGAAGGAAAGATGATATCAGTTTGAGTATTTGCCCGCGGGTTCTCAGCTATTTACTCAGATCTTTAGCAGGCGTCCGAGTCTGTTGTTATGAAAATGAAGCTGGCCTCCGACGCTGACGAATTCGCGAGTTATTAACGTTGAATCGAACGGCCGGCTTGCGAAAGTTCTTGGGGCATTAATTTGGTATTAAGCATTCTATTCTATTTTCTCCGCGACACGTAGTCGCCGGCCTGACGCGCGTGTGTTTTCCGCTCCCTTGCGAAATTCCAGCTTTCCTTTCCAAACATCCCGAAATAGTGCGGGTCTCGGCCGGCCGTACAAAAAAAGGCGGCGTCGGCCTGACGAAAGCGCCGTAAATAAGGGGAGGGCCAAGTCGGGGAGTGCATTTAATTAGGGCTAACGATTGTGCGTTGAGCGAGACGGCCGATGATCAGATGGTTTACTCTCTCGTTGCAGCGCATTGAAGCATGGCGAGCGGCGCAGTAAGTCGAAAAGCCACGAGTCACTCGTACTCGTCAACCTCGGCCAGCAGCCTCGATAACAATTTAGGTAATGTCAGCTTTGCCGGCTGCTTCGAGCTGCCCTACCAAAACTGCTACTCGCTCATAATTTGCTTTTTTTATTACTTTATCGCTGCACCTTGAACAGTCTCGTATGCTGTAATGCCGAATTTTTTCGAGCTTTCCGACCACTTTCTTAATGATATTTATTTAATAAATTTACGGTTCATTTGCATTTTTAAAAAAACGCCGATATGAATAATTAATTAATTATGAATTATGAATTAATTTTTCTTTAATTTTGCATGTTTAATTGTTTTTATTAGCATGCATGCATAAAATAATATTGGAGAACAAAAGACAAATTGACTTACTTAATGTGTAGTCTAAAAGCAGCATACGTCATTAAAGTTTCACTAATCATAATGCTTTCATCAAGCGCTTAAGGAGATCGAAAATAGCTGAAACAAGATATTACTAATATTACTTTTTCCCATTTTTTCTTCATTTTATCTTTTTCAAAATAATAAAATAAACAACGTAGTAAAAAGTAAAATGCTAATTAAAATTTCAAACAAGAATGAGACACGGATGTCAAAACATCCGTGAAAACTTTTGATGTCTGCATGTTTACGTTTGAAAATGTTTTAGATGCACTTTTGGATGATCTGCAAACCAGCGTCAGCCCAAACAAGAATGCAAGCAGCACACCTCAGCACAGCTCGACCAGAATTGTTGAAACGACTACCAGGTATCTACGACATAAAATCTAAAAATAATTAATGTACTTACCTGAAAGACTTTCACTTCTAATCACTATTTATAGCGTACAGTATCTGCACTTAATAATTACCACTTGCATAAATAACGAACATATAAAGTGCGATTTAAATTTCAATTTTATACGCAGACTCTTAACTTTTAAAATTTACTATTTTAAGAAAACAATTTATTTATCTCATTATTGTAGATGAATAACTTTTTGATATTTTATTTTTGTAACTCGTGTAAAATTACAAAGCTGAGAAGAGTATATAGGATGAAATTTATAGCTAAAATATTGTATAAACACAGAAAACGACCGCGAGCCAAAATTTCACCATAACATTTACTTGAGAGACTCGAAGTCAAGATTAAGAGCTTCAAAGTATAAAAATGCCAAACTGAATGTTACGGAAAAGTGATTATAACTATGAAAGAAAGCTGACACGACGGCGTTGAAATTGTTTGCAGCAGGAGGTCCCCCCTGCGGTCGGTCTCTCCGTCGCCTCTGCGTCCGATCTCACCATCGCAAGCGCGGACGACGACAGTGGAGAAGTTCGTGAGCACGGGGCCCGCCGGCACGCCCTCTGGCATCCCCGGACTGGAGATGCTGGACGCCGAGCTCGCAGACGTAAGTCCCCCCGCGGCTGCGAATCATCAATGAAAATAAAAGCGCGGCAAAACAATGAGTTTTTGCCCGCGATCTACCCTATATATGGTCGCGCGCAAAGCGCCGATCTCTCCTACGGCCGCCCACGCGAACGCATCACCTGACTCGATCGACATTTCCCCGTGGCCGTGCAGTCTGCCCGCGACTGCAGCTGCACCGCGATCGAAACGAAATCGACACAGCCATGCGCCGACTGAAACAATCCATCGCGAGGAATAAGGAAAAAGTTGAGTGACGCGGGAGAGGAGCGGATAGTGTGCTTTTGTCCAGTGTCGGTGAAACGAGTGATCCGATCGACTGGCCGATTGGCGACGGAAGTCGCCTTTAAAGCGACTGCTTCTTTTCATTATTAATAGAGTCTTCAATAGATTTACGCGCGCTGATGCATGCCAATTTATTTCACGCGTTCAGGACAATCATACGTTTAAAAGCCTAAATGAACAAGTTCATTTGCAATTATTTCTCGAATCCGACTGCAATCCATCTTATTTTTTACGTAAAATGTCAAGCTTACATAAAATGTAGTTTCAGTTTAAAAATTACTTGATTACTTCGGTCTTGGGAAAAGCGTTTAAAATCTTGTTAGATTCTGAAATGAAAAAAATTCTGAGTATAAAACGAATTAAAAAAAACGAAATTACACGCAAAAATCTTAAAATGCATGTTCGCAGCGCAAAGATTCCCGTCGACACGCGTAAATCGGATGCAAAAACGTCGATTTTCGAGTAACACGCAAACCTCCTTCACTTCAACCTTGAAGTCGCGAATTATATTCATGAAAGCATTCCAGCAGTCGGTGTAACGTTTTCAGGTGCAGCCAGGCCAGAGCAAGACGGTCGCCTACAAGCAGGTCTCGTACCACTACGACAAGTCGCAGGAAGGAAAGGATCTCGGTACGTACCTATGCTTATAGATCTGCGGTGAAACGAGCCGCGGCGCGAGCGCGCCTTTTACGGGCGGCGAATCGCAGCCGACCTTGTCGCTCCAGCATCCGTTACACATAACGCTTCTGTTGCCTGTCTTTTTCTTCTCGGGCCTACAGCGTCACTCTTATTTTTTTACCTCTTTCTTGCTTCCAGAGCCCTGGATGAAGACGGATAAAATCATCAAAAACGACGCTTCTATTGTGTGAGTCTTTGTATCTTAGAAACCTCAGCTTGAATCTGCTTCATTATCGTCTGTTTACCTATGAATATTCTATAATCCGAATATATTAGAATTTATAATTATAGTTTTTATAGATATTATAATTTGAACTAAAAATCTATTTATCGTGCATGTTTTTGTGGAACTTGATTACACGGTCTCTTTTTGTACAAGTAGCTGCAAAAAGTATCAATTAACTGGAGATGAATGACGTGCAATATAATTGCAATTATCTTAAAAGCTTTCAGCCAATGTGTTACTTTAATAGTACTATAAAAAGTAAATGTAATTTCTAAGCAGGTGGATTGAATTTAATTTACATTAGCTACTTTTGTAATAACTTGACAGGTAATTTTTTGTAAAAGCAATTCTGCGATGATTGACGAGCGCGTAATTTTATTATATTATTAGTATACAAGTTTGAAATTCATTAATTCACAAGTGACATTCCGTTTTTCGTAGCGATAACTTTTGCGAAAGAACATTTGAAAAATCTTCTTCATCCTCGAGGAACATACGCGACAGTCCAGACTACGGAAGACCTGGCAAAGAAATTGTAAGTTTTTTTTCAAATTCGTGCATTGAACAATTTCTATATAAATTTGATTTTTCACTTGAAATTTCAGATCTACAAGGCTGACGTTTCGTCAAGAACCATCCCAACAACAGTGCCAGTAGTGACGGATACGAGATCCACGGAGCGGGACTTCAAATACACTAAAGAGACGAGTAAGCCCGCACTTGACCATATCTCGCTAATTAACAAGCAAACATTAGAATAAAGCTTACCTCAGCGCGCGCGACACTCGAGTCATTCATCGATCGCGGCGTCGCGCATTAGCATTTTTCGCTATTAGCTTAATCTGATTCGCGGTTTTTTTCAAATACAAACAGGCGTCCACACCGAGCCGAGCCCGGTGACTCCGAGAAAGAACATCAAGACGGTCCGCACCGACGAGACGGAGGAGCTCACCAACGTCGAGTACATTCCCGCGTCGACGCCGATCCCCGTGAACCTCCAGCCTGGACCCAACACCAAAGTCACCACGACGATCAAGACTTACACTTACGAGCTGCCGGGCGCGCCCGAGACGTACCTGCCGCCGTCCACCAGCAGCACTCTTACGAAGAACGTCAACGTGGATAAGAGCATTAGTTATACTGTGCCGAGGGACCCGGAGAAAACCATTACTTATCATGTGAGTTGCTGGATAAGCTATTTGTATTTTTTAGTTAGTCTTCGTTAATTAATCTGATTTCATTCAAAAACTGAAATGTATTTGGCAACTATTCTGTTGCCCGCAGGTCGAGGAGCAGAAGAGCGGCGTTCGCGAGTACGTCCCCGCGCCCTCCCCGACGAGCCGCGTGCACCGAGAGGAGAAGATGTACGTGGAGCAGCGCCGAGGATACCGTCCAGTCTCCCCTCCTCCTGTAACATCAACGAGCGTTACCAGGAACGAGAGGTACGTGCAGCAGAGCAACGGCTACGGGCCGATCCCGAGCACCGACTACCCCGACCGCGCGGTCAGCAAGACCGAGCGGACCCACATCCTGTACCAGAACGAATTATTACCCTCGCCCGCGCCACCACCCGTGACCACCGAGGGCACCCGAACGACCATCAAGCAGTACGAGGAACACTACGCCAGCAGCCGACCGCCCAAGCCCACTTATTATCCGGAACATCACAGCAGCAGCAGCAGCACTCACGTTTACAAGTACGACGAGCAGCAGTCCTTGCTGCCTAAACCCTTCCCGACCAGCGAGAGGCCGGCTAGTCCTGCGCAACGGCCGCCCAAGAGGATCGAGGATCTTATGGCTTCCTTCTCCGACTCGGAGGTAAGAAAAGTTATTGCTTTTTAGAAAAAATTACCTTTTCTTCGAGACACTTGGGATTTCTTATTTGGAATCGTAGGAAGTTGTCGAGGTAATGGAGAAACGAGAGAAGAAGAGTACAAAGGAGATTCAAACGAAGAAGGAAGTGGACTTTATCCCACACACACCACCTGTTGTGAAGAGCAAAAACATTGCTGGACCACCAGTGTATTATCCTCCAGGCTCTGGAGAATTTACAAGAAAAGAAGAATCAATGGCTGCCATGTCCAAAGCAAGTGTAAGTACGAAACATATTGCCAGTTTCAAACACTGAAATCTCATTAATTATTACTTATTTTTTATACATTAGGGTGGATGGGCTAAGGAACGAGCTGCTTGGGAGTATGGAGCATCTTCCAGGAGCGAAGAAAAAGTTAAAACGAAGAAAGCTGTTGTGCCTGTTTGCTTACCACTTTGTTGTGCCTTACCTTGCGTTATCATGTAAAACATGATTTTTTGGATAACTACTTAAATTGTATATGCCATATAAATTTTATGAATGTTCAAATGTTAGTTGTAATCTACTTATTTCTATCACTGTTTAGATAATTTAAAATTACTTTTGACAATCATGTTATTGTAACAACTATTATAGAAAAATGAATAATGTATTTTACATGTAAATGCAAATCATGCTCTTAACTTTGTAATAAATTAAAACAAAATTATATAATATATGGTGCTGTATTTGACAATAACTATGCTAATTTAAAAATTGTTATTTTCAATAATATTATTGAATAATGTACATACTTATAAAAATATAATAAATACACTAATTGTGTACCACTTACACTAATTAAATTTTTGTACATTATTTACATTATCAAAATTTTGCTAAAAGGGTTTCTAGTCACTTTAATATAGATAAACAGCATAAACTGCAGCAACACAGAATAACGAATCCTAGAATAATTAAAATTAATCGTAAAAATTTGATGCATAATGAAATTACGTTTAAAAATATACAATTTTATAATATAATACTTACATTCATGAAACTATCATGAGCATAGCTGTCTGTCTCAGCATCCCAAATGCATCTCGTACCTATTTTTACCCCAGCTCCATTCCGAGCTCCGAGGGAAACGTTAACAACAAATTTGTATTTCTTGTAACCCAGCTCTGAAAACAGTTTTTTACATAAAATAAATCTTTAACTTTTAATGATCATATCATCCAAAATTAAATATTATATTATACACATACTTTTCATTTTATCACGAATGGAATCTGAAATTTCTTTAGTCAAACTCTGAGCTTCCTCTAAATCATAGATTTTTGTGGACAAAAGATCAAAGAGAACATTGTGAATAACTTCTTTAGCAGCTAATGGCTTAAATCTATAAAATATATAACAAAAACATTAACATAAAGCCACAAAAAAATCAATATTTCAATTACATAAGCCAACATACTTTTCTTCCAATTTCGGTCTGATTTGATATACTTGAGATGACTCTTCCTCACCTTCATCACCTTCTTCACCAGAATCTGCTTTATCTTCTATATCAGCTGCGCTATTATCTTCATTCATTTTTATCACAGTAAAATAACAAAACCTTCCTTTTTTCTCTCACGACTTTTTGTAGGTTAGGATCTAAAACATGTGTTTTGATTTCTTGCTGTCCTTATTGTCATGTTGTCTAGCAACAAGATGTTACTTTACATTCTACGATCAAACATGGATCAAACAGTCTAACAAAGAGATTGTTTAGTCACCGGCTGTCTTCCATGGCATGCACAGTTTTGTAAAAAATAAATAATCATGAAGGATATAGCTGGTCTTTTGAATCATAGTAAACAATCGCACAACTAAACACCGAAGTAACCTGTATCCTGCACGCACCTGGAAAAATTCGCCAAGAGTTTGGTTTTTTCATATTTATTTTCAACGTTGCCGGAAGTTTCCATAAATGGTAACGCGCGAAATTCGACACTTGTTAATTTTTCATATTTAAACTCTGATGTCATAAGTAATTATATTATTTTTTAATATGAAAATGTTAAGCATTAACAAAATTCAAGAAATTATTATATATTTTTATATTTATATTTTTTAAACTTATATAGGAAGTACATTATAATTTTCTATCCTACTTCTCTGTTTTAAAATTATCTGTTTTAGTTTTCTAAAGATTTGATGTAGTTTTAAATATAATTTAAATTTGAATTTGCTTCCAAAAGTTTGTGCAGAGTAAAAATTCCAATTTCGAATACATTGCCTGCAGTATTACAAATTTTCATTGAATAATAAGAAACAGAACCGCGTCCCAACCACAAGCTGCCATAAGAGGAGGTCATCACGGCCTTCGTCAATGTCAACGTTCCCACATGTTTCATCTGCATTGGATTAAAATTTTACATTGATATTAAATGTTAATATTAAATATTAATAATTTGGAAAATGGATATTCGCGAAGAAGCCATCAAGCGAATGCAAAGAATTCTTGATAGATACTCCCGAAAGTTAAAACTTGCGGTAAAGTGATTTACTCGATTACTTGCTTTTATAATTTAGAAGAAACTATCCAACAAAGCTCTCTGATTTCTTTAGGTATCTCTTCCACATCTTTTAGATAGTACGAAATTCAAAAATATTTTTAATCGTCATAGTCCAGAATATAAAAATATGTATAAATTTTGCAACGATGCTAACTGGGAATATCAACAACAAGCTATAGAAGAATGCGCTAATTCTTCGAGAGAAGGTATCATTTTACATAAAATAAATAATAACTTTACTCCTAGCAACCTCCTGGCGTTTCAAGCATACATGTTCGGAATTTCTCATTGCATTTCGTTATTTTCAGACTTGTTGAGTTGAAACGAAATTGACTGATGAGCAGTCTCAAGTAGAGGATAGGAGAACATGAAACGCGAGGAGGTTGCTAGGTATGGTAGTCATTAGCCTTCTGATAATGACTAGATAGCGGCTTGATAATCAGATTGGAGACATTACGAACGACTTCAATACCTATTCGATCATGTCACACTGCATTTTAATGTAAGGGATAATTAAGTAATGAAAATAAGTTATTGCAATAAGAGAAAGTGATAATATTTATTGAACAATAAAGGTTCAGTACAAATAAAATTGTTAAATTCCTAATAAATTCTTATCTCTATGTTACTAAATTTTTTCGCCCACTGAATATCTCTGAACCAAAATAGATTCAAAACTGCCTTCTTTGCACTTTATTCATATTAGAGGGTAAAAATTCATAAATTACGAAAAAGTCAGTAAAATGTCTTATTTCATTGGTTTAGGATTCCGGGGGGGATTCAATCGAGAATTCCTAATGGGAATAGATCTGAAGAGGAGCAAATGCATATTAGCCGTTAAGTGTACCATTAATGCTGAGGTGGATGAATATTGCGTGAATTAGAGCGAGATAACGTTTCTAATGAGAGCGGAATTTAGGTAGCGATGCGTTATCATTATGCTCGTTAAATTTTATAATTTATGTCTCCGAATTACATTTTAACATTAATTATACTTATTTAAATGACTAAATCTATACATAAAGTTATAAATGAAAGTGTCGAGTACAAAAATTAATTGTTTTCAATAGGATCGTTGCAACTTGTCGTATATAAGAGCCCAGATTCCAAGGCTGAACTGGAGTGGGCAGTGATCATAGACGTAATAGATAAAAATACTTATAATTATGCAATTTTTAATATTGGAACAAAATTTAACATTTGAATTTCAACCTTTCCAGATTTTATTTCAACACGAGGAAGAAATATTACCTTTAATAGACGAGATTTTTGATGAAATTGAGCCAAGTTATGTTGTACTATTGAAATATATTGGATTATTAAAGGAAATTATGGAATGGGAAATGAGAAAAACGCCAAGACAATTGCGAGAGCGCAAGATTGAATTGCGCAATGCCTCTGCAGTAGTTATTAGAATACAAGAAGAAATTGAACGTAAATGCATAGTGGAATTTAAAAATTAACGGCATCTTTTTAGTTACTTTTTTAATAAAAAGAAATAATTTAAATTTCTCTAGAGCTCGAAGAAGAATTAAATGAAGAAAGGATCAAACACGACGAAATAGTTGAAAAATCCAAAGAAGAAATAAACGATTTAAATGTAGTTATCGAAGAAATAAAACAAAAACATCGCGAGGAACTTGACCATGAAAAGTAAGATTTATTAATTCAATGCTACTCTGAATCTATAATTATCCGTATTGGTATTCGCAGGAATTGTTACAAGAATGCTGTACGTGGGTTGAGAGAAGATATTGCGGAGGTGGAGCATAATCTTAATAATCAGTTAGAGGCGCACGAAGTTTTGTTGGAAAAGTTAATTCTGGTCAATTTACAGAGAGAAAAATCTCTGAGAGAACTTTGGTAACGCATCATTCAATATTTAAAACAGATGAAAGAATATTTTGCAGGTTTAAATCTATATTATCATTCGACGCTTTAAAAAGTTGAAATAACTTTAAAATCAGACTTATTTTTCGCGCTTGAAAACAGGCCTTTGTAAAATTAAATGAATTTTGCAAATTTAATAGACAGTTAAATTTTAAAAATTTCCCGCAAAAGAAAAAATGTTGCGCGAATGAAGAAATTATTCAATTATTCAAAGCAATCAAGCTGTTAGCTTGAATGACATTTCCATTAAGCCCGAGATGAAAAATCAAAGGCCGAAATCCCCTCGGGTGCTGAAAACGATAACGATTTTTCGCAGCATAAAGGCCGAGAAAAAGAACCTCGTCGCTCGCAACACCTACGACCGTGATCTCAGCAAGCTGAACGAGCTGAAGGAAACTCTCGAGACGCAATTACGCGTAACGAACAATCACTACCAGCTCCTGCAGGTACTCGGATCATTACCCATCCGAGCCCGTACGATTGCACTGACTGATTGCACGCTTGCAGAACGAGTACGACGTGCAGAGCGTGCTGCACTTGAACCTGAAGAAGGAGCGCGAGCTGGCGATGATGCAGGCCTTCGCCGAGCAGCTGGACAACTTCGAGAGGAACCGGGCGGCGCGCATCATTCAGCGCACCTGGCGCGCCTACCACGAGCGCATATCCTCCAAGAAGAAAAAGAGGACGCGCAGGAACAAGTAATCGATTTCGCCTTCCTTTATAGCGCCCGGCTAGCTGCCCCCGTCCTCTGCTGCAGGCAAGCGTCACTGCGACCTGCCGCGCTCGTAAATGCGCCTGCGGTCTTTTCACGCTCGTGCAGAGTTTGCTGCTCTGCAATCAACGCTGTAAATCTTTCTGTCAAAATTCTCTCGTAAATACTGTCGCTGCTCGACTGATTAGACTGCATTAGATTATTTCCCTATTCAACAGTAATTGCCAAGCGAATTTTTCACTTAATTTTCGAACTTTTCCATAAAGAGCAATGTATAGTATTGATCGCAAGAGCTGCAGCTCTTATGTTAAAGTGTTTTTAAGAGGATCTCGGTATATTTAATAGAAAAAGAGATGAAAAAGATACTTTTACTGCTGCAACTTTGCACTACTTCCGTATATTGAAAATCGTAACTTTTTACTTTATTAAAACATTAATTAAAGTTAAAGTTGACTCTTATGATTCAAAAGCCATTCATCAACGAAAATGCATTCAAAATATTATCAGAATACAACTTTGCGTTCTCGATTCAAAATAGATCAATATTTAGTTAACTCATCTACTGTGCTAGCCTTGGTTTGGTTAATTACAATAATTCTTTTAATGCAGAATAATTATGCAACTTTTTCTTTCTGATCAGTAGGCGTATCTAAGGTTCCTCGAGATACAGAAAGAATAGAAGACTCAGAGATTATGTAAAAGAATGTATAAAAGAATGCCGGAATATAGAATTAAAATGGAATATATAAATTTTAATAAGCTTATGTTTCAAACACAAATATTTTTATTCAATTCTGTTCGCGTCGCTAGTTATTTAGACTTTGTAAAGCAGGAAATTCGACGTAACAATGTATGAACTTATATAAATAACAGAAGGTTATTAAATCCAGGCACGTTCGATTTAAATAAAGCTGTCAAAGATATGCGCCAACGTATTTTAGAGAAAACAAATGCAAACCCGTTTACTTATTTGAACCATTTTCGAAATTGCTATTTTGAAAAACATAATAAAGTGCATAATAGAAGGTGATATACTTTTCAATTAACTAGAATGTACTATCAATTATATTTATTTAGAAAAAAATTAGGCCTGGATTTGAGCTTTTTTCAAATAAACTTCTTTTATAAAATATTTATAATTTTTTATTGATTTATATATAATTAACAGCATTTTTTACAACTAAACTTACGTTCTAAAAATATGAATTTCTACATTTCATAATTTTTTCATGATAACTACTTCATCTTTTTAAACGAAGCTCTTAACTTGGGAAAGAAACTCGTACCGAGTATAAATTAAATCCATAGTATTAACGAAATGTCAAAGCGTAAATAGCCCAAGTTGTAGAGCCTCCATCAAAATTCCTTAACCCAGCTAGAAAACTGTATTAAATTCCAGCGACACCCACTCATTCCCTCCGACGCGAAACTTTTCCCCTCCTCGAATCGGCAGCTCTCGGACAAAGCCAGAAAAAAAGGATCGACCATTTGAAAGAAAAGATTGCAGCAGCACCGAGAGTTCCATCGAGGTGGGAGTAAATAATAGGAGGACAGTCCCTTTGATGATGCATCAGTAGCAGCGGTGTAGCGGATCGGTGCCGGCGGTGATTAATCACGCAGCAAAGCCGCACGCACAGACACGCGCAAACTGCCGAGCCTTCGCTCAAAAGCTCCGTCCCCTCTCGATCTTCGGGTGAAAAGCCATTTGGAGCGTGTGCCTTGCCATTCACCCTCTGCGACTAATTTCTCGGCTCAATCTTTTCCCTCCGCGCTTTAAGAAAAAACCTCTTTTGATCTGGCTCGACTGCGGCCTCGGGGCGCCAGACGAATTGCCCCGGCGAAACGAACGGTTTAGCCCTTTTTTTTGGCTCTGCTTACTTTTCCAGCCGGGGAGTTTATCAACTTTCTAATCGATATTTCTTACCGGACTTTCAGAGGAGTTTAGTGGATCTTTAGAGTCAAACTTTCGGGTTATTACTCGGATTTTTATTCGATGGATAAATTAAAAAGTTTGTTACTTTTTTTAATGACGGTCTCCTCTTGTCAAGAACTTTGAAAATTTTTACTAAGAGTTTTTAATTCTTTTACAAATATTCAGTTTTAAATTAATTCGAAATTAGGTTTCTTTCTACTTTAGCTTAAGTTTGAATATCTTAAACTTTTTTAAGCAAATAGAATAAAAATAGTTTGGAAGCTTTTTACGTGACCTTTTGTAAATTTGTTTTCCAGCGTTTAATCGCCTAATGGAAAAACGATCTTTTATTTGCGTAAAGTATACATTTACTTCGCATTTACATAATATACGATTGCATAAGATTTAATGCATAAAGCGTGTAGAAAACAATGTTTTGTTACATTTTTATTACAGTTTCAAATATGTCAATTTAGATTGTTTTTAGAATTTTAAACTAAAAATATAAATCTTTGCAAAGGTTGAACGTTATAATTAACTAATGACAAAAAGAGAGAGAGAGAGAGACGTAGATAAATGAGTATCTGCAATTTTTAAATAAAGCTTGAAATATTAATTAAACGTTATTATCATTTTTAGTATAATTCAAGCTATTTTAGTATATTGCAATTTTAAAATAAAATTATAGATGGAAAATACTATCTTGTGTACATAAAGGGTAAAATATTAATAAGCTAAATCCCAAGAGAAGCTTTTTCAAGATAAAATTTAATTTGCCAATGGATATCTGATGGGGATTCTAAGATAAAACTCCATAGTAACAAAGCCACGTGACGTTAAAAAAAGCAAACGACACATTGGTCTGATCCTCTAAAAAAAGAGTAAATGCTCGACTTGAAAAAGCGTTCTCCGCAGTCGAAGTAAACGGCGAGATCCCCGAGCACCTTGAAAAGTTAATAGTCGCGCGAGGAGCCGCGTCGCCGCGTGCAGCGGCTTCCAAAAAAGAGAAAGAGGGAGGAGAAAAATCTGAGCGAGCTGCCGGGGGTTGTCCCGCTCGTGCGCATAATGAGGAAATCAGGTCTCGCTCCGGCTGACCAAAATTCATGGGATCGAGGCAGCGGCGGGCTGCCCGTCCGGGGGTTGCGCGGCTCGGCGCGCATGCGCCGCTCGAGCGGTGGCGGCGGCTCTCCCGCGTCCTCCGTATCCAGTAGTCAGGGACAGGCCAGACCAGACGCAATCATTACCCGCGGCATCGCTCAGCTACGCATCGCCCTTTTCCTCAAGTCGCCGTCATTTTGACAGCCAGTGCTCAGCCACAGGTGGCGAGCGTCATGCCAGCAGCCGCACTCGACTGAACCTCACGACCGCCGAGCGAGAGCCAACGCCAGGCTGTCATTCATGAATCTTGGTTATTTTTAACCCTCTCCCATGGAGTAAGGGAGACAGAGCAGCGACAGAAAATATCGAGAGACAAGTTTTCAGAGGGACACTGGACAGAGACTAAATAGACAGAGAGAGAGAGAGAGAAAGATGAGTGTCAAGATGAAGCTGTCGTTCGCGTCGCCCGCGGCGGAGGATCACAACAGGAGCTTCGCGCCCGAAGGGACGCTGGAAGAGCGCAAGGCTGCCTTCAAGCAGGACGAGGAGCTCATGAAGGAGACCACCAAGTTCGTCTCCGAAGTCATTGAGGCGGCCAAGCTCGAAGCCACCAAAAGAGCGGAGAACGTGAGTTTTTCCCGAGTTTTTGGCCTCTACGACCCTCTCACCTCGGATTTCCCAAGTCCCGACTGACAAAGATTAGCCTATTTGTTTCGGCGATTAAGCCACGCTTTCAAGTAACCAAGATAATTTCGAACGACTGACTGACTTTTTATAACTATTGCATGGGAAACCTTAACGCTATAAATATGAATCAAATTTTTTACGAAACAAATGAATTAGATGTCATGCGTTCAAGTCAATAATCTATGTACAAGCATTTTTTACATCTGATATATTAGTGAAATGAAAAAAAATAGCAAAATTAAATTAACCTTGTTTTCTTCTAATAATAATGATATAATTGGAAGTAACCTTAAAAAGAGCAAATAAATCCTTGTCTCGGTTAAAGAAAAGTAGTTGTTCATTATCGTCACAGCTCGCAATTCTGCCCACAGTAGAAATTGTAGATTTCAGCAATAGTTGAAATAACACGACTGATTTTTGTTTCTATTCCAGAACGCGAAGGCTAACGGAGAAGGTAAGCATAAGTTTGTGCCCGGCTGGTCGTAAATATGCAGCTGAACTCGGCGAGCAATAAATTTAGTCGCTTGCGCGCGTGTCTTTGTGTTTAGGTAGCAAATTCAAAGGCGCTCAAACGATAGCAGGCTGGAACAATCGGGCCCGCGGCTTCTGCAACCGCGTTTGGAACGCGGTCTTCCCGTGCTTCAACAACAATGGTAAATCTTAGAGCGAATGCCCTGACGCAGCTTGTTTTTGAGCGTAGAGGGACAATTCATCCACCGCTTCATCATCACTCTCATCATCATCACTCGTCTTATTCAGTAGTAGTTTAGTCTTATTTAGTAGTGGAGACTAACTGCAGCAAACTCATACTGATCCGCCTCACTCTCTCTCTCTCTCTCTCTCTCTCTCTATCTTTCTATCTTTCTATCTCTCTCGTTCTAATAACATTTTTTACTAAATTGTAGAAGCTTAAGTAGTTGCGCTTGCGTGCTTTCAACTTACTACGAGAGGTTCAGAACTCTGGATCAACGATTCCGTTGAAACTTTCACGAAAATATTGAGAATGCCAAAGAGGTCAAAAAACGCCAAATCTTAATGTCAGAACTAGGGACGCGAAGCTTTCATTTTCCTTGTTCAGAATTTAATGTTGAGTATCAAAAATGCAATTCTGGTAAAACGACACTGGAAGCGATTAAAATTTAACTTTTCGAGACCCTCGATTATAACTTTGGCTTTTTTCACATTGATATCTAAAAATGATCCATAGTTCTAAGCCTCTCCTAGTTAGAGTGTCATCATAGTGTTTTATTTTCAAGTATTCGCTCGTGTTCAATTGATCTTCCAAACGAACGTTAAGACTTATTAGTGCTGTGGATATTTTTCTTTACCTGTACAATAAAGGAATCTCGTAACGTTAGTATGAAATGAACACTTCACAGAAATGTTTATGACTTTTCCTAAAACAGTTCTCTCCGCCAATAAATACAAGATATGCAGTGAGAAGACTGCAACTTATATTTTTATTATTTTGACTTTCATCTTGTAGATTATGCATTATCTTTCAGACCTTCAAAACTATTTTTCTTTGTAAGAGTCTTACTTTAAGAATAAGCTTAATTGAAAAAATAAAAAAAATGAAGCTTTATTTTAAAGCAATCTTTTCTGCAGTATTGTTGCTTTGACACTGATTTTAGTTTTGCGGGAGTATATAGTAGTAGCGCATTTTCATCAAGTACAAATCGCAGTAGCAATAAACATAGATCTTATCTACTTTACGCGACAGAAGAGCACACAAAGGCACATATTGTCCCTATTTCTAGTTCCTACATATGAATTTTTATTCCCAGCAAAACTGCAGCCGAGCGTAATGTTCTAATATGCATGTTCCATGAAAAAAAATATATATATATATAGATCGACTAAAGTAAAGGAGTGATATATAGTATAGTAGTAGAGTTAACTGACGAAGTTCCATCGAGGGGTATTTGGATAAGAAGAAGTTACGTAACAAGTTAAAGAGGCAGAAATATGCTTCCTCGAGCTTTCCGGGTCGCAGTTTTTGAATTTTAGGTCAAAATCTGGGCTTAAAAGATCAATAGAGCGGATGCATTGATGCAAAGTAATTGGCTGTCGGGACGAATAGAAAAAGTTGGGGAAATCCGTAAAGAGCAGGCTGGTTCGCCCTCGATGGGACGTCGAGATAGCGGTCGAGCAGAGGTTGACGTGCACTGAGTGTTGTATTTAGTAGCATCAGCGTAGAAAGAAAGCTCTCCCTCGGCTCGCGTAGATTTGGCAAGTTTTGAGCGGAGGGAGCAGCTCCTCGCCGCCGTAGGAAAATCGATAGCTCTACAGAGAAATCTATGTTTCTTCCCTTATAGAATTGCTCGCCTGGGCGCAGCCATTCCGGTATCGCTTCACGAGGCCGTAAGAGATATACTTCCCTCGCAATTAACGCGCAACTACCCCCTGAAACACTGACGACGATGACTCTATCGACCGACCAAAGGAACAAATCCCTTCTCTTTTTTACAGATGCATCTACAAACTACCTTACGTTCTTTCGACTGACAAACTTATTGAATGTACAAATCGTATAAAAGAAAGAAAACCAATTAACCGCTGATCTAACTCCGTAAGCTGTGTGCTCGTTCGGTGTATGTCTAACGCAGCTTCTTCGTTGTAAAAATAGGGGCGAACGCTCTCTTTTAGCCCGGCAGAATCCTTAGCGGCGTGTATTCGGTGTGGAGCTCTGTATAGTGTGTGTACGAAGCGTCGAAATATCGATTATTCGCGGCGAGCTATTATAGGGGCCATACACCTTTCCACGCGCAGGTGTAGCACACGCGACTTGAGAAACGAACCGCTTTGTTGTACATAACTCTCTTTTTTCTCTTTTTTTTCTTTCTTCCGCCGCCGACGGACAGTAGTCCTTTTCGTACCGCCTGACCTCAACCCGATGGCCTGTTTTTCATTTCAACTGATTTCAATTTAGGAAAGAAGACCCTTCCCTCCTGATCTGTATTTGTATGTCGTCGAACGCCTACGTACTTTACAAGAGGATCATGCTTGCAATTCTTATTCAGAAGATTTTTCACTATGTTTTTTATCATTATTGTACAAACTTAAGTTTAAACTTTCGGTTAGACTATTATGATTTTTTCCTATTGAATCTATACGTTAGCGATTCCAAGTTTCGTGGGATCAAAGGAAATAATAATGAAAAGTATATAATTTGAGCGACAATCATCGATAATAAGTACGTAATGTTAATTGAATTAGGTATGAGTATTTTGTTACTTGATGTCGATGACTAATCTATTGCAGATATCAGTAATAAATAATTTCGTATTTTTAATGATTGTTTTCTAGTAGTAGAGCGATATGTGTATAATAAACATGATGATATTTTAAATTGTTGTACAGTGTATAGTTAAATATACTTAAAACAAATAAACTTTGTCTTAAATTTATTAATCTTTATTACTCCTATTAACCTCCCTAAATTCCTCAACGAACTTATCTTAGCAACGAGTCATTTCACCATGGAAACGCAGGTCTGCCTTATTTAACATATTCACTGTAGGGTGTAAGAACCGTTCCAAACTTTAACGAAAATGCCAACTCCTACTGTACTATATTTAGTATTTTATCGGTCACACTCGTAATTACTGGTGGCGCCATGCAGCGAAGGAAAAGATTGTTTGCGGGCGGCGAAGACTCGGACCTTCATAAGTTGAGTGAATTGTTCGCACAAAAAAGAAAAAATAATAAAGAACTGGATAAGGCACTTTGTCAGTTTCCCGTATTCGATTTTCCGCAACAATATTTCGATGCTACTCAAGGCAAATTATCGAGGTATTATTATTATTATTATTATTGTAACAAGTAGGCTTTGTTCACTTACCTGCACAGTAAAATTAATAACCTAATTATTTTATTGTTGAAATGATTTATTTTATACGAATTTAAAAAAGTAAAGCTTGTATATTTCGGGTGATTAATCTTGTAGACTTAGTAAAGTCGAGGTGCAGCAGAGGGAAAAAGAAAGACTATTTCAACTGAATTGCTACACATCTCTGAGGAAGAGAAGAGAAGAATTTCGAGAGAGATTAATCCAAGCAATAGTTAGAAAACAAGATGAGGAGGAGAAAAAAACTTTTGTACACGTAGAAGAGATGCAGCTCTTGAGATATTACAATTTCATATTAGGAGGCATAGGGGATGAGCACATAACAAGTTTGGACTCTGCTAATTTGCGAGTTATTTTATCTTACGTACCGCAACGATGGCGGGATAAGTATCCAAGTGTGACTGAAGCAGTTTTAAACGAAATCAAAGAAAACTATATATTAGGCATTAAAAAGTCAGCAATCGATTTCGTACTTCAAAATATTAAAGAAGATTTTACAGCTCAGGTTGTTCATTATTAGACGCGTAGTAAATTAAATGTTAACCTTTTCCGTTTCCACACAGGTAAACTGAAAAAAGTACGATATTTCATAAATCGCATATTTCGCAGAAACTGCCCGATTCCGATCCAAGTAAAAAGTGCGAGCGAAGACTTAAATTTCAAAAGATACAAAAAAGGATTGAAAGGGATTTGATTTTGTATCATGCTTGCATTCGAAAATCTATGGATCTCTGGCACAGGGAATTTAGGTAATGAAGCCCTTTGAAATTCTATCGACACTTTGAATCTAATCTTTCTAAAACACGATTGTTTCACATTTATTTCAGTTCAATAAGACTAATTGATAAAAAAGCCATTTTAACGTATGATAAAGTCTATGAATTGCAAGAGTTTGACGTACGATTCAATAAAATGGTTAACAGTGCAAGAAATGAACTTGCTGAACGATGGATTGCAAAAATTGTCCATATTTTTCGAACGGTAAGTTAATAAATAAATTGAGCGAATCACAGATGACTATATTGTGAATCTAATTTAGACGAGAAGAAAAGTTCTTGCGCTTATGGATCAAAATGAGTTTGATAGAAAACTGTTTAGAATCCTTAGAATAGCGATGCAAGATCAATTAAGAGAAGTTTGTTTAAAATCAATCAAGGATTACATGGATTGTTTATTGAGTCTGGAGGTAAAAAGTTATTCCCATAAAAAATCTAGTCAACCAAATGTTTTTAGCTTTGTTTTCCATTTTATCTTTCGTAGGGACACTGTCTAACTTTTAACGTGTACGTAGTAGAGAAAAATCAGAAGCTCGCTTTTGAACCAACTTTCAAACACTTCACCGATGTTTTCGTAAAACTTTTAAATGCACTTTTGAGTGCGGTGTCCGAGTATGAGCGCCTCGATTATGAATTCATAGATAGCCAATTTATTAAGGGAGACCGAAATTTAAAGGTAAATACGAAAGTAACTTCAATCTTATTATTTAAATTATTTTAAAAAATAATACTTACTTGCTCCAGCCGAACATAACGGACGATTTCGTAGAATTTAATACTCAACAAATCGTAGATCTGGTTAATAAACACAAATTTGGCCCGGAAAGGAAAATCAAAGAATTTGACAAGCATATCAATTTATTGAACCGCGAAGAATACATTTTCGTGGAAAACTTCGTATGCGCCGATCCTCCTCGTTCTTTTAACGAATACGGGGCACTGATACAAAAATATGACGAGCTTGCGGAGAGTATTTACAAGGAGTTTGATCGCACAACTTTCCTAGATTTCTTTGAAGTTCATAAAAAAGATTTAATCGAACAGCTGATAACTGCTGCCACAGCCTTTAAAAATAAGTTAGTAAATAAGATGGTTAACGACTATCAGCACAAATGTAGAAGGTCGGTTTAATTTTTAAGAATTCTTTTTAAAATTTATGAACTTTCTACATTTCTGAAAATTCGTTTAGCATCATTGAAGACTACCAAAGCATTGCTGACAGAGCACTAAGCGTTCCTCCAAACACGCGGGCATTGATGGCACTGAAAGTGTTCGTGAAGAAAGCTGAAACGGATATGACGGCAGTTTTTGAAAGAAGATTAAACGAGCTTATAAAATACGTTATCTTTCTTTCCGATTACACGCATTTGGGTTCCGTTGAGATAAAAACAAACGCTGCTGCCTTTCAATGGTATCTATTCAAGATTTTAATTAGGCCTTGCAATTCAATTTACAAATCTCTATTGCTCCTTAAAAATTCATTCAGGTACTATCGATTGCCTTCAGTTTTTAATGAACATCGGGAAATAGTCGTCAGTAAACTTGGAGAATACCAACGAGCTCTTACCGTTCGTATAAAAAAATTCCGAGATGATTTAGAAGTGTACGTAAAACAGGCCGACGAAATGCAATGGTGGGGAAACTTTGAGGAAATCTTTCGCTATAAGAAAAAAGCTGACAGGTTAGAAGCTCGATTGATCGCGGCAATGCAAACTATTGACGAATTTAATCTGGAAGAAGAGATGTTTGGATGGGAACTGTCTCAGTACCCTTTAAGAAAGAAGGTATAAAAGTGAATAAAAACTTGATCTGATCTAAATGCCATTAGCAGTCTCGATAAGCGGTCTATTTCCATGCCTTAAGATCGCGGATAGGCTGGCCCCGTACAAAAAATTCTACGACGCGGCCTACGAATTCCTGTCGAGTCACGAAAAGTGGATGACGTCGATGGTAGGCAGCCACGACCCCGAAGTCATGGAGACCGACTCGAGCGCAGCCTTCCGCACCGTCTACAAGCTGGAAAGGTCCTTCCGCGAACCCCTGGTGCGTAAGCTGGCCGAGACTGTCAGGGTGGCCATCGAGCAGTTCAGGGTGCACATGCCGCTCGTCGTGACGCTCGGCAATCCGGGGATGAAGGCTCGCCACTGGCAGCAAATTTCCGAAATCGTGGGATTCCCGATCAAAGTCGACGCCAACATGACGCTCGCCAGGGTTTTTATCTTTAATATTTTTCGTCCTGTTTTCCACGGGACTAGCAAGCTTTAGGGATGACTTCAGGGAAGCTTTTCATTTTTAGGTCATTGATTTTGGGCTCGATGACTACGTGCCTAAATTTGAAAGCATTTCCGAGGCGGCCACGAAGGAGAGTAATTTGGAGAAAGCCCTGCAAAAAATGCACGAGGAGTGGACTGGTATTGCATTCGAAGTTAATCCATATCGCGATACTGGAACGTTCGTTATTGCGAGCGTCGACGACATTCAGTTGCTGCTAGACGATCAAATTACGAAAACGCAAACAATGAAGAATTCCCTTTACATCAAACCGTTTGAAAAGGAAACATTGTAAGTTATTAATCGAGTCTTAGAACTTTCATCTATAGAAGTAACGGATTGTCGAATTAATTATTTTTATGTTAGAGAGTGGGAGGAAACGCTCCATTTACTTCAAGACATTATAGATTACTGGCTAAAAGTGCAAGCTACTTGGATGTATCTTGAACCCATTTTCTCCTCGCCGGATATTCAGCAACAGATGCCTGAAGAGGGCCGTCGATTTAGCGCAGTTGACAAAGTACATCTGTATATCTGAAAATCCATTTTTCACTTTTCTCCTGTGATTTTAACTAATTGTTCTTTCATAAAATAGATTTGGAGAGATATTATGATGCACGTAGACGAGGATCCGCAAGTCATGTCAGTAGTGACAATCGAGAAGATGCTCGACCGCTTGAAGAAGTGTACAAACTTACTTGACCTGATTCAAAAGGGTCTTAACGAATATTTGGAAAAGAAACGACTTTACTTTCCTAGATTTTTCTTCCTATCTAACGACGAGCTGCTAGAAATCTTATCGGAAACTAAAGACCCAACTCGGTAAACTTTCTTATAATTAAACATTCTACTAAGTTCGAATTTAAACGTTATTTATTTTACTCCAGAGTACAGCCCCATCTAAAGAAATGCTTCGAGGGAATAGCAAAATTGAATTTCACCGAAAATCTCGGGGTGACCGCAATGATCTCCTCGGAAGGAGAGATAGTTGCTTTGGAAGATCTGATCGATACTAAAGCTGCCAAGGGCCAGGTAGAAAAGTGGCTCCTAGAATTAGAGATCGATATGAAGAAGAGCGTTCGAGCCATGGTAAGTGAAAATTATATACAAAGAGAAATAAAATAAAAAAGTTTATCGTTTTTATCGCTATTTTTTTGCTGACTATTTGAGGTGATTCGCGCGAAAGACGGTTACCCGACAAAACTGCGCAGGGACTGGGTACTAGACTGGCCAGGACAAACGACTCTGTGCATCTCCCAGCTGTACTGGACGAGCGACATAACGGAGGCGATGGCGTCCGGCGCACCCCGGGGCTTGCACGACTACGTCGACAAGTGCAATTTCGAGCTGGGCGAGATCGTGTTGCTGGTGCGCGGCAAATTATCCGCGCAGAATCGCACTACGCTCGGTAAAAACTTTTTTAATCAGTCCGTCTCGAGGCCTTTTAAAGTGCTATTGTGCTAAAAGCAGTTTTGTTGCCTGCAGAGGCTCTCGTTACTCTCGACGTACACGCCAGAGACGTCTTGGTTCAGTTGGCGCAACAGAATGTGACCAGTGTCACTGACTTTAAGTGGATCAGTCAATTGAGATATTATTGGACGGTATGTTTTATTAAAAAAGAAAAATTCTGCCGGCGTTGAAATAAAAACGAATAATTTGGACAATGTTCTTTTAAGGCTGACAACTTGTTGACGATGATGATAAACGCATACTTAGATTACGGCTACGAATACTTGGGAAACAGCTCGCGTCTAGTGATAACACCGTTGACGGATCGATGCTACCGAACACTTTTCGGAGCTCTGAACTTGCATCTCGGCGGTGCTCCTGAAGGTCCTGCCGGAACCGGAAAAACCGAGACGACGAAAGATTTGGCGAAAGCCGTCGCCAAGCAGTGCGTCGTATTCAACTGCTCCGATGGCATGGATTATATTGCTCTTGGAAAATTCTTTAAAGTAAAATAAATAATATTAATATTTAATATTTGTTTTTAGCATTTTATAAAATAATTTATATAACTTTAAAAGACAAGCGAAATTCCTCTGGTAACTCGATATTGATTTTTTTATTTCTGAGCAATGCTGTAGCTTTGAAAGCCCTTGAATATAGTTAATTTGGCATTTGGCATTGTTATTGCGAAACAGGGCCTGGCATCGGCCGGAGCGTGGGCTTGCTTCGACGAGTTCAATCGTATCGACCTCGAAGTATTGTCGGTCGTAGCGCAACAAATCTTGACTATTCAAAGAGCAATAAACGCCGGACAGACAAGTTTACTGTTCGAAGGAACCGACTTGCATTTAGAACCGACGTGCTCTGTTTTCATTACAATGAATCCAGGCTACGCTGGAAGAAGCGAGTTGCCGGATAATTTGAAGGCATTGTTCCGCTCCGTGGCGATGATGGTACATCCAATAATTACTTATTTCTACAAAGCTCGGCTAATTGATAAACACATTGCATTTCTAATAGGTTCCGGATTATGGTTTAATTGCCGAAAATGTGCTGTATTCTTTTGGATTTTACAGCGCCCGGCCGCTTTCCGTCAAGATTGTTACCACGTATCGGTTGTGCTCGGAACAATTGTCGACCCAGAATCATTACGATTATGGCATGAGGGCTGTGAAGTCCGTTTTGACGGCGGCTGGAAATTTGAAATTGAAATATCCTGATGAGAATGAGGATATTTTGTTGATGAGAAGTATTAAGGACGTTAATCTGCCCAAGTTCTTGAATCCGGATGTTCCTCTCTTTAACGTAATCCATTTGTAATTTCGATGCATCACTTTTTTTAATGGAAGAACGTTATCAATTATTACGATATTTCTAGGGAATAATGTCGGATTTGTTCCCAAGTGTGATTTTGCCAGAGGCAGATTACACAGATTTGAACAAAGCCGTTTTCGAAGCTTGCGAAGCAGCAAACATTCAATGCACACCCCCATTCTTAGTAAAAATTCAACAAATATTTGAAATGATGATTGTTCGTCATGGATTTATGATCGTTGGTCTTCCATTTGGTGGAAAAACGACTGCTTACAAAATGTTGTCAAATGCTCTACTATTGTTAGAAGAACGAGTAAGTAGAAGGCAAAAACATTAATAGAAAAAATCATTACTATTTTAAAGACCATTATTATTTTTAAAATGATGTAATAAAAAAATATTTAATTAGTAACCAAATGATTATTGAGTCGATTTTTAGAAACTGATGAATGAGCATAGAGTGGAAATAACAGTGATCAATCCCAAGTCGATAGCAATAGGACAATTATACGGACAATTCGATCCGTCATCGCACGAATGGCAGGACGGCATTTTAGCTATTAGTTATCGCGCTTTCGCCACGTCGACGAATCAGAATCGAAAGTGGCTAATATTTGACGGGCCGATCGATGCCGTTTGGATTGAAAATATGAATACGGTACTAGATGACAATAAAAAGCTCTGCTTAATGAGTGGAGAAATTATTCAATTAGCTCCAACCACTAATTTGGTTTTCGAAACAATGGATTTGGCGGTCGCTTCTCCCGCGACGGTCTCGCGTTGCGGTAATTAGCAATTCAAACGAAATTTCATCAATAATTCACTTTGTAGAACGTTTAAAAAATCTTTTTAGGTATGATTTACATGGAACCAGACACTTTAGGTTGGGATCCGCTACTAAAATCGTGGCTTGAAACAGTTCCTCCGCTTTTGAGTCCTTGGCTCAAAAATTTCATGTATCAATCTTTATTTTTAAGATTTTGTAAACCCATTTTATTCCTTTTAAGGAGATACGGCGTTACGGTAAAAATTTTTATTTTCCATTAAGATATTTAAAAGTATCAATATCTGTAAATTATTTTTTATTTAGGAAATGTGCCCTATGCCTGACTCTAATCTCATACAATCACTGACTTATTTGATGGATTGTTTTCTTGACGATTATAGAGTAAAAGAAGTCGACCCGGAGAATGAAAGCGCAGCTCGTCCCGAACCTCCAAATGAATTGGATCTTAGAGCCCAAGTTGAAGTAAATAAATTATTTTTTCTTTATTAAATATTGCCAAAAAACTAAAATATTATCATCACTTTTCTATATAGGGTTCATTTTTCTTTTCTTGCATTTGGGCAATGGGAGGTACGTTAGTACCCAGTGACAGGCAAATATTCAGTGTTCTTTTCCGAGGCTTGCTGGAAAAAGAATTCCCCGCTGCACTTTATCCCGTCTTCAATTTTCCAGAACCAATTCGACCACCCATTAAACCTTACATTTTTATTATGCCAAAAGACGGATTAGTCTTTGACTACAAGTTCATCAAAGAGGTTTTTATCTTATAATTAAAATGCAAACTCTTTTATCATAATATTCGAAAATAATCCAAATGACATTGTAGGGCAAAGGAAAATGGAAGCTTTGGTCCGACGAGCTTATCAATGCGCCACCGATTCCTCGAGATATTCCAGTTAATCAAATAATCGTGCCAACGGTAGAAACTATAAGATACACAACTCTCTTCCAACTCTTAGTTCAGCACGATAAGCCGGTTCTTTTCGTCGGACCGACGGGAACAGGGAAATCTGTGTACATAATAGACTTTTTATTGAAGAAGAACAACCTGGAAGTTTACAAGCCACTTTTTATAAACTTTTCTGCACAAACGTCAGCTAATCAAACTATGGACATTATTATGAGCAAATTGGACAAGAGAAGGAAGGGTGTGTATGGTCCGCCAGTTGGAAAACGTTGGGTCATTTTTGTTGATGATGTTTCCATGCCCATGGTGGAAGAATACGGTGCTCAGCCTGCTATCGAGCTTCTAAGGCAGTGGCTTGATCAGGGCCTGTGGTACATTTTTTCGCTTCAGATTTCACACGTTTTAGTTCTTTACGCCATATACTGACACTCTCTTTTTGCTCTCGAATACTTAGGTACGAAAGAAAAGATCAGTCTGCACTGAAATTAATTGAAATGCAATTGATGTGTGCAATGAGTCCACCCGTTAGCGGTGGAAAGGATGTTACACCACGGTTCAAACGACATTTCTTCGTTACAACAATTTCCGAATTTACAGATGACGTAATGGTTGGCATCTTTAGCAAAATGATGCTTTGGCATTTAGACACAAGGTTAATTACTATTTTATCAAAAGTTTATCCTGAAAGCAGTATTATCCATCAACTTTTCATTTCCATTTGCATTTTTCATTCCAGAGGCTTCAGCAAAGAATTTGATCCTTGCATTGATCAAATAGTATTAGCCACTCTAGATATATACAAAACAAGTCTTGAATTCTTATTACCAACGCCAGCGAAATCGCACTACTTATTCAACCTTCGCGACTTCTCTCGAGTGATTCAGGTAAATATTTTTTATCCACTAATAAAATCTAATGCTAAAAGAAGTTAGTCGATGATTGACCCTTTTTAGGGCGTGCTTTTATCCGTTCCGGAAACAATGCCTACCCTCGAGAGCATGAAAAAACTCTGGGTTCACGAAA
>JAWWEM010000010.1:19762920-19774590 GCA_035582935.1 Ormyrus thymus | reverse complement strand
TTTTTAGGGCGTGCTTTTATCCGTTCCGGAAACAATGCCTACCCTCGAGAGCATGAAAAAACTCTGGGTTCACGAAATACTTCGCGTCTTTGGTGATCGATTGATTGAACAGATTGACGTCGAGTGGCTTATTCAGCAAATAAGAGAAACGCTCGTTACAAAAATGCAAATTAGCTTGGACCAATTGTTTGCCGCACTGAGGCTTAAAAAGGAACCAGTGAGTCTATCAAAAGCATAATCATTCATATTTCTAAAATGTAATTAAAGTTTGAATTTTTAAATTTTAAACCGTCTACTTTTTCATTTAATCATAGATCGGAGATACACACTTGAGAAATCTTGTTTACTGCGATTTCGCTGATCCGAAAGCTGATCAACGATTGTACCAGGAAGTTTCCGACCTCGAATTATTGCGCAGCATAGTGGAAAACTATCTAGCGGAGTACAATTCTATGACAAAAAAGCCAATGAATCTGGTACTCTTCCGGTTTGCTATCGAGCATCTTTCGAAAATAGCTCGAATCATAAAGCAGCCGAGAAGTCATGCATTGCTCGTCGGTGTCGGTGGTTCTGGAAGGCAATCGCTCACCAGATTGGCTTCGCACATCAGCGATTACGAGGTGCACCAAGTCGAGATCTCAAAGAATTACGGTCCGTATGAATGGCACGAAGATATAAAAAAAATTTTGCTGAAAACTACAGCCTCTGAACTGCATTCGACCTTCTTGTTCACTGATATGCAGATTAAAGAAGAAAGCTTCCTCGAAGATATTAGCAACATGTTGAATACTGGAGAGGTATATTATATATTAAAAGGATCTAACTTTAGATGGCGAATCATTGAAATAAAATTCTTTTCGCAGGTACCGAATCTATTCAGCAACGAAGAAAAAGCCGAAATTTGCGAGAGAATGCGACAAATAGATCGGCAACGTGACAGATCGATGCAGACCGACGGTAGTCCCGTTGCTCTTTTCAATTTCTTCGTTCAAATAGCTCGAGATCAGCTGCACATCTGCGTCGCGATGTCGCCTATCGGTGACAATTTGCGAAATAGCATAAGAAAGTTTCCGGCGCTCGTCAATTGCTGCACGATCGACTGGATGCAGGTTATTATATCACGATTGACTTTTAAAATATTGATAACTTGATAAAAATGAATTTCAGGCCTGGCCGGAAGACGCGCTTACGGCTGTCGCAGTTAAATTTTTGGGTGATATTGAACTAACAGACCTCGAGCGTAACGCCGCTATCCAAATGTGTCAAGTCTTCCATACTTCGACTTACCACCTTACTTTGGAGTTTCTTGACCGTCTTGGAAGACACACCTATGTCACTCCAACTTCGTATTTAGAACTAATTAGCACGTTTAAAGATTTACTAGCTCAGAAACGAACGTAAGCATTTCAAAATAACGTTAAATCCTCCTTTTTACGCATAGCTTTTTCATTTTTGCAATTTTTCATTTTTAAGCGAAATATTGTTGGCTAAATCTCGATACGAAGGAGGTCTTGGTCGGTTAGACGATACTCAAAAGTCTGTGGAAGATATGCAAATTATGCTTAAGGAATTACAACCCAAGTTAGTCATTGGTGCACAAGAAGTACAAAAAATTGTAGCTCGGGTCGAACTGGAAAGCGTCCAAGTCGCTGAAGTTGAAAAAGTCGTTAAGGTCGACGAAGAGAGTGCAATGGTTAGCAAGAGTACTGAGTACATCCTCATTTAGGAGCTGAAATTGGAATATTTTTTCACGTGCAAGTTTAATTTTAGGAAGTCGCTGCTGAGGCAGCTGGAATAAAAGCCGAGTGCGACGCTAATCTTGCGGAAGCCATGCCGATATTAAACGAAGCTCAGGCAGCTTTAAATACCCTTACGCAGTCTGATATTGCAGTAGTAAAGGCAATGAAAAATCCGCCAGCAGGCGTAAAACTTGTCATGGAGAGCGTTTGCATTCTCAAAGTAAAGCATGTCTATAATATTTAGTATTTTTTAAACAATCATTCGTTAAAAAGTAATTACAAATTGAACCTTACTTCAGGAAATAAAACCGGAAAGGATTCAACAACCAGACGGCAGAATGGCAGAGGACTACTGGAAGGCCTCGCTAAAAGTTCTCAGCGACGTCAGATTCTTAGACAGTCTGATAAACTACGACAAAGATAACATTTCAGAGCCAACGATTGAAAAAATTCGCAAGAACTACCTTACAAACCCGAATTTCGACCCGGAAAAAATCAAGACTGCTTCGACTGCCTGCGAGGGTCTCTGCAGGTGGGTCTACGCAATATCGGAATACGATAAAGTCGCCAAAGTAGTCGCGCCGAAAAAGAAAGCCTTAGCTAAAGCGCAAGCTGTTTACGATTCAGCTATAGTCAAGTTGAATGCTAAACGTGAACAATTGCGTCAAGTACAGGTAAGTTTTCTGCAACATAACAGAAACATTATTAAATTAAACTTTTTTTACTTACAGTAAAAATAACATTTTTTTTAGATGCAATTAGCCAATCTAGAGGATGAATTGAAATCTAGAAAAAACGATTATCAAAAGATGACGGAAAAGGTAGCGGAATGCGAATTGAAATTGAAACGCGCAGAAGAATTGATCGGCGGCCTGGGAGGTGAATACTCGCGTTGGTCTGAATCTGCCAAAGAACTCGGCGAAAGGTAAGTATTTTTAGCCATTTTAAACATCAATTCTAAAATAATTTGCTTCCATATTTCAGATATTTTCGACTGACAGGAGACATAATGATAGCATCAGGAGTAATAGCTTATTTGGGACCATTTACAACACCCTTCAGAGTAAAGCAAGTCGA
The DNA here is from genome assembly GCA_035582935.1 of Ormyrus thymus. Taxonomy (NCBI): domain Eukaryota; kingdom Metazoa; phylum Arthropoda; class Insecta; order Hymenoptera; family Ormyridae; genus Ormyrus; species Ormyrus thymus. The sequence continues at coordinate 19,771,774 of JAWWEM010000010.1, read as the reverse complement.
AGATTGGGTCCAACTTTGCACGAAGCTCAAAGTAGTTTGTACGAAAAATTTCCAACTTCGCGATATTTTGGGAATACCAGTTTTGATAAGAGCTTGGAATATTTTTGGACTTCCGACTGATGCTTTCTCAGTGGACAATGGAATAATTGTCAAGTAAATTATTTAATTGTTTTAAATCTTATCGAAACCTTATGCTCAATGGTTCTTATTCCTGGTAGGAATGCACGACGGTGGCCACTAATGATTGATCCGCAGGGACAAGCAAATAAGTGGGTCAAGAATATGGAAAAAGAACATAATCTGGGTATAATAAAACTCACTCAAAATGATTATCCGCGAGTATTGGAAAACGCAATTCAGTTTGGCATGCCAGTCCTACTTGAAAATATTAATGAAGAATTGGATGCTCTGTTAGAACCCGTACTTCTCAAACAAACTTTTAAACAAGGAGGTGCTTTATGTTTAAAGCTTGGCGATGCTGTTATTGAATACAATCATGATTTTAGGTACTTCTTTTTATAAGAAATTGCCAACTAAAAACTTTACGTTTATCATTTAAAAAAAAAATCATTTTTCAGAATGTATATAACAACGAAACTGAGAAATCCACATTACTTACCGGAAGTTGTTGTAAAAGTAACTCTAATTAATTTCATGATCACGCGCAGTGGTTTGGAAGATCAGCTTTTGGGTATAGTCGTAGCAAAAGAAAGACCAGATTTAGAATCAGAGAAAAATTCGTTAATTATACAAGGAGCTGCTAATAAAAAGTAACTAACTTTTCGTAAATATATAACTAACACTACAAGACAATTGGATTTTTCCTAACTGTATTTAATTTTAGGTTGTTAAAAGAAACAGAAGACAAAATCCTGGCTTTACTTGCTTCAGCCGAAGGAGATTTACTTGAAGACGAAGAAGCTATCGCTGTTTTGAGTTCTTCAAAGAATCTAAGCAATGAAATCCAAGTTAAGCAAGCAGCGGCTGAAATTACAGAAAAAACTATTGACACTACTAGATTAGAATATTCACCTATCGCCGTTTTTAGTGCTATTCTTTTCTTTACTACGAGTAAGAAATTTATTGCTATTAGTCTAGAAAAATTCTTACAATCACTAACCAATATAAATTAATTTACTTTCTAACAGCTGACCTTGCAAATATCGATCCGATGTACCAGTACTCCTTGGTGTGGTTCGTTAACCTCTTTCAATTGGCTATCGACAACACAGAGCCAGTGGAGCAAGTAGAAGCTCGAATAGAGGACCTCAAAAAATATTTCATGCGATCTCTGTATGAAAACATTTGCAGATCATTGTTTGAAAAAGATAAACTACTATTTTCCCTTCTGCTAGTCGTTAATTTATTGCAAAGTGAAAATAAATTATCCAATTCCAAATGGTTGTTTCTATTAACTGGCGGCGTTGCTCTCGCAAATCCTCATAAAAATCCAACTACGTGGTTACCTATTCAAGCTTGGAATACGCTCTGTAGATTAGATGATATTCCAGCTTTTCAGGTTTAATACATTTTTGCTATTATTTAAATAGTAAAAGCATGATTTTTGACGTATTAAATTGCTTTGTATTATTTAGGGAATTCGACAGAATTTTGAAGAGAAACCTGACGAATGGCAGCAAATATATGACTCTAAAGAACCACAGAGACTGAAATTTCCTAGACCGTATTCAATGTTATCTCCGTTTGACAGGATTTTAGTGTTAAGGTGCATTCGACCAGACAGAGTAGTACCGGCTGTGCAGGCTTTTGTAGAATGTAAGGACACGTTTTATCATCCAAAAACAAAAAGCAATAAAAATAGCTAAACACTTTGCTTTCTTTCCACAGCCCAACTTGGTCCTGAATACGTTGAAGCTCCACCGTTTGACTTAGCTGCTCCATTCGCTGATTCGAACTCTTGCATTCCACTGATATTTATATTAACACCAGGTGCCGATCCGATGCAGCTGCTGCTCAAATTTGCAGATGATCAAGGTTTTGGAGCTAAACGATTGTTTTCACTATCACTTGGTCAAGGTAATAATAGTATATTCATTTGTATTATTTGTATCAAAGATATTCTTTTTTGTTTCTACGTGAAATTCAGGCCAAGGTCCAATAGCCGTCGAATTGATTAACGACGGCGTAAGAGACGGTAACTGGGTAGTACTTCAAAATTGTCACTTAGCCAAAAGCTGGATGGGCACTTTAGAAAAGCTTTGCGAGGGTTTACTTCCGGATACAATTCACCCAGATTTCCGACTCTGGCTGACCAGTTATCCGGTCGATCACTTCCCCGTATCGATCCTCCAAACCTCGATCAAAATAACAAACGAACCGCCAAAAGGTCTACGCGCCAATATTATTAAATCATACATGAGCGATCCCATAAGTGATCCAGAGTTCTTCGAAGCTTGCGAGCAGCCCGAGGTCTTTAAAAAGCTTTTGTTCGCTCTGTGCTTCTTCCACGCCAATATTCAAGAAAGACGAAAGTTTGGACCAATTGGTTGGAACAGACCGTACGAGTTTAACGAAACGGATTTGAGGATTAGCGTCCTGCAGCTGCAAACGTTTTTGAATCAGTACCCTGATGTTCAGTACGAGGCGATATTATATCTGACTGGCGAGTGTAATTACGGCGGTAGAGTAACCGACGATTGGGACAGAAGGACTTTGTTGGCTATACTCAAAACATTTTACTGCAGGTAAGTTGTTGGAATAATTTTCCAATGGTTCAACGTTAAAAAGAAACCTTTTTGCTATAGGGAGTTGGTGGAATCAAAAGTGTATTACTTTGATCCAAACAGTGATATTTATTACTGTCCTAATTTTAAAGAATATGAAGCTTTTGTATCATACCTAAGAAAGTTACCCATAAACACAGAACCTAGCGTTTTTGGACTTCACGAGAATGCAGATATTGTTAAGGATAATCAAGAAACAGAACTTCTCTTTTCATCACTGCTACTTACGCAAGTACGTATATTTTACTTTTTTAATTTTATAAATACTTGCAAATTTAAAAAAAATATATGTTTTTGTTGTCACTGTGCGATAGGATCGTCTGGTAAGAATCAATGAATAAATTTAATTTTAATTTTAATTTCTTTTTAAACAAAAAATAATTTTTGTTCATTTATTTATCTGCATCAGGATTTGTGGTTAAAAAAGGTGATGTACTCGTACAATAAAATTATAATTCGCTTTATATCCTTTTACGTATTGTAGGGTATTTTGAACGCACTTTACGTAAATAACATTCTGCATCACTCTGTATAAGCTTTAGGCATCTTTGCATTTAAGTCTCTGTTTTATTTTAAAATAGTGCCATGATCGATTAAAATAAATTTTAATTCTATAGGAAAATGTACGAGGCGATGATGATACAGCTACGGACGATGAAATCGTTTATAAAATTGCCACCGACATTATAGATAGACTACCGGAGAACTTTAACATAATACTTGCAGGTGAAAAGTATCCGACCTCTTATGATCAAAGTATGAATACTGTATTAGTTCAAGAAATGGGTAGATTTAACAAACTCCTATCTGTCGTCAGAACTAGTCTTATAAATGTTTGCAGAGCAATAAAAGGTAAAATAAAATTTAGATAAATGGTTGAAGAAGTAAAAAACTCATAGTAAACAAATAATTTTTAGGAGTTATTGTAATGTCCTTTGAGCTCGATCAAGTATTCGTTGCATTACTTTTGGGGAAAATTCCAGACTTATGGATGCAAAGTTCATATCCTTCTCTTAAACCACTTCCCAGTTATATCGATGATTTTTTAGCCAGATTGGACTTTTTACAGGTGAGATAAATATTTGTTCATAAATTATTGTTTAAAAGACAATATAAATTTATATAAAATGATAAATTTCTAGAAATGGTACGACGATGGTCCTCCATCAACGTTTTGGCTATCGGGATTTTATTTCACCCAAGCTTTTTTGACTGGAATCCAACAAAACTTTGCCAGAAAATACCAAATTCCTATTGATCTCTTAATCTACGATTTTAAAGTGTTGAGAGAAACTGTTATAGAAACTCCTCCAGCCGATGGCGTTGTCGTCTACGGTCTATTTTTAGACGGAGCTCGATTTGACAGGGATCAAATGGTTATCGAAGAAAGCTTCCCTAAAATACTATTTGACGAAGTACCACACGTAAGTCCAATATATTTGTAATTTATAATATTTTCATTCTAAGATTTACGTATTCGATTACATAACAAATATGAATAAAAACATTTTCTAGATTTGGATGATACCTAAGAAAAAGGATAATGTAGTAGAAAAGAATATATACTTGTGTCCTTTGTACAAAACTAGCGAAAGGCGTGGAACTCTTTCAACAACCGGGCATTCTACAAATTTCGTTATTACCGTGAAGCTACCAATTGCGAAACCCTCAGATCATTGGGTAATACGAGGTGTCGCATTACTTTGTCAATTATCATTGTAATTTTATTGGCATTATAAATGTAAATAATAAGTTGAAAGAGTAAATGGAGAACAAGTCAAAATGTCTACTTCATAAACTGCTTTTTTTCATTTCCCTCTCAAACTAGAGTTTTGTAAAAATAATTTTTCTTGAAAAAATAATAATGCGCTTCATAAAATCCACATAAAAAATTTATTTTAGTCAAATCAAGCAATTATATAAAAATATACCTAAAACGTATTTTAAAATAGCTAAATAAAAATCCAACTTGGATTAAAATTGTACCTAATATAAAATTATTACATGATTTTTAGATTAGTTTTGTACAAACTGATTATTAAAATTATGAAACAAGATTATTATCCGTTAGCCTTAAGCGACGTCTACACCAGTTTGATACCGCATTTGTTCGCAAAAAGTGCATAAAATAAACGTAGGTAGGTGTTCCGGCAATTCGACGTCGATAAAGGTACCCGGCGACTACAATTGAACATGACAACATAGATAAAAAGATGGCCACTGGAAATGAAAAAAATAATTTTTGAAATTATCTGAATTAAATTCACGAGATAATTAGTAAGAATTCAAGATTACCTGCATGGGCCAATCTTGATCCGTTTGGCGTATCATCGTCGCAGCCGACAATTATATTATTAGGTCTTTTGTCCTTAATTGCATCAGATGTATTCATTGGTTTACACATAGTTCTTGAAAACCATGCTAAGTCTATGTGACAATCTCCACTCTAAAAATAAATCAGTTTACCATTAGCAAAGACTAAAGTTGAAAATCAGATTTAAGATTCGAGCTTTAAAAAATATACAAAAAATTAAAAAATATATTATGGATTTTGAAGTTCTTTTTACTTACATCTAACAAAATTGGAAATATACTGCTTACTATATTACATTTTATACTCAAAGAAGATCTTGGATTTGACCCTGAAAGTTCAATGAAAATAATTTTAAAGCGAATTAAATATAACTATTTTAAATTTACGTACCATCTGAACATTTTGTTCCATTATAGAATTCAAATTGAATAAGATCATTTGTATAATCAGTTATTATGCTTAAATTTGTGCCGTAAGTTACTTTGTCATCGCAAATGTAAGAACCATTGCAAGTATCATGTCCCCCACAAATATGAATATCGTAGGTTTTATTACTCTTTCTAGATGCCTAATGATAATAAAAAATTAAGTTAAAATAATTGAATAGAAAAATAAATGTCTGTAAATAATAATATTTACTTTAAAAATAGTATTTCCACTTAATGATGATAAATCATAAGCATCACCAATTGCATTAGTAACTGTACAATTATTCCTATTTAACGTTGCGGTAACTTTGCCACAGGCGTATTTCGTTCTCCATTCGAAATAATATGTGCAATTAGTATAATTTTTAAATTCCGGGAAACCCTGAAAAAGAACGAATTTAGAGAAACAATATAAAATAAAGTGCTCGAAAATAAAAGTTTTACTAACGTCTTCGTAATGTCTATCGCATATAAATATAATATGCGTAGATAAGCTTTTATTGGGGTTTTCCTCACAATAAGAACCATCTTCGTATTTTAGCAAAACACGTGCAGGATCCAAATGACGAAGATGAATATCCGGAGCTCCCAAGCTCTGTAAATAATAAGATTCAAAATAAAAATTACGTGCCTACATTAAGTGGAGAGAAAAGCTTGAAAGAGCAAAAAATAAAGCTATTCATCTTACAATTCCCTTCCTCGAGTCGTCATTCTTATTTAAAGAAACCATACAAGCAGCAACTCCACGAGGACACGTGGAATTGTCTTCGTGTATCAGGTGATGGCAAACGTTCAAATGAAACTCGCTCTCGTTAGTTTTAACGACGTAATTATCAAGAACATTAGTCAAGTGTGAAAAATTAACGCCATCAGTGCCGGTTGAGCAGGATATTTCGCAAACTAGATCCGTCATCCAGGTAAGATTCAAATGGCAGCCTTTCTCTTCTATCGTTATTATGTCTTCCGTGCCGCAAACAAACGTTACAGTCGTGTACTTTTTCATACCCTTACCGCAAGTATGGCCGTTGGTGTAGTTTAGATAAAGACCGTTTTCACTCCATGTAAGCTCGCCGTTTGACATTCCGCCTGATATTCCAGTCGAGGAATCACTGTCGGATAGTTTGCAAAGACCTAAAATATCGCCAATAATTAGAATCTAATGCTAAAGGATAATAGCTCCAATAAAAAGAATCGATACTCTTGAAAAATCTGAATTCTGAAATCGCATTCTCTTCATAATTTAATAAATTAAACAGAGTCGATTACCTGATCCTGATTTGCATTTATTATTTCGCAATTCACTGCATACCGAAAATTCATAAGCAGCATCGTTACTTCTGATGTTGAATACTCTATGTGCCAAGACAGTCAAATCGTACTCGAAGTCAGTTATGGGATCTTTCACGGTACAAAATTTACGACTGCGAACACTCTGGGTTTTTAAGCGCTCCTCGCTGCAAGCAGCTCTTGTTTTCCAAATGAACAGATAGTGACATTCGTTTGATCCTCCTATGTATTCAGGTTGAGAATCTGTCTATAAAAAGATAATAGTTTGTTAATTCTTTTAGAAAATGTACATTGGGGCAGGAGTCAGCTTATTTACCGGTGCAAATAGGTCGCAAATGTACGTTATAGAAGATCGCATCACTCCGCTTATACCGTTAGCCTTGCAAATCGTCCCACCAACATATTCAATTGCCAAGAGTCCACCCTGCCTCAGGATTCTCGAACCCTCCAGTTCCCCTATGCTGTAATAGCTGAAAAAGATTTTTGTATATCAATGCATCTGACTTAAGTGGTAAAAATAAATTTGGTATACTTTGTAGTCGACTGGTTAGATTTGTCAATCAAACAAATCGCTGTATCGACATCACAACCGGCGTAGTGCTCCCCGAACATCAGCGAGTGGCAAACGTTTAAAACAGCAGTAACGTTGGGATGTATTTCCACCTCGTAGTTATTCGCGTAATCCGTTAGCGAACTGAGATCGTAGTGTCCAGAATTGTCAGTCAAGCTACATTTCGTCTGTTTCCTCTCGGCGCAAGCGGCCATCGTGTCCACGATTAAATATATGTAGCAGTGATTTTCCGGGTCCTAGAAAAACAAAACATTTAGCTTTTTTGCGGATTTCAAAGCGTTTCATGCATTTTCCTTACAGCGCTCAGATCCCAGTCGATCGATGTTTTATCCCCCATCGTAAAGTCACAGTGCATTTCGAAAATTACTTCGTATCTATGAGTTCCGTTGCACTTATCGCCTAAATAGTTAAAAGTCATTTTTCCCTTCGTAATGTCAACGAAAGGGCGATCTTTGCCTGCGATAACGTAAATATATTTAACTTTTTCAAATAGATGTTTAAATTTGTCAATATTCAATTGTATTGTATAAATAAAATCTAACGTACCGACTCCAATTTCCTGTCCATCTTTGTGTAAACAAATTGAATATCCATCTTCACCATTGCAAGGCTTTACTAACGGTCGACAGAAATGTACCCTTAAGAAGTCCCTTTCGTTTAATCTAATTTTATTGTCGTGTAAATCATTTGATAGTCCAAAAAAGTTAAAAATATACGAATCTTCAGGTGACTTTACTATACAATAATCATTCTAAAAATGTTTAATTAAAAGTTAGAATAAGTATATTTTATTTTAATATAAATCTTACTTGTAAATTTGGAGGCGGCGATACCATTACAGTCAAAACATTTTTAAAAGAAAGTAGAGTTAAAAATAAAATAAATAAGGACTTCATATTAAAATTAAGCACAATTAAAATCAAAATTAAAACACAGCACCTCACGGGTAGAGCGTTCGCAAGGTAATAAGTAGTTCGGTAAACATTCTGTATGTCTTTCAAACGCAGAAAATTTTGGAACAACAACACCCGAATAAATTATGAAATCAAAATATGAAGCACCAATAAGAAGTAAACGTTATTTTCAATTTAGATATTGTATCATTTCTTTTGAATAATTGTAGATTTTTTAAACGACTTTTAATTCATGTAAATAACAATAATTTCAATTACTTGGTTTAATTGACGATCGATAGTAGAAAAAAAACTTTTTTATTAGACGTTACCAAAATTGTTTATATTTTTATTATGCGATTCAAAGATTCAAAATTGGCCAACAATCGAAAAGCAATATAAAGCTGTAAGACATTTGCGATTTTAATAAAAAAAATAATGCAGTATTGCACCTCTCTTGTACAATATAATGTTAAACCCATTACATGTATAATAAAATTTAAAATTAAATTATCCTTCGTTTTTGTATACCATTTTAAATGCCATTGGAAATAGCAATGTGATAGATGTATATATTATTATATAATCAACTTACAAAGACAATTTGTAAATAAACA
>JAWWEM010000010.1:19736640-19759033 GCA_035582935.1 Ormyrus thymus | reverse complement strand
AATAAACATGAATAACTTAACTTTTATAGTAACAACACTTCGTATATATCAAATATGTATTAAAAGTTTCGCCAAAAATTTTGGTACGTAATCGATTATCAAGAAGTGTAACAGATATATTTTTTTAAAAATAAAATTCTTGAATTTAATATTTTCAATTTATTTCTTCATATTTTCAGAAAATTTTAGTTTTAAAAATAACTTATTATTTTTCTCAAAAATTATATTTAGAAACGTTGTATTTACATCTGAATCAAAAATATATCGTTACATACGTTTTTCATTTAATCTATGACAGAAACCTACGAAATTTACGTACAAATATCAATGATTGCGCGTTTATTTTTTGTATGTACGTATTGCGCATGTGGCATAATAGCGGTTGTGGTGGGAGTTTAAATAATAATAAAAGTTTTATTCATCACTATAAATCATTTTTATATTTTTGAGTACTACTTTTAATAAATCTATAATTGTGCCACATCACAAATAGAGAAGATTAATAACTAATCCTCATAATAATTGTTTAAGATTTATCATTTTATACTTTGTAAATGTTAATTCTGGTAAGATTTATTGACTTAAATTCAATTCAGAACTTGCTTAAAATTTAAAGGTGCTAATTAATTTTATTTATAGATCACTATAATTCATGTCGTTTCAAATTTTTGGAGTACACTTAAAAAATCTATAATACCAATAATATATCTTCTATTTTTTCTCAGCCAAAATATAGAAAAAAATGAAGCATTGTTTCTAAAAGCATGTACTGTCGTTACAGTACTTGTATACGTATATGTGCAATAAGCGGCAATAAGTAACTCGTCGAATCCGTGTGTGCAGCGAGCGCGGCGAACCTCGTACGTCCCTGAGCTAGCAGCGCGAGACATCTTTCGCGTGCACGCCGCACGGCGCAGACGCGAGCTCCCCATCGTCGTTCCATAATTCAAAGATGGCCGCTGTTCTACTGCTAGATTACTGTGTCACGTCAACCCCTTGGCGATCTTGAGAAGGAAACGATCGACTCGGCTCAGCGATCAACTGGACAGGGTCTTCGAGCTCGAGGCCGTTTTGGGGAGAAGAGAGGCTGCAGGCCGCAGCCACTTGTCGAACGCACCTCTAACATGCTTTAATCGCCGCCTGGAGCCTTACCATGAATTGTCATCAGATACTCAGCGGAGCTTGCAATGCGGGCGACCGCTGCTACGCCGTCGGCTCAGTCGAGGGCATATCCTTTACCGTGAGTCTTGAGCTCTGCCTGTCATTGCCTATTCCCTCTTGAATTATTACCCATTGACATCCACAATTACTACTTCGTGTGAGTTAGAGAGAGAGAGAGAGCTTTTCCTTTGGGGAAAAAATAGTCGATATCGCGCGCGCGAAGTGCAGTACGCGCGCGACGCAAGGAGTGAGAGAGAGACAGAAGGGCCTGCCTTGCACATTGCACTCTGCGACTGTCAGCTGATTGAATGCGATTTTTTCCTTTTTGCCTACGTCGAGGCGGGATTGCTTTCTGACCCTGAGCTAATGAGTATGTCGTTTTCTATTTGGTTTCAAGGCCTATGCTGCTGGATGCAACATTGTCATTCTTGCCAGCAACTTCGAAAGGGTGCAGATCATCCCTGGAGCGGTGCACAATTACATAAGGATCAGCTGCCTGGATTGTAGCACCGACACTGGCAAAATTGCTGCTGCATACGAGAATCAAGTCTGCATTTTCGAGCCAACGCCACTTATTCATAGCAATTGCTCTCATGTAAACTCTTGTTTCTTAACATTAAGAAAGTATTATTTGGTTGTTTGCTAATTGATGAATTGATTTATAGCAATTAGAGTACCGCTGGGTTCAAACTGGTAACTTGCAGACTGAATCTAACATTAGCTCATTATCATGGAATTTAGAGGGAACTCGCCTATTGACAGGAGGCGAACTTTTACAGCTATGGCACCAGAATATCATGCCTTTTCAAGAAGAACATAGTAAGTCTTTTTTTATTTAATATTATTAAATCAAACAACATTATTATACATCTATACTAAAGATTCAGATATACTGATTTTCTTTGCACATACAACTTATTGTTCAATATCTCAGTAGTATTTTATAATATTATCTATAGCAGCAAAGCAGAAAGCAATACCCGGCGAAGAGCCTTCAAATGCTACTGGGGAACAAACTGTGTCAGGGCACACTTCACAAGATCGTGAGTTCATTCGTTATAATGAATGAACCTTCTTTTTTTGACGTATACTTAAAGCACGTTTTACTATATTTATTTTTTATAGCAGCTGCCTGTTTTTAAAATTTTATCATGAATTGATATTATTTACATCATCATCACCATCATCATCATCATCATCATCATCATCAACAACAATATTATCAAATCTTCTAATAATTCATACCTAATTGCGTCTGAGCATGTTATGAATATTGACACTGATTTTATCAATTTTTTTAAGCTTACAGGGCTGTGTAATTGCTTTAATTTAATTGAATTTTATTTAATTAATTTTCATTTACTTAATAAGCTTTGCAGATGGTTCCATAAAATTTTTGTGATTTATTTCACAAACTAGCAATACTATTTTTATTTTATAATATAATCTTTCTTTTGATTTATGTTTAATTTATAAAGATGCTAATAAATCTGCACTTTATAGCTGGAACAGTAACATTTTCCATTGGAGGAGAAGCTGAAAGTCCACAGCCTTCAGAATCAAATTTGGCTAATGAATCAGGAGGATGGACTTGCGTATGGAAATGTCGCACTGCCACACCAGTACATTTAATGAGCTTCAGTCCGGATGGCACTCTATTTGCAACCACAGGAATGAATGACAGATTAGTTAAAATTTGGTTTGAAAATAAAACTTGTAAGTTACAGAAAACATTATTGTTATATTTGAGCACTTTAATATCCATAATTATATGTATTTTGTGCTTTTTAATAGTATTCCCTACAAAAAGTATTGACCATTCAACCTTCAGTCAACCAGTTGCAAGTGATAGTTTTAGTTTTGTCTATGTTGCACATCCAAGGGCTGTAACTCATATTTCATGGCGAAAAACTAGTAAATATATGCCAAAGTAAGAAAAATTATTAAAATTTTAACAGTAACAATACTTTTACACTTTATAAAATAATTATTTTCATCATTAGGGGTTCAGTATCAAACATGTTGGTAACTTCGTGTCGAGACAATATTTGTCGCGTTTGGACAGAGACCATTCCACCAGATATTGAAGGCTTAGCGAATATGAGTCAATTTGAAGGATCTGATAGACATGGCCATCATGGAAAACATCGACATCACAGCATGCACAAACATCGTTTTATGCAACGTTTGAAGCACATGAAGTAAACTTTTTTTCTGATTTATTGTCTACTAAAAGCTTAATAATTAAAAATATTTAATTTCAATATTGATTTTTTCAGAACTTGTTTCCATATACGCCGACATGCAAAACAGCAACAACATCAAGCAGGTCATACGGCGCCTACTTTACCCACGTTACCATCGACATATTCAGTTCATGATTTTCATAATAATTACCAAAGTACCGGGCATTACCCTGGGATGCATTTTCATTTAGCAGCAAGTATTAATGCAGAAACTGGTAAGAATAAATTTATATCATTATTTTTAATTTTTATTACCTTCAAATAATTTAATTAAGTTTATTAATCTTGTAGATATTCCATTAGTCCCAAGTTTAATCACTGATGATCCAGATAGAGAACCAAATTTTATTTTGCATTGGTTGAACAATAAGGAAATGGAATTTACTATGCAGGCTGAAAATATTTTACAGGTAAAAATTTAATTACATTAGAATGTTTACATTGTGAAAAACTAACAGATTTAATAATATTAATATTCATAATGTTCTAGGAACTTACTCGAAAAGTAGTAGAAAAAGAAGAAGGCATGCATAATCATCCAGAAACGGATCATGTTGATCATGATTCAGAAGATGAGCACACGCCAAGTACGTTTTAATTATATTCATAAACTTTACTGTATTGCCTAATTTGCTTTAAAAAGTGTTTTACACATTGTTTACATTCATGTTTCATAATTGCGATTATTCGTTAAACAGTCTTATAATTTTCGTAAAATTCAAACATTTAAGTTTATCACAATTTCATAATGATCATAACCGTTATTATAATAAATGTGTCATATTGGGTATTTGTTATATAAAATATTCATATGAAAAATCAATTTGTCAAAATTCATTCTGGAATTGGTTGCACGAAATTTACGTGAAGATGCTTTCATTGCACGTTGCATGTTGCATGTTGCATGTGGGGTTGAAAATATTACTCAGGCAGCATCTTATCGTGTTATGGTATGGTGCGACCAACAGAAAAAGGAACCAGACATTCAGCCACTCAGAAAGCAAATATCGGTGGTCGAACGACAAGTCAGGAGGAGCACAGTAGCGATGAACATCATACGGCACATACAACTTCGTCTCATCATAGCCTTCCTCATAGTATCCATTCTCACCAAAGTCTTAGGTAAATATATTCTGGAAGTTTTGATTTCTTTTCTTTAGATTTTGGTTTTTTCTTTGTTTTAATTATTTATTTTTAATTACTTTTGGCTAGTTTTGGTGATTTAATTTCATTTTTTTAAAGAGTGTACTACTAAGAAAATGTCTCGTATTTTCAAATAAATTAAGATTTATAGGCTTTCTAATTAAATTTATTAATATCTAAATGTAAAAAATTGATTACTTTTTACATTAACTTTAATTTTTTAAAAGCAAGAGATTCAGCTTTATCACATTTTATAAAGAAAGAGTAATAATTCAGATTATGAGAAACTAAAAATAAATGTTTTTGCAGTAACACAACTTCAATAAATTCTATAGCAACGGATGCAACAACAACTAATCAAGTGCCAGATTCTTTAGACACGAAAATAGAAACACTTCTCCGCGACTGGCACCACAATCCTGATCTTCTATTCTCTATTCATCCAATAGACGGAAGTTTTTTGATATGGCATATCGAATGGTTAGACGAATACCACCCGGGTTCATTTCGTCAAGCTCAAATCTCCTTCTCCACGCGAATTCCAAATGCGTTTCCTTTAGGCGACGCTTCTACTATGAGTCACAATGTGTCTATGTATTCACATAACACTGGCGGTCCCCTACTTAATATCCGCGAAGTCGCCAAGTCTTCCTCGGTTAGTAAGCCCTCGGAAGCGGCAGATTCGACGACACCTCTACCGAGCTTGATCGAGCAGGATGAGGATCAGTCGACGTTAACGTCGAGGGCTGGCCAAGAACTGTTAAAAAGTGTTCAGAACGGAGGCGAGCAGCACCTTACTAGCACTACTGCGCCGAACGGACCGACCACTGAGGCCCAAAAGCATGCGAATGAGAATGTTAATGATATGCTGGCACATCCCAGTCCTATGGTTTCAATGGTTTCCAAACATGCTAATGGCACTTTGAATCTCTGGCAGTTGACATTTGCCGATAAAACAAAGTTTTCACAGGTAAAAGTATAAACCTCGGTGTTTGTACAGATTAATTAAAAGAGAGTGCAATTGAATTGCTGACATTGATTTTCTTTTTTTAGGTTTTGAGTATAGGACACGCATGTAGAGCATCTGGCCACCGTTTTCGCGTCAACGATATCACTTGCCATCCAGTGTTACCACTACTGCTCACAACTTCTCATCACAATATTCCAGACTTTTCTCCTCAATCTGTTAGCAAAATAGGGGACGATTCGAATGGAGTGAAGTCTGAGCATACAGAGCACAAAGACGTGATGTCACCAACAGGTTTCTGTAGTGAGCTTATCCTCTGGCGAGTAGACGCTGTGGGTCCTCTTTCTAAGAGCGGAGGAGTGTCAGAATTAGCTCGTATCAATTCCCCAGAGATATCGGCCTTTAGTAACGTTGCGTGGATTCCGACACTCTTACCAAGTACAACCCTCGGTAATCTGTCCAATTCGCCAAGTGCCTGCTTTGTCGCAAGCGACGGCGAGTGCTTGAGAGTTTATCAAGCTGTCATAGATGCTAGGACCTTGCTGGCCGAGGTCTCTATAAGTGAAAGGCGGAGTAGAATAATGGACTCGATGGCAAGTTTATCCAGTGATATATCTTCGGATGATGGGGTTCGACATTCCATTCATGATAGGATAAAAATTGTGTCGCAGCAGTCTACTGCAAGGCCTGGATGCGTTATTCAGCTGGATGCTATAGCTGATGCAATTCATGATTGGCAAAATACGCAATTTTTACATGTATTTCAGGAGCAATTGATAACGGGGGAAAGAAACGATGAAAAACAAGCTGGAGTTGATACTTCGCTTAACGATCTAGGTAATTGAAATATTTTTTTTCTATCTGAACTTATTGAGTAAAAAATTTGTATCTCCAAATTTTTTCTTTTAGGTTTAATGGAATCGACTCTCGATGCGATGGTAGATTTGCAGCAGTCTTCGATTTTCGAAGAACCTTTTTACATTGTAGTCCTCGAAAGGACGCAAAAGGGAACAACTGTGCACATGTGGCGATTAGTGATAGCATCTCAACCAGAAACAACCGGATTGAGTGGTTCGATGATGTATGTACCTGACTCGCAACTTGTGCAGGATGAAGATGAAGAGGGAACACCAGGTCGTTTTAGTCACGCTGACGGTGGACGCAGATCGCGTAGACCCAGTCAAACTGGAAATCGCAGTCGACGCAGTAGTCAAGCTGACTATCAAGAAAATTTCCATCATAGACGTCACCACAATAGTCACGTGCTTATTACAACAACTAAAGTTTGCACACAAGATTTGCCAATTCCTGACGGAGTAGAGGTGGTTCACGCTGCTCCTGCTGCTGGACACCTTAGTAGTTCGTCCATCTACCCTGCTTGTTTCGCACCTTACATCATTGTTACTGCCTGTAGTGACAGTACTGTACGCTTTTGGAATTGCAAGGTTAATATTATATATAATTATTTCTTAAAGTTTGGTTTCATAATTAATTTTCTGAAATTTTCTTATAATTATTCTGTGATAACAGGTGAATAAAACCAGTGAAGAAGTTAATGCACCACTTCATTACGAATGGTGTGAATGGGAGATGATTAGAAAAGATAAGGAGTCGACGATTGATATAACAGGTCAACCTTTAAATATCAGTGCTGCATACAGTGGCCGTATTGCTTGCGCTTACAAATACGGCAAGTCATTTACTAGACCCACTAAGGCTGATCCAGATTCGCGCTACGTCAATCTCTGTGTAGCTATTTACGAATGTGAAAGTACTGGCGGAAGCGAATGGATCCTCGAAGATACGATACACTTGAAGAATATACACTTGCCAAGAATACAAGTTGATCAACATTTAGATTTAAGCTACCTGTATGATAGTAGATATTTACAGAAAAAGCAGAGGCTCACGCAGGTTTTGCAAACTTTAAGTCATGAAGATGTCAGATCTCCAAGAAATGGGGAGAATGGAGGTGATAGTGCAAAAGCTGGTTTGCTGGCTGTACCGTCATTTAGTACTTTGCAGTCATTAAGAAAGTCTATAATTGAAAATGGCAACACGTGTCCCTTAACGCAAAAGCATTTAGTGCAACTTGATTGGGTTTCGAAAGAAGATGGCTCTCATATACTCACAGTTGGTGTTGGTTCGAAAATTATGCTTTTTACTCCAGTATGCTCTGATCTCGCACAAGCTAACATGAAGGCAATGAAGGAATCGCAAAGTAGTAATAGACCTATCTTGAGAAAGACTTCATCATTAGCACAGCCTCAATTTGTTGATGAAATTCGCTGGATGAAACTAAGGAAGATTGAGCTCACAACAGCTGATGGTCTACCACCCTTGCCAATGCAGATTTCTTGGGTAACTTATTTACATTCATTGCATAAGTTAATTTATGTTTTAAAAATTTAATAAAATATTTTTTAAATTTAGGTAAGAGATGGAATTTTAGTCGTCGGTATGGACTCGGAAATGCATGTCTACTCCCAATGGAAACCAAGCCCTAAGAGTGACTGTTTCCATTCGAACCTTCAGCAACAAGAATCGGATGAATTCCAAGCAAGCAGAAACTTAAGAGACGAAGATTTACGTACTTTAGCACATGAGACTTCTCAAAGAAGATTGGCAAACGTATCATCAATGCCTCACTTGTCTCGTGTTAGTAGTATAAATCTGACAATGTTGGATGCAAAGAAGAAACGTGGTATGCAGAGTGAAAATGTTAGCTTAGATTACATGCCTGATTATGGATTGTTCGAAGCATCGAGAATAGCATGTCCTGTTCTTCCACAATACCATCCCAAGCAACTCATGGAGTTACTTAATTCCGGCAAAATTCGTTGGGTTAAAGCAATTTTGGCACATCTCGTACGGTGCATCACCAGTTCTTGTCCTATAAGAGCAGAAGATGAAAATTTGATGAAGCCTAAAGGTGGTGGCTGGTCTAGATCGAGAACTATGTCCGTGAGTTATGTTGGTACAACTTCGCCTCTTGAACCTAGAGGATCAAGTACTCAAATCCCAGAGGAATTGACTCTAGATTATGCGGAGATAACATCAATCTCACCTCTACCTCTTTGGACTCTGCTTATTGCTGACAAGGAAACAAATGCCACTCAGCAAAATGAGGATAAGCAAGATTACAATAAATTGTTTGATGGTAATGTTGATGAAGGTGATTCTCTCGATGATATGCTTGACGAAGATTATGAGAGATCAAGGCAGAAGGATAGACGCTCATCGGTACCTGAACGCCAAGGCATATCGCACTTTGGGCCGCGGCAGGGTCGGGTTCTATCGCGACTTCTTACCCACAGTCACTTACCTGGGCTTTCCAGTTTAGACCAGATGCACTTGCTAGCTTTAGCTGACACTGTTTCTACTTGCAATGTAGATTTCGCCGAGCGATTTGCTATTGATGCTCAGAAGAGCGCGATTGCAAAGGAAAATCTCACTGGAATTCCCGAGGGTGAGGCCGTCTCCATGGACTCGCTCGATGACTGCGGTTTGAGGTTCCTTCTAGCTATGAAGCACTATAACTACCTGATTCGATGTCTTCCCTTGGCGCAACGTGCACAATTTCAAAAACAGGGTGTGTCTACAAACAACCTCGTTTGGGCTTTTCATTCGGAATCTGAGGAAGAGCTGCTGGGTCTGATACCGTCATATGCTAAATCCCAACCGAAGTGGTCAGTGCTCAAGGAACTTGGCGTAGGCTGGTGGATTACGAGCATGGCTGCTCTTAAGCGATGCGTGGAAAAAATTGCTAAATCGGCATTTCAGCAGCACCAAGATCCTCTTGATGCAGCCATCTACTATTTAGCAATGAAGAAAAAGAACTTGCTTTGGGGATTGTTCAGAAACAAGAGGGACGAGAGAATGAGTACATTCTTTTCAAACAACTTTACTGAAGACAGGTGGAGAAAGGCTGCATTGAAGAACGCTTTTGCTTTGCTTGGCAAGCAGCGCTTCGAGCATGCAGCGGCGTTCTTCTTACTTGCAGGAGCATTGAGAGATGCTATAGATGTTTGCTTAAACAAGCTTAATGATATTCAATTAGCAATGACAATTGCAAGACTATATGAAGATGATATGACTTCGATCAATTTCAAAAGGTTGATGTATGAGGAAATTTTGGGATGTGACAAAGATGGAAACAATCAGGATATTAACAAAGCACATCCCGATCCTTTCCTTCGTAGTATGGCTCTATGGATTCTTAAAGATTATTCAGGTTCTTTGAATACATTATTATTGACTAACGTTGGAACATTGCATCCACAGTATAATGATGAGTCTGATAAACCAGAAGGTTCTACAGGTAAAATAAATTTATACAATAAAAAGTTATTATATAATTTAATACATTAATTTAATAATACATTTTTGTTTCAGCTAATCCTAACGTTTTTAACTTTTATGTTTATCTACGTACTCACCCACTTCTTATAAGACAATATATTGCTTCTACTGCTCAAGACAAGAAGAAGGGTCATTCTGTTGTTATTTCTGGTTTCAGCTACGGTACAGAAACAAAAACTCAACAAGATAAACAGCTTACGCTAGAAGATACTATAACTCCTTTGGAAAGACAGCTTTATTTCACAACAGCTCATGCACATTTCAAAGCTGGCTGCCCGGCGCTCGCTTTGGAAGTTTTATCTAAATTACCAAGTAAAGTTATGGATACAAATAATGAAGATTCTCCCAGTATGTATTATTTTCTTTTAGTTCAGTAGTATTATTTTACATCATTTTTTCTAATTCTTATAATTTACAGGTCTTTTAAATAGTCCAAGTAAGACTAGAGCACAAAATATTGAAATAGATACAGGTATAATAAGTTGGGAAGACAATATTAAAAGTTCCGCTCAAGATTCAGCTTCTGCACTGGACTGGTCGCAGCCTGTAGTTAAGGAATCTGACGAATTAGTATTAAACTGGGATGACGATCCAGCAGACGCAGAAGATGACGAGAGCCCTCCTATGAGCATGAAATTAGATAAGAAGAAAGAAAGTATAGATATAGACAAAGAAGGTAAATATTATTTTTACAATTTTTGTATGAATTTCTAAAATGTTGATGTTTAATGTGTATCTTGATATTAATCAATAGTACCAGAAGATCTAGAAAAGACAAACGGTCAATTAGATATAATGGCTCAGCAGCTTAAATTCGTGGCGTGCCTAAAAATATTAATGGAGGAATTATCTACATTAGCTACTGGTTTTGAAGTTGATGGAGGACAACTCCGGTATCAATTATACGTCTGGCTCGAAAGAGAAGTTGACGCTCTCCGACAATTATGCAATTATAGTGCCAATACTGACGGAGATGTTATCAACGCATCCGAATGTAAGAGATAAAAATTGATAATTTATTAGTTTCATTTCGAAATAGTTTACTAATTAATTAAAATTCTTTTATTTAGATGACAGTGGTATGATTGACGAAGCACCACCATCATACAGACCAGGTGAACAACCAACCCTCCACGAAATTTTAGTTGCAGAAAAGTTGGACTTCGAAGCGAAAGTTCAAAGAGCAGCCAAAAGAAAGAAGTGGCTAAAAGCTAACGAGACATTATTAAGAACGTTGTTATCTTACTGTTCTCTTCACGGAGCTTCAGGAGGTGGCCTAGCGTCTGTGAGAATGGAATTGGTATTACTTTTGCAAGAGTTGCAGCAAGAAAAAACGCAGCAACAATTGTTAAGTCCACTTCCTTTCCCTACAACATTGCCATTGCTAAGTGCAAGCGTTGCGTGCAATAAAACAGTAGTAGCTGATCCAGTTCGTCACTTGCAATCCCTTGAGCACGATATGCTGCAAACTATAGTGGAATTAAGAAATCCACCAATGCCACATAAAAATACGCATTACTGTGAAGTTTTTATTTTACGGGATTTGGCCATTGCTCTTAGTGCGTGCATCTATCAGTCTCTTTGTGACTCTGACACATTCGTTAACAAACATCAACAATCAGACAGGTACTATTTGCTTATGTAATTTTTATCATACTTTCATATTATTACTTTAATTTTATTTTAAATTTTTATTAAACCCTAAAATTATATATTGTATGTAATCCAACATGATATTTTACAGTTTCCCTGCAGTTTCTGAAGTTGAAGCTTTCTCAGGAGGTCATCTAGTTGCATCGAGCAGGTCTCAAAGACGATATTCTACAGATGACAGTGTTTGCATAACAACTTCACCTAGTAAATGGCCAGGTGTAACAAGTTTGCGAGCATTGTTAGCTCGTGAAAAAGATGAAGATACGCCGAAACTAAATATTCTCTTATGCGAAGCTTTCGTTGCAAGTTATATGAGTTTATTTGTTTATGCTTTATCAAGCTGTGATAGTCACATCCTGTATAGACTTGTTGGACATCATTTTGACAATAATACATGGGCATGTCTTTTTGGCGGTGGCGTAAAGAAACTTTTAAGAGTCGCTAGTACTAGTGGACAGGTACGTTAAATATAAAAATTAATCAATAATTTTAGATATCTTCTAAATATGTCTAGGTAAGTAGTGAAGTCCTATACTGTTATTCCTGTATATGATGTATTTTCTTTAAACAGAGCGGTGGATCAATGAGCATTGAACGCTCCGACAGCATAACTAACGAAACTCCAACTACTACTAGTGGAGTGTGGAATACGATGACCTCGTTAACTAAACAACGAGTTAAATTAAATATGAAGCTATTAGGACAATTTACAGGCCAACAACCAAATATGAAAGAGGATAAACCTACGTATAGAGAACAATTTGTTTCTCCCCAAATGAGCATGATTTCATATTTTCTTATGAAGGTAATAAAAAATGAAATTTCAATATATCAGATTTTTTTATAATGACAATTTTTGTAATCTCAGCCGCGAATGGAGGGTGAAATGGCGACAGAAATTGACTACGACTCTTCAGACTCAGCAGTTTCAGACCTTGATTCTTCTGAAGACGAAGACGATGTATTTGATACGAATACGAAGCCAAAGAGTAAACCAAAGGATAATACTGAACATACAAATCCAAATTCATATAGCTGGTGCGTAATGAGATTAGCAATAGTCAAAATTTTACAACAGCAGTTGCAAGATTTCTTGAATGTAGCTGGAATAGAAATGCAAGGTAGTATTCTATTATTCTAGTATTCTATTATATAAGTAGATTTCTATTATTCTTTTGTATAAATTATTGATAAAAAATATATTTTTTTTTGTTAAAAATAGTAAATTGATTATATAATAAGATAATAACTGCATTTCTTTTAGAACTACCTGTTAGTAGTCCTTTAATCCACGGCACATTAGGGATTGTGGTACAATGGCAAGAAAGCTTGCGCGAAGAGTTAGAGTTGAAAGGACCACCACCTGTTAATTATATACCAGGCTGTGCTCCAGATCCTCTTCCGACTCCAGGAAAGCCGGCAATTCACAAGTATCGTTCGTTACTTGAAAAAGGCAATACTCCATTTAAGTAAGTCAATATGTTATTTTTGGCAGACTATTTTTCCTATGTTCTAGAAAATGATTAACTATTACATTCATTTTCAGTACTCGAATGGCCTCTGCAGCACCTGCAAATAGACTGTGGTGTTATTTAGTGAGACAAGAGTCTGTTCAAGACATTTTTATACGAGCAGTATTTGGAAAGCGAAGGTCTCTTTCGTCGATATTAGATACTAATAATGGAGGTGACAACGCTACTCGCGGAGCAAGTTCTGGCGAAGACAAGGGAAGTGACAGCGGTACAACAAGTCTTCCAGAACCTGTTAGAATCATCCATAAGGAACAAGATAGTATTAGTGCCTTCTGCCTTAATCAAGTAAGCTAAAATAATTCATAAATTTTTGATAATATACTAAAAATATTCCTTTTTATATTTTAGGTAAATTCGGGATTAATGGCTTTGGCAACACCCCGAGAAGTGCAGGAAATGGATATATCGTTACTTTTAGAATTACCTTCGTGGCTGGAAGATGAATGTGAATTCGACATTATTAATTTAAATAAACAACCAGATCCAGAACCTGTGCAACCTACCAGTTTTCTAGTCATACAGGTATTATTTCAAACTAAATATGCTGTACAAATAATAATATTTTATAACTTAAAATATTAACTTAAACAATATTTTTTAAGACGGCAGCAGATAGACCTTTACTTGCTCAAAGCCCTCAACAAAGTAATCCTCAACCACAGTCGGGCATAGCCGGCCAAAGTGGACGCGGAGCTAGTGTGGTGAGTCTCTTGCAATTACTTAATTTTCTAGAATACGTAAGAATAATTGATAGTTTTAATAAATGTGTAAAGCCATTCAAATTTCTCACCTAGAAAATATTTGCAGTGTACAATTAATCCTTTCTTCAAACACACTTGTTCCTCATTTTTCTATAACTTATTTATAAGAAATATTTCATTTCATTATTTGTCGTTTAAGAGGATTAATCTTACTGTCTCGATAACTTCTGTAAATATAGCTTTAACATATCATTGAATTAACACATATCATTTCATTAATAACCGATTTTCATATTCAATTTTACTATTTTTAATACTTTATCGTAAGTATTGATTCATTATTGAATATTTTTAAAAAACGCCTTTAAGATTAAAATAAGTTTTGTTTACTTTTTTTTATTTTCTAACATGTGATATAATTAAGATGCACTCAAGAGTGAAATTATTTGTTAATCTATCATTATTCCAGCACTTCTACACACGATTAATATCCATGCAAACACATACATTAATGATCTTCTCGACTTAAAACTGTACCCTTAACAAATAATTAAAAAAAAAAAAAAAAACCGAAAAGCACCATGAAAGTGATCCCGCTTTCTCGAGATATACCGGTAATGACAGAGCAAAGTGCCAAAAGACCGTTTGGGTGTTGCATGATGAACGAGTGCTGAGATGTGTGCATTGTGCCTCGACGAACCGAGGCATGGCTTTATCGAAATGACTTGTTATGAACTAACGCGGATAGCTTAAATCAAATCAAATCAAATCAAAAGTCCAGAAGATTCTCTATCGCACTGCTAAACCGCACAGCTTCTTTAACTAATATTAACAGAGAGAATTAATATTGTAATTTAAATATAAGATACAGCGGCTATACTAACCCAGTGAGCCTGAGACTATCGCTAAGACTAGAGATTAAGAGAGTAAAATTTTGTCGAATAAGAAACAAGTCATAGTTCGATAGCCATGAGTGTGGCGCATTGGGTTAGGGTAGCACAAGTGGTGACGGAGACAAATGTTGCTTGTTTAATGCTTGCCAAACGAAACATCTAACTCGGTCTGCGTCACTGACCTGGCGGCTCACTTGCTCGATCTCAGATGAAGGGGATGCCCGCTTTTCCTGGCTCCCACGACCTGCGCTTCTGTCAGTTTGTTGCTGATAGGAGCAAACACTTATTGAAGCCGGTGAGACTAACATCTAACATGAAACCCTAGCTGTTCCTAGTGCCAATATGCCATGTTCATCTTGTTGTTTGTCCGACTTTTGTCGAGTGATCCTACTTTTTTATTAAATGTCTCCCTCCTTGTTCACGAGACTCAGAATATCCTTCGACATCGTCTATCGTCTATCGTCTTCTGTTCGCTGTCGTTTTGCATGAATAGTGCTACTATTTTATTTATGCATTTTATATTTAAGTGTCGGAAATTAAACGAGCTTTCAGTGTTTATTATTTTAGTAAGAAAGGATATTCTAAGTCCGGCAAGTTTTGCAGATTTAAATTAAAAATTCGGCATGATATGCGCAATTAGATGATTTAGAGACTATTTTATGTTTTATATAAGCATACGTGGTAATAGTTTTTGCTTATTGAAAATGCAGCAAAGGCTAATTTAGATCATTTATTTTCGTTGACATTCAATAGTACTTTCAGAAGCGTAATCATTTTTTGTTCGAGGCATAATTTCTGGATGCACAAGTCAATTGTTTGCTCTTTTCTATTACATGTACATATTAAAAATTTTTTAAATCACTACATGCAAGAGAAAACATTTGGATGCTTCTAAACATACACTTTATCGAAATTCTTTATCGTTGAACTTAGTCAACTAGAGATTCAATTACATGCATAGAAGAAAGAAGCGTAAAATTAAAGCGGGCAGTGAATTAGTTTAATATTTTGCTACAGCTCAGCTTGTAAAGTCAATCATGCTGTCTTTTAACGCATGCTGATCCTAATTGTAGCATTAATTTTTATCAACCGTTTGTATATGTTCATTAAGCGAATTTTTTCAAAGAGTTCGAGATCCGTGCGTCAAAGTCAGTTGTTCAGTTTTTCCTTTTACATAAATTTTAAATTCATAGATGTTAGCAACAGCTTCGTATTTTAGTGAATGATTTACTGACACTTTATTTTTGTCGTGCAGATCCTGAAGCATAAAATTGATGGTATTAGAAGAATCTCCTCACATCCTTTGCTACCACTGTGTAAGTTACAAGTTTCTTTAAAAAATATATCAAATGAAATTTCGATTGATCTGTATCATTTTTTTCAAATAATTTAAAATTTTTCCATTTTTTGAGTTTTTTAAGACAGTTTTGTTTATCAAATAGAAAAACGGCACCTGAGAAATTAAGTGATACTGCTGAAATGCATTCCGACTATAAATATGCACCTTCGATTTCTTCGATTATTTTTATACTGTTTAATCTAAAATTCAATAAAAATAAAATCTAAAGGTCCTTGATCTTAAAATTATAAGATTCCATTGAAAAGACGACATTTAATAAAAAACAATGTTACTAGACTTAACTGGATCCCAAGACGGGTCAGTGTCACTGTGGGAATGGGGACATCAGACTGCAGTTGCGACGCCTAGACCACCGGGAACGTTTGCGAAGGTCACTCGAGTACGATTCTCTCAGCACGGAAACAAATTCGGTGTAGCTGACTCTGATGGACATCTCAGCTTATTCCAAGTTGCTTGCAGAGAAGGAACCGCGCGTCCCTTTTTCGTTAGTAAAATTTTCTACGACTAGTTTCTGCTTAATAAAAATGAATGTGTGTAAAATAAACGTTTTTTTACAGAACTATCAATGCCACAGTAAAGTGACAGCTGATTTCGTCTTTTTGGGATCTTGTAGTTTAGTAGCCACTGCTGGACATGGATCCGAAGGTCGCAACGTTGCTTTGTGGGATACCTTGTTACCTCAAAATAAATCACTTGTGCAAGGTACATTTATAGTTCAAATTAGCCTTTCGTTTCAAGTACTGAATTTTTTAATAAAATTTTTATTGTTTAATTGTTGATTGTGTAGGTTTTATTTGTCATGATCAAGGAGCAAGTTCGGTCATCTTAGCTCCACAACATCAGCTTTTGATCAGTGGTGGTAAAAAGGGCGATATTAACATATTTGACGTAAGGCAGCGGCAACATCGGCATCGTTTCCAAGCCCACGAATCAGCAATAAAATGTTTAGCTTTAGATCCACACGAAGAATTTTTCGTTAGTGGAGCTGGAGATGGAGATATAAAAGTAATATTTTCTTCTATAAAATATGTAATGTTAAAGGCTTTTGTACATAAATCTTTTACATATTTTTTAGGTTTGGGGTTTAACCGTCCATTCGCTTCTTTATTCGTTCCCTGGAGAACATCCCAGATCTAGTTTCTTTAAAAATATTGGACAGGTGAGAAAGAATGTTCCTCTGATTGTGTAAATGGAAGGCTTTTTTTAATAAAAAATATTTTTAGGGAGTTACGCAATTGCATGTAGATTCAGCAGGACGTCTATTTTCATGTGGAGCAGACGGTTCCATGAAAGTTCGTCAACTGCCAGAACGCGACTGCATTGTACACACATATTATTGAGGTAAACAAGCTCTGCAATATCAAGATTGTTGTTACTTCCATAGCTTGCTATACTATTAAAATGTTTCAGATAATCCATTTAACCTTTGTTCGACATGCACTAAATAATGCGGACGGCCTTCAGTCTGGGGCAATTAATAACTAAGTCTAAAGTCCTCTGTAAGATAAATTGAGAAAAGAAAGACGAGCGAGTTTTTCAACTGACAGTCATTATCGTGAAATTGTTGTCAACTATAAGTGCGTATTTTCTGTAAATCTATTTCGATAATGATCACTTTTCTCCTAAATCTTAATGTCCTTTTAAACTCAATGAATTCTACAATCTCAATTAAATTGATTCACTTCAAGCAAGTCTTTCGATCTTCGATATCGATCGATTTTATTAATCTTTAAGAATTCTGGAAAATGATATCAGGTATACGATCCAACATAATAGCTATACATTTATTTGGCAAGTGTACTTGACGAACTTCAATTGAACATGAATTCTTTGTCAATAATATTGGTTTGGCACATATTTTCAACTTGATGCATATTTTGATTGATTACAAAAAGTTTCCGTTGCGCATATTCCTTTAAATCATGCGAAGTGTGCAAAAGGAATTCCTATACAATACAATAATAGTGCCATAGAAAATATAAGAAAGGAGAAAGAAGTATCAACAAAGAAAGTATATAGAAGGCACATTGGCCATAAAAATGAATAAAAGTTCGTTTGAATTGAATATTTCAATTAAGAACACAGACTCAGTATAATATGCATCAGTTATCAAGAATAACTACAGTCAAACGATGTTTTCTATATTATACTATAAATTGATATGTTGTTCCAGTTCAAATGGACTTTGTTGCTATATAAAGTAATTTTTAACAATTTTACAGTGTAATTTATTTATTTAGAGCTGACAAATGCTCAGATTGAAGTTTTTAACAATAATTAATATTGTTTTGGCTGTTAATAGAAAACAAGTAAAAAGTATTTATTTGCGCGCGACATATCTAACGCAATTGTTACTTGTGGCAATGTATTTATAAAGCTCGTGTACAAAGCAAAAAATTATGTTAATTTGATTTTTAGCAAAGAAAATATTTAAGGAAGGATTACAAATTTATTTGTTTATTACATATGCATACACATGAATTTACATGCGCATGCATATATATATTCTATATATAAATGTGTGTATGCTGAGGTTTGAGTAAAAAGTGCTCTGTTGCCTTAATTATGACAAATCGCTTGTTGTTACAATTAGTATAGACATCGACTCTCAACTGGACACACATAAACTGTATAACTTGTAATATATGTAGTTACAAATGCCTTGTTTCGTATATCACGTGTGAATTAATATAAGAAAACTGTTACTATACAATATTGTTGAAATATATATATATATAAAATATTAAATATAACGTGTGTGCTGCCTAGTTTCAAAAATTAATCCTGACATTCATCCACAGCCAGCTCTTTTAAGTAACTTGTTAAGGTACTGAGTAATGTAGATAAACCTGCATTGCATACAAGCTACATAAAAGAGGGATGAATAAAGCTGGATAATGAATCGTAAAGAATAACCAAAAAATATGTTTATTTAAATAACAAATCTGAATTTAAAAAATATTATTTTTAACTGCAACTATAATGTATTTCATTTTTAAGCTTACAGACAGAATAAAAAATATTAACATATTTATTTTAAAAATACAAAAAAATCTAAATAACAAATAATGTACACTGACATGTATATATTGTACGCGGTTTAAAAAAATTAAATATATAAAAATGAATTGGTGGAAGCCATATAATTTCAAATTATTATTAGCTACTCCAAAATAACATTTTTTTAGCAATTACTGGATAAAATGAATGTAATTAAATAAAGAATTGTTTTTTGAAATTATTTATAAGGCCAATTCTTCTATTTTAATTTACTTTTATTAGAATTTGAATGAAATTTGAACGCGCTGATATATTTCTCCTTTATATAAATGTAACGATTAAGATCCATCGAATTTCCATAAAAAATTAAATTTAAATAACAAACTCATTTTTATTAAATTTTGTAAGGTGTTAAAAGGAATTTATTGTCAAGAATTGCATATTAAATAATGTGAAAATATTAATTTTTAAAGAGCTTATCTAAAAGTTTTATTTAATTACTCACGTCTTACGAATTATGCAATACATAAATAATTTAATCATTCACTGCTGGTCCTATTTATTTGAAATTCATTGGAAATATAATAAGAAATATTTTTAAGCGATTTGTAATTACACATTAATTTATGAATAATCAATTTATGGACGACAACGTTCCAAGAAACGAGGGTAAAGACAAACTTCTCTTATGTGGTATCTGTTTAGAAGCCAACAAATGAATCTTTCTAAGCCAAGACCATACCCTCCATGTGGGCACGTACCGTACTTTCTCTGGAAAAAAATAATTTTATTATATCTTAATATTTGATAAATTTTAATTTAAATTTAGTATATCTCACCTGATCAGTGTACCAGTAGTAAGGAGTTGGATCAATATTTGCACTTTTGTAGCCTTCCATCAAAGCATCGTGATCCCAAATACGCATTGATCCTCCTACGATTTCTCCTACGTTGGGAAGTAAAACATCTACAGATTCAGTCAATCTCTGGTCTTCTGGACAACGAGACATGTAAAATGATTTAATTTCTGCAGGGAATCGACATAACATTATGGGTTCATTTATTTTGTCAGTCATCTTCCTCTCTGGCATTTCAGGAATATCCTATTAAAATTTTAATTAATATTTTAATTCTTAAACAGTAACCAACATTCATTTAATTTACTTATTTAAATTAGTATTTAAACAATTACTTCTCCAAATTCATAGAAACTTCCATCATCTTTAGTGATGTTGTTTTCTTTTAAATATTCAATTGCTTCAGAATAATTCATTCTTTTGAACGGCCTTTTAGGTACTTGAAAATTAGGGTTCAATTCTTTCACAAGAGATCCTAAAGGTGACTGTAAAACTCTATCCACTACATCACAAATTAAGTCTTCAAGTCTGTCCAGGAGATCATCAAATGTAATAAAGGGGCATTCTGCTTCAATGTGAGTATATCTATAAATTTTTTTATAGTAATACATGATTATAAAGATTGAAAAGCTTAGTATTATTGTATTTAATCCTTAAGCACTTACTCTGCAAGATGTCTTCTGGTTCGCGACTGTTCTGCTCGGTAAGACTGAGCAATACAATATACATCTCCCATCGCAGGAATGCAAGTTTCAAGATAGAGCTGAGAACTTTGTGTCAAATATGCCTCCTCTCTGAAATAATTTTTAGTTGTAAATATACATGTAATCTAAAATTGACACAGTTACAAATGTATTTTGTCAATTTGATTTAACTATACCTAAAGTAATCAAGTTTAAATAAAGTCGAGCCTCCTTCAACTTGGGTTTGTACAAGGGTTGGAGGAGTCACTTCAACATATCGTCTATCCTTGTAGTGATCTCTAAATGCCTGTGTTAATATCGATCTCATAATTAAAATTCTTGATGTCTGCAAAATTCATTATAATATTGATGTTTAAGTTAAAAATTTACAATCTGTATAGTTTAATATGTACAAATACTTACGTTTTCACCTCGAATCATAATATGCCTGTTATCAAGCTGTACATCTGGATGAGCATCTTCGTTTAAAATTGAATCAGCACCACCGGCAGGTGAGTTGCCTATTAATTTCCAATAATCCACATGCAATTCAACTTCTCCAGGAGCCTATAGTTAGAAAAGGAGTATTATTTTTTATTACCACTAAATAATTATTTCACTTACTGTTTTTCCTTCTGGAACAGCTTTTATTGTTCCAAATAATTCAACAGAAGCTTCTGTGTTAAGAAGTAGGGCGTCATATGTTTGACACAATTTATCATTTAAGATACATTGAAGGAATCCAGTTCCATCTCTCAATGTTATAAACATTAAAGCCTTCCCTAGAAAAAAATTATATTATTAAAATTATAACTTTATTTTTTAATGTCATAAATACAACAAAACTTTAAAAATCGATACCTTGTCTTCTCAATCTATGGACCCAACCGAATATTCTTATCCTTTGATCTTTGTGCTTTGTAGTTCTGTCAATTTTAACAAGAATAGCTTCAGATAAGCTTTTATCTTGTTCAATAACAATAGACTTAGCTTCTTCCAAGTTTTTCAATCTTTTTTCTTCATCTTCATGTATTTTCTTTTGTTTATCCTCATTTTTGTACTGTTCCCTTACCCAAATTTTTTGAATCTTTTTTAATTGTGACTTGGCAGCAATTTCATATTTTTTTCCTTCCTCCTTAGAGTCTTGGTAGATTTCTGGAAATGGTTCTTTTCCTGCATGTCTCATAGCTTGAAGAATTGTTTTGAAAGGTTTAGATTCACTTCCATCTCCATTTTCATCACTTCCTGCCTTCTCAGATGTGTAAATAGGGACTAAAAATATTTTTTAATGAAGTATGAAAAAAAGATTAATTTATTTATATTTCTTTAAAACAAATTTACCGAGTGCTGCTTTTGAATCACTCTCTGGCATTTTGAGCATTAAATACCTGCAGACATTAATTGAGATTATATTTTTACCACTTTGACCCAAAGGATGAAATAATCGTTTCATCAAGCATAAGTCACCTTATGTGTGCATTGTCGTACTAGTCACAAATAATTTTAAAAGGTTATCTTATTAATCTACTTTTAATAGACAATTCCTAATAACATTTTTTATTGCAAAAAAATTACTATTTTTAATTTTTAAAGAACAGCCATATGTATGCATTAAATATTCAAAAAATTAGAATTAAATGTAAAAAAACAAAATTAACATATTTGAAAACTTATACTCAACTTTTAATGTAAACCGCAATACTATAATCGTAATTATTTTGATAATATTCTACTTATTAATTCCACGTTAGCCTGATGCAATACGAAAATTCTTGACGGTGCAATGCTGATAGCGAATATTAGCAATCCTAGCATGTGCAGCTTCTCGGAAGAAC